>OU342741.1:265588694-266188694 GCA_910589775.1 Avena eriantha | reverse complement strand
CCTTCAATTCCCCAAAGATTGAAGCCTTCGGGTGGTTGAAGTGGGAGATCTAGAGAGAGAGCTTTTGCAATGAGTCTGACACTTTTCAAATGAATCAAGCGGTCTGCTCGAAGGGGATGAAGGGGCTTTTATACCCCCTTCGCCAGCTGAGCCGTTGGAGCCTTTGGGGGCCGGATTATTCGGCCCAAGTGAGGGCCGGATTATCCGGCCTGGGGAAAACTCTGCCCCAGACTCGGATTATCCGGTAGAAAATCCGCCTACAAACAGAAGCCCGCGCAGGCTAGCCCTTGACACCTTCTCCTGGGGACCGGATTATTCGGCCCTAGGGGACGGCCGGATTATCCGGCTGGTGGAAAAATCCGCACCAGCCGCGGAATATCTGGGGGAAATTCCGTCCCCAGACAGAAGCTCGCGCAGACGCTCTCTTGGGAAATTCCCCTGGGGCCGGATTATCCAGCCTAACATGAGGGCCAGATTATCCGGTCCAGGGAGAAAATCCGCCCTAGAGCCATACCGTTCGGGGGAAAATCCGCCCCCAGATAGAAGCTCGTGCACAGCCAGCCCTGGACAAGATGGTCCGGCCGGATTATCCGGCCCATGATGGGGGCGGATAATCCGGTCCCCCAAATACTCAAAACTTTCCTGCAACACTTAGTGCACATTAGAAATTCCATGGTATTGTTATCTAACACACAAAACATAGGAAATCATGAAATGTTCTTTCAATCTCCCCTTTTTGGTGTTAGATGACAATACTAGGATTTGCAAGAAAGTTCACAAGACCACCAACAATAAATACATGAAAGAGACTCCCCCTCAATGTGTGCATACTAAAAATTTGTATTTGAATACAAATGCACACAAATAGGTGCGAGTCTATTCCATTGAAATATAAACAACATAATCATACCACCGAGATAGGGAGAGACATCCTTGATATAACCATTATTAACGCCTTCCTTGAGATAGATAACCAACATTATAGAATATGATAAATGAATCCATAGGCGTAATCCACGAGATAAATCCAGAAATCCATAGACACAAAGTTTCATACAAACCACAAACAACAAATTAAAGTTCAACGCTAAATGGGCACAAGCAAGAAAACGACGAATGAAAAAGTGCAAAATGCTTGTGCCCGACCCATGCAAATCCTCAGAGACCTTATAGAACTACTTCTCCCCCTTTAGCACCGAGACGCCAAAAAGGAAGAAATGCTAACGCCCCAAGGAATCACTCATAGTCATCATCCTCGTCCTCGTCCTCGTCCTCATTCCCATCCTCGTCCTCATCCTCATCATCAACAGTGGCTGTGGAAGGGAACAGGTGACGCTCCAGCTCTCCATAGTTAAGCCCAAAAGAAGAGTTCCACCGAGCATATGGTGTGGGAGGAGTAGGAGCCGGGGGATCACCAGAAGCACCGGACACATGGGGAAGGATGAGCTGCTGAGACTGTGTTAACTCATGCCGCTGTTTGTAAGCCTCGTACTGGACCTTGCGTTTGTCCACGCCCATGCAAAGAATGTTCCATTGGAACCAGTTCAGCTACTTGATCTCACGAGCAATTGGAGGCACTGGAGGACTGCGAGCACTAGTGCGAGCATCCCTCATAAGACCCTCAAGAGCAGAAGAGGGGTGAGAGGTCTTCCTAACCTTGGTGAAAGATCACGATTCCCGCCTAGAGGGGGGGGGGGTTAATAGGCGGTTAAAAACTTCTACGAGATGGGCATAACAAAGGTGGAATAAAACTAGCGATTTCTTTTGTTAAGCACAAAGCCTAGATATACTAAGGTTCACCTATGTGCACCAACAACTTATGCTAGGCAATACAAGCAACCATATGATAGCAAGATAATTACTTAAAGCACGATGGCTATCACAAAGTAAATTGCATAATTAAAGAGCTCGGGTCTAGAGATAACCGAGGCACGCGGGGACGACGATGTTTTACCGAGTTCCTCCAAACAAGGGAGTACGTCTCGTTGGAGGGGTGGGCGGTACTAAGACCACCAACGCCACCAAGGCCTCACGTACAAGATTGGGGCTATCTCCACAACTAAATTGGAGGCTCCCAATAATCGCCACCAAGGCCTCAATCTTGGGGGAGCTTCACAACTTAATTGAAGACCCCAAGCACACGACACAAAGTCCACACAATCGTCTAGGGTTCCAAGAACCCAAGAGGGACTAGCAACAATGAATATCACCAACCAAATCCTCCGGAGAGAACACACACTGATGCACCAAATGCAAAAAGGCAAGAACACCACAAAGATGCTCCACAACTTAACTCTCAAATTCCAACAAGGCTACTAAAGCACTTCGGGGAATAAGAGAGGAAGAACACAAAAGGGGATCACGAAAAGCCCCAAAGATCTAGATACAAAGAGTCACTCACAAAGAGTGGATTTGGTTCGGTCAAAGTGTAGATCTTGATCTCCTCTATCTACCCCTCAAATATTGGCAAAAATCAATGGAGGGGGAGGAAGAAATCAAGCTCAAGGATGTGTCAAAGAAGAGGCAAAGGCTTGACAAAAGATAGAGGAAGAAGTACCTAAGAAAAAAAGAGAGAAAGCCTTTTATACGACAAAGCCAAAATCTGGCCGTTGGGGCGATTTTGGCATGGGTGGGGCCGTAGTACCGTGTCCAACCAGTACTACCGCACCTCACCAGGCGAGCCAAGCAGCGGCAGCAGGTCAACGCACAACGAGCGGGAGAAAGGGCGAAGGGGATCGAGGCGGGGCCAGCTTAGAGCGCGAGAGGCAGCGGTAGAGCGTGCGGCCTGCAAGGCGAGCGACGCGCGCGGGAAAGAGCGAGGCGGGCGTGCGCGCGAGCCAGGCCAGCGAGAGAAGCAGCATTGCGGCAGCGGCGAGCTGGGTTGGCGCGGGAGCGGCGACCAACTAGCGGGGCGGGGCCGGGAAGTACCATGGCAAGCTAGGCCGGGAGGAGGCGAGGCGGCCCAGCAGCGACGGGCGAGCGAGCGCGAGCGAGCGGGGGCGAGCAAGCAGGGACAACGACAGCGGGGCGAGATGGAGTGGGGCGAAGCGCAGGACGACCAGGTGGGCTGACCCGGTAGTACCGCCGGCCTGGGCGGTGGTACCGCTTGGGCCCGGTACTACCGGCCAGCGCTGCCGGGCCAGGCAGAGAGCTGGGCCACGCGGTTCTGCAGTGAGCGGTAGGAACGGCGGTAGTACCGCACTAACCCAGAAAAAAAGACTTTTTTCTTTTTCCAAATAGATACGAAAAGGCAAATAAACAAACGACTATAACTTTTGATTGGTAACTCCAATTGACCCGATTCCAATTGCGTTGGAAAGGGGATGACAAGAGCTACCCAACTAGAAGTGGAAATATTGGATATAAACAAGTGAGAAAGTATCAAGTAGTATAATGTGAGATACCTCACTCGGTGAGAATCCGGAAAACTGCCAAGATCAAAATTGCAACAAGATATAAAAGGGAGATCCGATTTTGATGAACAAGAGCTTGTTATGGAGATTACAACAAGCTCTAAATCCTCACATGGATAAGACAAATAAACAACCAAATACGATGATGCAAGTATGCAAAGGTTTGAGCTCTCTCCGAACGATATGATCGAGATACTCACTCGAGAGCCTCTCTTGATAGTATGACTATATATCCTAAACCTGGCCAACACGAGACCAGTAAAAGGGAAAACCTATCAAGAATACCTTTGCCTTGAGCATCCTTTGGCCTTGTCTTCATTGATCCATAAACATAGAGGATGGGAAGCACCAAACATGAGGTCTTCTAGGGATGGCGCATATTGAGCTTCCACAACGCATCTTCTTCTTCATTTCGTCGACCTTGAAGCCAACACATGCTCCAAGCGATGCCAATGGACAAATCCTACAAGTATACCTTAATACACACATTAGTCCATAGAGATTGTCATTAATTACCAAAACCACACATGAGGGCCCACATGCTCTTTCAATCTCCCCCATTTTGATAATTGATGACAATCCTTTGAGAGGGTTTATATAATGAATTTAAAGAATAAAATAGTAGCCCCAATACCAAATACTACATAAGTATGTGATATTGCTACCAACACAATATATAGAGCAAACTCCCTCACAATCTATGCAAGTCTGATGAACTTGAATTTCATTGCATATATTGCCAATCATTATCATTGGTGGAGTTTCCTCTATATATCACATGCTAAGCAACACAAAGATGCAAGAGCATGAAAGGGAAATGCTTAAGAACAAACTGAAAGCAAAAACCAACTTCCCTTAAACCCTCTAAAACTTCTCCCCCATTGGCATCGATTGTCGAAATGGGTGACAAGTTCTAGAAGGCCAATATAGTTATAATTTCTCCAAAGGTGTGCACTCGCACAAATCCAATGATGAATACTTGGGAGGAAGTAAAACTACATTGAGGATCGAAATATTTGCCAAAGAAATAAAATAAAGTAACCATCAACAAATGACGCAAGCAATCATAAGATCCAAAATAACCGAATGAAAACAACAAATGAGTCCAAATGAACAAAACAAGATGTTATGATAAGATCAAAAGAGTGTTTTAAATGAAAATGGAGAAGCTCCCCAAGATTTGTGCATAAATAGAATAGTTGAATTTGAATAAATCATGCACAAATATGGAATCCTTGCTCCCCCATAAGCATTTGAAAACAACAAACGAGAAAGAAGACAAATGAGTATTATTAAATAAATTAGAGGAGCTCCCCAAAGATAATGTACCAATTATAATAAATATATTAGGGAACAAGGTGCATGATAATGGAATCCTCACTCATCCATATTCATTTAACAATACAAGGCATGAGAGAATAAATATGAGTGCCCAAAGATGCAAACAAGAGGAACACGCACTCATAGGAAAAAATGGAAGCCACCGAAGGATCAAAAAGAAATAAAAGGTGGTATCCAAGGAATAAAAAACTCAACTAAAATAATCTTCTCTTATGTTTATAAGTTTCTAAATGGAATGCACCACAAAGACATATGTCCATAAATAAACATGCACACATAAACAAGATACTCAAGAAAGCACAAGAAAACCAAAATGAAGTCATAATATATACCAATAATATTTTTGCTTGTAAGCATGGCCAAAGGCATAATTTTACCTTATTGTTCATTAATGAACTTCCAACACCAACACACTACATATATTACAACAGTCACCAAGGGAAAAGGAGATGGTTGGAATATATGGAGAAAGGCAACAAGTATCACAAAGGAAAAATCAAGTAGCAAAATCTCACTATTGCACATGAGAGAGGTTGAGGAAAAGATAGGCAATAAAATTGCTAGATTGACATATTTGGGATTGGTGGATCATATGCATGATTTTGTATAGTCCCACTAATATGTACTCATCTCAATTTTCACACATTTGCAATAGGAGGATCTCTTAAAACCAAGGTTAGAACCACTAAACATACAACTACAATAATTCATGCTAGAAGGCAACCCACAAATGGTTGGAAACAAGAAGTATGAGCATGAGAAGAGGATACTTGTTACCGAGATATAATTGTTAGGATGAAGGGGATATGAATTTGTTGATCATCCTATAGCTTGGCTCCAATTTCCATGAATGCACCACTTCTTCAAACTTTGAGAGACAAGCATCCAATATATCTCCAATGTACCTAAAACACAATAAGTAAAAAAATGGTTCCCAAACATATTGGGTCCAAAGTAGTTAGTGAAACTACAATACATAGGAGAGACTCCACATAAATATGTGCATATTGATGTGAAATTGAATTTCATGCACATCTTAGCGATTTAGGATTTGGTGGAGTTTCCCCTATATATTGGATCTAAGAAAGCAAGCATGCCATAATATATACTTATAGTAACTATGCATGCAAGACTTCCAAGAGCCAAAAGGAGATACAATTTGCACAAAAACACAAAGTAAACCGAGATGGCACACACAAGAGTGTGACATGACAAATAGTGTCCAAATTGTATCAAAGAACCAAATCAACACATGAAAGAACACTAGTTCAACAAATGAACTATACAAAGTCAAAAGAGCAAATGATAGATAAAAACACACATGCTCGAGGATTTATCTCATTCTAAAAGATCAAAACATGAAACGAGGAATGAGACAAAACCAACTCCCAAAATAGCAAGGTTCCAACACATAAACCACACTCTCACACTTTTCATGATGGCACAAAATACCAAAACAAAAAGATCGAACTTCTAGGAACACAAAACGTGATATGGATCAAAGCAAGAAGCATAAATAGGTGTGTTCAAAATAATATAGGAGAGCTCACCCATAATTAGTACATTATTTAGGATTTTGGCTTTTCAATGCAAAATGCACACAAATGAGATCATCACTACTACTTATATTAAATAAAACATACGAGGATACCAGTAACCTAAGAAGATCTATAAGAGGCAAGGAAATCTTGGGAGAAACATAAAACATTTTCTTGGCCAAAGATAGGACAAAAATAACCAAGGCCAAAGTGAATATGATCAATAAATTCTACCATATATCTAGTACTAATTGTCCAAGGACAAGAAGCATTGGGAATAATCTTCCCGAGGTAGTACACAAGGATATCCAAGATCATATTCACACAAAGAAGCATGTAACAAAGTATAAGAATTAAGCTTGATGCTTCGAAAGAGATTCTTGGTAGCTTCCAATAGTTACACAATCACTAGTGATTGGAGTGAATTGAAGTTAATGGTTTCCATGAGGACATATGGATCCAAATATGAGGAAACACATACCAAGAGAACTTCACACAAACAAGATCCAAAAGATGAGAAACAAAGGCATTGAACTTGTTTGAGCAAATGTGTCACATATGAGCTAGATAATTCAATATCAATTCTAAGTGACACAACCTCGAATTTTCACATTTTCTAGGTTTGTAATATGCACTAAGAATATGACTCCACCATAATGTGATACACAATAAATCTCAACATGAGGAAAAAAGATTCAAAGGAGATAATTAATGGACAATATATAACATGAATTTCTCATGAGACATATACCACATAGAGACTAGATAATATTGCTAAATCGCTACTAGGTGGTATTCCTCATGTACACACATTTTAGGATTGTGGAATGCCCATACATAACACTCTCCCAAAATGGGATAGTCCATTAATCTCTCACAAGAGCTAAATAAGATACCAAATATAATTCAACAATAGCTCTAACAAAAGAAACACTCATACATGGTGTGCAAACCACTAAACACAAATATACTTGATAACTCAAGATAAGAACATGGCAAGCACAACATATACAACAAACATGCAAGGTACAAAACCAACACATGCACAAGGGGCGAGTAACTTTCAATGTAATGAGTTAAGCATATGTTACCGCAAGGAGGAACATTGGAAATAATATAGAGGCAATATAATCCACATGACTTGGCTTGACAATTAATAGATGAAGATCCCTCAATTCTACATAATGAAACCAAGTCTCCATTGTCCTCAAAAAAACACCTATTGATCAAGTTTTGGCTTGTTGGTCCCCAACCAAGTTGGGTCCTAAGAAGTTAGTCACAATAGGCTTGGCAACCCAAATGGTTCTTTTCTTGACACCACTTTGGTTACCAACATATTTGGCAAACACATTGCCAACCTCATCATTATCAAGAGAATAATCATCATAAATCAAGATAGGGTTGGATGAGGAGATACCCATGGTGCATGAGGAAGAAAGGTTCCCCTTCTCGCGGCATATGTAGCACGTTCTTCTCTTGCTATATTTCTTCTTGGAATATGCCACCCCTTGAGGAAGAGCTTGAGTCTTGGGAAGAGGCCCGCTTCTAGCTTGAGGTGGAGCTTGAGGCCGCTTCCCTTGTGGCTTCTTCTTCAATGGGCAACATCTCACATGATGTCCTTCTTCCTTGCACTTTAAGCACACAATGTTGGCCGGATTCTTCACTTGACCTTGGCCATTCTTCTTGTTGCCCTTGTGCTTCAACATGATAGTGGACTTGTTCTTGATATTGGAGTTGAATCCAAGTCCACTCTTGTCATTGGGGGATTTTTGCACACTCAAGATGTGGTTGAGTGTGGCCTTCCCTTTATGACCCACGTTCAAGTCATTCTTCAAAGAAGTGACTTGAGCCTTGAGCTCTTTGATTTCCTCTACAAGGTTAGTATCAACAATAATACTAGAGGAAGTAGATTCTTGATTATTGGAGAAACAAGGCAAAGAATGTAATTCATCACAAGATGTAGCAATAGCATGAGTGGATGAAATACAAGGACTAGCACATGGCAATATCACCTTAGGAGTAGAAGTAGGTCTAATGTCCACATGAGGTCCACTAGATATTACCTTTGACAAAATGGCCGCATGAACTAACTTTAGCTTATCATAGGAGACTAGAAGATCATCATGCGAGCTTGAGAGCTTAACATGGATTTCTTCCAATTTCCCATATTTGCTAGTTAGCAAAGTAAGTTGAGCCTTTAGCTCAACATTCTCCTTCAAAGTAGATGCTTCACAAGAAATAGAGTTAGTAGCACAAGCATCATTATTAATACCATGAGGTGAGGTCAAATTTGCAAGCTCTTTTGAATATGAAGCTTTAAGTTGCTCATGTGAGTGAGTTTGATGAGCTCCCCCTTGATGACCCTAGAGCCATTATTGAGGTGCTCAAAATCCTCAAGGAGTTTGGCATAATAAACTTCAAGTTCATCATTTTTAGTTTTGAGAGCACTTGCCACCAAAAGTTCTTTATCATGGTTTTCCTTTACTCTAGACAATTCTAGAGTAAAAGTCTCCTCAAGAGATTCTTTGGTGGTTTGTGCTTCCTCAAGGGAGCTCTGTAGATAAGCTATCTCATTAGCATACTCACGCTCACATTCATAATTTTTAGAAATGATATTTTCTTGCTCCTCAATAAGTTTCTTGCTTTCAATAGCACAAGTCAATATTTCAACAAATTTGGAGGAAGCAAGTTTATTTTTAAGGAGAGAGGAATAGACAATCTCTCCCATATCTTGAATAGAGGCAATATCATACTCAACTACATTATCATTTTCAATCTCATCATCATCATCAACAATGGGATCCAAAGAGGTTACCTTTGTTTTCTTAGCCATAAGGCATAAGTGAAAACCGGAAGAAGGTGATGATGCGAATGCATTTGTAGCTCTATTCAAGACCTTGTCTTGGCCCATAGAATATTCGGTTTCCTCTACATGGTTAGCAACACAAGCAATAGAGGAGATAGAAGTATTTTTATCATGGCAACAAGACAACACAAGCATATCATCATTTAAATTATTCAAGACATTTCTACAAGATATGCAAGGACTACCAACACTAGCATATGAGGAGTTTCGAGTGCTACAAGTGTTAGAGTCCAAAGATAGATCAATGCAACTAGATATAGATGAAGGATTACACATAGTATGCACACTATCCAAATTGCAATTTCTATCACCACTCACCATATCATTACCTTGTGAACAATCACATGTAGGTGAAGTGGTTGAAGATGATATCTCATCGCGGCCGAAGGTGGAGGAAAAACAATCATCCTCAATAATGTTGGACATACCATATTTATCTTGAAGCTTTGTCCAAATATCATGAGCACTCCAATAAGGAATGATTGAGGAAATAACTACATTGCTCACAACAAGTAAAAGCATTTTAGTAGCTTGAGCATCTATATAAGAGTTCATCTTCTCCTATAAAGATTCGTTTTGGGGATCCATAGGAGAAGAGAAACCCATATATAGAATTGCCTCAACGGATGGGTGAATGTCCCGAAAGTAATCTAGCATGCGAGATTTCCACATATCATAATTTGTGCCATCGAATATATAATAGGAATAGTGCACTACTCCACTAGACGACATCTTTACTCTCAAGAGGGTGAAGCCTAAAAGCGAGAGACCTTGCTCTAATAGAAATTGAAAGATCACGGATGCCGCCTTGAGGGGGGGGGGTGAATAGGCGGTTAAAAACTTCTACGAGATGGGCTTAACAAAGGCGGAATAAAACTAGCGTTTTCTTTTGTTAAGCACAAAGCCTAGATATACTAAGGTTCACCTATGTGCACCAACAACTTATGCTAGGCAATACAAGCAACCATATGATAGCAAGATAATTACTTCAAGCACGATGGCTATCACAAAGTAAATTGCATAAGCAAAGAGCTCGGGTATAGAGATAACCGAGGCACGCGGGGACGCCGATGTTTTACCGAGTTCCTCCCAACAAGGGAGTACGTCTCGTTGGAGGGGTGGGTGGTACTAAGACCACCAACGCCACCAAGGCCTCACCCTATTCTCCCGAGCACCCACCATGCGGGCAAGCACCCGTTCCACTATGGGACACTTGAGGGTGGTCACCGAACCCGTACAAGACTGGGGCTATCTCCACAACTAAATTGGAGGCTCCCAATAATCGCCACCAAGGCCTCAATCTTGGGGGAGCTTCACAACTTAATTGAAGACCCCAAGCACACGCCACAAAGTCCACACAATCGTCTAGGGTTCCAAGAACCCAAGAGGGACTAGCAACAATGAATATCACCAACCAAATCCTCCGGAGAGAACACACACCGATGCACCAAATGCAAAAGGCAAGAACACCACAAAGATGCTCCACAACTTCACTCTCAGATTACAACAAGGCTACTAAAGCACCTGGGGGAATAAGAGAGGAAGAACACAAAAGGGGATCACGAAAAGCCCCAAAGATCTAGAACCAAAGATTCACTCACAAAAAGTGGATTTGCTTCGGTCAAAGTGTAGATCTTGATCTCCTCTATCTACCCCTCAAATATTGGCAAAAATCAATGGAGAGGGAGGAAGAAATCAAGCTCAAGGAAGTGTCAAAGAAGAGGCAAAGGCTTGACAAAAGATAGAGGAAGAAGTACCTAAGAAAAAAAGAGAGAAAGCCTTTTATAGGACAAAGCCAAAATCTGGCCGTTGGGGCGATTTTGGCATGGGTGGGGCGGTAGTACCGTGTCCAACCAGTACTACCGCACCTCACCAGGCGAGCCAAGCAGCGGCAGCAGGACAACGCACAGCGAGCGGGAGAAAGAGCGAAGGGGATCTAGGCGGGGCCAGCTCAGAGTGCGAGCAGCAGCGGTAGAGCGTGCGGCCTGCAAGGCGAGCGATGCGCACGGGAAAGAGAGAGGCGGGCGCGCGCACGAGCCAGGCCAGCAAGAGAAGCAGCAGCGCGGCAGCGGCGAGCTGGGCTGGCGCGAGGGCGGTGGCCTGCTAGCGGGGCGGGGCCGGGAAGCAGCGCGGCAAGCTGGGCCGGGAGGAGGCGAGGCGGCCCAGCAGCGGCGGGCGAGCGAGAGTGAGCGAGCGGGGCCGAGCAAGCAGGGACAACGGAAGCGGGGCGAGATGGAGTGGGGCGAAGCGCAGGACGACTAGGTGGGCCGACCCGGTAGTACCGCCGGCCTGGGCAGTGGTACCGGTTGGGCCCGGTACTACCGGCCAGCGCTGCCGGGCCAGGCAGAGAGCTGGGCCACGCGGTTCTGCAGCGAGCGGTAGGAACGGCGGTAGTACCGCACTAACCTAGAAAAAAAGACTTTTTTCTTTTTCCAAATAGATACGAAAATGCAAATAAACAAACGACTATAACTTTTGATTGGTAACTCCAATTGACCCGATTCCAATTGCGTTGGAAAGGGGATGACAAGAGCTACCCAAATAGAAGTGGAAATATTGGATATCACCAAGTGAGAAAGTATCAAGTAGTATAATGTGAGATACCTCACTCGGTGAGAATCCGGAAAACTGCCAAGATCAAAATCGCAACAAGATATAAAAGGGAGATCCGATTTTGATGAACAAGAGCTTGTTATGGAGATTACAACAAGCTCTAAATCCTCACATGGATAAGACAAATAAACAACCAAATACGATGATGCAAGTATGCAAAGGTTTGAGCTCTCTCCGAACGATATGATCGAGATACTCACTCGAGAGCCTCTCTTGATTGTATGACTATATATCCTAAACCTGGCCAACACGAGACCAGTAAAAGGGAAAACCTATCAAGAATACCTTTGCCTTGAGCATCCTTTGGCCTTGTCTTCATCGATCCATAAACACCGAGGATGGCAAGCACAAAACATGAGGTCTTCCAAGGATGGCACATATTGAGCTTCCACAATGCATCTTATTCTTCATTTCATCGACCTTGAATCCAACACATGCTCCAAGAGATGCCAATGGACAAATCCTACAAGTATACCTTAATACACACATTAGTCCATAGAGATTGTCATTAATTACCAAAACCACACATGGGGGCCCACATGCTCTTTCACTTGGTGTAGATCTTCTTTGCCTTGTGCACAACATCAATGTTAAATTCTTCAGATGGAAGCAGGTGCTTAATGAGCATCATAATGTAGGGAGCATAAGGAATGGACAACTTGTTGAACATTGCATCAGTCAATTAATGATAGATGAAGTCCATCACATCCAGCTGGTACTGCACAGACTCATCCTCGCACGAGGCAACCTCATGAGAGAAGGCTAGGAGCTAGACCAGGTGACCATGGATGCTGTCATTATTGCCTCCACTCGGGGTGATAGAATCACGGAAGAGGCCCACCAAGGCAACATAGATTGGAGCAAGACCAACAAAGGTGCCCACAATACCATTGTCCATCATGCACGGAGAGAGGACTGCATCTTTATTAGGCTTCAGTTGGGTGATGATGCGGTGGCCACTAGCCTGATCCCTGCTGCGGAAAGAGTACTGAAGCACCTCAGCAAACACACGAAAATCAGCACTCATAGGCCTATCACGAGTCATCCACTTCATAGTGTGATGCTCATCACCACAAATAACCAATGTGGAAAAGAACTGCTTCACAACTTCAGAATCATAGGAGCATTGGAGAGCCATGAGATGGTGCCGCCCCATCTGCTCAGCCACATACATGGAATCAACAAGGTGAGGCTTCTCCAAGGCCTCAGCAAGAATCAACGGGTGCATAGGCCTAATCTTCAGCCGGTCATACACATATTCCTTTCTGTTCAGCACACCAAAAATGAGAATCACCCAACTCAGAATCACGAGCCAACTCAGCAAACAGATCATGGTGACGAATAGAGGAAAAAGTAACGGGATCCAAAGCCTTGTAGTTAATCTTGGGCTCTTTGCCGTTCCTCTTTGACACACCCCTCCTGGATCTCTCCCTCTTGTCCTGCTCAGCCATGCGACCGGCCTCTTTCTTTCTTCTTCTTAGTTCAACTTCGTCCACAGTATGACCCTCACTGTCTACCCCGAAATAGAGACCACGAGGACGACGCTTGTAAATCTTGGGAGCACTGGAACCACCTGTGAAGAGAACAAGGCCGATAGCATGGAGATAAGCATACACACAAGTCCAAGAGAGAGCGTAGAAAAAGTAGGCAAATAGTTCATAGACCAATCCTACTCAATGCACATATGAAGACGAAACTGAACTAGTTTTTAGTCTGTCAGGCCGGATTATCCGGCCTGGCCAGGGGCGGATAATCCGGCCTTGGCAGAAATTTTCAGAATCACCTAGATTGAATGCAAAGGAGTAGATCGGGCCTAGATACTGCAAGACTACGATTTCTACGCGAAACAACATCCTTCTATACAACTTTCCACCCAAAAAACAACACATCTAGCCAAAGATGGGGAGAGAGCGAGTTACCCTCACTCATTGGAGGAAGAACATGGAGGAGAAGGTACCCGGAGGCACGGAGAAGAAGATCCGGCGAGGCCCGGAAAATCCGGTGGCCGAAGAGGCTCCGGGGAGGGTGGAGGACAACAAGAGCGGCTGAGGAGAGGGAGATGGTTGGGGAGAAGTGCTGCTCGATATGAGCCCTTCCCCCCGACCCCAGCCCTTAAGAACGAAATCCACCAGGGCCAGATTATCCGGCCTATACTTGGGCCGGATTATCCGGCCTGAAATCTGAGCTTCTATTACACACAGAGTCAGGCCCGCACGTCCCCAAACAACACCCCCACAAGGTGTACAAGGGACCTGTGTGCAAGAATAGATGGCTTAGGGGTTGGGAAAGGCTTAGGATTAAGAGAGCCAACCTGAGATGGTACTACACACTCAAATTTGCAAGAATCAAATCAACTAAAGGCCAAAATTGAGTGTGATTCCCATAAAAACATGAGAGGAGCTAAAAACGATCAAGAAGATCCAAATAAATCCAACTCTTCTCATGGAAGAGGGCGGTGGCCGAAGCCACCTTGTTGGAGTGTATGGTATGACACCGCGAATATATATCTTGGGTTCATGCCCAATACTCATCAATAAGCTCACATATCACAAAATGATATTAAGAGAAATGATTTGACTTGCTTTCGGCATTATGGGGGGAGGGTTAGCCCAATCAATTAGGACCACACTCCCCTATATCCATGCCCACACCTAGACCAAAAAAGACCGAGATGTACGAGTGAGTGCATGGGTAATCAAGACAAACTCCTTGAATCAACAATATTTAGCTCATTCCTCAAGTAGCAAAACCTTGCTTCATCAAGTGGCTTCGTGAAAATATCAACAAGTTGGTTCTTCGTGCTCACAAAGGATAGATCAATATCGCCTCGAGCAACATGGTCCTGAATAAAATGATTCCGAATCTCAATATGCTTTGTCCTTGTGTGCTGTACAGGATTGTATTCAATTTTGATTGCACTTTCATTATCGCATAAAAGAGGCACTTTGTCACAATTGACACCGTATTCCTTTAAAGTTTGCCTCATCCATAATAACTGAGTGTAGGCACTAGCAGCAACAACATATTCAGCTTCGACGGTGGAGAGAGAGATACAATTCTGCTTTTTAGATGACCAACACACTAGAGATCTTCCCAAGAACTGACAAGCTCCAAAAGTTGATTTCCGACCATCCTTATCGCCAGCCCAATCTGAATCAGTATAACCACATAGAGAGAAATTGGAGCCCTTGGGATACCATAGACCAAACTTAGGGGAATGAACCAAATATCGAAAGATCCTCTTGACCACCACTAAGTGGCTTTCTTTAGGAGCTGCTTGATACCTTGCACACACCCCCACACGCAACACAATATCGGGTCTAGATGCGCAGAGGTAAAGAAGAGAGCCGATCATGGACCAGTATACCTTTCGGTTCACATCTTTACCGTGGGGGTTAAGTTCAAGGTGACATTTTGTTTGCATCGGAGTGGCGACGCCATTAAGATCCGTCATCTTGAATATCTTGAGCATGTCTTGGATGTTTTTAGCTTGATTGATGAAGGTTCCTTCTCTAAGTTGCTTGATCTCGAATCCAAGGAAGAACCGTAACTCCCCCATAATAGACATCTCAAACCTATCAGTCATAAGCTTTGAAAATTCATCACTAAAAGCTTTATTAGTAGAACCAAATATGATGTCGTCTACTTATAGTTGGCATGCGAAGAGCTCTGGCCGAGGGTGAGGCCGGATAATCTGGCCTGGGAAAACCTGAAACATCTTCATCAGGTTGCCTGGAACTTGCTTGAATTGGCGAGGGGCCAGATAATCCGGGGTCAGCCGGAAAATCTGGCCTAGGGCTTGCAGCTGTTTCTTCGATATGATGAGTAGTTTGGTCGTCAGAGGAGTGGTGGCTGGATAATCCGGTGTCAACTGGATAAGCTGGACTGGAGTATTCAGGAGCATGTTGACCTTCAGCATTTGGTGTAGAAGTTACTCCCGTGGTTGGAGCATGTTGAGTCTGTGTAGATGAGGGCTCTTCATGAGTAGAGCATTGTCTTTCCCGATCCGCCACAAGGGGTTCCTCAATGGGGCGGAAAAATCCCAAGCCCATTCTTCTTATGGCATCTTGGGGTATTTCAACATCTGCATCACAAACATCAATGTGCCCCGCATGGGAGCCGTCATTTTCCTCGAACACCACACTACAAGATTCTGCAATAGTTCTGGAGAGCTTATTGTAGACTCTATAAGTGTGGGATTCGGCACCATAACCAAAAAAATACCCTCTAAATCCTTAGACTCAAATTTAGATAAATGAACTCCCTTGATGAGAAAGAAACACTTACACCCAAATACCCGAAAGTATGAGATGTTTAGCTTGTTACCGGTAAGTATTTCATACAGAGTCTTGTCCAAGATTTTATGGAGGTATAACCGATTGGATGAATGACAAGCGATAGAGATTGCTTCAACCCAGAAGTTATATGGAGACTTGAATTCAGCTAGCATAGACCTTCCCATATCCATTAGAGTCTGGTTCTTTGTGGCGCCCTGCCAAAATCACTACTAGAAAATCGCGGTATTTTTGTGCATTGCATCATCATGACCGCATGCTCATGTCATCATGCCACCTTGCATTTGAGCATCGTCATGTCATCTTGCATGGTTTGTTTAAAAACTATTTTCTAAAAGCCTATATTTGTTTTCTAAATATCCCCTGTCTTTATTTCAAATCAAAACCTCGGCCTCCCCTGGATATTTTGTTTGTCTAAAAACAAATTCCAAACGTCTCTTAAAAATAATAACCAAAATTTATATTATTTTTAGGAGGCAGCCAGCCAGGCCCAAAAGCCCAGCCGGCCACCTCCAAACCCTAGCTAATTCCTAGTCTCAACCACACCCACACATAGCCGCCGCCAGCCTTAGCTGACCCCAGCGCGCAGCACACACGCACACACACGCTGGCACACAGCCACCTCACCCCCTTCATTCCTAGCCTGCCACCTGTCCCCGCAGTCCCACCTCCTGCCTTTTTTCCCGCCCACCCGGTCGCCAACCTCCACTTCCGCCACCACCTGGGCGCACGCCCCCACGCGACCCCCGCCACCTGCCGACACCCCGCCCCACCACACGCGGCCACCACCTCGTCCCGTACCGCCCATGGTCCCACCGACCACCTCGGTTCCACCCCAACGCCAGGCCCACCACCACCGCATCTCTCTCTCCCTCCCTCTCTCTCTTCTTCCTCACCAACCCCCGTGAGAGTCTTCCCCACCGCCACCTCTCTGCCCTGACGCCCGTGCGATCCCCGGCCGCCGCCCGAGCTCCCCCGGCTCTCCTCGTCGCCGGCCTCGGTGTCCGCCGCCAGAATCCGCAACCGCGGGCCCCGCCTTCACCAGTCGACCTCGCCCTGCCGCCTGGAACCCCGCCTCCCCGCCGGCCTTCCTCGCCCCGGCGCGTCCTGCCGTGGCTCCCCATCGCCGGCGTCGGCCTCCTCCTCCCCAGTCTTGCCCCGCCCTAGCGCTCGAGCTCGGCCACCTGATTTCAAAGTACTGTACCGGAGGCCACAAGTAGTTTGGGGCTTTATTACTATTCTATACTTATGCCATGTTTACCGTTTTATTTAATTTGTGCGTGGAGCAACTGTACTGTTTTGGATCGCGCCACGTTTTCGCGGTATCGACAAGCCTAGTCCCCTTTTTCAGGTTCCTAGTCGTTTACAGCCGTCGTCGCAAACCCTGGGTCCGTCTCAGAGCCGGCTGACTTCGTTGCTGGTAGGTTAGTGGGGTGGCCCCCATGTACTTACTTTGGGTCTAGGAAACGTCATGACTTAGGCTCCGCCGACATACCGATGGGTGTATGTTAATTGATCTGGCAAAAGGGTCGAAGTGCGTGTGGATACTTTGGTGCACCCCTGCAGGGTTAATCTTTTCGAAAAGCCATGTCCGCGGTTATGGATGACTTGGAGCATAGTTTCTCGATCATAGACAACTATAACTAAAGTTTACTGTTATAATTTGACTTGTATGTCAGAAGACTAGTAAGTGGGATTACTGCCTTGGAAAGATTAAATAAAATTGCCAACCGTGTGAGTTTTCCTCGGCTAGCCTTCCTCGTTTGGTCTCGAGGGGGAATACCAGGATGGGTATGTTTGGTGTTAGTATCAGGATGGATCCGAATAGGTCTTTCTTATCCCTCTCTAATAGCCGCCAGTTTTACTGAGTCTCTATAGGTTGTTTAGTGCATGCTGCGCTGCCGCTTCAGTCCACCATACCTATGTAGGCGAGAGCCGCCGAATTCTAGCCTCGCCATGTGCTGGCCTCAGTACTGACGCTCCTCTTTTTCCTTTGCCCTTTGTCGGCACCCCTTTTGTTTTAGCAGGTTGAGATCACCGTCGTTAGCAGGGTTACCCTTCCGGCTTGGCCTGGGCAGGGTTATGGATGCCATTGGTTATTCTTCAGGGCTCTTAGCCCCATTTGCATCTTGTCTGTAGTCAGACGCTCTATCGTTTTAAGGTGATTTGGATCTTTGCATTGTATATCTGTATTCTTGACTCATTTTTGTATATATATATATCTGTTCTGTGGGTCCCATCGAGGACTGTTGCGTAATGGTATTACTTCGTTTTCCACCCGCACGAAAGTGCCTGGTGGGCGTCCTTGAATCGTTTCTATGCGGGTTTAGCGGAAAGGGCTAAAACTTGCATAGGGCCGATTTGAAGGTGTCACATTCTTCCTCTCGGCAACACCATTTTGGTGAGGGGTGTACGTAGTGGAATATTGATGTCTTATCCCCTCTTCACTTAGGAATTCATTTAAGGTGTAGTTCTTGAACTCAGAGCTGTTATCAGTTCTTATTGCCAGAATTGGGACGTTGTGTTGACGTTGAACCTCGTTGGCGAAGTCGATGACCATTTGTTGAGTCTCTCTCTTCAACTTGAAGAAATAGTCCCAAGTGTATCTTGAGTAATCATCAACGATCACAAGGCAGTACTTCTTCCCACTGAGGCTTGCATGAGATGGAGGTCCAAAGAGGTCCACATGAAGGAGCTCTAAGATCCTTTTTGACGAAATAATAGTCTTCCTTCGATGAGGAGAGTCATGCATTTTCCCTTCAACACAAGCCCAACAAACACGATCTTTGGCAAAGGAGACATAGGATTTGTTTTACCGCAGTTCCTTCTTTGTTAAGGGAAGTACATCTGCGTTGGAGGGGTGGGCGGTACTAAGACCACTACGCCACAATAGGCCTCACCCTGTTCTCCGATGGATCTCGCCACCAAAGGCCTGATCCACCTTTCCACTATAGGAACCCTTCGAGGCGGGTACCGACGCCTTTACACAACTAGCAAGGCATAACTCCATAGCCAAATTGGAGGCTCCCGTAATGACAACAAGCTGCCACAAGAACAAGTTATCAATAACGAAACACAAGATCTAGATATTAACAAGAATACTAGATCAGGGATTTCTCCAAATGAATGGAGAGGAGTTGATGCGCTTGATTCGTGATGGCGATGAAGATTGTCTCCTCCTTCAATTCCCCCAAAGATCAAAGCTTTCAGGTGGTTGAAATGGGAGATCTAGAGAGAGCTCTTGCAATGAGTCTAACACTTTTCGAAGTAATCAAGAGGTCTGCTCGAAGGGGATGAAGGGGCTTTTGTACCCCCGTCCCAAACTGAGCCGTTGGAGCCTTTGGGGGTCGGATTATCCGGCCCAAGTGAGGGCCGGATTATCCGGCCTGGCGAAAACTCCACCCCAGACTCGGATTATCCAGCAGAAAATCCGCCTAAGAATAGAAGCTCGCGCAGGCATGCCCTTGACATCTTCTCCTGGGGACCGGATTATCCGGCCCTAGGGGAGGGCTGGATTATCCGGCTGGTGGAAAAATCCGTCCTAGCCGCGGAATATCTGGGGGAAATTCCGCCCTAGACAGAAGCTCGCGCAGACACTCTCTTGGGCGATTCCCCTGGGGCCGGATTATCCGGCCCAACATGAGGGCCGGATTGTTGGGTCCGCAGCATAGAAAACAAAAAATTTCCTACGATGAGAACTATACGCCAAGATCTATCTACTAGATACAGAGGAACAGTGGACATACATCCATGGAGAACTTACCCTCGAAGACAATGAGTTTTGTTAACGAGTAGGAACTCGTGGTTGATGTAGTCGTACGCTTGCCGATCTCAAGATCGTGTGGAAGTCCGAGCGCCGCAAATCAGGAGCGCATCCGTCCTCGCACACACGTTCAAGCCACCGGACAACCTCCACCTCCTCGCTCCAGTGAATCAGCGGAAGCAGCAACTCCTTCCAGACGCAAGGCCACCGGGAACATGTATCTCGCTAATCCGAGACCATGGGGTAATATCTAGAGGGGGAGAGAGATCCTTCACGAGGAGGTGTGAGGATGAAGGAGGGAATGGGTGGCCTTTTAAAGGAGGAGGGGGGGGTGCCCCCTCTCTCCATGGCCGGCGCATGGGGGGGTGACCCCTCACCTCCCCCATTCATTTGGTGGTAACCCCTCCACATTAAAATGCCTCTTCACATTCCCTTTTAAAGTCTCCACTTTAAATGCATTAAATTTCTCCAAATTTAATGCTCTCTCATTTAATAAAACTCTTTTATTTATTTTATTCAGAATTTTTTTAATTACTTTAATTAAAAAACATTCACATAAAACCCTTGCAACATTTCAATATCACATGCAGAACCACTTTCTGCAATTTCACCCGAAACAATTCCGGTTTCTATCGAAACAATTCCTGTTTCTATCGAAACATTTCCTGCGCTTTGCAAACCTTTTGTCTGGAACATATGTGCTCCTAAATGGTGTCTGGAAACCCTTAAGTGTGTCACCCTATGGTTCGCGAATAATGCAGACATAATTGAGACTCCTCTCAGATCAATAATCAGAAGCGGGACCTGGAGATCCATACTGACTCCTGCATATTCAACGATGACTTCTGTGATCGTGAGAACCTTTAACGTCAGCAATTTAATACCTTTGTCTCATGATATACTACATGTCCGAGATTCGATCATCGGTATCCAAATACCTAGTTTGATCTCGTTACCGACATGCACTCTTTTCTCGTTCCCGTGATATAACATTCTAGTGATCACATCACTTGCTTGCAAGCTATCTTAATGTGATATCACCGAGAGGGCCCAGAGTATATCTATCCGTCATCGGGATTGACAAATTCTACTCTTGATCCATGAGCCTCAACATAACACCTTCATAGCACTGAACCCACCTTTATGGTCACCCTGTTACGGTGTGACGTTTGATGTTATCAAGATACTCTTCCGGTGTTAGCAATTAACATGATCTCATGGTCTAAGGACTAAGACTACTTTGTATGATGTTATAGCAATATAAACATAATGACTTGATCGTAATGCTATACTTCGGATGAATGTTCATCACATCATTTCACAAATTCTGTGACCTTGTTATTGACAACATCCAATGTCCATGATCAGGAAACTTTGATCATCTTGTTAATCAACAAGCTAGTCTATAAGAGAGGCATAACTAGGAACCCTTTTTGTTTATTAAACACACATGTATTGATGTTTCCTATCAATACAATTATAGCATGCAAAATAAACATCTATCATATACAAATAATATATAATAAAAACTTTATTATTGCCTCTCAGGGCATATTTCCTTCAGTCTCCCACTTGCACTAGAGACAATAATCTAGTTCACATAGTGATAAATCTAACACCCATGGAGTTCTGGTGTTGATCATGTTTTGCCCTAGGGAGTACTTTAGTCAACGGATCTGCTACATTTAGGTCCGTGTGCACTTTACAAATCTTTATATCTCCATCCTTGACATGCTCGCGGATGGAGTGAAACCGGCGCTTAATATGCTTGGAATTCTTGTGAGACCTTGGTTCCTTGGCGTTGGCTATGGCTCCATTGTTGTCACAATAGATCACCATCGGGTCCAACGCACTGGGAACCACACCCAATTCTGTAATGAACTCTTTCATCCAAACTGCCTCCTGCGCCGCTTCTGAAGCAGCAACATATTCCGCCTCCGTTGTTGATCCAGCCACCACAGGTTGTTTGGAACTCCTCCAACTAACTGCTACTCCGTTCAAGAGAAATACATATCCGGATTGAGACTTAGAGTCATCCGGATCGGTGTCAAAGCTAGCATCGACATAACACTTAGCGACTAGCTCTTCTTCACCTCCGTATATAAGAAGCATATCCTTAGTTCTTCTCAAGTACTTGAGGATGTTCTTTACCGCTATCCAGTGTTCCGAACCTGGATCAGATTGGTACCTACTAGTCAAACTAATAGCATGTGCCACATCCAGTCTTGTACATAGCATGGCATACATTATAGAGCCTATGGCCGAGGCATAGGGGATCTTATCCATCATCTCTCTTTCTTCCGCCGTAGCTGGACTTTGAGTCTTACTCAATGTCTTGCCTTGCAACATAGGTAAGAACCCCTTCTTACTTTCGTCCATATTAAACTTCTTTAATATCTTATCAAGGTATGTACTCTACGATAGCCCAATTAGGCGTCTTGATCTATCTCTATAGATTTTAATGCCTAATATATATGAAGCTTCACCAAGGTCCTTCATCGAAAATTTGCTGTTTAGATAACTTTTAACACTGTTTAAAAGATCTATATCATTTACAATCAATAATATGTCATCCACATATAATATCAGAAATGCCACATTGCTCCCACTCACTTTCTTGTAAATACAAGCCTCTCCATAAGTTTGGACAAATCCAAACTCTTTGATCACCTCATCAAAGTGGAGATTCCAACTCCGGGATGCTTGCTTCAGTCCATAGATGGATCGCTGAAGTTTGCACACCTTATCAGCATCCTTAGGATCGACAAAACCCTTTGGTTGTATCATATACAACTCTTCTTCAATATTACCATTGAGGAACGCAGTTTTGACATCCATCTGCCATATTTCATAATCGAAATATGCAGCAATTGCTAACATAATCCTAACCGACTTAAGCATCGCTACGGGAGAGAATGTCTCATCGTAGTCAACTCCTTGAATTTGTCGAAACCCCTTTGCGACAAGTCGAGCCTTATAGATGGTTACATTACCATCAGCATCAGTTTTTCTTTTGAAAATCCATTTATTCTCAACGGCCTTTCGATCGTGAGGTAAGTCCACCAAGGTCCAAACCTGGTTTTCGTACATGGATTCCATCTCGGATTTCATGGCTTCTAGCCATTTGTTGGAATCAGGGCTCATCATCGCTTCTTCATATGTCGCAGGGTCATCTATTTCATCAATCATGAAATTCATAACAGGATTGCCGTACAGTTCAGGAGCTGCACGTGTCCTGCTTGACCTGCGAGGTTCGGTAGTGTCCTCTTTCAGAGTTTCATGATCAATATCATTAGCTCTCTCTTCATTAGGTGAAGTCAACTCCGAAACAACTTCCGGTGCTGCGCTACTCGCCATTTCATGAAGAGAAGGTTCAATAAACTCTTCGAGTTCTACCTTCCGACTACTCACACCTTTCGCGAGAAACTCCTTCTCAAGAAAGGATCCATTCTTGGCAACAAAGACCTTGCCCTCGGATCTGTGATAGAAGGTATACCCAATCGTTTCCTTAGGGTATCCTATGAAGACGCATTTTTCCTCTTTGGGTTCGAGTTTATCCGGTTGAAGTTTCTTCACATAAACATCACATCCCCAAACTTTAAGAAATGACAGCTTAGGTTTGTTTCCAAACCATAATTCATACGGTGTCTTTTCAACGGATTTAGATGGTGCCCTATTTAAAGTGAATGTAGCGGTTTCCAGTGCATAACCCCAAAATGACAGTGGCAAGTCAGTCAGAGACATCATAGGTCGAACCATATCCAATAAAGTACGATTACGACGTTCTCACACACCATTACGTTGTGGTGTTCCGGCAGGCGTGAGTTGTGAAACTATTCCACAATCTTTCATGTGTGTGCTAAACTCGTAACTTAGATACTCTCCTCCACGGTCAGACCGTAGAAATTTGATCTTTCTATTACGATGATTTTCAACTTCATTCTGAAATTCTTTGAACTTTTCAAAGGTTTCAGACTTATGTTTCATCAAATAGATATACCCGTATCTACTCAAATCATCCGTGAAAGTAACAAAATAACGATATCCACCTCGTGCCGACACACTCATTGGTCCACACACATCAGTATGTATGATTTCCAATAAATCTGTCGCCTGTTCCATTGAACCAGAAAACTGCGTTCTAGTCATCTTGCCCATAAGGCATGGCTCACATGTATCAAATGATTCAAAATCAAGTGATTCCAAAAGTCCATCAGAATGGAGTTTCTTCATGCGTTTAACGCCAATATGACCTAGACGGCAGTGCCACATATATGTAGATACATCATTATCAAGTTTAATCCTTTTAGCATCAACATTATGAATATGCGTAATACTACTATCGAGATCCAATAGAAATAAACCATTCAACACAGGTGCATGACCATAAAAGATATTATTCATATAAATCGAACAACCATTGTTTTCAGACTTAAACGAATAACCACTTTGCATCAAACATGATCCGGATACAATGTTCATGCTCAGTGCAGGCACCAAATAACAATTATTCAGGTTTATAACTAATCCCGACGGCATATGGAGAGGCAGCGTTCCGACAGCGAGCACATCAACTCTTGATCCATTGCCGACCCGCATCGTGACCTCATCCCTTGCTAGTTGTCGCTTGTTCCGCAGCCCCTGAACCGAGTTACATATTAGCAACCGATCCCGTATCAAATGCCCAGGTGCTACTGCGAGTACTAGTCAAGTACACATCAATAACATGTATATCACATATACCTTTGTTTGCCTTGCTAGACTTCTTGTCCGCCAAATACTTGGGGCAGTTGCGCTTCCAATGGCCAGTCCCCTTGCAATAGTAGCACTCGGTGTCAGACTTAGGGCCAGCTCAGGGTTTCTTTTTAGGCGCGGCAATAGATTTGCCGCCCTTCTTTCCCTTCTGCTTGCCTTTCTTGTCCTTCTTGAAACCGGTGGTCTTATTGATCATCAACACTTGATGTTCTTTCCTAATCTCCACTTCTGCAGTCTTAAGCATTGACAGAAGCTCGGGAAGAGACTTCTTCATGCCCTGCATATTATAGTTCATCACGAAGCTCTTGTAGCTAGGTGGCAGAGATTGGAGAACACGATGTATGCCTAAGTCAATGGGAATCGTTATTCCCAAGGACACAAGCTTATCGGCGTACCCAGACATTTTGAGTACGTGCTCACTAACGGAGCTGTTCTCTTCCATCATGCAGCTAAAGAACTTTTCAGAAGCATTATAACTCTCTACGGCAGCATGGGTATCGAAAATTATTTTCAATTCTCCCATGGTATCAAAGGCATTGCCATTTTCGAAACGTTTTCGAAGTTCTAGCTCTAGCCCATACAGTATGCCGCAATAAACTAAGTTGTGGTCCTCCTGACGAGTTATACAGACGTTCTTTTCCTCGTCAGGGGCATCAGGAGCTGGTGGGGGCCTAGCGGCGCCTCTAGCACATATTGCTTTTGTGCAGCAGTGAGGATAATCCTCAAATTCATAGCCTAGTTGGTGAAGTTGCTACCATTCGCAGCAAGCTTCTCTTTCTCCGTGAACACATTGAAATTAAAAACAGGTGGTGCCATCTACAACAGAATTTGTAAAATATATTTAGACTAAGTTTATGATAGATTGAGTTCAACTAATCCAAATTACTAATGAACTCCCACTCAAAAACAATATCCCTCGTGTCCTTTTGGTGATGACATGAACCAAATCCACTACACCAAGTCCGATCATCACGTGAGTCGGTGTAGCTTCAAAGGCGAGTATCTATATAGGCATCATATCAACTATATGACTCATGCTTAACCTTTTGGTCCGTGTTCCGAGGCCATGTCTGTACATGCTAGGCTCGTCAAGTAAGAACCTTAGTATTCGCATGTGTAAAACTGTCTTACACCCGTTGTATGAAAGCATAGAGTCGAGAACACCCGATCATCACGTGATGCCTCAAAACATGATCCACAAAACGGTGCATACTTAAGGAAGAACACATTTTATCTTGATATCTAAATGAGGGATCATCTTATAATGCTATCAAAAGCGCCAAACTAGGAATATAAGATGCTAACATCTAATGTGTGAAGTGAGGTGATATGGTCCATGCATTTGATCTCTATCATTTGCATCGTGGTATGATCCCTATCATTCCTTTGTGTGTAAGGCCAAGGTCTATGGAACTTACATGTTAAGTGAGTTGTAAGAGTATCTATCATACATCTACTTACAACAATACCATATCAAGACACTAGCCCATCAATGATCTAAACTAGATGCCTCTAATTTATCAATTGCAAGTTTTACGTGGCTTAGGGCTTTCAGAGATAGAACCGGTCTTACCAATGAACATGAACCACAATGAGGATAACCAAGTTATTAGCAACTCGTTGTAAATCAGATATTGACTAGATACAGAGCAACGGGTGGACATACATCCATGGAGAACTTACCCTCGAAGACAACGAGTTTTGTTAACGAGTAGGAACTCGTGGTTGATGTAGTCGTATGCTTGCCGATCTCAAGATCGTTTGGAAGTCCGAGCGCCGCAAATCAGCAGCGCATCCGTCCTCGCACACACGTTCAAGCCACCGGACAACCTCCACCTCCTCGCTCCAGCGAATCAGCGGAAGCAGCAACTCCTTCCAGACGCAAGGCCACCGGGAACATGTATCTCGCTAATCCGAGACCATGGGGGAATATCTAGAGGGGGAGAGAGATCCTTCACGAGGAGGTGTGAGGATGAATGAGGGAATAGGTGGTCTTTTATAGGAGGAGGGGGGGTGCCCCCTCTCTCCATGGCCGGCGCATGGGGGGGTGACCCCTCACCTCCCCCATTCATGTGGTGGTAACCCCTCCACATTAAAATGCCTCTTCACATTCCCTTTTAAAGTCTCCACTTTAAATGCATTAAATTTCTCCAAATTTAATGCTCTCTCATTTAATAAAACTCTTTTATTTATTTTATTCAGAATTTTGTTAATTACTTTAATTAACAAACATTCACATAAAACCCCTTGCAACATTTCAATATCACATCCAGAACCACTTTCTGCAATTTCACCCAAAACAATTCCGGTTTCTATCGAAACAATTCCTGTTTCTATTGAAACATTTCCTGCGCTTTGCAAACCTTTTGTCTGGAACATATGTGCTCCTAAATGGTGTCCGGCAACCCTTAAGTGTGTCACCCTATGGTTCACGAATAATGCAAACATGATTGAGACTCCTCTCAGATCAATAATCAGAAGCAGGACCTGGAGATCCATACTGACTACTGCATATTCAACGATGACTTCTGTGATCGTGAGAACCTTTAACGTCAGCAATTTAATCCCTTTGTCTCATGATATAATACATGTCCGAGATTCGATCATCGGTATCCAAATACCTAGTTTGATCTCGTTACCGACATGCACTCTTTTCTCGTTCCCGTGATATAACATTCTAGTGATCACATCACTTGCTTGCAAGCTATCTTAATGTGATATCACCGAGAGGGCCCAGAGTATATCTATCCGTCATCGGGATTGACAAATTCCACTCTTGATCCATGAGCCTCAACATAACACCTTCATAGCACTGAACCCACCTTTATGGTCATCCTGTTACGGTGTGACGTTTGATGTTATCAAGATACTCTTCCGGTGTTAGCAATTAACATGATCTCATGGTCTAAGGACTAAGACTACTTTGTATGATGTTATAGCAATATAAACATAATGGCTTGATCGTAATGCTATACTTTGGACGAATGTTCATCACATCATTTCACAAATGCTGTGACCTTGTTATTAACAACATCCAATGTCCATGATCAGGAAACTTTGATCATCTTGTTAATCAACAAGCTACTCTATAAGAGAGGCATAACTAGGAACCCTTTTTGTTTATTAAACACACATGTATTTATGTTTCCTATCAATACAATTGTAGCATGCAAAATAAACATCTATCATATACAAGGAATATATAATAACAACTTTATTATTGCCTCTTAGGGCATATTTCCTTCACGGATTATCCGGTCCAGGGAGAAAATCCTCCCTAGAGCCGGACTATCCGGGGGAAAATCCAGCCCCAGACAAAAGCTCGCGCACAGCCAACCCTGGCCAAGATGGTCTGGCCGGATTATCCGACCCATGATGGGGGCGGATAATCCGGTCCCCCAAATACTCAAAACTTTCCTTCGACACTTATTGCACATTAGAAATTCCATGGTATTGTTATCTAACACACAAAACATAGGAAATCATGAAATGTTCTTTCAGTCAGGGAGGGTTGACCAGGTCGGCAAGGTACGGGGATCAGCTGGGAATCGCGTTACGCGGCTAGTGGGTGGGACCGGCCGCTAGGCAGCTGCGCGCTGGCGTACGGCAGGCACTCCTGGCGGCTGCTGGGTGTGGGTAGGTGGTTAGGGTTAGGACTAGAGTCTTCCGTGGGGTGGTAGTTGCTGGTTGCTGGGCTTTGGGCCTAGCGGCTAGGGGACTCCCCCACAAAACATTTTATTTATTTATTTATTTGTTTTATTTTCAGAGAGGTGTTTGTAAATAGTTTTTAGACAAATAAAAGATCCGGAAAAGACCAGGGTTTTGATTTGAATATAGAGGGAGGGTATTAATTTAGAAAACAAACTAGGGCTTTTAGCAAAATAGTTTTTGGCAGACAATATGCATGCAGACATGACGATGCTCCAATGCAATGTGGCATGATGACATAAGCATGCTATCATGATGATGCACAAAAACAACAGCGATTTTATAGTAGTGGTTTTATCGAGGTGCTACAATTTGACACCACTAACAATGGATCTCGCCCTCGAGATCCGCCTCATGGTACAGGGAAGAAGGCCGATGATCTGAGTCTTCTCGCTTAGTGTAGATCCTTCCGACACCAGTAACAAAGATTCTTTCTCTGCCTTGAAATCGCCGACACCACCAACAAGGGGTCGTTGCTCACATTCATTGCGAGAACACTCCGGATAGCAAAGGACGAATGTAAAGGTATCGAGACATAAGGCCACCTCTAACTTCTGTGGAAGGATTAAAATTGCATGGATTCCCCGATTCAATGTATAAAGTGAATGATAAGAGTAGTGGTATGGTCACGACTCCATCCCGCACTCAAAGCATTACTCTATACATGAATAGGGAATCATACAACCAAACTCTCGGAGTTTAGACTAAAGATCTCGACAAGTGATGTTCGGAAACACAAAGGAGTGATGTAGGCTCTTCATAAGATCAGACGCGGATGAGTTCATCATGTCGAAAATCACCGGAGGGTACACGGAAGGAACAAAGAAAAGTACAATAGAAGAAGGATTTCTTAGATAGCATGACGACCGAGTATGGAAACACCGCTGCAACAAGAAGGATTAGAGACCCTGAAGGTACGATGGAAACCCAACCACGAGAAATCTTGGACTCGAAGAAAGGTAAGAGAGCAGATTCAAAACACGCAGAGGTAAGAGGAGAATAGCATCAGGGTAAGAAATAAAAGCAGACCTAATCAGATCCATCCAACCGATTTTGCAAAATAGTTTTAACACTCTACAACGTCCGTTAGCTAGGTTATCCGACAAGCTAGTCCAGTGGGGTATCATAATTGCTGAGCTCTGATACCACTTTGTAACACCCTCGAATCGGTCCTATGCAAGTTTTAGCAATTCCCGCCAAACCCGCATAGAAACGATTCAAAGATTCCCACTAGGCACTTGCGTGCGGATGGAAAACAAAGTAATAACATTACACAATAGTCCACGATGGAACCCACAGAAACATATATATACAACAACGACTCCATGAGTTAAAAATACAGATATACAATACAAAGATCCAAGTGACCTTGAAAATGATACAACATCCGAGTACGGATAAGATGCAAATGGGGCTAAGAGCCCTGAAGAATAACCAATGGCGTCCATAACCCTGCCCAGGCCAAGCCGGAAGGATAACCATGCTAATGACGTCGAACTTATACCTACTAAAACAAAAGGGGTGCCAACAAAGGGCAAAGGAAAAGAGAGCGGTCAGTACTGAGGCCAGTACACGGCAAGGCTAGAATTCGGCAGCTCTCGCCTACATAGGTATGGTGGACTGAAGCGGCAGGAAAGCACTAAACAACCTATAGAGACTCGATAAAATTGTCGACTATTAGAGAGGGATAAGAAAGACCTATTCGGGACCAACCTAATACTAACACTAGTCATACCCATCCCGGTATTTCCCCTCGAGACCAAACGAGGAAGTCAAACCGAGGAACTCACACAGTCGGCAGTTTTATTCATTCCATTATAGTTGCAACACTTACTAGTCAGATATAGATAGCATGAGTCATCCTGATATCATAAACAGTGGGCAATTTTAGTTAACCTGTCCATTATAGTTGTAATACTTACTAGTCAGATACAATTAGCCAGAGATATCCCAAACTCAATAGTTGTTGGCACTTTTATTTACTCATTCCATTGTAGTAAAACTAATTACTAGACATGTCAAAGTCAAATATATAGCACTAGTTTAGTTATGGTTGTCTATGATCGAGATACTATGCTCCGAGTCATCCATAACCGTGGACACGGCTTTCAGAAAGTTTTACCCTGCAGGGGTGCACAAATAGAAACACACACGGTCAACCTCGGGAAGAACCAAATAAATTGCAACGAGGCCTCACGATAATGCATTCACAGGATTCATAAATGATATCAGGGGGCCACCCCCAATAAGCTACCCGTTACGAAGTCGGACGGCTCCGTGATGGACCCATGGTGTGTGGTGACGGCTGTAAATGACTAGAAACCCGAAAGTGTGATTGGGCTTGTCGATACAACGTAAACATGGCACGGGGTTCTTAATCAGTACAGGCGCTCCACACGCAATCGTAAATAAAGCAGTAAAGCATGGCATAAGTACAGGATAGTAATAAAGCCCCAAACTAGTTTGTGGCCCCAAGAAATAAAGTGTGAATCAATCTCAGGCGAAGGGGGATCCATAGAGTCTCCCATATGTGGATAGTGCGAATAGTCAAGGAACAGGTATCAGGTACCCGGGGCCTACATGACACAAGTGAGCATGGAAGAACCAAATAACATCTATTGCCCGCCGGTGCCTCTTCATTAGTTATATCTATTCCCAACATTTTATTTAACAAGTTGTAATTAAAGCATGATCATCTCCATCATTAAACATGTGCCAACCTTCCAACAATGGTGGAACGACAATAACGCGAAGCAGCACCTGAGCAAGCAACTACGACTCGCAAGGCTAACTGTGTATCAATCAATAGGCAATAGGATGTGTCCAAGGAAATATAGAGGCTGCAAGGATTATAAATGGTACACGGAATCTAAAGCATCGCAACACGGATAGCAATAGATCAACAAGAGGAAATCAAGACTATAAAAGCAAAATAGGTAGAAAGGGGGAGAATGCTCGCCTGGGAAACACTGCCGAAGATACATTATCCGAAGAAACTTGTCGACACTCGCATCCACTTAAAGGCCTAATCCATGAAGAAGCAAAACACTAAAAGAAACAAGCGATGCAACAATTACAACTAATGCAGAAGAATCGACATGATAATGATATGATGCATGACATGACAAAGATGCGATGCGATTAGGCAATATTAAGTGGAACCGGGGCCCTGACAATTAATTAAATAGTTCATGTTGTTTAGATACGTTGTAATAACAAGGAAAAACATAGCATCGGTTCGTTTTACAAATTTAAATGGAGCCATTATAAGACTAGAATAGCCCGCATATTGTCTCCATATTTAATTTTGGTGAATCGTCGAAATAGCCCCAAATAGCGACAATATGCATGCAAGTATGAACAATTTAATATGCAACAAGTGACAATGTCATATATTATAAAATATAGGAGTCTCAGATAGGGGTCACACATCGGGGTTGTACGATCTTGGGGATCTGAGGGGTCGACGGGATTCGGGCTCGACATGATCGGTCTACCCGGGTAGGAGTACTTGGCACGGCGCCGGGTTCGGGATCGGTCTTCAGATCTTCGGGTTCGGTCTTGGCATTCGGTGAACAAGACTTTGTCGATCTGGCACCACCGTGTTCCATGTGGACTATCTTTGGATTGTCGAATATGTGCAACAGATCTTGCCGATACCGAAGCAGAGGTAGCATCCTCATCATCTTATCAGGGACACACCCGTATCAGCACATGACCAACATAGGCAAAGACAATAGCAAACATCCACACCATCTCCTCGCTAGCTCCATCATGCATGGAAACATGGCACATGCCGAACTTGAGCGGGGCCTTGGATGGCGTTGTAGAGGTACACACGGGCAACGACGGCGACCATGGCGGGCCGAAGATGACGCCTGCGAGGGGCGGCGACCTGGATACAAAGACGGGAGCAGCAGAGCGCTGCAAGGGACGAGGCGCTCGAGGGAAAAGATCTATGCATGGAGGGGGACGGGCAGACGATGAGGATGGAGGCCAACGGCTCCTGGGCGCAAGGCGGAACAGCGAGCTTGGGCCCGGCCTTGGGCTCCTGGAGGCACTATAGAGCACCTGAATGGTGCGTGGCAGGGATGAGGCTATTGCCGGTGACGCTAGAGGCGACCAAGCACAAGCGGCGACAAGCGGGGTCGATGTGGCCAGGCTCGAAGAAGGAGGAGGTGGGCGCGAGGGCGTCAGCGCTGTGCGGCCGAGGAAGAGGCGGCACCTGGGAGACGTGCTGTGCCTGGGCAGAGGAGCTCGGTCGGAAAGGTGGCGAGGCCCTCGCGAGGAAGAGCGGCACTGCGAGGAAGGGAGGGAGCGCTCGGGGCACGTGCTGCAGGGGACCGAGTCGGGGTGAGGCCGGCAGACTCCGACGAGGTCGGACGAGCAAGGACCTGCGGCGGCGGTGCGTGCGCATGAATGCAGAGGCGGGGTTTTGCGGCTGGCGGCATAGCGAGAGTGAGCGGCGAGTGGCACTTCTCTGCAGGGCGGATCCGAGGGGAGGAGCTCGCAGCGGTACGACTCAGGTCGGGGAGAGGCAGGCGAGTAGGGCGTTGGTTGGTGGGGAAAGAGGAAGGCGACGTGGAGGTTGTTGGTCGCGTGGGGTGGGTGGGTTTCCGTGCGTGAGGGCCTGCGTGGTGGGGCCGGGGAGGGTTGACCAGGTCGGCAGGTACGGGGCTCGACTGGGGATCACGTTACGCGGCTGGTGGGTGGGACCGGCCGCTAGGCAGCTGCGCGCTGGCGTGTGGTAGGCGCTCCTGGCGACTGCTGGGTGTGGGTAGGTGGTTAGGGTTAGGACTAGAGTTTTCCGTGGGGTGGTAGTTGCTGGTTGCTGGGCTTTGGGCCAAACGGCTGGCGGACTCCCCCACAAAACATTTTATTTATTTATTTGTTTTAATTTTCAGAGAGGTGTTTGTAAATAGTTTTTAGACAAATAAAAGATCTGGAAAAGACCGGGGTTTTGATTTGAATACAGAGGGAGGGTATTAATTTAGAAAACAAACTAGAGCTTTTAGCAAAATAGTTTTTGGCAGAAAATATGCATGCAAACATGACGATGCTCCAATGCAATGTGGCATGATGACATAAGCATACTATCATGATGATGCACAAAAACAACAGTGATTTTCTGGTAGTGGTTTTATCGGGGTGCTACAACCATCCAACATGACACATAAGTTGATTGCAAGACAAGTAAACATGGCAGTAACAACACCACCTCCCACACCAAATACCTCCACTAGTTAGAGCAAGAAATCACGTTCAGTAGAGCCGATCACCCGCTTCGGGTACCGCGACCGGGTCTGTCAGCCTTAATAGTAGAAGCACAAATAGGTGGGTTCGACATGAGTAAGGTTTTCTTGGATGCAGGGAGCAGCATCAATCTCATTTATGCCAAAACTCTACGGGCAATGAATTCGTCCTTGACAAATCTAGCTCCAACGGACACAACTTTCCACGGGATAGTTCTAGGCAAAGTCAAGATTCCTTTAGGCGAAGTCTATCTTGATGTAGTCTTCGGATCAAGGAATAACTTCAGGCACGAGTTTGAAGTCACAGACTGGCTATCACAATACCACGCGATCCTAGGACAACCAACTTTCGCTAGGTCCATGGCAGTACCCCACTATGCATATCTGGTAGTAAAAATGCCATCCTCCAATGGGATCATAACCGTAAGAGGAAGTTTCACTCATTCAGATAGTTGTGACCGAGACTTTAATAAAATACCAGAATCTTTTGAGATGGAAGCAGAATTTGGCCAGCTGAAAATTGCGGACACGGAACTATTACACGAAGGACATGTCCCCAATGAACATGCTCTAAAAAATCAGGCCACCATGCAACCGCAAAAATGACATATCCGGCTTCCAACATTGGTCCCGCATAGGAAGGCGCACTCGTCGGCTTCCACCATGAGAATTGGGAGACTCTTGTAAACTCAATCAATGCACAAGAAACCCCCAAGGAACCCAACGAGCACTCAGCCAAATTAAATACAACAGACAATGAACGGTTCACCCGACGAATCAAGGCCATAGGACAGCAAGCTCCTTGCCTCACCAACACGTGGCACATCATAGAGATAACAAAAGCAACATGGGTGGCTAACCCAATACTCATCCCAAAGAAATGTGACAAACTCTGCGTGTGCATTGACTTTCCAACCGAAAGCGATCCAGCAAACTACGCCCCTTTCTCTCTGGTTCGCCGTGTAGAAGCTGCACCTCCAGTCGAAAGGATGGAACACCCTTGAGCCCATAGGAAACGCAACAAGACAACAATGGAGTACCTCAAGACAGAAGCCGCAAATTTTAGGAAGTTCCTTTACTTTTACGCATTTTATTTTATATTCAATAAGGCCAACGTCTAGGCGAGCACGCCAAAAATAACGCTCTACTATTCGATTAAAATAAAGAAAAGTTCCCAAAACTGGGTCTCAAGATTTTTGTTGTTCTATTCATCAACCTAATACACAGGGGCTTTGACAAAAACATCATATCAAAAATCGTCGGCTCCCATACAATGTGCCTTTGACCTGAATAGAAGCTGACTCAGCCTACAGGAGTCAGACAGATAAAAAGGTCTTGCACGATAAAAACAAAATCTCGTATAAATTTACGACCTTTTTGATAAAAACAATGGCATTACACAATATTTCTCTGAATACAAAGATACATAATATAGGCAATAATTAGATGGCAAAATTGATGAAGAAATCTTCATCCTCCTCTAGCCATCTCCGGACAATCCTAATGGCAGGCTTACGTGCAGCCACGTAGTGAGGCGCCATGTCAACCAATCCACCGCCAGGAGTGGGAGGTAGTCCCAGAGACACAACATCCAAATCCATCATTGGGTGGTGCGCATGCACCCCAATAAAGTGCAAGCTTAGCACTCGCCACAAGTTGGAGGTTCATAAAGTGATGAATCCTCTCACCCTGTCGAAATTCTGCCATCAAATCAGCTAGGCTCTAGGGCTGAGGATCCCGGGGAAACATGACATTATACACAATAGCCAAGGATCTATGGCAGCACTCGATGAACTGCTCCACCTCTGATACACGATCTTGAAGTAAAGCCACCGAGTAGGCATGACGATGATCAATGCAAAAATCAGTCTCGGTACCTTGGGAAGCAGTCACTAGAGCATGGATTCGATTGCGCAGAGGCTGTGTCTCTTCCCTCTCGCACAATCGAATGCCTAAAGTAAAAAAGGAAATTCAACTTCTATGACCAAGAAGAAAATACTAAGCAATATTGCGGAAGACTTACATAACATCTTCTCGCTCGCCCTAGAAATTTCCTCAAAAATACACTTCACGATCTAGGGTTTTGCGCATCTTCGATTGAGATACGTCCACCATCGCTTGGATGATCCGAAGTTTACCCTCAAGTTTCTTCACCTGTTCAATCTTTTCTACATATAATGGCGGATCGATCACACAAAAAATGGTTGTTTCGGATGCACCTAACCCAGATGAAGATGGGTGCATATCCGAAGCCTAAGTGGGCATAGATGGAACCACCCAATCACACAGTATCTGGCAGAACTAACAAAAAATACAGGACCTTCCGTACACGAAGGACAATTCATACAGACAACAAACATATGCAATAGCTTTTTCTCAGCAAAAGGGGGGCTTAAACAAAAGGAGCCAAGTTCATTATAGCAGCAGAATAAAAGACACCTATGACTACAAACTATACTATAGGGCGGTTTTTTCCGCAGACACAGTGGCACTAGGATATGGAGTGTCAGCTGAAGGTGGAATAGTCAGGACAACACTTGCCGAAGGGGCATCAGATTTTGCCGGACTTGTGCCTATGCCCAGCAGCAGTCGAGAGTACTTCTTTGCCTTCTTAACAAAAGGTTTCAAATTGACTGCCTGGACATTAGGGGTGACCACTACTAGGAAACACCTCTTATGTGGCGCATGGAAATTCCTCTTCTCTGGCACATATGTGTGGCGCCACTGTTACCTCGCCACTGGTATCTTCTTTCTGTGGTGCATATAGATATGCGCCATAGAAATATCAGACTTATGTGGCACATTTCTGCATATGCGCCACATGATATGTTTAGTGGCGCATAAAATCCAATGCGCCACAAAATGCATATGTGCCATAGATACCTTTTCTATATGCGCCACTGACTGTATTACATGTATTCGAAGTAAAATACATTCCTGGTGTATAATCAGGTATTTATACATGATTTATATAGTATCTATCCAGATCAGTATAAACAGTACATTGCACATATAGTAGATAAAAACCGACATATAATACAAACACAAGTATAATGTCATCACACTTAGAGCCCGATCAAGATACATATATAGTGTCAAGTGCCGAATTTTTACACAAGTGCCGAATACAAAGTTCATATCATCTCACATTACAAATATGAAGTGGTCACCGCCTACACTAGGATCAAATAGAATACAACTGTGATGATGGTGAGCAAGAGCATGAGCCCGACCAATATATTCATCTGGTTCTTCTTCCACGGGTGGTTCCTCCACTTGGCTACCGCCTCCTCTCTAGTCATGTATCCTTTGTAGATATTGCCACTAAACTTGTTCACTTGTTTGTGACAGTCCTCCCACTCCTCGTAGACTCGTGGAACCCTACCCATGTACACAACATACCACCTCGTCGCCATCTCCATAGACAACAAGGCATATTAGTAAAACATGCAATGAAAAGAATTAATAAAGGGTTCACATGCATATATATATGTCGACAAAATATAAAACAAAAGATCCATAAACCTAAAAGATAGCATCGCGATCATCATAGAAGTAATAAGTTCAACGACAACATGACCACAATATAGTTTAAGTCTAACAACAACGACCATTTCGACCACAAGATAGTAAAGTTTATGACACACACACTACAACAGGCATCCATCGAGAATATACACACACTCGATCATGATAGGGACACATCGATCATGAAGACTTCTTCTTCTCGCTCGGCTTCGAGAACGGTTTATAACCCTCTTTTGTCATCCATGTCCTTGTGTCACCCTGCTTACGGAGGAATTCTTCGATCTCCCTCTTAGTCAACCCTCTGGCTTGTTGTAGCCCCCTTGAGTTGACATCTTCAATGATGATTTGCGACAACATCATATGAATGCGATGGAAGTCTTCTCTAAGATCATCATCGTCGCTTTGCGCCAAAGTTTCGGCCCATCCTCGGAGACTAGATGGTAGCGTTAGGTTCTGGCAATCCCGAACATAGACTTTAAGGTGATGGAGGACGTAGAAGGCCTCCTTGGTGCTACCAGTAGCTGGCTGCTTGACGCAGGGGAACTCGAGCACGTGCTTGAACATGTGTTTGCCATCCTTGATACATTCCTCCTTAACTATGAAGGTGCATCCCTTCTTGGCATAGCCCTCGAGAGCCTCATTGAGAACACCCCTTATTTTGGTGTAGTCTTTCTTCTTCGTCAAACTCCCTAAGTCAAAATACGTGGCTAGCGAATACCTCAGGGTAAGGATGATGAGTGTGCAGTATTTTTCTCTGCGCAACACAATTGGAACGGAATGTTAGAAAAAGAGCAAAGGAAGAAATCTATTAAGAAATGCATAAGTTACGGTGGCGATGAGCGAGTGTGTACTTACTCAGGAAATAAAGGCAAAAGAAGTGTGTCCTTCCTCTTGTTGTCCACCATGAACTTCTCGAGATACGACATCGCCTTGGTCCATGTCTATGATCCTTCGACCAACTGGCTGTTCCGCATGTAGTAGGGATCCACTATCGTTACTTCCGGGGTACTCTCTCTTGATCTTGATCGCTAGATTGAGCGCGTATAGGCGGACCAAGTTATAGTCCAGCCGTTTCAAGAGAAATAGCTTGAAGATGTCCTCGTACGCTATGAAGAATATATCCGCGGGGGCTTCATCGATGAAGCCCACGTCCAATGGCACCTTGGCCATGAAAAATGGGTAATTTGGATCTTTGTCTTTAAGAAGGATGCCCTCTAGTGTCTTGACACCCTCATGCAAAGTTAACATGGGTCCAACCACGATGTGGAGCAGATCCAGATTCAATATCGGATCACCAGCTACATGCACTCGGGGCAAGCCATATTGTTTGGATGGTACGACGACGACGTCCTGAGCCCAGATCCTCTTCGGAGGAGGTTGGCTCGCAGCCTTCTTCTTCTTATTATTACCTCTCTTCCTGTGCTTATTCTTCGCAACAGTGTCCTCCACTGCCATCTGCTCATCGGCCGCCTTTTGGAGTGTGTTGGGGCTGAAAACCAATCCGATTTCTCCTATGGTGGATTGACGGCTAGAGGCGTCTCTTGAGAAAAACCATGGAAGACCAGGCGCTGCATGCATGTATTGGGCTGACCAGCTTGATGGTTGCGGGCTGTGAAGGGTTCTTCATCCACAAAAGGCATATACAATCCTTTGTCGGCGCTGGTGTTGATGAAGTCGTCAACGTTGACCAATTCATCATCATATTCATGGGTGGCATCATGTGGTGGTGGTAGCGGGGGCGACGACGGTTGCGCACAACATCTTTGCGATGGGGTGGTACACATGCTGCCAAGAGTTGTTGGTGACGGTTAGTGGTGGCAACGATGGTGGCTACTGGCTTCTGAGGTGGTGGCTGGGCGATCGATCGAGAGGTGGCGTCGGTGATCCCCCTTGCAAGATGAATCTGGGTCTTCGGCCATGTCAAGGGCCAGTTGTAGCATTCTCCAAGGGTCTTGTGTTCGTCGGCTCCCTGAGGTTGAAAGGGGGGTCCATGTCGTCGCACCCTGGCAACACCCGAGCCAACCTGACCCTCATCACGTCATCATCCATTGGATTGTTGTGCATCGTGCGGCTCGCCGGTTGTATGAGAGTGCCCTTGGCAACATCCTTCAACTCACCGCCGACATCTTTAAGAAGGAGTACGAAAGAAGTGTCCTAAGGAAAAACATTTGTTTGGGCATCATGAGATGGCATCAGTCATGCATCAAAGGCATAAAGGAGATGACGTGCACTAACTAATTAGTTACCTTTGTGATGGCTTTGAGCTCGGCTAATGTAGAGACACGGCCGATGTCAGCGGCCGACTGGTACGTCCATTTTGCATCACTATTCTATATCATAATCTACTGTTATTCAATGATATATTTCATATTAAGAGATGATAGTTATGTTATTTCATCTGTTTTTGCATGGTTGATGACTTTTGGAGGATGAACCACTGAAGTCAGGATTTTGATGGAAAAGGCACTGCCCAAGTGGAAGGTCAGGATTTTATCTTAATTAGTTTGTTGTAGTTGCAGATGCTTGCAAGGGGTATAATCACAAGTATGTATTAGTCCTAGGAAGGTCAGTGCATTAGCATAGGTTCACCCACACAACACTTATTCAACCAAAGAAGATTTATCAACTATATGAAGTGAAAACACTTGATGATATTCCCATGTGTCCTTGAGAACGTTTGGTCATCTTAAGTAATACAACCGGATTGTCCTTTGCTAAAGAAAGGATTGGGCCACTTGTTGTCTTTTATTTATTCGCACTTTATTTATCTACATTATCAAAAACTCCGAAAAATCCGTTTCTAAGTATTTACTGAGAATTCCTGATCCATACCACTTGTCAACACCTTCTGCTCCTCGTTGGGTTCGACACTCTTACTTACCGAAAATACTGCGATACACCCCTTATACTTGTGGGTCATCAAGACTATTTTATGGCGCCGTTGCTGGGGAGTGAAGTGTTATTGAAGAGTGGAACTGGTAAAGGAAACCTCTACTGTGAGTATTGTTTATTTCTGTTTGTTACTTTATTCTCAATATGGATAGTTCACTTAGTTTCTTATTTCGTAATGCTACTACCATTGCTAAGGTAGTAGATGAACCACCACCTGCTAAAAATGATACTTTTAAAATACCTACAAGAATTGTTGATCGTGTTATGGATAACTACTATTTTGGAGATGGAACTGTCCATCCCGGTGATCATTTTCTCTTTATATACGAATTATGCGGATTGTTTAAATGTGCGGGTATTACAATAGATCAAGTTAAGAAGAAGTTATTCTCGTTATCATTGAAAGGAAGAGCTGAGGAATGGTATAAGCTGCTTAAGAATGGCCAATCTCTTGAATGGGAGGAAATAGTACCTCTCTTCTATTCCAAAATTTATCCTCCTAGTGAAATTCATAAAGATCGGAATCAAATATATAACTTTTGGCCTCGTGATGGAGAGAGTACCGCCCAAGCTTGGGGGAGACTGAAGTTACTAATGCTCAAATGTCCTATTCATGAGCTCCCTAACAATATTATTATCAATAACTTTTATGCAAGGCTTTCTCTTCATGATAAGGATCTATTGGATGCTTCTTGTGCTGGATCATTTACACGTATGGAAGAAGAAGCTAACTGGGGATCTTCTAAACCGTATTCAAGACAATGCTGAAGCATGGGAGAATGATAAAGGAAGACAGTCAGGTATAAATTATGATTATGAATGCATTAAATCTTTTATGGGAACTGATGACTTTCATAATATTAGTAATGCTTATGGCCTTGATTCTCAAAGTATTGCAAATTATTTTAAGGCTTTTGCCTCTTATATTGAAATTCCTAAAAAGAATTGGAACAAGTATCATGAGCCATATAAAGATATTTTTGATTGTGTTTCTGCTAGAAATACTGAAGTTTATACTACTAATCATATTTTACCTGAACCGTATATCGAGAAAATACCTTTCCCAGTTAAGGTAAAGGAACATTTAGCAAGTATGGTTAACAAAAGTACAAAGAAAGCTGTAGAACATGATGAACAAATAGATGTTGAACCTGCTGTAGCAAATGTGAAAGACTTTGTCACTAAAAATGTAGAAGATGGACACATTATCCTTTGTAAGGATACCTCCATTATTGTTTCAAATAGTAGTATTAGGAGAACTAGTGTCCCTGTGTGTTCTGTTAGAATAAGTGATCATTGCTAGTATGGTTCTTGTGACATTATATCATTAAATTTATTCATGATGCTAAAAGTTATTATGAGATAGGGAAAAGAGTTTTTATGTATCTCAATAATATTAAGTTTCCTCGTTATATGCTGAAAGTCTTTATGTTGCACTTGTTTTGCCTTCCTATGCTAGTAGCCTCTGGTTTCAATAATTTATTTTCTTATAAAATTCCCTTGCATAGGAAGTGGGTTAGACTTAAATATGTGTATATTTGCTTCTTGATGGTCTCTTTTACTTCAATTCATATTCTTATGTGAGTATCATTGAAATTTATCATGCCTATCTTAATGGCTATAAAGAAAGAGCTTTTTGGGGGACAACCCATTATATTTTTCCTTTCAGTTTATTTTTTGTTTATTTGAGTGCTAGAAGTTATTTCTTCTATAACCTCTCCTTATCCTTTTTGTTTGGTTTTTGTGTCAAGATCAGCCTCTAATGAGAGAGAAGTAAGATTTGGGGAAGTTGTTGTCCCAAAACAGATTTTTTGTGCCTCACTATAAAAAATCGTGAAAAATCTCAGAACGTCGTACTGATCTGTAATTTTTTGTGTGCATGCCCCAGGTTATTATTTAACTTTCATTAGTTTTGCACTTTTTGATTTGATCAACAGAAGATTTTCGGAAAAAATAATCTTTGACTGCTGGTCTGTTTTGACAGATTTCTGCCATTTTTGCATTTGCCTCTTAAATCAATTTCCTTTTTTGAATTCTTTTGGGTTTTTGAAAGGAGTTGCTTCAGTAGCTTATGTTTTGATGGATTTCATTTGAAATTGAACCTAAAGGTTTATTATCTTGCATGCATTAACGTTGCTAATGAAGATTGTGTAAAGTTTTGTATGAAAGAAATTTTCAAGTGTTAGGAGAGAATGATATAACGAGATGGTGAATGGTCAAAAAAACTCAAGCACTATATTTTTGAAGATTCTTACAATGAAGATATTGATGTTATTCAAGTGGCGACTCCCGAAGAATTTATTAAAGACAAAATTCAGAAACTGGCAGAGTCCGTTTTCGATAGGTAATAGTTATGGTAAGAGAAAGTCCGCGAAAAACCTTTCAATTTATATTTTTGCAGTTTTTATCTTACGTGGAAGATAACGAGTCGAAAGAGGGATGGAAACGGAGCCCGGGTGGCTCACACCACCCCGTGGCACGGGCCCACCTGGCCGCGTCACCATGGGGTGTGGCCACCCCGGAGACCGTCTCTGACCCATTTTCTCCTAGTACCTTTCTTTAGTTGTTAAACTTTGTAATATATAATCCCCCGGATCCCCTGAGGTTCGTATATCGTGTTCTCGCCATGTTTTTGTTTTCGATCTATTTCTGTCAGGAGCTAATCTCAAGTTTAGAAGCACGATGGTCTCCACCAATGATAAGGGTAAGAAGCCTATGGAAGATGATCTCCAAGACCCCAAGTAGGAGGAGGAGATCAAGGGAGAAGTTGAAGAGGAAGTGAAGGAAGACCAACATCCGTGCACTAGCACCACCATTGCAAGAATTAGAGTAAGGGCACGTCCTATCAAGCTCAAAAGGACCACACGGATGTCCACTGGAGGGAAGGTTTCACGCCTTTGCTTGGCTCCTCGGTCGTTTCCTCCATGAGACAAGAACCCTTTTCATACCCTCATACATGAGCAGCAGTTCCAAAAGATGCCCAAGGAAAAATTACCCTCCAATTGGGATATGCCTCATTCTAACCATGCATGAAAATAATACTTTAAGAAGGAAGAGTGGGGAAAGAATCACAAGGGTTGGGATTCACAGCCCGACATGATCATGAACCGCATCGAGCAAAATTTGGAGTTGATTCGTACTCTCACCTTTGAGATCGAGGATTTGAAGAAACTGGTTGAAACGCTTATCGAGAGAACACCACCACCACCAAAGGAGTAATTCATCATCAAGTTTTGGCATCCCCTTGGTTTGTTCCAAGCTTGGGGGAGTGCCGCGGTATCACATCATTATCTTTTATCTTTTTACCTTTTTAGTAGAGTCATATCATGAATAGAGAAGTTATCATATAGGATGGTTTGCATTGTGGAAGTATCTCTCCTATAGCTAGTTATCTATGTATCCCTTGGTGTGAGTTGCCGTTATGGAATATTAATGAGAAGTTCTATCATTTACCTTTTGCACATCTTATTTTAGTTTGCAATTTCTGTTATATGATTGATCTTGTTGTTAGTATTGGTATCACTTTGGGATCATTAAGTAAATTTAGTTGGTTTTGGCAAACCTGGCTCTGGTCAGTAGCAACATTATTTAAGAATTGAATGGAAAAGATAAAAAGTACTTTTAGATATATAATTTCATCATCTTTCTTTCTTGTTTGGCTCATAAGTTTAGTATTCTCTAGTTAAGATCTTTTGTGCTTCCAAGGAAGATTGAATGTTTGTTTCTATCACTTGTATGTTTGTTTGTTTCCTTCATGCTTGCTACCCAACATTGCTAGCCAAAAACCTGTACTGAGAGGGAATGCTTCTCGCGCAGCCAATCCTTAAACCAAAACCTATGCCATTTGTGTCCACCATACCTACCTATTAGCATTATTGCTATTCCAAGTATATTCATGTTTTTATCTATCTCCTGAATTAAACTGGTTATGTGAAAACTAGTGATTAAAGCTCTCACAAACTTGATGGCACACTTTATTTTCTTGCACTTAATAAACTTGAACCATTGTGTCCATCTATGTTTTGTATATGCTTGCGCTTTATAAGTTGTGGATTAGCAGAACCATCTTGCCATGGAGAACGCTTTCAACATTGCACTTATTTAGTTGATATCATGTTCTTTTGTCTATGGATCCCGACGGTGTGAAATAAAAGGGGAGCTTGTAAGCTCATGGAGTTTGTATATGTGTTAGAGAAACACCTGGGCGGCTAGCCTAAGCCATGCCTAATCATGGTGGAAACTTGTAGCATAACCATAGTGAGCAATCTGTGAAGCATCCTCAATACAAACCTATGCAAATAGCAAATAAAAAGATCGCTGAGATGCTCATTGTCTGTTGCCTTGTCATTTTGATATGGGATAGCTCCTGTATCATGGGGCAAGGGGTACCCTGTTGGCGGTTCTCTATGATACACATGTACTTACAATGACAAGAACTTACTCGTGACTAAAGTTGAGTAGCATGAGGTTTGGTACTCGTAAGCAAGGGGCATGAGATTTTCAACTTATAATTTGTCAAGCATTCCTCATATTTGTGTCACTTTAACCTTAATCACCTCAAGATGCTTATGATAGGGGCAATGAGAGCTGAGAGCTAGTAAGTACCATGATTTTTGGAAGCTCTTTATGAAACTTGAAATCCCTGCTTTCCTCTGCGAAGGGCCTATCTTTTACTTTTTAGTTGAGTCAGTAAACCTATTCCTTTATATCTTAAGCAAGTATTTGAGTTGTTGTGATTCAATAATTCATATGATGATATATTCAATCATGTTTCTTATGTTCCTTGTTTTGCACACTGCTCTTATCTTAGTGAATATTACTTTGAAAGGTATCATTGAAAACCCCATTATGTTTGAACTCCTGCAAATTTTTAACGATTCTTTAACCAAGAATAAAGTTTGCCATTACCAATTGTGTTTCCTTTACTCATTGCAAGTTAAGTTATATATAATAGTGAGTTGCTTTCTATTATGATTTGTGTATTGATGAATGTGATGCTTCTTGTCCGTATTATTTTTAAAGACACTTCACTCCATACACCTGTGGTCATGTTTACTGACCTCAGTTTTCCCTTGGGGACAAGCGAGGCCTAAGCTTGGGGGAGTTGATACATACATTTTGCATCACCATTCTATATCATAATCTACTGTTATTCATTTATATATTTTATATTATGAGATGATACTTATGTTATTTCATCTGTTTTTTGCATGGTTGATGACTTTTGGAGGATGAACCACTGAAGTCAGGATTCTGATGGAAAAGGCACTGCCCAGGTGAAAAATTAGCGAAGATCAGAAAATCCCAGAAAATATACGGAAATTCCTATTTTTCCAAAAGACAAAGGAAGCCAGAAGGAGGAGTGGAGATGGGCCACATGGGGCCCACACCACCCCCTGGCACGGGCTAGCCCTGGCCGTGCCACCAGGTGGTGTGGCCACCCTGGCCCACCTCCAGCATCGCCCTTCCGTGTATACAATCCCCTCAAAACCCTAAGACTCGGAGAGCGACCATAGAAAAGTTCCACCGCCTCTGCAGGGCGAAAACTATAGAGAGAGAAAGAGCTCTCCGGCAGGCAGAATTCTACCGGGGAAATTCCTTCCCGGAGAGGGGAGATCGTCGCCATCAACACCGTCATCAAGCTAGACTTCATCAGGATCATCATCATCATCATCTCCAGCATCATCTCCATCAGCACCATCATCACCACTCCATACCGCTGTAACAATTGGGTTCAATCATGCATAGTTGTTAGGGGGAACTTTTGCGGTGTTAATTGCTCGTTGTAGTTGATGCTATTGAGTGGAACCGTTGAATTATTGTTTATGTTCAGATTTTTACTTATCATTATTTCATCTCTGATCTTGATCCATATGATGTCTTGTGAGTAGTTCATTTAGTTCTTGAGGACATGGGAGAAGTCATGTTGTTAGTAGTGGAATTGTGTTGAGAAAGATTCAATGTTTTGATATTTAAGTTGTGATGTTATTCTTCTAGTGGTGTCATGTGAATGTCGACTACATGATACTTCACCTTTATGGGCCTAGGGGAATGCATTGTGTATTTGGCTACTAATCGTAGGGTTGTCGGAGTGATAGAAACCTGAACCCCCATTAGGAAACCTTTGCACAAGGGAGTGAAGGATCTCAAAGTTTAAGGCTGTGGTTAGGTTTTTATCTTAATTACTTTCTTGTAGTTGCGGATGCTTGCAAGGGGTATAATCACAAGTATGTATTAGTCCTAGGAAGGTCAGTGCATTAGCATAGGTTCACCCACACAACACTTATTCAACCAAAGAAGATTAATCAACTATATGAAGCGAAAGCACTTGAAAATATTCCCATGTGTCCTTGAGAATGTTTGGTCATCTTAAGTAATACAACCGGCTTGTCCTTTTCTAAAGAAAGGATTGGGCCACTTACTGCAATTATTATTATTGTCTTTTATTTACTCGCACTTTATTTATCTGCATTATCAAAAACCCCTCAAAATCCATTTGCTAAGTATTTACAGAGAATTCCTGATCCATACCACTAGTCAACACCTTCTGATCCTCGTTGGGTTCGACACTCTTACTTATCAAAAATACTGTGATACACCCCCTATACTTGTGGGTCATCACCGACCTATCATTATCTGCATTCTCCCGCTCGAGAGCCTCACGAAGTACCACCGATGTCGGCTGCGCCTTGGTATCTTTGGCAGGAGGGGCGTCTATGTGACCAAAACGAGCGGCTACATCCTGGTGTTGATGGTCAACGGGGTCACCAGGTCCAGTGACACGTTAACGTTGATGCCCGAGTTGCTGCCGCTTAAGCTGGGCAGATGTATCGGCCCCTGTCGACCTCCTGCATTCCAAGCAGTTAGCGCCTCGAAAAACTCAGGGGGTCATCGCGCGGAGCTTCTCTTCCACTAACTTTTCCACTATTTTCTCGTCCACTACCTTCTCCTCCAGTGTCCGCACCTTCATCTTCAGCTCTTCAACAGTGGCTTTATCCTTAGCCGCCAACTGGTTCTTCCTCTCCCTTCTTTTATTGGCATTCTCTTTGTAGTACTCGTTGAATTCATGCTCGTACCGAAGACGGACACATGGCCAGCTGAGGACGGAGGCAACCCCCTGTCCCTCTTCTTGTAAGCATTCGTCGCCCTATTGAAAACCGTGTCCCACGGCTCCGTCAAATCCTGGGATGACTCTTTGGCAGGAGCGTTCAGTTCATCCTCCTACAGAGACAAGGAAAGGTGAACCCATTTAGATTCTTGGCTTCAATATTTTAATTAGAACGCAATAGACTTGAGATCGGCGATAAATTCCTTACCAGCTTCTTTTCAAATTCCTTCACCTCCTGATCGTCAGTGATGAACTCCCCTGTTTCCTTGTCTAGGTAGTAGCGGGCCCGGACAAAGTACCTAAGCTGCAAGTCCGTGATTTTAAGCCAAGGGTTGTCTTTACCCAGGCGTTCAAGCTTGGTGTCCCCCTTGTCCCAAATGGCATGTTTCCCTCTGTAACCGCCGCTTCCAAGGTGGTGGTTACCTATGTTCTGTTCCCGCATACTCCTGCCCCATTTAGTCCATTTTATAGCGTCATCGGTAGCTATATCCGCCTTGAATATCTTAAACTCCTCTTCGTCGAGCATCGGATTTTTCTTACTAATAACCTCCCAGCTTTCACCTTTGTCAATGCTATTCTTTACCTGGGTTTTACAGCTACTCAAGGCATTGCTCATCTTCGTGAGGGCTAGTTTGTTCACCGGGTTCTTTCTCTCTAGGTTTCTAAACCGCTCTGGGAATCTATATCGCTTGTGAAGCTTCTTAAGGAGGTTATCGACCAAAGCTGCATTTTCAGCATGTCTGATGTACTTCGTGTTGATCGACATGCTTTCCTGGACGATGCACCCGAGTTGTAGGCCGTACCCTTTGGAAAACGCCTCTGGCGCAATGGGTAGGCCACTTTCTGTGACTTCAGTAAACTCATCACAGACGGTGGCGAGCATTGGCACCTTCGGATCCTTCTTTTCCTTCGTCTTCTTCTGAGAAGCGGCCAGGTTGCCGCTACCGCCATCCGTGCGCTCGCTGCCATCGGTGCGGGCGCTGCCATCAGTGGTGTCATCCTCTTCTCCACCGCCTTCACTAGCTTCATCGTACTCATCTTTGTTCCCCTCATAATCAACATCTCCTCCCTCATTGCCCCAAGCAGCTCTGGCGGCAGTCGCCTCCTCCTCCGGTGGTGGTGTCATCCTCATCTTCTCCTCCTCCTCCTGCTGTTGGGACCCTCGCCAGAATGACTCGTTGGCCTGTCTAGCTTGTTCTTCGACACTCTGCTTAGAAGGGCCGACCTCGTTATTGCGTGACATGTTTGCACTCTATTAAAAAGAGGCAAAAAGTTAGCACAAAACTCGGCCGAAAAATTCAGCATGACCTTTGCTAAGTTTTTGACCTAGGAGTTCCCATTTCTCAACCGAAACAGAAGTGAATCGACACTTTGGGAGAAATGGGCAACTCAATTGAAGAAATATATCCATACAAGACAAAACACCCCATCCCCATATTGACAGCCCCATGCATTGACCCCAACATCCATCATCCATCATCCACATTCAATATATATATAACAGGTACCATTAGCTACATGTATAACAGATAGATGTATAACATATATAAACTCCAGGTACCATTAAAAAGTATACAAAAACTTTAAAATCAACAAGTATAACATATTCAAGTATACAGATATACACTCTAGGTACATTCAGTATATAAGAAGAATTTTAAAAACTTAAAAAGGTACAAGTATACAAATATACACTCTAGGTACATTCAGTATATACAAATACATGTATATGCTCTATGTAGTAAGCTGTTGGTAATCCTATTTTGGTGTTCTTTGCCTAACCAGGTGCTGGTTGTATTCTATAATATGCATAACATGTTAGTTTGATCATTACTAACTCCCTATGAAACTGATAATTTGATTCATGAACCTTGATATGTCGATGTTGTCAATCCTTAGAGAAGATCTCTGGAAATGAGAAACCCTTGTATTTTTTTTTCAAACTTCCTTGAAAATCATGAAAATTGAATGTGTGGGTGGATCAATTTTCTAATGAAAACAACACCTAGAAAACCAGAAAGGAAAAAAACGAAAGTCTTGCTTTGTTTCTAGCAAAGTATATCTAGTATGTTCCATTTTAATTTCTTTCTCTTTTAGGTTCTATAATACCATGTCAGTTCCATAATACATAAGTATTGCCTTCTGATTTCTATAGTAAACAATTAATACTATATATCAACACGATAAAAAAATTATCGAGGAATAACTTGTTCATGAAATGACTAAGTGATTAGGCACCAACATGACTGAGCAGATAAGTATGTAAGAGGGACATCAATTTCTAGAAGCAAAGGATTGAGGGTTTTGCTGATCATGATTTCCTTTTTTCTGTAAAAAATATGGATCTAGTGGTACTCCAAAGAAATCTCTGCCCAAACCTCCATTTTTTCACAAGAAGGATAGTAACAAGATGAACATAACTATAGACCTACATGCACAAGTCAACTAATCTATCATCCATGCGGTTTGCTAGTTAGTTTGTTTGTTGGTCATCGCAACTCCAAACATGAATGTAAAAACATATGATGGGTATATCATTAGTCTCTGTGAAATAGTCCATATAACTTTCTAATATTTTAGTTAGACCTAGGAAGGGTTTCACCACTTCCTCGAGATGCACCGAACCATCTCTAGCAAGGACACACACTTTCAGCTACAAGATTAACAGAAGCATGCTACCCTATCTTACTCCTTGAATTAATAGAAGCATGTTCCTTATAGTTAGCCGACATTTTATCTTCAGTTTCTTCTATTTAGTTAATGATTTTGCTAGACTACCTTGATACTGATTAGTAGGAGGGAATCTTAGTTTTTCCACGGGCTCTGGAAAACATATATAACAGAATGTATATAACCGAATGTATACATTCTACATATACATTCTACTGAATATATACTGCATATATCACATAACGGAATAAATGTATCCATGTATATTTTTTACTGAATATATACTGCATATAACAACATATATCACATAACAGAGCAAGCACAAATTATCATCTAGGAGAGGAGGAGATCATCTAGGAGGGGAGCATATATCACATAGCAAGCACATATCATCTAGGAGGGGAGGAGATCATGTATGAACTAATCACAGAGCACGCATAGATCATTTAGGAACTAATCACAGAGCAAGCACAGAGCATCTAACAACAAGCACAAAGCATCTAGGAGGGGAGGAGATATTTACCTAGGGATGGTGGACGGCGGACGGTGATCGAGGTGGGTAGGGACGATGGATGGCAGACAGTGATCGAGGTGGCTGCTTGTGGTGGTGCCGAGCGAGGTGTGCCTCCTGCAGCGGATGGCGAGGTGCCCTTATCCTCCTTCTACGGATGGTGAGGACGTGCACCGCCCTTCTCCTCCTCCTCCTCTCCTGTTGTGGACGAGCTCCGGCGGCTCCTCCTCCACGGGCTCGGCCGACGGCTCTCTTCCACGGGCTCCGGTGAGATTAGGGTTGCGTGCAGTCAAGAGAGGTATCCAGCGTTACACGTGGGGGAAGAACTGGAGAAGGGACGGTTCATCAAGCGGCGCTAGGGTTCCAGCGCGGCGGTGACAGGGCTCTCCTCCACGGCGGCTTCGGCGAAGAGGGCGACTACTAGGGTTGTGCACGGGCGACGACAGAGAAACAGGAAGAAATTGGATCGAGAGAATAAGGGGATTAGGGGGAGAGGCCAAACCATTTATTTGGATAAGTGTGAAATTTCTGTGGCACATTTCTACAGAATGTTGTAGTTTGACAAGATCGCATACTGTGGCGCATCACTGTGATATGCGCCACAGAACCTTTAGACACAGTCCAAAACAGCGCGGCGTCATAGTTTGACAAGATCACATACATGTCCTAGTGGTCTTGCTCGCTAGCTCTCAACTTGGGGCAGCCAGGTTCAAATCCTGGCTATCTCAGACTTTCTTTCCTTTTTTAAAAAATATTTTTAATTACACACATATGCATATTTATTCAATAAAAGCAAGAACATATACACACATATGCATATTTATTCAAAAAAGTAAGAACATACACATGCATACTTATTTTTATACCCACGCAAATATCACATTATATGTTTTAGTCTCTAACTAATATATATTTGTGAGCACACATGTGAATTAATACACAAAAAAGTCACACAATTGCTAGCGTCTTTTCACAATCTTCTTGCCCTTTTCTTCGCGGTTGAATACTTTAGCCCGTGCACTTTGAGATTTATTCTTGTGAATGGACAACCTTTAGTAGGTAGTGTGGTCTTCCTTCTTACTTTAGTAGTTGTAGGCATGTCGAATTACTTGTCGAATTCCTCTTCGATCTTTGGATCACCGTTCTTGTTGAAGTTTTGCTTGTTGGTGGCTCCTTCCATTCCGATGATGCTCCTCTTGCCCCTCCTAACTACAAAATGGTTGGACTTTGACGGGTCGGTAATAAAAAAGCATTGATCAACTTGGCTAGCGAGTACCCAAGGCTCATTTTTTGCGGAGGCGTTCTTCGTCGATTTGGCATCTGGTATAAGCATTGTGGTGAAATACCGGCCTTCTTTTTCCACGCTCTTTGCCCATCTAACACGGAACATCGGTACGATCTCTCCATAGTAGTCGAGCTCCCATATCTCCTCGATCCTTCGGTAGAATCTTTCCATGATAGTAGTCTCATCATCGGCAAAGGATAACATAGTTACTCCTGAGTTTTGATATTCGCTATTCCTGTCCTTTTCCTCAGTGTAGAATCTATAACCCTTTATGTCATATGACTTAAAGGTCCTTAGGTTGTGCCCTGGGCCCTGCGGCAAGGAGAATATGAGTTTTTGATCTTCTGTAGAAGGTGTCTGTGGGGGATTGTCTAGTTGCCTTTTCTTGAACCAACCTGTGAAGCTGGAGTTGTGCTCTCTAGTTACGTCTCCCTTCTTCCTCGGCCGGCCCTGGTCGACGTACTCCTGCTCGATTAAGCTTCTGTGCTCTTCCACCCAAGGGCTGACCAATTCAATGTGCTATAGCGCGACTCGGTGTGCCCTGTCAAAGTTGGTGCATCGACCATCAATGCTGACATGTAGTGAGCGGTAGCCCTCGCGGTGACCATATCAAGTGAGCCTGCCGAGGTGCTTCTTGGTGGGTATTCCAACATCCTCGTTCTTGGTGGTTAGATAGCTCTGGCAGAAGGAGATGCACTTGTAGATCTAAAAGCCCTTGGCTATTCTTCCATCTAGACGGGACCTGTTGCGAATAAATCCTTTGATGACACCGTTTAGCATTTCAAATGGCATCATGTTGTGCAGGAATGTCGGCCCGAGCTAGATGATGTCATCCATGACATGTACAAGCAGATGCACCATGATGTCGAAGAATGCAAGCGGGAAGTAAATCTTGAGCTCGCATAGTATCAGCACGATCTCTTCCTGTAGCCCGTCGAGCTGCTTCACACCGATCGAATTCCTAGATATGACGTCAAAAAAGTTGCACAGGACAAACAGCGTCTCACGGACATGCTCGTCCATTATCCCGTGGATCGCAACGGGGAGTATCTACGTCATTAGCACGTGACAGTCGTGAGACTTCATACCGCTGAACCTCTTCTTCGCCATGTCCAAATATCTGCTTATCTTCCCCGAGTAACCGTGAGGAACTTTCACTCCTAGGAGGAACCTGAAAAACCACTCGAGCTCCTCCAGACTCAGAGTGAAGCAGGCAGCGTGAAGCACCACCTCATTCTTCTTAACTCTTTTGCGGCGACCTTGAGTCCCTTCTGTCTAATCATCATCGTCATCACTATCAGGGTACTGAAGATCTTTCTTGATGCCAAGCAATTTAAGGTCCTTTCTTGCTTTTGGCCCATCCTTGGTCCTCTCCAGCTGTTCAATAGAGTGTCAAGCAGACTCTCGGTAATGTTCTTCGTGATGTGCATTACATTGAGGCTATGGGGAGTATGGAGGACCTTCCAGTAAGCAAGGTCCTAGAAAACATACCTTGCTTTCCATACACCTAGGAGCAGCTTTGTCCTTGGTCGTTTTTTCCCGGCGCAGGGCAATCTACCCAATTATTCAAAAGCTCCTCGATTTCTTCACCGCTCCACAGACGCGGGGCTCTTTCGAGCTTGTCCTTACCATTGAACATGTCACCGCATTTTCTCCACAGGTGATCCATGCGGAGCCACTTTCGTGTACCTTGGAACACGGTTTTCGAAGACCCGGGATCCCTTGGTAGTTGGAGATGCAGTGTCTCATCCATGCACTTGACACATGCATCGTGTCCGTGGTTCACCTGGGCCGATACATATGCGTAACCAGCATAGTCCTGCACCGTCCGTCGTAAGCAACGCGGCTCTCAGAGGGAAATATTCTTTAGTGTAGGCATCCGACGTACAGGCTGGTGTCTCCCACAAGCTGGCTAACTCCTCTCTCAATAACCCGAGATACATACGCATATCGATACCTGGTTGTTTCGGCCCTTGAATAAGAATGCTCATGTGTACGTACCTTTGCTTCGTGCACAGCCATGGGGGAGGTTGTACGGCCATACAAATACGGGCCAGGTGCTATGCGTGCTACTCTGGTTTCAAAAAGGATTGAGTCCATCGGTGCTCATACCCAGCCTGATGTTTCTTGCATCACCCCCGAACTCTTCGAACTCGATGTCCAATGCATTCCACTGGCTAGCATCTAAAGGGTGTGTCAGGATCTTTCCCTTCTCCGTATCATCTTCAGGTTTCTCCCTTTGCACGTGCCATTGCATGAGCATTGCTTCCTTAGGATCTATGAAATATCACTACAAACGGGGGAGGGGGTGATAGGAAAGTACCATACCACTTTTCGAGGAACTTTCGTGTTTCCTCTCTTGTACCATCCTTGGCCGCACAACGGACATGTGGTTCTATCCACGTACTCATTCTGATAAAGTGCACAATCATTGATGCATGCATGGTATTTAATGTGTGGTAGGTCGAGAGGGCACACGATTTTCTTGGCCGTCTCGATACTTATTGGCAATGTGTTCCCCTTAGGAAGTCGGTCCTACCAGTATTCCATGTTCGCGTTGAAGCTCACATCGGTCCATTTGTGTTTGGCCTTCATCTCCAGATCCTTGAGAATTACACTCAATCGTGTATCCTCGGGGTGACACCCATGATACAATGGAGTCATCCCGTCTATCTCCATTTGGGCCAGCTTGGCTTTCTCTCTGGCTGCAGCTTTGGCGTTGCTCGTCTCCTTGAGGAGCAGTTCTTGAACATGAGGGTCCTGCAAGGCCGAAGTTAGCAGCGGCTGTGTGTTCGTGCCTTCTCCTTCTTCATGATGATCATGCCCGTCGGCATCTCCTTCTTCATGATGATCATGCCTGTCGGCATGTCCTTCTTCATGATGATCATGCTGATCATGCCCGCCAGCATCTCCTTCGTCATGATGATCATGCCTAGGAGACTCTTCATCTTCTCGCCCGCCCATGTCTTCGTGACCACCATGTCCTGCCGGCGCCTCATTGAGGTCGCGCATGAAACCACGCCTGAGCAGGTGAACCTCCAATTGTCTAGAATCAGGGTCGATCCAGAGCTAGAGTTTGCATGTTCGACATGGACATTTATCATGGTCTTATTGTTCAGAATCATGTCCTCCTTCGAGTCTTTCTTGTACCTAGCAATTCGACCTTCGCTCATCGTGACGACCATGGTTGCCTGAGCAGTCACAACAGAGAGTAGGTTAGAACCACACCATATGCACACACACATGCATGAATGCTAGCCGGAAAAATTCCGCATGACCTTACCTAAAATAAGGACATATGGGTAGTGCAAAAATTTTCCGAAATGGAAATGAATCAACATTTCAGCAAACATCCATGCACCACACCGACCGGGCCAACAACAAGCAAGCAACAAAAAACTTCCTCCCAATGCAAACATTCATGCACCACACAAGCATCGTCTCACCATGCATCGCACACACTGCCCACGCGACAAGCTTCACCTACATGTTCATGGCCAAGCACTCACCTAGTAGACTCAATAATAGCAATACGAGACCGCGTGATGAGAGAGTGTGGACAAATAGATCTACAAGTTGGTGGAGAGGAAATTAGTAAACAAATAGAGATGTGAGAGAGAAAAGTAAGGAACTTTTAGATCTACAAGTTGGAGAGGGAGGCTTCCACTTACCAATCTATGAACTAAAGTAGGTTTAGTTACAAGAAAATGGAGAAACTATGGGAAAAATGGGGTGGGAGGGAGGAGGAAGACGAGCTGGGAGGAGGTAGAAAGGAAGAAGAGATGTGAAATAGGTGGTGGTGGATATAGGGGTGAGCTTGCCACCTTTTTGCACATGGATCTAGACACCTTGTTCTGTGGAGCATATTGTCGTTATGCGCCACAAATGTTCAAATCTCTGTGGTGCATATTGCAATATGCGCCATAGAACAAGGTGGTGCACTTTAAAGTGGTGGGACCTAGGTTAACTTTCTGTGGCGCATGTGTGGATATGCGCCCCAGAAACCGAACATTTCTGTGGCGTATTCACCTATGTGCCACAGAAAGTGGGTCAAAAAGATTCTGTGGTGGGGCCAACCTCCACTTTCTATGGCGCATAAGGGAATATGCGCCATAGATCTTATCACTTCTATGGCGCATATGTCATTATGCGCCACAAAAAGTGGATCGCCCCATCCGGTTGGCGGGTCCCACATAACTTCTGTGGCGCATGGATACTGAAATGCGCCACAAAATTATTTAGTTTCTATGGCGCATTTTCGCTAGTGCGCCACTGATATTTATCTGTGGCACATGGTTTTGCATATGCACCACAGAGTATCTTGTCTACCTATAGATGTTTTCCTAGTAGTAGACTGGGACAGAGGAGCTAACCTTCTGCCAGTCAAATTTCTCATCGTGCGCCATCACCACTGCCATAGAAATTTCAGCGCCACTCTTCGACAGTGTCACGCTGTAGCCAACAAGTGGACTCGGATCAGCACCAAAGAAAGCAATGAGGTCGTTCAAATCAGCCGGCACCTCCTTCGTCGGGAAAACCTTGGCATGCAAGCTCTTTAAGGAACATCGTGAAAGGATAAGAAGATTGCACCCACGAACACTGTTGGCCTCTAAAGTACCAACAACATCCGATAAAGGGTCAACCCTCTTATCCTTGTCCAGCACCAAATTCTGGCCACTAAGCTCTATGAATACAAACACTCATAGAGTCAAGAACCAAAAGAAAGTAGCGAAAGAAAAATAGAGATCTTCTTTCAAAGATAGTAAACTCACAAATCAATGAAGTATTGGGGGCCTCCAAGCGCTTCCGAAGATTTTCATCTCGGGCAATGATATGTTGTAAACGTATCTATAATTTTTGATGTTCCATGCTTGTTTTATATTTAATTTCTTATGTTTTGTCCACACTTTGGAGTATTTGTTACACATTTTCTGGAACTAACCTATTAACAAGATGCCACAGTGCCAGTTGCCTGTTTTCTGCTGTTTTTGGTTTCAAAAAAGATGGAAAAGAAATATTCTCAGAATTGGACCGGACAAAAGCCAAAGTCAATATTTTACGGAAGACTCACGGAGCCAGAAGACGAGACGGAGAGGGGCCACAAGGTTGCGACACCACCTGGTGGCGTGGGCCAGCCCAGGCCGCGCCAGGGGGTGGTGTGGGCTCTTCGGGCGCCTACCGACCTTGCCCTTCCGCCTATAAAAGCCTCATGGGATGAAAACCCTAAGTACCCGATCAAAATTCCACGAAAGAGTCTGTAGTCGCCACCATCTCCATCCCTAGATCGAGAGGGATCTGAAGCTCTTCCCGACATCTTGCTAGAGGGGAGAGATCATCCCGGAGGCCTTCTTCATCACCATGACTGCCTCTGGTGTGATGCATGAGTAGTTCATCCCTAGACTACGGGTCCATGTAGTAGCTAGATGGTTGGTTCTCCTCCTTTGTGATACCATGTTTAGATCTTGTGAGCTCCGTTCATGATCAAGATCATCTATTTGTAATCCTACATGTTGTGTTTGTGGGGATCCGATGGATATTGAGATGCTATTTTAGATTGATTATTGATTCTATCATGTCTATGTTATTTGTGATCTTGCTTGCTTTCTATTGTTAGTAGCTATCTTGGCCAAGTAGATGCTAGCAACTCCAAGAGGGAGTATTTATGCTCGATAGTGGGCTCATGCCTCTAGTAATCTGGAGAAGTGACAAGAATCTCTAAGTTACTAGATGCGTTGTTGCAACTAGGGAGAAAACAACAATCCTTTGTCCATGACACAATCTATTGTTTACTTTACACACTTTGCTTAATGCAATTATCTGTGGATTGCAACTTAATACTGGAGGGGGTTCGGATAATAACCTGAAGTTGGATTATTAGTCATAGATGCAGTTGGATTACGGTCTATGTATAATGTTGTAATGCCCAATCAAATCTCGTAGGAGTCAACATGATTAGTATATGCATGTATGCTATCTCCATGTCTATCAATTGCCCCGCTGTAATTTGTTCCCGCTGTAATTTGTTCACCCAACCCGTGTCACCCCAAGAAATATTCTAGAAGTACAAGCATCAAAGCTTGGGGATGCCCAAGGCATCCCCTTCTTCATCAATAAAATTCTCAGGTTTCTTCCAAACACTTCATTTTCATTGTTTCATGCACAATTGTGTTCTTCTTGGAGCGTCTTCGTTTTTTTTAGTTTTCATTTGCTTAGTTTTCTTGAATAAATTGGTTGGACCCCTGCATTCATACATAGTTTCAAATAGGTTGATTTGGATTGGAAAAGAGTAGGAAAGTTCATGCTTATAAGTGGTATAAAAGGAGCTTGTTTTTGACTGTGACTTAGACTTTATCATGTCATGCTTGATATTGCTTTGACTTTATGCTTAGTGATTACTGCTATAGCATGACTTGTTACAAACAATTGAGATTGCTTAATGTGTCTTGAAAGAATCATGTGTTGTTTTAGCATATAAAAGCATAATATTGTGGTATTCTCCTTTGATGCTTTATTTGGGTTGACTTGGCGCATACTCACACCATGTTAAAACTATACCAAGTCAGCATAGCCTCTATGATCATTTAGTTTTCGACATGTAATATCACTTTATGCTTTAATTAATAATGTTTTGTCGCTTTGCATGATTATGGCCATTATTGCTCTCTTAGTTGGTTGCTCCCAGTCTTTTGGTAGCCTCCACATGTACCAAGTATGAGTTCCACTCATGCATCCAACTCCAAATAAAACCAAGTTATTCCAAAGAGTCCACCATACCTACCTATTAGCATTATTGCTATTCCAAGTATATTCATGTTTTTATCTACCTTCCGAATTAAACTTGTTATGTGAAAATTAGTGATTAAAGCTCTCACGAACTTGATGGCACACTTTACTTTCTTGCACTTAATAAACTTGAACCATTATGCCCATCTATGTTGCGTATATGCTTGCATTTTGTAAGTTCTGAATTAGCAGAACCATCTTACCATGGGGAACGCTTTCAACTTTGCACTTTATTCAGTTGATATCATGTTCTTTTGCTCATGGATCCCGGTGGTGTGAAATGAAAGGGGAGCTTGTAAGGCTCATGGAGTTCGTATATGTGTTAGAGAAACGCCTGGGCGGCTGGTCTAAGCCATGCCTAATCATGGTGGAAACCTGCAGCATAACCATAGTGAGCAATCTATGAAGCATCCTTTATAAAAAACCTATGCAAATAGGAAAGAAAAAAAGAGAAAAAGAAAAAAAGAAAAAAATCCTATGCAAATAGGAAATAAAAGGATCGCTGAGATGCTCATTGTCTGCTTGCCTTGTCATTTTGATATGGGGAATCTTCCGTATCATCGGGCAAGGGGTATCCCGTTGGTGGTTCTCTATGATACACATGTACTTACAATGACAAGAACTTACCTATGACTAAAGTTGAGTAGCATGAGGAGCGGTACTCGTAAGTAAGGGGCATGAGATTTTCAGCTTATAACTTGTCAAGCATATCCTCATATTTGTTCACTTTAACCTTAATCACCTAAAAGATGCTTATGATAGGGGCAATGAGAGCTGAAAGCTAATAAGTACCATACTTTTTGGAAGCTCTTTATGAGACGTTAATCACTGCTTCCTTCTATGAAGGGCCTTTCTTTTACTTTTATGTTGAGTCTCCATCTTCTATCTTTATGCACCTATTGAGAGAGCATAGTCGTCATTCTTAGTTTAATGTGCATTGTCCCAAAACTTGTTGATTGATTCATAACTTTGATATTTCTTGTTCTTAAATTATTTGTATCTAGTCACCCTTATCAACTTTGAAGGTGTCCTATGCGTTTATGTTTTGCTACACTATGAGGGACAAGCTGAATACCATTCTCATTATGTTTTCTATATGTGAAACAAACAAACGTATTTCAAAGCATTGTTATTCATGGATGTTTTGTTTGTAACTCTTCATGTTACAACAAAGTTGCTATGTCTTACTGTTAGAACTATATCTTTCATGCTATGTTAAATTACTATGATCCCAACTATCAATGTTTTACAAATACCTTGATCAAGATTATGATGGTGCATGTCACCTCAAATATTATTCTTTTTTCACTTACCTACTCAAGGACGAGCAGGAGTTAAGCTTGGGGATGTTGATACGTTGTAAACGTATCTATAGTTTTTGATGTTCCATGCTTGTTTTATATCTACTTTCTTATGTTTTGTCCACACTTTGGAGTATTTTTACACATTTCCTGGAACTAACCTATTAACAAGATGTCATAGTGCTAGTTCCTTGTTTTCTGTTATTTTTGGTTTCAGAAAATCTAGAATAGAAATATTCTCAGAATTGGACCGGACAAAAGCCAAAGTCAGTATTTTACTAGAAGACTCACAGAGCCTGAAGACGAGACGGAGAGGGGCCACGAGGTGGCCACACCACCTGGTGGCACAGGCCAGCCTAGGCCATGCCAGGGGGTGTGTGGGCCCCTCGGGCACCCACCGACCTTGCCCTTCCACCTATAAAAGCCTCCCGGGACAAAAACCCTAAGTACCCCGATCAAAATTCCACGAAAGAGTCTGTAGGCACTGCATCTCCATCCCTAGATCAGGAGGAATCTGACGCTCTTCCCGGCACCCTGCTGGAGGGGAGAGATCACCCTGGAGGCCTTCTTCATCACCATGACTTCCTCCGGTGTGATGCGTGAGTAGTTCATCCCTGGCCTATGGGTCCATGTAGTAGCTAGATGGTTGGTTCTCCTCCTTTGTGCTACCATCTTTAGATCTTGTGAGCTCCGTTCATGATCAAGATCATCTATTTGTAATCCTACATGTTGTGTTTGCAGGGATCCGATGGATATTGAGATGCTATTTTAGATTGATTATTGAGTCTATCATGTCTATGTTATTTGTAATCTTGCATGCTTTCCATTGTTAGTAGCTATCTTGGCCAAGTAGATGCTAGCAACTCCAAGAGGGAGTATTTATGCTCTATAGTGGGTTCATGCCTCTAGTAATCTGGAGAAGTGACAAGAATCTCTAAGGTAATAGATGTGCTGTTGCTACTAGGGAGAAAACAACAATCCTTTGTCCATGGGACAATCATATTGTTTACTTTACACACTTTGCTTAATGCAATTATCTATTGCTTGCAACTTAATACTAGAGGAGGTTCGGATGATAACCTAAAGGTGGATTATTAGTCATAGATGCAGTTGGATTACGGTCTATGTATAATGTTGTAATTCCCATCAAATCTCGTAGGAGTCAAGATGATTAGTATATGCATGTATGCTTTCTCGGTGTCTGTCAATTGCCCCACTGTAATTTGTTCACCCAACATGTATCTATCTTATGGAGAATCACCTCTAGTGAACTATGGACCCCAGTCCATTCTTTTACCATCAATCTACCATCTATTTACTGTTTACTGTTTACTTTCTGCAAGCAATTACTATCTTCCACACAATAAGTTTAATCCTTTGTTTTTAGCAAAACCAGTGAGATTGACAACCTCACTATAAGTTGGGGCAAAGTTCTATGGTTGTGTTGTGCAGGATTCCAAGTTGGAAACAACACCTTGGAGGTGTTTCCTTGCTCCTACTGGTTCGATAACCTTGGTTTCATAACTGAGGGAAAACTTGATGTTGTGCTCACTATACCTTCCTCTTGGGGTTCCCAACGAGCTTGAATATATTTTGAGCCATCAGGCAATGGTCTACTTCTCCCTCTCTTCGGCGTCAGTTTTGGCCTTTTGCTTGGCCTCCTCCAGAGATTTTTCGGCAACCCGCAGTTTTGCCTCCAAATCGTCGGCGCGCTTTAATGCCTCATCCTGGATAACTCCGGACTCTTTGGCAGCGGCTGGACAATTGAAAGGGGACAGTTAGTTAGTACAAGAATACAAAAAAAATTAGGGACACAGGAAACACACATTTCAATTCTTCGGCTTCGTTGCGGATCTTGATAAAGTGAGAGGCCATATAAACCATCTCACGCATCAAAGGCTATCAAATGTAAAGAGCGGAAAATCAGGAAAATAAAAGCAAAAGTGAAGCCACAATTACAAAGAAATACTTACGTCCTGCATGTTAACCTCGACGAGATTCTCGGATATCACCACACCCTTGCCCACAACTTTTCTTCTTTTTTGCGGCAGAGGTTTTAGCGAAGTGGCAACATCCTTGAGGATCATCCTTTCTGTAGGAGACGCATGCATTTCCTTTGGATCCACTGACGGTTGAGAAGATTTAACTGGAGGAGGGGCAATAGATGTACCAATAGGGGACGCGGGTGGATCTTCACCGTCATCACCACTACATAAGCAACACGAAAACTGTGTAAATGTACTAGTCGCAAAAATCAAAAAAAGGAGGGGCAAAGAATACTTATGAAGAAACATCCCGCGTAAAGTGGAATAGATTCATCGGTGGCAGAACCGATGAAACAGGAGCAGTGTGCAGCGGTGTTGAGCCTATTGAATCATCAGAGTCTCCAATTGTTTCTGCGACATTAGTACAGTTCCTTTTTTTCACCGGCTGGCACCACTCAAAAATCTCTAGGCCGAGCTGAAGCCACGGACTGGAAACGCGATGAAGATTCAGTGATAGACGCCTCTATTTCTTCATTGGCAGAAGTTCTAGCCCTAGTGAAATCTTCGGATAAAGAGGGCTGGTTGGAAGCTCTCCGCTTTCGGGGAGAGGAGGAAGCGAATATAGATGGTCATAAAACTACACCGTGAAAGAACAAAATACAAAGGGGAGAAAAATTGTAAGAGATAAAGTACATCAATATGAAGAACAAAATATGAAGCCAATGGAAACTTACATCCGAGAGGCGCTTCTTCTTGCCAAAAGGCTCCTCACAGCAATCCGAGGGAACTGGGCTCTTCTTGGTCAGCGTGGTGAAGTTTCCAACTCTTTTCTCATAGTCCTTGAGGGGAAGATCATCCGGTGAAATCCTCATCGGGTCCTTCTTACCAGTATAGGCCCACATACGGGCCAACCTTGCCTAGAGAGGCTAAATATGTACCCAAAGAAAATATGCCAGGATCTGTAATCTCGACAATTCCATGCCAATCTCGTGATGCAGCTTCTCTATCCGGGTGAGCAAGGGTTTTATCTCCATCATTTATTCGGGAGTTGGGCGCTGATCCCACGAATCAAGCTTTCGGCTTGTCTTCTTAGGGTCAAAAGGGGCTAACTCGAAAGATTGACCCTCAATTTTTTGGTCCTTGATGTAAAACCATTTGGTTTTCCATCCTTGGACGAAATCCGTGATTTTGAAATTGAAATAGTCAACATTAGAGCGAACAAAGAAAATTGCATCACCGACGTCATGGACAATAGTATCGTTGGCATTGCGACAGACATAGAAGAAATACTTCCACATGCCCCAATGGGGATGGATCCTGAGTAAGCATTCGCAAAGAGTGACAAAGCAGGCAACATGAGGAATAGAATTAGGTGTGAGCTGATAGAGATGCGCGTCATAGACAAAGAGAAGGCCTCGAAGGAATTCATGAACAGGAAGGGAGAGGCCGCGATACAGGAAGGAGATAAACATTACCTGCCAGCCAGATTCGGGAGTTGGGGCAGCCTCGTCCCCTGGGAGCTTGAAGGAGCCTCTTCAAGGAGACCGAAGTTCCGCGCATCATGCAGATCCCGCGCGGAACACTTCGTCGGAGCCCACCCAAGAGCCCTTTTCTTTGTAGTCTTGGCGGCCGCGGTAGAAGTTCCAACTCTACTTTTGCCAATTGAGGTCGGAGAATGATGCAGGTGCAACACAAGGAGAAAGGGGCAAGCGAAAGCGGCAAACGCAGAAGTAGTGCAAGGAAGAAAAAGCAAGCAGCAAAAGGAATTAGTAAAAATAGTGAAAATCCCCTTGGTTTATAAAGAGAAGAAAAGCAAAGCTTGGCCATTGGATGAAACCAGCGAACCGTCAAAATTCACAGGACGACGACACGTGTCAATGGTGCACAGAAGCATAAAAATCGTGGGCAGTTATTGCCACGGTAAAACAGAGAAAATCTCCACGACGCCTTGATCCTTGCGCGTAAAGGGGGAGGTGTGGTCAAAAGATCTTCGTCGACACGCAGCTCAAGTGTCATCATTACTGCAGCATGGGCCCACAATTAAGACATCCCATTTGTTTTTGTTTCTTGGAAGCCACAACATAACAACTTCATCAGCAATGGCATCATAGCAGAGGCAATGACCAAACTTTGGCTCTATTTTATAAGGACCAGAGAAAAATAAGTACAAAAACTTGAGTTGAATTAAATTTCTCAGCTAAAAACCTTGAGTCTACAATCAAATACAAATATTCGATTGTAGCCTCTGGGGCTACTCCCATCGGGAGCGCTGGTAGAGCACCCAATAAAAAAGGACATAATATTCCTAGATAAATAATTGAAAGTGGAGACTTCCTCAAAAGGTTAGAGGTTTTGAGCCTATGTCCCGATATAGGTATCTGAACATAGCCTCGGGGGCTACTCCCATAGGCAGTGCTGACCGCGCACCCGATAAGAAAATTGAGATTTGTGCATGTCAAAGAAACATTATCCTCCTTTGTAGAACACACCCGATAAAATTAAAACCTATGAGCACTAGATTAGTGTACCCTCCAAAGGTTACTCCATCGGGAGTATTTTTAGATATCATTCACAAACTTTAGTAACTCCAAGAACCAAACAAGGTAGTCGACGAAAAACATACAAACACCTCGGGTCGTGCTCGACGTGATAAAACTCCAAATGCCATGTCCACGACATGAAGATAAGACCCCGGGATTCGTCCTATGTGGCCTAGTAATCACACAAGAATGCACTCTACCAGTAAAATATCCATATCAATGATGCGATAAAAAATCCTGACGGACACGTTGGGTACCCGATAAAATAGAACTAGAATTAAGTATTCGATAAGACCTCAATGGCTCGAACTATATTATGCCACTAAAATTCCGAGTTCAAGCCTGGGGACTTGAATTTGATGTAGGTCTACAGTGTTTTTGCCCAGGAGAATTTAACTGATTCCCAATACATCGGATCATGCCTATGCCAAATCCCTACAAAACCAAAAGTGAACATCTCATGAAAATATATTTGAGACTCAACCCTGAATCTATGATTCAGGTAGAGTCTCAGGGGTTACTGACATGGGTATGATTACTCGGATACTTATGTTTGGTTACCCTAGCTGCATAAAGGCTCACAGCCCATGAAGACCCAAGGAAAAGGCCTAGGAAGCATCCGACGGAAGTCTTAGTTTAGTTAAACAAGGAAATAGAAACTGACATTATGTTGGTGTTGTAATCGTGAATATGTAACCTATCCATATGCAGCCTTGAGACCCAACATATTATATATAGTCTGGGAGGAGCCTGCGGAGAGGTACCAAAAAAACCCCAAGCAATCTGTAATAGCATTGTGCATCAATAAACAGACGACTTCGACTCTCTTGTTTGTCTGAGATCCGACAAAATACCCATCGTTCTCTTTCCCGAAAACCCTAAGTACATAACCATGGTCATTGTCGAGGTTACCCCGTGTCACTGGTGGACTACCACATTGGCCATGCGGAGCAGCAACAACGGCGGCCAGTTACAAACTAGAAGGAGAGGCAGGTGCCATAGTACATCCTTGACTGGACATCCTGATGGCCTACCAAGGAGACAAGTGGACCAGCATCAGCCCTATCCATCTGCAAGGAGAAGAAACATGCGCTGGTAGGCGGCACGACAACCAGAGATGGAGATAAGGATGCTATCCCTTGGTGGGAGATGTGAGGCGGTAGCGGTGGGGACGAAAAGAAGAAAATGTAGGGGCAAAGGCAATGACCAAACTTCGGCTCTATTTTATAAGGACCAGAGAAAAATAAGTACAAAAACCTGAGTCAAAGTAAATTTCTCAGCTAAAAGACCTTGAATCTGCAATCGAATACAAATAGTCGATTGTAGCCTCGGGGGCTACTCCCATCGGGAGCGCTGGTAGATCACCCAATAAAAAAGGACATAATATTCCTAGATAAATAATTCAAAGTGAAAACTTCCTCAAAAGGTTAGAAGCTTTGATACTATGTCCCGATACAGGTATTTGAACATAGCATCGGGGGCTACTCCCATAGGCAGTGTTGACCGCGCACCCGATAAGAAAATTGAGATTTGTGCATGCCAAAGAAACATTATCCTCCTTTGTAGAACACACCCGATAAAATTAAAACCTATGAGTATTACAGTAGTGTACCCTCCAAAGTTTACTCCATCGGGAGTATTTTTAGATATCATTCACAAACTTCAGTAACTCCAACAACCAAACAAGGCAGTCGACGAAAATCTTACAAAAACCTCGGGTCGTGCTCGACGTGATAAAACTCCAAATGTCATGTCCACGACATGAAGATAAGACCCCGGGATCCGTCCTATGTGGCCTATTAATAACACAAGAATGCACTCTGCCAGTAAGATATCTGTATCAACGATGCGATAAAAAATCCTGACGGACGCGTTGGGTACCCGATAAAATAGAACTAGAATTAAGTATTCGATAAGACCTAAACAGCTCGAACTGGATTATGCCACTAAAATTCTGAGTTCAAGCCTAGGGGTTCAATTTGATGTAGGTCTACAGTGTTTTTGCCCAGGAGCATTTAACTGATTCCCAATCCATCGGATGCATCAGGCCTGTGCCAAATCCCTACAAAACCAAAAGTGAACATCTCATGAAAATATATTTGAGACTCAACCCGAATCTATGATTCAGGTAGTCTTAGGGGTTATTGACATGGGTATGATTACTCGGATACTTATGTTTGGTTACCCTAGCTGCATAAAGGCTCACCACCCGTGAATACCGAAGGAAAAGGCCTAGGAAGCATCCGACATAAGTCTTAGTTTAGTTAAACAAGTAAATAGAAACTTACATTGTGTGGGTGTTGTAATCGTGAATATGTAACCTATCCGTATACATCCCTAAGACCCAGCATATTATATATAGGCTGGGAGGAGCCAGCGGAGAGGTACCGAAAAACCCCCAAGCAATCTGTAATAGCATTGTCCATCAATAATCAGACGACTTTGACTCCCTTGTTTGTCTGACATCCGACGAAATACCCATCATTTTTCCCCCAAACCCTAAGTACATAACCATGGACATTGCCGAGGTTACCCTGTGTCACTGGTGGACTACGACATTGGCCATGCGGAGCAGCAGCGATGGCGGCCAGCTACAAACCAGAAGGAGAGGCAGGTGCCATAGTGCATCCTTGACTTGGACACCCTGATGGCCTACCAAGGAGACAAGTGGACCAGCATCAGCCCTATCCATCTGCAGGGAGAAGAGAAAGGCGCTGGTAGGCGGTACGGTGACCAGCGATGGAGATAACGATGCTAGCCCTTGGTGGGAGATGTGATGCGGCAACGATGGGGACGAAAATAAGAAAAGGTAGGGGCAAAGCTTATCCATCAATAGTGCGAGGTGAGACCGAGTCCACCGCTCGGGAATTGACCATACTCTTCTAGAAAGGAAAGAAACCCATCTCACAAGGAACGTGAGAGGAGAGGACAACCTGGAAGACATGGGATAGACGGAGAAAAAAAGAGTTTGTATTATAGATGTCCGATTAGTGTAGACGTGCTCTTCTATCTACAATACCTCAGGCTGATTTGGCACCCCTAATCGATCGCTGAAACGGTTGTCTTTCATATATGTAGTAATGAAGTACATAGGTAGAAATTAGAGTACACTCCCCGCAAAAACTAGAAAGATTCTTCATTCTGATTGATTGCGTTCACAACGGAGGCAGTCTCGTTCAAAAATTACAGGTGCTCTAGTCCAGTTTATCGCCATGTGGGCACCTTCTACGAGAGCGATGGATTCAGTTTTTTCCAAAAAAATTCTTTTTTTTGAAAAGGGGAATAAAATCCCATCCTCTGCATTGGTTGGTTGGTTGGTGCATGTATCAACTTTATGTGATATGTAAACTTTTGGATGATGAATAATCAATAAAAGGCTAACAATACAGCACCTCTAGCCAGGATGGCATGGGTTTGGTTTGAGCTACTAGAACAGTAGTATTAGACCTATGGCCAAAGCCTCTAAACATATAAAGCTCACATATCAAGCATAATATGCAAATCTATTTTCACAACAAACATTAAAGAAACATAGCAAACAATTTCGTATTTGGATTTGAAAGTATAATCATTTGAATTTTTCACTAAGTCATTGCAATTAAGGAAGAGAGCCAGAGGATCCTATTATCATATTGTGGTATAATATTTGACATGGGTATGCCCTATAGGTACCCAGGATTAGGCTATATGGTTTGGCCCAAGAGAAGCCCACAGTGCAAATAAGGCCCATGAAGATTCGGGTGGCCCACGCTTAAGGAGATGCGACTCCTTGGAGGACACGACAAGTATAGGTAGGAAGTTTAATGGGAAAACCCTAATATGTAACTGACTCGCATTGTTATCCCGAGACCTAGCCTCCCTATATAAAGGCTAGGAGGGGGCAATGATAAGGACCATCGCAACCCTAGTTCATACACCACCAGGTTGCATCTGCGCACGTAATCCTCGATTCCATCAATAACCAAGAGTAGACAAGCAGGAATAAGGTTTCCCTTTGGGGGCTCAAACCTAGGTAAACTTCGTGTCCCTGATTTGCTTGCCTGTTAGACGAACGAAGCTTCTAGCCCTCTTCCTCAAACCCAAGTCCATCAACCATGGGCATTAACGTGTTAACCCCTCGTCAATTGGTTCCGTCTGTGGGAAATAAGAGCGCTCATGTTGCGGATTCTATGGCCCCATCACCCGCGATCTACAACTCTCCTATAGCGGACAACCGTATCCTCTTCGACACCTTCGACTTCATCGTCTACTCGCCGGCAACTCGCCGGACCTTCGAGTCCTTGGGATACGGAACCACCATGATGATCGGGAGCTTACGGTTCTAGGTTGGCAAGATCGGCACGCTTCGCTTCCCCGATCACTCGCCAACACCTTCGATTGCACCTGCCTCGTGGTTCCCACAACAAATTGGCACCCTGAGCAAGCTCAACGCTTCGACATCATCCTACAACGCGCGTAGCAACAACATTTGTGACTTCAATCTATACGATTTGTCATCGGAGGAGGGCATCTACAGCTCTAGATCGGAGAGCTACGGGAATAACAGCTTCCCCAACCGCTACATGTGTGCCGTCATCACCAACGGCAGTGGAGGCACTCAAGGCAACACCGACAACGAAGGCCCCACCAACGGCCCCACCGACAACGGCAACCACGGCCCCAACAACAGCAGTCGTGACCAGCCCAACCCACCCAACCCCAATGCCAACGGCAGAAGTGGGTCGGGTCGCCCAGAGATCCACCTGTCAAAACAACAGTGGGAGCGAGTCAAGGAAGCCCTGCGAAGCAACCCCCTTCCAGACGACGCATCCCGCGACATGCTGATGGGCTACCACTGGATCCTCGTAAAGGAGTTCAACCGCCAACAGATGGTGAACGCTAAACTTGCGGCTCACAAGAAGGCAAACGATGAATCAAGCGCCCGATGGGCATCACTCTCCTCCATCGGCAGATCTTCCTCGAAGGGAAATGGCGTTGTGGCCGCCAAAAGACGCTCTCGGATCGACCACCTTGATGACAAAGATCGACAAGAGGCCACCAAGGCCCTCGACTTCTCGTTCATGTCGATAGACTCTCAGGGTCACATGATCCCCAAAACGCTGCAAGCTGCAGTGATAGCAGCTACTACGTACCTGCTAACTAACCAGCCTCTAGCTGGAGATCCGCGATCTGCTGTACACCAATCCACCATCGCTGGGCTCAGATTGTTAGAACCTACGCTGGCCAAGGACCCAACTCTAGAGCCGAAGAAAAAGGCGACAGTCGCGAGGCATCGCTCGCCATACTTCAGTGAGGAGTAAGATGACCTATCGCTGCGGCGCCACAACTACGATGCCCATGATAAAATCACGCAGCGCAAGATCGACAAGATGTGCGCCAAGCACGCCTACTCAACAGAGTCTAAACCTAGAATTGGATTTCATTAGTCCAATGCACTTTGGACCTAGAACTCGTTGGATTAAATTGGATTGGACTTACATGGACATGGACATCAATGGAGCTTAAGATCCAATAACACTAACGGACTTTGGATTTCTCAAATGGATAACCCAATATCCAATGGACTAGTTAGCTCAACGTGTAACATCCTCTCGCGTAATACTATATAATTTTGCTGATGGTGGTTTTCCTTTCATCCGTCGTCTAGAGTCCTGCCATCGCACGATGGATACTGATTTTCATCTGATCCGATTTGGTTTTGTTTCGTTGGCAGCTGGGCTTAGCTCCGGACTTCATCGTGTGTTTAATAGAAACCGCCTCCTCCCGTGAAAAGTAAGGAAAGGAAAGATAAAGAGCATGTGCTCAGATATGACCTCCATGAAGATAGAACGGATGCGCACCGTCGCTCGGCCTGGGCTCCGTCCCTCAGTCCTGCTGGGCCTGGTCTCTGCCCCAATTGGTTGAACCAGTCGTCTGGTGTCCTCCGCCGAGCCGTCCCAAGGTTTTATAAAGAAACCGGAGTGTCCGGCGCGAACCACCCGGACAGTCCGGCCTGCCCTGAGATGCACCAAGGTGGTAGCCAATTTGAATGCCAACCCGGAAGCCACCCAGAAACTTTGAAGTTTTCGCCCGGACTAGACTGTCCGGTGCATATCACCCGGAGTGTCCGACCCATATGGACCGAATGTCCGGTCATCGACGGACCTGGTCCAAATCGGTTGTATCAGTTTGAGTACTTTACAACTTGTTTTTGTTTTTTGGCCGCCCGTATAAGCCCTGAACGGCCCTTTAGCTTGGTTTAGACCATGTTTAAAGTAAACCATAGATTCGCTGATTTGGTACTTGCATCCAATTGAACCCCTGCACCAATTCGCATTGATCTGGTGTATTTGCTACTATCAACCAAGTGTGATTAGTTGATCCATTGGGATTTAGCCAATTGAAGTTTTGTGTGATCTGCTGTTCCATTGGGAATTGGAAGATTGCAATACCGCTTCGTAGTCAGTAGCTACGTGTGCAAGTGTGTGAAGTTGTGAATATCTATAAGGGTTGAGAGCTGTTGCATTATCATCAAGGATCGATCGAGAGGTTCGTGAGGCATACAAGTTATCTCCACCCACTATCATCAGATATCCACCTCGCTTACTGCGAAGATCGGGCCACCCCATATCAAAGAGATAGGAACGAGCGGCACTATCACTCCCATCAGTGGTACTACCGCACACCGGTACTACCGCTCGGCCTCAGCGGTACTACCGCCCCGGACCCGTGGAGCTCCAGCTACTCCTCTGATGCCACCGGTACTACCGGGCCACACCACCGGTACTACCGGACCTGGAGACCACCTGCCACTGAATCCCGGAGCTACCGCTCCGGCTGAAGATGCTAACACTACCGTCAGATACTATCGGACTGAGGACCGGAACTATCAGTCATGCCAGTGCCTGTGCGCACACAGCTGGGCCACAACCATGTATCCCCTTATTATGTTCCAACCCTAGTTCTATCCCCAAACTACACCTATGTAAGGGGTTGGCCTTTAAATAGAGCCCTCACCCCTCATGTATCGCTTAGGCATAGATCATAGACTGAAAGACAACCCCCTTTGTGAAATATCTAGTTTTGCCTCATCATAGACTTTACCAAGGGGGCCAACTATCGTCACCAACCTTGTTGGACTTTGCATCGTGCATCTATTGTTGTACAAGGCCTACGTTTGAGAGTGCATGAGCATACTTACTGCAAAATCCGATCCAATTTTTCGTAATCGTCACGATCCTCTCCTAGGTGTTCTTCCCTCTCCAATTTGGATTGATGGCAACACGTCGAAAAATCTTTCCTTGCGAGGATTCTATCAGACCAGTGGCCGCCAGAGGGAGCAATTGGCCTTGTATCATGTCGTGTTTGCGTGTGTTCATCGTGTTCTTCGTGAGGTGTGTGTTCGCTTCTGCTACCCCTCTCATTTCCCCTCGCTTTCCCATCGATTTAACAACGAGATCCATGAAGATCAGGACACCCTTGAGGTTCACCCTTATCATCTAGTATCAACAGCTTTTGGTTGCCAGGAATTTCTCATCGATTTGGTCTTTTCCCCATAAATTCAAAAATTCCACCAAAAATAGCCCAACTTCGTGTTTTGGATCAATCTGAGATATGAGTGCATTCTGGTAGGTTTTGATCCATATATTCTTTGCAAAACTTGTTTACCTACATTCCACTGTGTTCCCATAGTCGAATTCCTTGATTTACCCTTTCAATTTGTTGTTTTTCTTGAAGATTTTCTGCCCAAATCGCCCCAAAATCACGAAAACGCGTCAAATCGGGGCGTCCCGGGAACCAGGCTCAAAACCCGGTACTACAACACCTCCCATGTACCTAAATAGTACTACTGGGTCTTCGGAAGACCGGTACTACCACTCAAATGTCTGGTACTACCGCCCGTATCTGAATAGAATCATCAGATTCCCAGATTTCAGCTTTCTCACCATTTTGAGCATAACTTTTGCATTTGAACTCGGATTTTGGTGTTCTTTAGCTCTTTTCGAAGAGAACAATGAGCTCTACATCATCATACAAGTTGTTCATGCTATCTACTACATCCAAATTCTGTGATCGAGGTGGAATCCAACAACGAATGGTGAAGATCGTTAACGAAAGGTATAAACATTCCATGACTTCCCCCCACTTGAATTCCTTTGTGAACTACACTATCTTTGCAACCAACAAACACCTATTGAGACTAGATCCTCCTATGATTGCTTGGGCTATGAACATTTGATACCTTGTAGAATTTCGAGCAAAAGTTGTGAGCGCGCTATCTCATATAGTTATCTTGTATAGTTGTTGGCACAAGGAAGATGTAAGTGAAAAAAGAATAAAAAGAAAGAAAAAGGTGAAAAAATAGAAAAAGAAAAAAAGAAAGAAGTGCCTCATGGAATAGGAAGTGCAAGCTTGATGAACACCATGTAGGTGCTACTTATTGTGCATATCTTGTAGCCCACCAACTTTATGCAATTAAACTAGAGTCTCTCCTTGCACTTGTGCGGCACGAGATTATAGTCTCCGCTAGCTAATCATTTGGTTCTTAGCTCACTTTCTCCATTGTACAAGTCCCATTTATCCCACCATGTGTGTTTATGTGAACATAATTCATATACCTTGTGGATTGACTTGTTTTGCTTTGTGATCATCACGGTTCTTTACTTGCCATTACAATATCTTGATTTTGGATTGTTTCTTTACATGCCTGTTTCCATTCCTATCCACCATAGGCCTTGTGTGTGTGTGTTTGGTTGTTAGTTGAGTTTAGGTTGCCTTTTCACTTCACTTTACTTGGTTTTTATTGTTCTCAAGTGTGGCCACTTGCATGATACTATCTTCCAAGGTAAAGTAAGGTTTGACGTTGCATCCCTAACACCCTCTACCATTTCCATATACACCACTTGATCTTATCAATCATGTCTAGGGACCCCAGAACCGAGGATGGTTTCTATGAAGAATCCACAATGAGCCACCATGCCTATGGCTCCACATGCATGGATGACATGATGGATGACATGGATGACATGATGGAGCACTACACCGACAATGGATCCACATGCTTGGGTGATATGGAGTACTATAACAACAACGACTCCCCAAGCATGGAAAACTTCAAGAATGACAACAACAAGCTCCTAAAGTTGCACCGACCAAGACAGAGCCTCCACCTTGAGAGTGCCAAGGTCCACCATCGAGTGGACAAGTTTGAAAGTGCCCTCAATAACTTCAAGAAGGACATGGACACTGACTTCGCGAAAACCATGAGCATGATCACCAAGACTAATGATGTTTTGCGCTTATTACAACTCCTCAACAAGAAGAGTACCAAGGGCAAGGATCATCATCGCGAGCATCATGTGGATGACCAAGTGAACCACCTACATCAACCTTTGGCAAGGCACGCCAATGACCTCCATCGACACCATCATAAGTCACCTCCAACTACTCACGCCACCACCAAAATGGCACCAAGATCAAGCCTTCTTCCACGCCATCAAGCTTCAACGCCAAAACATGACATCCTAGATGACACATGCAACTTCATGGATGAGGAGGACGAAGACCTATACTTTGCCACGTTGGATGAGTACATCAGGAGGATGTCTACACAAGCCAAGGTGGTCGTGTAGAAGGATGAGCAAGCTCCAAGCTAAGAGTCTACACTTCAAGATGAAGGAAGCCAAGGCCACATATGTGATGAAGTCGATCCGAGCACCACTCTCGACAATAACATGAGACTGCTTCCACCACTACTACAACATGGCGACAAGATGGTCGAGTATGGGATTTTCCCTTCGACCATGGAGGCGAGCGATGCCCATCTTATGGCATCCAACTTTGAAGGTGATAGAGTTGAAAATGGTGAGCATGGGACTTTCCCTTCACCAAAGGACGTGCATGGAGTTGAGCACACCGAGCCTATCCAAATATGCTTGAGTGATGATGTGGTACCAATCCCATGTGAGTGTGAGAGCCACTTAGCCCACTTGAGTGAGATAAAGAGTGAGATGAGTGACTCCACCATACGTGAGATTGAGCGCTTCCACTTGAAGGGCATGCATGATATACAGAATGAGTTGAGAGTGGTAGTTGATAGGTCATGTGACGCCATTTTGATTTCTAACGACTTAGCCTCTACCTCTAGTGTGTTTTCTCATGATGTGCTAGGTTCCATGGATAAAGAAGTGAAAAGCTTAGAGATGATGATGCCTCCTATCAAAAATATGTACATGGTGGATGAAGATGATGCCATCCCCATATATGATGAAGAAGTCGCACACATGTATACCACTACTACCACAACACCCACATCATATGAGAGGTATGAACAAGGTAAAAATAAGGGTGTTGATGATGCCATGATCCTACTAGTGGACATGATGAATTTTTATGATTTGCATGCTATGAATGATACTTGTGACATGACATATGTTCCACTCTTATTCCCATGTGTTGATTCTTCTATGAATCATGATGACCATGTAGAATCCATTTATGTCGTGATATTTCCATAGATATGATATGCTCTAAATGTTATGTTGATGATATCATTTCTTGAACTTTGTTGAATAATTGCTCTTTCCAATGTCTTGCTTGCAATGATGTTAACAATGGTATCTCTCGGACCATGCTTTGTCATGGATGTTTTACAATTTCTCCCATTGCTTGCAGTAAGATGAATAGTTACTCTTTCACTTGTTTTGCTTGCAACAATAATTATCATATTGTTTATATTGAGATTTTCCCCATAGCTTTTTCAAATTTGGAGATTTTGGTAAATGCCATGATAAGAATGTTCCCCACTTGCATACTCACCATGCATCTATATCACACTTGATTGACACTAATGGTGATGTGAACAAGAAGAGATACGTCATGATGGATGATGTGTTTTTCTACCATACACACACGTTCCTTTTGTTTATGATGTGTGTAGGTACCCACACTAAAATGTTAACCTCGGTTGAGCACGAGTTGACAAAAAGAGCTCTATAGAGCATCCCCCAAGTGAGTTCAAAATCGAACCTAGTTCTGATATCTTTTGCATGCTTCGCATCTTCATGGTGAAAAATTGCTATTTCCTATGGTTTACTTGCAAGCATGTTGATGGTATTATTTCACCTTGTGACAATCGTGCTTTGTTGCTATTGGATATTGATGATTTGTGTGTTACAACTAAAATATTGAACAATTTCTATTTCCGATGTTTTCTGTGCAACCATAATGCCATTAAGCACGTATTGTCATGAGAGCTACAAAGTATCTCATATAGTTGTTGCAACAAACATAAGGAACAATTGCTCTTTCATATGGTTTGTTTGTAAACATGTTGTTTTTTCTTCCGCCTGTGATACTCGTATCCCCATGATGTTTGATGATTTGTGTGTGACCTCCAACATGTCGAACAATTTATCTTTCCAATGGTTGGTTCGCACACATATTTATGTTGTTTTGGATATCCTTCCTCATGTGTTTTTTGCCGAATTCTCCTACTCTTGGATCAAATTTGTTGATCAAAAATTTAGTCCAATGCTTTGTGTGCCACACTAACATATTTTATGGAGTTTTTTAGTTCCCACATTTGTATGATGTTCAAACGACTTCCATGCACTTTGACCTTGCATATGCATCTTGTTTTCTATACTTGAGTTGTGCTAATAGTGTTGTGGACAAGAATGGACATGCCACAAGTGACATGCTCCTCTATCACACACGAAAATGTTTTGCTTAGTCTCTGTTGTGTGAATGTATAATGGCATACACGTCAACCTATACCGACCATGAGTTGACAAGACGAAATGTAGAGAGTTACCTATGGACGGGCTTCTTTGACTTATCTCTACACCATAAGGTGACATCCTTCTACTTGACGATTCATGCTATAATCATCATGAATTGGCTCCTCTTTGAGTATTGCTTCGCTTTTGTTGTGAGCTTAGGCTTCATCAAAAGTGAAGGAACATTGAAGTATTGTCAAGTCAATTTTCTCGAGGATGACTATATGTTGAACCTAGGATCAAGAATGTCTCTTGGCCACCTCTACATTATGATGAGCGTATAGAGTCGAGGAAGACTCTTTTTGAAGGGGGTGATGATGTAACCTGACCGACGATCGTTACCACATCAAGGTCTCCAACTTATGCCAAGTTGGCATGGACTTCAAAGGTGAATCATATCCTCTATGCGAGTCTATTTCCTACCCTATTTAATGGTATACTACTTCATACTCCATCCTATGATCATTCTAGGTTCACATCGACAAGTACGGAGACAAGGGAGGAAGCCCGGAGTATCAAGCCCGACAAGACGGAGGCTTGGAAGAGGAGAAGGAAGAGACAAGAACGAGCGGCACTACCTGAAAGGGCATGTATGCCCCCATGTGTGGTTTTGGTAATTAATGAAAATATCTATGGGCTAATGTGTAGGTTAAGTTTCACTCGTAGGTTTGTCCATTGGCATCGCTTGGACCATGTGTTGTTTTCAAGGTTGAAAAATAAGAAGCAACGTCCAAGGGCTTTGTGCCTATTGGAATCAAGTAGTAGAAGAAGAAGATCAAGTATGTCTTGAAGAAGAAGAAGATGGGTTTCCTTATGGCAATCTTCAATACATCATCAAGAAATGAAGTGAAATCTCAAGGTGCACCATCTCTAGAAGATCTCTTGCTTGGAGCTTGCCATCCTCGGTGATCATGGAATGATGAAGACAAGTTCAAAGAAGAGGTTTCCCAATGGAGTTTGAGGGAGCATTTCGCAAGTCTTCATCAAGCAAGAGCAATCAAGAAAGGCGCTCCATCTTGAGAAGGATAAAACATCCTACATCAAGCTCAAGTGGAATGCTGAAGGCGAAGGTATGATCTTGATAGGTTTTCTATTTTACCGGTCTCTTGTAGTGTTGGGAGACTGGGTTTAGGATAGATAGCCGTACTATCAAGAGGGGCTCTCTAGTGGGTCACTCGATCGCATCTTTCGGAGAGAGCTCAAACCTTTGCATACATAGCATCATCTTTCTTTGTTGTTGTTTGGTTCTTGTCCATGTGAGGATCTAGAGCTTATGGTTATCTTCATAAAAAGCTCTAGTTGATCAAAAACGGATTTCCCTTGCATATCTTATTGCATTATTGATCTTGCGAGTTTTCTGGCTCCATGGATTCTACATGTTGTTATCTTACCAACAAAATTGGTTTCATCTCATTTGGAGTTCAGATGCAAAAGTTATTGCAGTTTTGGGTTCTCAAGTTTCCCTGACCAGAAGTTTTAGCTCTCCACCGGTAGTACCGCTAGGGCATGTTTGTTGCCGGTTGTTCCGGTGGAAGTTCTGACCTTTGTTCCGATGCCCATGGGAAACGTTCAGCAAGGTCTTTGTTTTGGAGTGCGCTATTTGATAAAACTTCAGTCGGATTTTCTGGCGGTAGTACCAGCTAGGGTCGCTTATCTATTCCTTGCATCGTTGTTTTGTGACCGTTGGTTGGGTGCCACCGGTAGTACCGCTCCCCCATCGGTACTATCTGACGTGCACGAATCTATGCATAACAGGCAGATCAGGGAGCCCTTTAAAAGGATCTCCCCTTTCCCTTTGTGGGCAAACTTGCTTTTCTTGGTTCTTGGCTTTCTCTCTCTCCTCCATTGTTGACCTTGAAGAGCTTGCGCTCTCCCCTTCCCCCTCCTATGATTCTTGCATATTTTTGAGGGATTTGAGAGAGGAGCTCTAGATCTACAACCCCACCAAACCAAATCCCTTCTTTGTGAAGGAATCCTTGGGATATAGATGTTGAAGAGTTTTGTGTTCTCCTCTTGTGTTCTTTCTCTCTTATTCCCCCAATAGCTTTTATAACTTTGGTGGAATTTGAGAGTGAAGGACTTGCCTCTTGCATTTGGTGCATAGGTTTGAGTTCTCCTCGGAGTTTCGGCAAGTTAAAGCTCTTGGGATTGTTTCTCTTGGGTTCTTGTAAGAGAAAATTCCTTATTTGACACCGGCTTAAAATTCTATTCCTTATTTGACACCGAGCAACTTTTTCTTCCCTATTTGATATCTTGTTAAATTTTCTTTCCTTATTTGACATCCCTTCTGGTCCCGTTAAACTATTCTGTTAATATATAATTGCATGGACCAAAATGCCCTCGAGTGGTTAGAAAGCGAAGGAGACGACCAAACTGACATGTATCCTTTCGAGCTGTACCTATCGATCCCTAGGCAGAGTAGCACCCGACCGCACCCTAACCCTACATCCGCCGGCGTCTCGTAGCAGTGAGGGATGGAACTCAGCGAGGGCGCGGTGGCGGATGGCGGGTGCGGAAAGGGCGCGACGGCGGATGGCTGGGAAGGCCATGGCATCGTGGCGGACGGCGGGCCAGGCCATGGCCATGGTGCGGAGGTGAATGCCGGCCCATGCAATGGCACGACGGTGTACCCAGCTAGAGCAGAGGATGGCGACCCGAGTACGGGCACTGGTAGGAGCGGTGATATAGGCCATGAAGGGGCTGCTACCACCGATCCAGGCCTCGATGATGACATGACTACATGGTAAGTATTCTCAACTATTTGATCTCGAAATGAAGTAGAGTAGATGATCATGGACCATATATCTAGTAGCAAACTAGCAATCTTATGCATAGGTCTCTGTTCTATTTATAGAACTGATGCAAATTCAAGTTATTTCCTAAAAATTAGAATGCTTGGCAACCCAAAAACAAATAGAAAGGAGATCAAGACTTTTTATTTTGAGAAGGTTATTGATTTAGACTTGACAAATTATGAAGATCTGGTTGAATCAATTACAGTGCAGTACCCACCTCATTTTTTGGAAGTTACACATGTTCATTATTATGATGTTCTAAAAACATTCCTAGAATTAAAATCAGACCAAGAGTTGTTGTCTATGTTTGAGAAACACAACAAGACAAAGATGGTGGACATGTTTTTTGCATATTGTGATCCTTCTCAACCATATGAGCCTATTACCGAATATCACTGTGATGTGGATTTACAACCTAACAGCAACACAAATCAAGATGAGGAAAGTTATCTTGGCAACCCAATATCGTAGAATGAACATGTTGGTATTGATGAAGAGAATATGTACTTTGAGGAAGAACCTACAGCTCTAAATATGGTTTTTTTTTCTGATAAAGAGAAGGACAAAGACCATGTTGCTGATGATGTGAGCAAGGATAAGAGCGATAATGAGAGTGAGGATGAGACTGAATTGGAAGAGGATGAGTGGCAGAAGTGGCAGAAGTGACCGCATTAGGTGGTAGTGGCTTCAGGTTTGTGGTCAATTCGCGGGATAGGACATGCTCTTATAGACAATGACAAGTTTTTGGACTTCCTTGCAAACATGCTCTTGCATTCATCACCTCTCTTATCAATGCACATGTACGACACTACATGGATTTATATTACTCCATCGACAAATTCAAAGCAGCTTATGCCCAACTAATCCCTGTTATGCCTGACAAGACCTAATGGCCTAAATATGATCATGGATTCTTTATGCATCCACTACTATTGAAGGCTACAACTGGTAGGCCTAAAACTGAGAGGTAGAAGGGCTGCAGTGAGAAGAAAAGAAAAAATGGCAAACACTTATGCCTTATTTGTAAGGAAAAAAGGGCATCATTGGCACAATTGTAAGAAAGGCAACCCAGAGGACATTGGTGCGATGATGGTTGTGAGGTAATATAGATGTTTACTACTATCTTATATATTCTTGCATTATTCTGCCAACTAACATGTTCACTACTTTTCTTACTTGATTGTGTAGAGAACCACCAAAGAAAAGGCCAAAGAGAGCCAAAGTATCTGATTCATCCATTGTTGCTTGTGATGATGAAGCACCAACAAGAATGTGTTTTCCCCCAAGGTTAGTAATTTTACACTTATATTCATGATTACATGAAAAGGAGGTTTTAATTCTAAGTTGCTTCCTTCTCACCATAGCCAAAACTTGGAACTACAACTAAGAAAAAGGGAAAAGATGTCCATTATAGTGCTAGAACATCAAAAAGGTGATTATAACTAGTTTATATTTTTACATTTTATTGAACTTAACTTCTTCATATTCTGATTGATTCCTTCTCAATACTAGTAGCTTGGAGAATACAAGTAAAAAGAAGGGAAAATGGGCAAACTCTGAATCAGTTGGATCTAAGAGGTATTGTTTCTGTTTTTAGTTCACATGATGTCTATATTTTGTGTTTTCAATTGCTAGAAAACATTGATGTCATATATTTGTGTACGTGCAGATCAAGAACCAGCTCAAGTCAACCAGAGAAAGCTTTGCTTCATGTGGTTCCAGTTGACAGCAGCCCGACTATGTGTACAAGAAGCTAAATTTTAAAACCTACAAGCCCTGCAATGAACAAACGAAGCAAAAGAAGACTCAGCTTGTGATTATTATGTGATGCATGTGAACGAGTAGTAGTATTGATGTAGTGTTCATTTTGAACATGGCTGTGATGCATGTCGAGTAGTACTAATATAGTGTTGATTTTAAACATGGTTGTGATGCATGTGAACGAGTAGTACTGATGTGAGATATCTGTTGATTGTGTGTTGATTTTGAACATGGCTATGATGCATGTAAAATAGTGCTGATGTAGTTTTACATGTCATGATACTTTTGGATATATATAGACGTGGCATCGAAATACAGAGGAGGTTCTACCCAAATTTTTAATCAAATTATCAGTGTATGTTATTTAACTATGACCAAATATGTAACATTACTGCAAGCTACAGTCTTGAATAGATTTTGGTCAAATTATGCACTAGGGGTAGAAAGGTCTTTTCACGTATCTCTTTAACACCGTTAGTGGAGAAAATGAACTAAAGTGTCATATAGGGAAATAAAATCTAACAAGATGTCAAATAGGGAAGAAAAAGTTGCTCAGGGTCAAATAAGGAATCAAATTTTAAGCCAGTGTCAAATAAGGAATTTTATCTTCTTGAAACCCTAGATGGTTGTGTGGTGTTGTGGTGTGTTCTTGGGGGCTCCAATTGAGTTGTAGAGATTCCCCAAGCTTGTGGCCTGTTGTGGCTTGAGGAGCCTTTATGGTGTTTCTTGGGAGCCCTCCAGTTGAGTTGTGGAGATTGCCCCAATCCTTGTACGGGTTCAGTGACCGCCCTCAAGTGTCCCATAGTGGATCGTGAGTAGGTCTTTTTGGCGAGCTTACGGAAGAATAGGGCGATCCTTTTGCGGCATCGGTGTGTTGCGTGCCTTCACATCTTGAGGTGAGGCCTTGTGTGGCGTTGGTGAGCATTGAGCCACCACACCTCAAGGTGAGCCATTTGTGGCGTTGGAAGTACATTGTGCCATCGCACCTCTCCAACAGAGACGTAGCTTCTTTGGAAGTGAACTTCAGGATAACAAATCATTGTCTCCGTGTCCATCGGTTATCTCTCAATTGAGCCCTTTTACTTATGCAATTTGCCTTGTGATAGCCATCGTGCTTGAAGTATTTTATCTTGCTACCACCTTATTGCTTGTCTTGCTTAGCATAGGTTGTTGGTTGTAACATCCCAACATTTAGGAACCAACAAAGGGTAGAAATAGAAATTTGTGCATGTGCATGCATTCATCTGTAAAATTTGGGGTAAATTTTTAACCAAACAAAACCCTGGGGGGATCCGAGTTTCTTTCACTGCTTTGAATTAGGGTTTATCTCTTAGAAGTGTTTGCTATGAATTCTGACATGAACCTTAGGAGATATTATGAATTTGGGTGAATCATTTGAATTCAAATTTGAACTTTGAATAATTAGAACTCATATTTGAAATTAGAATAACTTAAAAAGATTAGTGAATTAGAAGTAATAATGTTTATTTGATTTCCAAAAAGATTTAGTTCGAGTATTAACCAATTAGAAAACAATAAATGAAATTGAGAATAATACAAATGTATAACTCAAATACCAAATAAACACAAATGGATATAAATAAAGTACTTTATAAGAGACCATATTGAAGGAAATAAAAGATTTATTAATAATAGACACACATTACATTGTTCTTACAAAAGAGGAAAAGAAAAATATTACAAAGGAAAACTAACAGACTAGTCCTAACTAAACCTAGTCTAAATCTTCTTCATCCTCATTGAACTTGTACCTGCAAATAAGACAGAAATCGAATAAAGCAAAGTGAGGGGTTAGTGCTAATTTCTCTTAGTCATTAACAGTGAAGTGCACTGTTTCTTAACATCATGGATTCTATTATTTTTAAAGAAGGGACAAAACCATCAAGTGTAGAATCTGTTCTTTTCACAAATAAGCCTCAGTACAACTTCATATGCATAAAAGGGACAAGTTTCACCAGGGATGGAATTAGTAGAAAGATGGGTAGTTCAAAGTTAAAATCACTTGAGCTCACCCACAGCCAGCAATAGTGAAGCTACTCACACACCTAAATGCATGCATTGAGCTGTCGACAGTAGGGAACCAGAGAGGAGTTTAAAACCCAGCAGCTCATTACAAAGAAAGGCTTTGCTACTCATTTCATAGTACCAAACACAGATTGCCACAGCTTACACAAGAACGCACATGTTCTTGCCAAAACCATCACAAGAGAAGTCACCTTTCAGTACAGCAAACCCCAGGAGGGCACCAGCAAAGATGGCGACCTGAGGAGAGGGTGGATTGAGGTTGAAATCAAGGTTGCAAAGGAGTTGAATCACCAGGTGGAGCAAGATCAAGCCAAGGAGAAGGCAGCAGCAACCAGCACTAGGCTACAAGGGTATAACCCAACCCTTTTGAATCAAATATTTATTCCTGGCATAGTCATGAATGCATTCATATGGATCAGATCATGCAAGTACATGATACATACAAAGGCAATGAGGCATCAGGTAGAACTCTAGTGGTTTCTACTTGAGATGGTCTTAGACCAGCATCACAGACCAGTGGATCTAGTTTTAACTAGATCAATACACATCACACTGCTGGTACAGGGCACCGCCCTAGAGGGTAGCACCTCTGTACCTAGTAGATCCAGTGTGGCTTGAGTACAAGCTCAAGTCCATTTTCTTAAAAACAACAAATCATCTTCCTAAAAGGATTTAGGAATCATTTATTTAACTAACACATGGAACATATGGGAATAGAGGCAACATGTAAAAATCATCTGTTTTTACCTAAAGGTGCCTCAAACCAATATCATAGGTCAATATATTAAACAAGTAAAACATTGTAGTGGATAAAAGTTCTTCAATGCTTACAGTATAAGCCCAATATAGAGCACAATTTAGGAAGAACCTGGAACAAGGCCAGATCTTGTGTGCCACTTAGAGAGGGTGTCACAAGACCTAGTCTAACTAGGCAACCCAAACATGGAGTTTCACAATCAAATCATCTTAGAAAACAGTAGTGTTTAATCATCTTCCTAACATCACAGTGTAGGAATCATGTACACATATCTATATATCCTCACATACGTTCATCAAGGTTCATCAGAGATATTTAAACAAGGGACTTACTCTGAACCTTAACCCTGAAACACATCCACCATAGCCAGAGGCTATGTTTCTAATCACAATATTGCCAGAATGGCATTAGCCTAACACTGACAGCAAGAAAGGTTTAGGCATTAGTCTAACAGCGACAACAATCAACAATTCCACAATAGAATAAACCATCAATCCACAAAGCTAATCACAGTAGGTGAGCATACAGTAGTTCATTAGCTGCAACTTCACAGAGTAACAGGGATTGAACCCTAGTACTAGGGAAGAACCCTAGTTCTTCTCTGCAAGCACACAGAGAGAACACTATAGGGTTACGTGTAGGATACACTAGCGTAAATCAAAATTTTCTACCGCGTCAAAAAGGAATACTATTGTCATATATCACAGGATTACCACTAGACATGCAGTTGCGAAACTAGATGAAGCAAGTCGGGGCAGTGTAGATGTTCTACGCCTCCTCCTCGTCTCGTCCCACGAGCAGCTCCCCTTTACACGGCTCGTCGAAGTGCTACAGCTGCAGCACCTCCGAGGTATCCACACGTCTAGAGTGGAAACCGTCACACGCCAGACTGCTAGGTCTACACGTGCAATGCAGGCGTGAGAAGAGTGGCGGCTTAGTGGAATGCTCAACCCTATTCAGCTCGCCTCACTCTCTCTTATATAGGCATCCCTGGTGGGCTTCTACATTAGCAGCCCATTAGCATCCTAAGCCTGGTCTAATTCAGATCCAATCCTCATTAGGCTTCCAGCCCCTAAAGTGTGTGACCCTATAGGTTCATACACGTATATACATGACACGAGTACACTTACTCCGTCAATAGTTGGTAGCGGCCTCTAGCAAGACATGCCAACTCCTAAACGTATATAAAGATCATTCGGACGAACCGTCACAAGGTTGAGTACATGTCTTTCCCTTTGCCCTACAATATTTGGTCTAGCTCCAAGCTGACCTCTCTTTCTTGATACTGTGATTCAGAATCCCTTTACTAGGTTAATTCCTAACCGTATGTAGCACGGCCATGCATTTCTGGATCCGACAACTCGAGGGCCCCAGATATATCTCTCTTAAATAGAGAGGGGCAAATCCCATATTGATTGACCAATGCCTTGCAGCATGTTGCAGGACAAACCCGAAAGATACCTTTAGAACTACCCACTTACGGAGTAGTGTTTGATAGCCCCAAAGTAGGTCGATCCACATCTCAAGTACATGCGACAATCTCAGGTCTAAGGAAAAAACATACACAATGTGTAGAGAGAGCTGCAAGTATTATTTCCAGTCTCAAGTTGGGTCAGTCCAACCCCATGTTCATAACATGTGTCCACGTCATTGGTTTGGCATCTCTATGTCTATGACTTGCGAAACAGAGTAATCAACCAATCAATGTGCTAGTCTAATATTCACGTGTGTCCTCACATGAACTCTGACTAGGGACAACTATTAGATAACCATACAAGTAAAGAGTTTCACAAACAATTCACATAATTGCCAATCAATACAAGTTTTCTAATATATGCATATTCAAGGAACATTATAAAAAATCATGGATACATATGAAATACAATCATCTCTATGATTGCCTCTAGGGAATATTTCCTTGAAACAAACTACGAGGGCACACAAAGAGAGCACTGTGAGAGCACCCAGAGAGAGCGCATAGCATGGTGAAGGGGAAAACTTACTCAAGGTCCTTGCAAAAGAGATTGAAGAGGAAGAAGTGGAGTGGCTAGCGACGGTGAAGAAGCGGCTGCACAGGGAGCACCCCGAAGGGGCGCTGCAACCCGCACCAGCACATGTCGGAGGCGGTAGAAGAAGGAGAACAATACCAATGTGTCGACGAAGAACCACCGGGCAGCGAAACCCTAACCCTAGCCTCGGGCAGGGGTCAGCGCGGCCAAGCGAGGGCACCAGCGTCGAATCAGCCTAGACAGTGGTGTGCAGCAGCGTCGACCATGTCATCCTGCACAGCAGCGGTAGCCACGGCGTCCGGGCTTGGCCAGAATCGTGCGCAATAGCGGCGGTGGCATTGAGTGCCTGGGAGATAGGGGAATCATGAGAGAGAGATGAGGGAGAGAGTGAACGCATGGTGGTACTGGGCCGGTGGGTAGCCCAGTACTGCCCAGGGGCAATTGACTAGCCCTGGTGTGCCGGGTCGGATAGGGCCGGGCCAGCCTAGTGGGCCAGGACCTAGATTTGACACAAGGGCTTGTTTAAAAATAAAAATTTACAAATATGCGCCTGAAAAAAATCAGCTCTAGAAAAATAAATAAAAATCCTAAAATTATAAAGAATATATCTATGAGATCACAAAAATATCCTCTACCCACTAAAAATAATAGATAGTAATTTTAAGTAATTAAATCGAAGTCTATTATAATTGTTGTATTTATTCCTTTTGGAATATTATACAAATAAATAAAATACTTAAAATTGAATAAAATTTACTTTTAAGATCCTCAAAGGATATACTATTATCGAAAAAAATACTAGTTTGTATTTTTGGAAAGTAAATCAAGTGTGATTAAAATATTTTTCTATTTTTTATTGGAATTTTAAGAAAATATTAGAAAGAGTTAAAAAAATTAAATAAATTCATTTTTAAACTCTTAGAATAATACCAGTTATCATAATAATACTAGATATAAAGATTATGTGAATTTAATAGTTCTTGAGTAATACTTTTCTTTTATTAATTAAAATAAACATAAATCCTTTATAAGGTGGGTAAAAGACGCAAAGAAGAAAGATAATAAATCATTGCATGACATTACTATGCATTGCATATTGCTTCTTTAAATATTGTCCTTACTGGGCAATAATGGTCTTCTGTAGAAACCGGAGCTCAGGGTTAGGTGGAAGTATCCGACCACACTACCTTGCAGTCACAAGGCAAGTTCATCACTTGCTCATGTCCTTTGAAGAGTCTTTATGAAAGTATTTGAAAATTGTGTGTTATCACATGTGTTCTAAAAGAGACAGAAAATAAGTGTTTTCCCAAACAAATGAAATGTTATTATCATCCTAAGTGGTGATAAATACTAAGAATGAGAATGGAATCTAAGATTTCAGTTGCCAAACAACTAGGACTTAATAACCCATGACATCAGTGATTCTAGCACTGTATAATACGCGTTAATCATAAGATTTGGAATGGGACGGAGAAGTCAGCTGGATCTTCTTCATTTCGCATGGACAGATGACCTGATCATGAGGCTGAGGATTTCTCGTGGAGAACCTAGCACATGGGTGGAACCCCTTAGTTTCCCGTGATTTTGGTATCTAGATTCTCTTAAGAGGATGCTAGTGGTTTAGCTGGACCTTTAAGGGAGCTTGCCAGGACATAACCATCTCCTAGAGTCTTGAGGTGCCTACCAGAGTTATAGCCGGTCCTATATGGGGCTTAACAGAGGTGGGGCATGTCCTGGAGGGTCATGTCTTCGTACAGGGTCGCGGAGGAGGGTAGCGATTGGCTTGGATCATCTACTAGGCCCCACATCAAGGAATTGTGGACAGGAAAGTATGCCCGGTTGTGCAACAAGGATTTGGTCTCTTATGGGTAAAGCAATGCACCTCTACAGAGTGTAAGAATTGTGACATGTTACTCCCTGTTCCAGGAAGGAGCTACGAACACGACACGAAAGGAACTCCACAAAGTTCTGGTCAACCTGTGAGGTCTGATGGGCATAGTTTTTGATAATAAAAATCTTTGAAGAAATGTTTACAAAAACTGCATAGTACCAAGGACTTATAGTCAGAGGTGGTAGTTAGGGAATCAAACTTCCCACCGTGCATATAATGAACTTGTTGGGTAACGATGTTACTCACCCTTTCCTTTGAACCCCTTGCTAGACTTTGAGGAGCAGAAGGACAACAAGATGTATGCTATAGAAGTCTAGAACAACATCTACTATGAAGAGTCGAACCTGTCAGGTGGAGTCGAAGGGGTGGACTATGGGATACACTATGGAGCTGAAGACAACCAGTCAGAGTAGTTGTCAGGCAGGAACTTAGTTCTCTAGGTTGAGCCAAGCAGCACGAACCCTATAGAATAAGCTGTTGAGCTCACGTCTTTCTTATTGTTGTGTCTTTCGTTCTTCCGCTGAACTTATTAAATGAGTTGTATGGTTTGTAAGTTTGAATCTTCAAAAGATCTCGATCTTTTGGTATTGTAATAATATGTGTATGTTTGTAATTTGGACCCGCAATGTTTCCGTTGTCAGATTCTAAGGGATGGTGTTCCGTGAGTGTTATGTCAACGAATACAGTATACTACAACATGCAGTGGTATGCTGGGTCACCACATTAGTGTACTTAGTTGAACCTATTGGATATAGGTTTTGGCTTAATAAATTAAACATTAGTTTTATTCCGCATTTATTAGAGCCTAAACCGCAATATATTTAAAACGCCTATTCACCCCCCTCTAGGCGACATCCGATTCCCTTTCACTACCACTCCCTTTAGTAGAACTATCATGCACCGTTACTACCGCCCCAGACCCGTGGAGCTCCAGCTACTCCTCTAATGCCACCAGTACTACCGGGCCACACCACCAGTACTACGCGACCTAGAGACCACCTTCCACTTAAGCCTGGAGCTACCGCTCTGCTGGAAACTACTACCACTACCTTCCGGCACTACCGGTCATGCCAGTGCATGCGTGCACATAGCTGGGCCACAACCCATGTATCCCCTTATTATGTACCAACCCTAGTTCTATTCCCAAACTACCCCTATGTACGTTGCTAGCCTATAAATTGAGCCCCCACCCATCATGTATCCCTTAGGCATAATGATAGAATAGAAGACAACCCACTTTGTGGAATCTCTAGTTTCGCCTCATCCCCTTTACCAAGGGGACCGACTATCGTCACCAACCTTGTTGGAACATTTCATCAGCATCCATCGTTGTACAAGGCCTAAGTTTGTAAGTATGTGAGCATAGTTGTCGAGATCCTCTCCAAGGTGTTGTTCCCTCTTCGATTGGAATTCACGAGAGCACATTGATCGATCTTTCCTTGCGAGGATTCTATCGGACTGGTGGCCACCGGTAGGAGCAATTGGCCATGTATCGTGTCGTGTTTGCGTCTGTTCATCGTGTTCTTCGTGAGGTATGTGTTCGTTTCCACTACCCCTCGCTTTCCCATCGATTTGACCACAAGATCTGTGAAGATTAGGCCACTCTTAAGGTTCACCTTATCACAAGAGAGAGTCAATATGGAAGCACCGAACAGAGTAGATTTTGTGAGGAATATACATGTGAAGACGAAAGAGGATATTGAAATGCTGAAAGAGCTAACAAGAAGCGCAAGGAGGTGTTGTTTCATCCTGGAGATATGGTTTGAGTACATTTCCACAAGGACAGATTTCCAGAATTGTGTAAATCCAAGTTACTTCCGCGTGGTGCTGGTGCTTACAAAGTGATTGCCAAGATCAATGATAATCCCTACAAGATAGATATTTCTCAAGATCTGTTTGGTGGTGTCAGTGATAGCTTCAATGTTGCCAATTTGACACCAAATGATGGAGAAGACCTTGGAGCATAGAGTTCGACGTCTTTTGAAGGGGGAGATGATGAGGACATCCCTACTAACTTGCTATCTCCAACTCCTAATGAAGTTGTCGATATTGCTACCAAGCCCAAGTCTAGTGATATCAGTATTGGAACCATTACTAGAAGTCGTGCCAAGCTACTTGAACAATATGTGAATTCACTCCTAAATGAATCTAGTGTTTTTATTGATGAGAATTTTATACTACCTAAGTCTGTGCACTCGTATGATCAGATTTATTGAGGAAGCAAGCATGGCGCGAGGAGGAGAAGGGTTGATGCAAGAGGAGCCTAATGTGATGATCATCCAAGGATGCATGGGGGATGAGCGGGAGGCAGGCGCATGGGACGAGGAGAAGATTATCAAGGATGACGTGATGTTTTTTTTGAAGAAATCGGAGTGTCCTGTGCATACTACCCGGACAATCCATCCTACCCCAAGACGCGCCAAGGTGGTAGCCATTCTATATGCCAAAATTGGAAGCCACCCGGAAACCAGCCAGAAACTTGGAAGTTTCCAACCGGACCGGACTATCTGGTGTTTGCCTCCCGGAGTGTACGGCTTGACCGGAATGTCCAGCCCATATGAATGTCCAGCTGCCGATGGATCTGTTCGGAATCGGCTTGTATCAGTTTGGGTTAGACATGTTTTTCTTTTGGTTTTTGGTTGTCCCAGTCGCCCATATAATCCCTGGGACGCCCCTTTAGCTCAGTTTAGACCATGCTTAAAGTAAACCCTAGATCTATTGAGTTGCTACTTGCAATAATTTGAACCCCTACACCAATTCATATCGATCTGGTGTATTTCCTACTATCAATCAAGTGTGATTAGTTGTTCCATTGGGAATGAGCCAATTGCATCACCGCTTCGTGGTCAGCGGCTACGTGCGCAAATGTGTGAAGTTGCAAATATCTACAAGGGTTGAGAACTATTGCATTGGCATCAGGTATCGATCGAGAGGTTCATGAGCATCGTATAAGTTATCTCCACCAACTATCATCATCTATCACCCTCGCTTACTAAGAAGATCGGGCCACCCCATATCACTAAGTGGCTCTCATACTCACATGGGATTGGTACCACATCATCACTCGAGCATACAGGGATAGGCTCGGTTTTCTCCATTCCATGCGCTTCCTTTAGTGAAGGGAAAGTCCCATGCTCACCATTCTCGACCTTGTCATCGCCATCTTGGAGTAGTGGTGGAAGTAGGCTCATGTTGATGTCGAAAGCATTGACTTACTCCATCTTGAATTATAGTCTCTTTACTTGGAGCTTACTCATCCTTCTCCGTGACCACCTTGGCTTGTATAGTTATCCACTTGATGTACTCGTCCAACTTGGCAAAGTAGAGGTCTTGGTTCTCCTCGTTCATGAAGTTGCATGCTTCATCTTGGACATCAAGTTTTGGCGTTGAAGCTTGATGGCATGGAAGAAGGCTTGCTCTTGGTGCCATTTTGGTGGTGGCACTAGTACAAGAAGGTGCCTTATGATGGTGTCGATGGAGGTCATTGGCGTGCATTGCCAAAGGTTGATGTAGGTGGTGCACTTGGTCATCCACATGACCCTTGCGATGATGATCCTTTTCCTTGGCACTCTTCTTGTTGAGGCATTGTAATGAGCACATGTCATCATTAGTTTTGGTGATCATGCTCATGGTTTTGGTGAAGTTGTCATACATGTCCTTCTTGAAGTTGTTGAGGGTGATTATTAACTTGTCCACTCGATGGTGGACCTTAGCGCTCTCGAGGTGGAGTATCCATCTTGGTCGATGCGATGTGAGGAGATTGCCTTTGTCATTCTTGAAGTCGTCCATGCCTGGGGAGTCATTGTTGTTGTAGTACTCCATATCACCCAAGCATGTGGAGCCATAGTCGGTGTAGTTCTCCATCATGTCATCCATGCTTGTGGAGACATAGGGATGGTGGCTCATCACATATTCTTCATAGAAATCATCCTTAGTTCTGGAGTCCCTAGACATGATTCACAAGACCAAGTGGTGTATATGGAAGTGGTAGTGGGTGTTAGGTAAACAACGTCAAACCTTACTTTACCTTGGAAGATAGTATTGTGCAAGTGGCCACACTTGAGAACAATAAAAACCAAGCAAAGTGAAGTGAAAATAAACTTAAACCCAACTACACAACACACGCAAAAGGTTTATGGTGGATAGGTATGAAAAGTGGCATGTCAAAGAAACAATCTGAAATCAGGATGTTATAACTGCAAGTAAAGAACCATGATGATCACAACACAAACCAAGTTAATCCACAAGAAAGGAATTATGTTCTAAGAAACACACATGGTAGGATAAATGGGGCTTGTGCGATGGAGAAGGTGAGCTAAGAACCAAATGATTACCTAGCGAAGACTATAAGCTCGTGTCGCACAAGTGCAAGGAGAGATGCTAGTTTGATTGCATAAAGTTAGTGGGCTACAAGATATGCACAATAAGTACCGCCTACAATATGTCCATCGAGCTTGCGCTTCCTATTCTATGAGACACTTGTTTCTTACTTTTATTTTTCTATTTTTATCTTTTTCTTTCTTTTTATTCCTTTTCACTTGCCTCTTCCTTTTGCCAACAACTATACAAGATAACTATATGAGATAGTGCTCAAACGTTTGCTCGGAATTCTATAAGGTATCAAATGTGCATAGCCCAAGCAATCATAGTAGGAACTAGTCACAATAGGTGTTTTTTGGTCACAAAGATAGTGTAGTTCACAAAGGAATGCAATTGGGGAGAAGTCGCAGAATATTTATACCTTTCATCACTGATCTTCACCCTTTATTGTTGGATTCCTCCTTTCTCATAGAATTTCGATGAAGTAGATAACATGAAAAACGAGGATGATGATGGAGAGCTCCTTGTCCTCTTAGAAACGAGCTAAATAACACCAAAATCTGAGTTTGAATGCAAAAAGTTATGCTCAAAATGGTGCGGAGCTGAAGTTGTTGGCGGCGCTGAGTCTATCGCCAGAAATTGGCAAAATACAGGTATGGCACCGAAAATTGGCCAAAATATGGATCTGGCGCCGGTTTGACCGCCGACACGAGTTCGTGAGTCAAAATTTCACGATTTCCGAGGAAAAACTTCAGATCTGAGGGGCGAATGATGGAACTACTATGGGAACACAGGGGAAGGTGGATCAACAAGTTTACAAGTAATCCACAGATGAAAACCTACCAAAAGCACTCAAATCTCCGATCGATCCAAAACACAAAATTGGGCTTTTTGGTGGAATTTTTAAATTTATGGGGAAAATACCAAATCAATGAGAAATCCATGGCAACCAAAAGCTACTAATACCAGATGATAAGGGTTAACCTCAAGGGTGGCCCGATCTTCATGGATCTCATGGTCAAATTGATGGGAAAAGCAAGGGAAAGGGAGAAGGTAGCGGAAGCAAACACACACCTCACGAAGAACACGATGAACACATGCAAACACGATACAATACAAGGACAATTTCTCCCATCGGTCCGATAGATTCCTTGCAAGGAAAGATCGGTCAACATGCTCCCGTCAATCACAAGTGGAGAGAGAAGAACACCGTTGACAGGGTCTTGACATCTACGCTCACGCACTCACAAACATAGTCCTTGTACAACGATGCATGCGCGATGAAAAGTTCAACGAGGTTGGTGATGATAGTTGGTCCCCTTGGTAAAGGGGATGAGCCAAAACTAGAGATTCCACAAAGGTGGTTGTCATTAGTCTATCATCTATGCCTAAGAAAAAGTGGGAGCCATAGGGGCTATTTATAGTACTTAGGGCAAAGAGTTCGGTAAAGGGAATATTCTAGGGCATCAAACCTAGATCCGTGCGCAGACGGAGTTTTTGGCAGTAAGTCCGGTGGCACCGGATCTGGCTCTGATACCAGATGATAAGGGTTAACCTCATGGGTGGACCGATCTTCACATATATCATGGTAAAATTGATGGGAAAAGTGAGTGAAAGGTAGAAGGTATCAAAAGTGAACACACACCTCACGAAGAACATGATAAACACATGCAAAAACGACATGATATAGGGCCAATTGCTCCCGTCAGCAGCCACCGGTCTGATAGAATCCTTGCAAGGAAAGATCGGTCAATGTGCTCCCATCAATCCCGAGCGGAGAGGGAAGAACACCTTGGAGAGGGTCTTGACATATATGCTCACACACTCGCAAACGTAGGCCTTGTACAATGATGGATGTATGATGCAAAGTCCAACAAGGTTGGTGACGATTGTCAGTCCCTATGGTAAAGGGGATGAGGAAAAACTAGAGATTTCACAAAGGGGATTGTATTTAGTCTATCATCTATGCTTAAGGAAAAGGGACCCATAGGGGCTATTTATAGTACTTAGGGTGAGGGGTAGGTAAAGGGAATATTCCAGGGCATCAAACCCAGATCCGTGCGCAGACGGTGTTTTTGGCGGTAAGTCCGGCGGCGCCGGATCTAGGGTTCCTAGCTGGTGGGTCATCATAAGAATGATCGTAGTTAGGCCCTGGGAAGAATAAGAAGCCCCCAATCATAGGTAGGCTGCTGGTACGAAGACTCCCCCTCATTCGAGGGCTGGACCGAATCATCTATAGCCTCCCTTCTAGTCCCCTGCTCCTGCTGGGAGAGCTCCCCCAGATACGTATCGAGCTCTTCCTCAGTGAGTGACCATCCTACCCTGGTTTCAAGGTTAAACAAAACAGGTGTAGGTAAAAGAACAACACGCTCTGACTTACTCCTTCTCCAACCAGCCTTGACAAAGGTTATTTCATAATAAAAATCACTCAAATTAGCCCAAGAAGAAACAAATTTATGCTATATCATGGAATTAAGGTCAAGCCTCTCTATGGGAAACTGTAGGTCTAGATGATGAGGCACTACACCATGCAAAGCTAATAAACAAGAGGCGATGAGGCCTCCACAAATTCGACCTTTCTCGCGGTTAGCAGCAAGATGGAAAGCTATCAAGGCACCCAAATTGTAAGTTCTATCTCGTTTTAAAGCAGCTGAGATGAATGCTAGATCATATGAAGATAACTTATTAGCAACTTTCCTAGCGAGAACACACTTGGCAATAAAGTAAGCAAAGTGGCGAATAGATGGGAGATGAATATTACGAATTTTCCCACTCTCTTCTGAGAAGCTGCTCCCTTGGCAAATCTCCGCATACAAGTCCATGAGTGGTGCAGGTCGCTCTTTAATCCTTTCACACGATCCCCACTGGAGTACTTTAATAGCTGCACAAAAGTCATCAAAAGGAAGGTTGACAGCTATATTGTAAAAAAATTAGTGAACCATGGGGTTAGGCAAAGAGCAACTAAATCGAAAGTCATGCACCACAGACATAGTTAGTTTCAAAAATTGGTAAGGTTCATCTCCCACAAAATACTCCAATCCTACATTAGCAATTAAAGTATGGAAGTCCTGAGAAATCCTTGCAGCCCTCATGAATTCGGGGCATGGATAGATGGAAGGAAAAACTTCCTCCTCTCAGTGAACCTTCATAACCTCAAGCACCCTTAATTCATGTTGGTTGAGTTGGTGTTCATTCATCTTCTTTTCTGAAATTTAGGACAACCATCATACAAGTGATTGCAAAGTGATTACATAATGAAGGGAACTACTCATAGGGCCTTGTAAGAGGCCTAAGCATGCATCAAAAAAAACTTCTAAGCATTAAACAAGCTTAAAAGGTCACATAACCTGTCACCTACAGTAGCTAAATACTCAAGATATAATCCACTAAACACAAATCTACTTGGACAAGCGGAGGAGTCACATACCGGAGAACAAATGCTCCAAATTTCAGCAACAAAGATGGGCTGAGCAAGGAGATCGAAAAATCACAAGCAAGAACAGCAAGAACGCGAGTTTGAGTAATGAACTGGTGTTTTCTCGGGAGAGAGAAAGAAGTGGCAAGTGAGAGAGTAAGTGGAGGGCCAGGGGTGGCCCACACCATGGTCAGGCGCGCCCCTAGGGTGGTCACGCCACTAGGTGATGTGCCTGCCTAGTGGGCCCCCTAGGTCACTGCAGGCACTTCTCTGTCCCTTTTTCACGTAAAAATTTAATATGAATTTTCTGTAATTTTTCGAGACACTTTATTTTTGAGCAATTTTTAGGTAATGATGAATGATTTTATTATAGAAAGATGACTTTGGAATGATGCAAAAACAAAACAAAGCTAAAACTTCAGAAGTTCTAAAACACACTAATATGCAAGCAACTAGCAACAGAAAAGTGAACTAAGTGAAAGTAAAAACTAAAATGGATAAACTAAAAGTAAACAAAGATAATCATGGTCAAAACATTGTTTTGTTCATTAAAATCCCTTTGTTAACAAGGTTGATCAGGCCTTGTTTATATGAAACAAAACTTTGTATTCCACTAATGATTATGTTACCTCAACCTTGATAGCAATGGTCCCAATCATAATAGTTTCATATCTTTCTCGTGGTATGGGACAATATATTTCTCCAACTTGGATGCCCTCAACATGTTCAATTGAATTTAAACCATAAGTCCTATCAATCTTCTGGGGGAAATAGACAATACGCTCCTTGTCATTAACATTAAAAGTCACTTCCTTGATTACAATTAATAACAGCTCCTACAGTATTAAGAAAAGGTCTCCCAAGAATAATATACATATTATCATCTTTAGGCATTTCAAGCACAACAAAGTCAGTTAATATCAAGCAATTATGAGCAACTTGAACAGGTACATCCTCACATATACCAACAGGAATAGTAGTAGATTTATCAGCCATTTGCAAAGATATATCAGTTGGTATTATTTTTTCCAATTGAAGTCTCTTGTAGAGAGAAAAAGGCATACCACTAACTCCTGCTCCCAAATCACACAAAGCAGTTCTAACATAACTATTTTTAATAGAGCATGGAATAGTTGGAATCCCTGGGTCTCCAAGTTTCTTTGGAACCTTACCATTAAAGGAATAATTGGCAAGCAAAGTAGAAATTTATTCATTAGAGATCTTCCTTTGATTAGAGACAATATCCTTCATATACTTTGAATAAGGAGGCAATTTAATAGCATCAGTCAAAGGAATTTGCAAAAATAAAGGTTTCATCCACTCACAAAACTTATTATAGTGTTCATCTTCCTTTGACTAGTGTTTCTTATCAGGGAAAGGCATAGGTTTTTGGACCCAAGGCTCTCTTTCACTACCATGTTTATTAGCAAAAAATCTTCTTTAGTGTATTTAGTTTTCTTAGTGTGCCTTTCAGGTTCTTCTTCAACTTTTTATTTATCAGGAACATCATTTTCCTCATTACCACTTTCAGTTTCAGCATTAGAGACAGAGACAAATATACTATTAGGATCTTTAGCAGGTTCAGAAGGTTCTACAATAGTTTTATGTTTCTTTTTCTTAGGAGTAGTACCACTATTTTCAGTTTGTTGAGAATCCTGTTCAACTCTTTTAGGATGCCCCTCAGGATATAGAGGACCCTGGGTAGAAGCACCACTTCTAGTTCTAATTTCATAAGCATGTTTTTCTTTAGCAGCATTAACTAGCAAGTCTTTTTGTACTTTAATAAGCCGATCAATTTGAGTTTGAACCATCTGAAAATGTTTAACAAGCATTTTAACATCCTTAGAGGTTCTTTCCACAATATCCTTCAACTCAACAATAGCTTTAGAGTTTTCCATGTGACACCCCCGGGATCGTGGTTAAACAAATCCAGACCTTAGCCTGACATAAGCTTAACCTAGCACTTGAGGATATCTAGTGAGAAATCGGTAACACAACAGGAACCCTGCGGCACAAAAATTATTACAGCAAGCTCGTAGCTGAGCAAAGAACCAAAATATTACAAGCAGAGGTCACTGACCATAAACATCAAACAACGGAAGGCAAATTATGCTATGAAGTATAGCAAACTTAACAAATGGCCTAAGAAGCCTGAAGCATAACGATGACGTCCCAGCCCATAGATTCCAGGCTGCCGGTCGGGAACCCCAAGCTACTCCTCGGTGTCGATGTTGTACAAAACTTGTCTTTAGGGGAACACTTATTCTGCTACAAAAGTATCAACAAAGCAAGGGTGAGTACAGGGTGTACTCCGCAAGACTTATGGCTGGTGGGGTTATTTTGCATAAAGCCATCTTTGTTTTGTAAAACAAGAGGGAGAAGAAGCTCGTCTAATCAGAATGTTTTAAAAGGGGATAAGAGAGCGACATCTCCGAAGAATTGATCATCTTCTTGATATCCACCAAAGTAATCCTCATCTCACAACTAGGATCACCCTCTCGTACCCATGAGGAAGCACCATTAAGCACATGTTGATCTGCCAAGTTTTACGATTAGGTTAAAGTTTTCTATGATCTTAGAATTTGGTCACCAAGCGTTCATAACCGTGAACACGGCTTTTCGAAAAGATTTAACCCTGCAGGGGTTTACAACTTTACCCACACATACCAACTGACTCTTAATGCCACTAGTAATAGCCCTCTTCCTTGGAAGGCTGTCAGAGGATGGTTGGGAACGACCTTTACCTTGCTTTCACCAAGACCATGAGTCACGCCCTAAGGATGGTTCCGCCGTAACGGGTCAAATCCCGAAGTCGGTCCCTAGAGATGTGGGCGAGGTTGGTTTACCAGGGGCGCCATCTACCCCAAGCAATCCCAGCCACGCTTACCTACCTATATGAATGCACCTCCTTCACCTCCTATTTCAAAAACATTTTCTATGCATATGTCGAATGGAACGCCGAACTATGTGACTCATGGAATCTACTAGGCAAGTTAGTTACTCGTGAGGTTTTCCAGGCCCCGTGTGGCTGTACGCTCGTCTCGGTTCCAAAGGCAAGAACTCGGGTCCTAGTAGTGGCGAGCATGGGACTACAAAAACCACATCCCACCGTGGCCTCCCATACAAGCCTTAGCATGTTTAACCTTTACCAGTGATCTTACCTCATCAGTATACCTCGTTCCCCTGTCATACTAGATTCTCTGCATTTGGTACATCTTCTGGATGAACCAGCACTGACAGCTAAGCATGGCTAAGCAAGACACAGATAAAAGCTCTAGGAGTGCACACAAGCCAAACCTAGTTATGCTAGGAGTAGTGGATCAGGTAATATAAGCTCAAAGGGAGTAATGCAACAGATAGGATGCTCTATCTATCGATAAAAGACCACAGTAGAATCTTATGCATCATGGCAAGAATTGAAATGCTTTTGAAACCATAGGATTATATCATGGTGGGGCTATGCTTGCCTTGTTTGTTGATACCCAGATATAGATCTTCGGCAGCCTTGTACTTGACTTGATTACAGTTGGTCAAGTATTGTTCATCGATCTTCTATGTTGTTGATCTCGGTCTTCGATCTTGATCTCGATATCGTATTCTATCAGAAGAACCAAACACCGGAAAGAAAGGGGAAACAACAATCAACACATGTCATCGATGCAATGCACAAGCAAGGATGATGACATGACAAGTTAAATAGATCTTAAATGAAACCCTAGGGCATGCTTGATCATTTTAAATAGGGTCCGAAGGGTACAAACCTTAGGACAGGGGAAACCCCGGAACACCTATGAGGGGTTAATTTCGTTCTCTAATTAAACTTGTAATTAAAGTTGTTGCACAATGCATGATTATGAGTATATTGTGTAGATCTCATTTTTATGCACATTTTGATATATTATACACATTTTTCTGACTTATAAATAATTACTTATTGAATTTATAAGATTTCTTCAATTTCTGAAATTACTTAACCATTATAAACCTTTTATTACGTCAGCACAGACCCAGGATGACATCACACAGGTGAAGGGTTATTTGCTACCAGGGTTGGGTCTACCCACTACGGCTGACTTACGGGACCCAGTGCCACATCAGCTACCACACCGACAGCTGGGACCCGAGGCTGGTTTGACCAGGGCTGACCGCGCGCGCTGGCGTCACGATGACGTCGGCACAACGTCACGTCGTCGATGGCCACGGATCGGTGGCGGGGACGACGATTGGCGGCAAACTGGGAAGCAGGCTTGTTCTCGTTCGAAACAGCACGGCACAGGGAGCCTAAGACTGGCCGCGCCGCTACTAGCTGGTCACCCGAGCACGGGCTACGGTGGTGCACCCCGGCAGGGCTTGCAGAGTAACGACGGCCCGCGGCTACAAAGCGAGAGGAGGTCATAGGGGAGGTCCTAGGGGACTAATAGCTCACCGTGATTCTAACGGAGATTATAGCGAGGCTGCTCGTGGTCTGTAGAAGTGGCAATGGCGACGGTGGCGCTCGTCGGGTTCGGGGAAGAAGCGGTTGTTGCGGTCAATTCCGCCGGCGAGAAGGACCAGCACATACGGGTGGAGCTCAAGGTGGTTGTAAGATCTCACCATGATAAGGTAAGATCCCTGTGATTGCAGTGCTAGTCCCTAGATCGAAAAGCTAGCACCCACAGCTTAAGATGAAGTACACAGAAACAAAGGTCATTATTACATCGCACATCCAGGAGTATAATAGTTCTTACAACTCACTTAGCCCAAGGCTAAGACACAAGTTCACATAACATATAATAATAGAGTCCTTAGTCTTCATGTGCCACAGGCAAGCATGTCGAGTGTAGACTCGCAACCCTACTCATCACCAGAGTAACCTACAACATAATAAGTTACAGCCACAAGGGTCAATACATTTGGAATTGTATTGGCAAGTGATACTAAAGTTACTTAGTATAATCCAACAACTACATGAATATATGTCTAAGTGGGGTTATGGCTGGCTTTGCTAAAATAGTTTAACTTATAGTTTTTGTAGAAGTTTTTCATTCAAGCTATAAGGTACCAATGATAGACATCACTGAACCTTTATCCCTGTTCACCCACAAGTTTTAACTTAGAGAAATTTAGATAAGGACATTATTGAACTACTTCCCTGTCTTGAGGCTCAGAAGTTGTCCATAACCGGGGACATGGCTAAGTACTTAGTTTTACCCTCTCGAGAGGTGGTGCACTTTCCCCACAAGACTCGACGTGCATCGAGACAAGACCTTTCAGAAGCAATCCCTCAGACCACCACGGACGCGTTCCATCCTATCATCACTACCACCCTCTGTCCGCCTGGCTGAGTTCTTGCAACTTAGTTGGTCAAGGCAGAGCCCATATGCCATGTGGTTGCACTGGAAGCTTCATGACAAGAATGTCTCCAATCTCTTTATTCCTGGGTGGCCATCCACAAGTGTGATACACCAGCTGACCATTGACATGGCCCCTGAGTAACCACTCAACATAATCCAGGCAAGTCCCAATCCACCCAGGTTTTTCATTAATAATAGTTGTTTTCTTAGTTAAACAAAAATAATATCATTTCCATATTATCTTGATATGTATTTTCCACCCACAAATTCAACTAGCATAGCTAAGAATTCTAGCATACAAAGTCCTTTGACTAGTGGATACTACCAAGATATAATCTATAGCATAGCATAGTATAGTATAGCAATATAGGAATAATTATATCATATCAAGATCTACCAAAATATCACTAGTGCAATAGTGAAAATAATAGGACATGGGATGAAATATCACTTGCCTTGGTAGCTAGGGGAATAGGTACAATCCTCACATCAACAAACTTCACAATCCACACAATCTACACAAGATCGATACAACAATAATAATTCAATCAAAAACATTATAAAAACATGAATGCATGCAACATGCAAAGATATGATTACAACTTCATAATTTACAAAGTCTACAGTACTGAGGATATAATACCTCATCTAAATGCATAAGATATACTCAAAAATAATCTACAGAACAATTTTTGTGAATAAAATACTCCTAAAAAGGTTCTGTCTATAATTCCATTTTTCTAGACGCACAAGTGTGAAACAAGGCCTCCATAATAAAGGTCTCATTTTTCTGAATCCATAGACACCAAATTTGTATTTTTCTGATTTGTGGAACAAAAGTTATTGAATTTCCAAATTAAACACTAAATCAGTCTATTTTCTAATTAAACAGAAATAGTCTGGCGACATGGCATTTTCCTATTGGTTGATACCGGTTCGGCCTGATCGACTGCTGCGAGCCGTCAGATTTAAGTGACGTTGGACGGATCAGATCAGCCGTACCCCTTCGTTTAAGTGATCTAATCTTAACCGCTAGGATCTAATCGAACGACTGCTATGCATCTCGCCGGAGTCTGGCGGTGCTAACGACGGCGCGCGGCGGTGGAGCGTCGGCCGATGGGGTTCTGGCGACTCTACGAGGGCGGGGAGACCGTGGACACGTACTAGAGGTCAGGGAGGTCGCGGCGGTCTCGATGGAGGTTACTGCGGTGCGGGGGGTGCTTGGGCTTGGCCTGGATCCTTCGCCGGAGTTGCGGTCGCCGGCAGAACTCATAGCTCAACGACGGAGACGAATACCTGGGGCTCAAACCAATCGGCAAAGAGGTCAGCGAAGTGCGCCAGCGTCTGCACGACCTAGTAAAGACCAAAAAGGGGCGGCGGAAACCCTACCTTTGCCGGAAAAGGCGACTGACGGTGGCGGCATAGGGAGTTCGCCGGAATTGTCCGTGTCATCGACGTGGGGCAAAAGAAATCGCGTGGCTCGGTCAGTAGGTGCGCCAGGAGATGGGGAAGTAGATGGGACCAAGGGGAGGGCGTCAGGCGGCCTGGGCTCACCGGAATCGTCGCCGGAGTTTGTCGGACTGCGGCGGTTCGAGCTCGGAATTAGGGGAGCCTGGGGGATCTCTAGGGGTGGCGACTGGGGGAAAATGACGAGGAGGGTGTGAGGATTAAGTAGGAGCATTCATCAGCGAGAATCATTGCGAGAAACGGCCGGAATTCAATCGCTTTGAAAACGGCTGAGAAGGGGGGGTCTGCTCGACGGTACGGTTGAAGACGACGGGGTGGGGGGTGACGTGGCATGGGGCCAGTTTGTCAGCGAGAGGGAGTAGCCAGGGGCGCGGTAAGAAAGGGGAAAAGAGGGGGACGCCGGGTGGGCTTAATGGGCCAGGTTGGGCCAGAATGCTGCAGCTGCTGCTGTTTGAATTTCCCTCCTTTTCTTTTTCTAAATCAGTTTTCTCCAAAACTTTTGATTAAATGGCTCAAATTGATTCAAACCAATTTGTGGAAATTTGTAAAAACTCAAACTAGGTTTTAGGGTATTATAAAACATATTTACCTACTACTTTAATCCAAGGTACTCACTTGGACTTAATAGGCAATATAGCATTTTCTTTGGTTCCACTTTCATAAATTCCTAACCATGGCCCAAAATTGCACCAAATTTTTGGAGGACATTCTAAACGAAATGCAAAACATGCCATGATGATATGAGTGCAGTGATGATGATTTCAGATGAAATTTTGGGATGTTACAAATCTAACCCCCTTAAGATGAATCTCGCCCTCGAGATTCGGGTTGGCTAGCAAATAGGTGAGGGTGATCTCTCCAAAGTTCATCTTCTCGCTTCCAGGTTGCTTCTGATTCAGTGTGATGGTTCCACTGCACTTTGCAGAATTTGATGGTCTTGGTACGGGTAATTCTTTCTGCAGTCTCCAGAATCTTAATAGGTTTCTCTTCATAAGTGAGATTATTATCTAGCTGAACTTCCTCCAATGGTATAGTGTCTTTCAATGAAGTTTCTTCCATCTCTGGGTGACACTTTTTCAGCTGACTAACATGGAATACATTGTGAACTGCTAACAAAGATTCTGGTAATTCTATCTCATATGCTACTTCTCCTTTGCGACTCAAAATCTTGAAAGGCCCTACATAGCGTGGTGCTAGTTTTCCTTTGATTCCAAACCTCTTCACACCACGAAGTGGTGATACCCTGAGATAAGCTCTATCACCAACCTCGTAGGTAACCTCTCTACATTTTGGATCAGCATAGCTCTTTTGCCGAGATTGAGCTACCTTTAGCCTATCTCTTACCATCTTGACTTTCTCCTCAGCCCCTTTGATTAGGTCTGGCCCGAATAAGTTTCTTTCTCCTACTCCATTCCATAGCAATGGTGTAGTACACTTCCTTCCATAAAGGAATTCAAATGGAGCCATTTCTATGCTCGACTGATAACTGTTATTGTAAGAAAACTCTGCGTAAGGTAGACTTTCATCCCAACTGGATCCATAATCTAACGCACATGCTCTTAGCATATCCTCTAATATTTGATTGGTCCCTTCTGTCTGTCCATCTGTTTGCGGATGAAATGCAGTGCTGAATTCTAACCGAGTTCCTAGTGACTCGTGAAGTTGTCGCCAAAAGTGTGAAGTGAACTGAGTTCCTCTGTCGGACACGATACTTTTAGGTACCCCATGTAAACATACAATTCTATTCATGTAAATCTTGGCTAGTTTTGCACTTGTATAAGTGGTCTTCACTGGTACAAAATGGGCCACTTTTGTCAAGCGATCAACGATAACCCATATGGAATCGTATCTAGACCTAGTCCTTGGTAGTCCAGTGATGAAATCCATACCGATTTTATCCCATTTCCAATCAGGTATTGGTAGCGGTTGCAATAGTCCTGCCGGTTTTTGATGTTCTGCCTTTACACGACTACACACGTCGCATAGAGCAATATGTTCTGCTATATGTTTCTTTAGATTATTCCACCAAAATCTTCCCTTATCATCCATGTACATCTTGGTGTTGCCAGGGTGAATTGAATATGGTGAATTGTGAGCTTATCGTAAGATCAACTTCTTAAGTTCCGGATCCTGTGGGACACAGATATGTTTTTTGTACCATAAGATTCCTTGTTCATCTACATGGAATCCTTTTGCCTTTCCTTCACTAACTTTACTTTTGATTTCATCTATTTCTTTGTCCAACTTTTGGGCCTCTTGAATTCTATCCATTAGAGTGGGTTGCACCTCCAAGGATGCAAGGTACCCTTTAGGCACAATTTCGAGTCTTAGTTCTCTAAATTGAGCACACAACTCCTCCGGCAATTCTCCTTTGTTGAGGCCATTCACATAGACTTTGCGGCTTAATGCATCGGCTACAACATTCGCCTTTCCAGGATGGTATTGTAAACTTAAGTCATAGTCCTTGATGAGTTCTAGCCATCTTCTTTGTCTCATGTTGAGCTCTTTCTGTGTAAAAATATATTTCAAACTCTTGTGATCAGTGAACATCTCACAACGTTTTCCCATAAGATAATGCCTCCATGTTTTTAGTGCATGCACAACTGATGCCAACTCTAGATCATGAGTAGGATAATTTACTTCATGATTGTTGAGTTGCCTTGATGCATAAGCTACAACTTTACCTTGTTGCATCAGTACACCTCCCAGTCCTTGGTGAGATGCATCACAATAGACTTGAAAATCTTTCTCAAGATCTGGCAAACATAACACTGGTGCTGACACAAGTCTCTTTTTCAATTCCTGAAAGCTGGTTTCACAAGCTTCTGTCCAATTAAACTTATTCTCCTTCTTCGGCAGATTAGTCATGGGCTTTGCTATCTTAGAGAAATTCTCAATGAACCTTCGATAGTATCCTGCCAGACCAAGGAAACTACGGACTTCTTTAACTAATTTAGGAGGTTCCCATTCTGTCACAGCTGCCACTTTTGCTGGATCAACAGCTATACCATTTCTAGATACTATGTGCCCAAGAAAACCCACTTCGTTCAGCCAGAATTCACATTTACTGAACTTGGCATAAAGTTTATGTTCCCTGAGTTTCTCTAGAATCAGGCGTAGATGTTCCTCATGTTCTTTGTTGCTTTTGGAATATACCAATATATCATCGATGAATACTACTACGAACTTGTCAAGGAATTCCATGAATACTTTATTCATCATGTTCATGAAATAGGCTGGTGCATTAGTTAATCCAAACGGCATCACTATATATTCATACAACCCGTATCTAGTGGTGAATGCAGTCTTGGGTATGTCATGTTCTCTAATCTTGAGTTGAAAGTATCCTGATCGGAGATCGATTTTTGAGAACACACATGCACCCTCTAGTTGATCGAAGAGATCATTTATTCTAGGCAGGGGGTACTTATTCTTTATGGTCACTTCATTAAGTGATCGATAATCTATGCATAGTCTTTGGCTTCGGTCCTTCTTTTCAACAAACAAAACCGGTGCTCCCCAGGATGATGAACTTGGTTGGATAAATCCCTTTTCCAGTTGTTCTCCTAATTGCTTCTTAAGTTCTTTTAACTCGTCGACTGACATCTTATAAGGTCTCTTCGCTATAGGCCCTGTTCCTAGCAGTAGGTCTATTAGAAAATCCACATCCCTATCTGGTGGCATGCCAGGTAATTCTTCAGGAAATACATCTGGGTATTCCTTCACTATTGGCACACTGTCTAGGCTAACTCCCTTAAGAGAATTTACCTTGCTCCCCTTGGGTTCAAAGTTAGACTTGAACCTGATCCTTTTCTTTTCTAGGGTGGTGACCATAACAGTTCGCTTGGCACAATCAATCACTCCTTCATAACGGGTCAACCAGTCCATTCCTAATATGACATCTAATCCTTGGGACTCTAGGATTATTAAACTAATCGGGAACTTGTGTTTTCCAATTTCTAGGATGATCTGTCGGCAACCTGAATTTACTATCATTTCCCCACCCGGAGAACTTACCTTAATAGGACATCCAATAGTTTCAGTGGTGAGTCCGTTTTTGATTACAAATGCTCTTGAAATGAATGAATGCGATGCGCCAGTATCGAAAAGGATAAGTGCGGAAAAGGCATTAATTTTGAACTTACCGATCACGGCATCAGATCCTTCTTGGATTTCCTCCACATTAATGTGATTCACATGGCCCTTTTGGAATGGGTTAGACTTAGCCCCATCAGTCTTCTTTTCTGGGCATTCATTAGCATAGTGTCCTGTTTTCTTACACTTGAAACATTCCACCTGACTGATGTCTTTCTTCGCTGGCTGACTGTGACGGTTCTGACCATTTTGGTTCCCATGGCCATGATTATTGTGATTGTTCCTGAATCCACTTTTGTTGTGCCCACGATGATTGTTTCCATCATGGTTGTGGTTGTTGTTACGATGGTTATTATGATTTCCATTCTTGTGGAATCCTGAGCTCCCACTTCCTTCACCATGAGGGCGCTTGTGAGGAGATCCTGATCCAAACTTATCGAAATGGTGTTTCCTCTTTCTACCCTCCACTAGCTTCATCTTGTTTTCCAGGATGGTAGCTTTATCACATAAAGATTGATAAGTTGGAACATATGCGTCAGATAGTTTCATAGCAATTTCATCATTCAGCCCATCCAGGAATTTCTCCTTCCTCTTTGCATCAGTGTCAACATCGTCGGGTGCATAACGTGACAAATTATTGAACTCTTCGATGTATTCAGAGATGCTACAGTGGCGTTGCTTGAGGTTATGGAACTCCTTTTTCTTCAATCCCATTATTCCAGCAGAGATGTGAGTGGTGCGAAACCCATCTTCAAACATTGCCCAAGTCACTTCCTCGATAGGGTGGGTAATCTGGAAATTATCCCACCAAGCAGCTGCATGACCTTCCAACAAGTGGGCTGCAAATCTGACTTTTTCAGCATCTGTGCACCCAACCGTGACTAGGTCCTTATTCACAGAGCGTAACCAATCATTTGCTACCATGGGGTCTGAGGTACCTGAGAACTTGGCAGGTCTCAGCCTTAGAAATCTGGTCAGCATATCCAAAGGTGGTGAATTGTTCAGGTTGTTATTGTTATTATTGTTGTTCTGGTTCTGGTTCGCCATGAATTGAGTCATCATTTGCATCAATTGGGTCTGTGCAGCCATCATCTGCTGCATTCCATTGTCATTGTCATGGTTATCCTCGTTGTTGCGTCGGGGAGGCATCTGTGGGTTTAGTAAGGGTAAGTAACGATAGATAACCCAATAAAACAACAATTCAGACAAACAAGCACATGCAAGCTCCAACATCACAACAATAACAGAGTCTGCAAAGATAACATACAAGCATAGTCAGCCACAAGTCGGTATGACTTATGCAACTCAGTAATAATAAACTAAAGGTAGATGGAACAGTATCACTACTCCTCCATGTCGACTTCCTCCTCCACTAGAGCAAGTCTTGCTGATGCGAATCCTGCCTTGTATTCCTCCAAGTTGGTAGTCAGAGCATCGATCTTCGTCTGTAACTCTCTCTTCTGTGTGCGTAGCCTCTCTATCACCTCGTGATCCGCTTCCAGTTCAATGTTCTGTAGCTCTAACTCGGTCTCCAAGTCTCTAATCTTCTTTTTCTTCTCCTGAACTCTTTTCTCTTGGTTCTTGAATTTCTTATCTTGATCTTCAAACTTCTTCTCCATTTCCTTGATTCGATTTTCCTGTTCCTGGAAGTCCTTGTCTTTATCCTTGAGTTGGACTCGTAGTTCATCGTTGCTAAGCATCACATTAGTCCTATCAGTATCAAGGTGTCTAATGAGGCTCCCTAAGTCCTGGAGGTAGTGTCGTACGGGCTTGATAGACTCCTTAGTGGCCTCGTCCAACACAATAGGCTCTCCTTCCTCGTCACGCCTCCCAAAGAAATGGAAGTAGTGGCTCTTGATCTCAGAAGAGTGACGTCCACATAGGCGTCCCAACAGTTCCTGCATAGCGACGTCAAGGCCCCTCTCCATGTCATCATGGAGTATCTTGAAGGTAATCTCCCCAGTTTGGGGCTCCATCTCACGTCCTGGCTGAGTAACTTTGAATCCCCATAAGTCCTTCCTCTGAAACTTCTGCAGCTGAAGTCCCTGAATGGTAGGGATTGGAAGAGCGAGCACTTGGACTAGCTCCAATAGACGAGTCCCAAAGCGAGTCCCATTGAAATCCTTGGCCGTGCTGAAGACAAAATTCGGCATCTTTTGCATAGTATGGAGAAAATTAGCAACACATTAGAGAAAGAAAATACAAGTCACAAAATAAAAGAGAGTTCAACCAACAAAACATTCCAAGTAGCAATACATTAATTCAACTTAAGCACTCAAGGTTCCAGACATAACTTTATTTTTGCCATACCACATAGGTTGGTATGGTCGAAATACTAATGTGATAAAACGCCAAGGGTGGTGGTCCAACTAATATCTCACTCCTTCTTAACCAAGGTGGCAATCAGGGCATCCTTGGCAGAAATCTGCTTGTCTTGGTCACATAGCTCCAATGCTAGGTCTATGATATCCTTACTTAGGCGTTTCACAGTGGCCTTTGAGTCTTGGGCAAGACGCTTCTCCTCCTTGAGATCCTCCTGAGTATTGAGCATTCTATACTTGAGCCTCTCCCCAAGTTCCTCAATAGCTCTCCATGCAGCATTCCTTGCAGAGTCAAAGAATGACGGGTGCATCTCAGAGTTGGTGAACATGCAAAATCCCGTACTCTTGGGATTATCCTCCTTGTTCTTGTACAAGTGGAGGTGCACCCACCAATACTCTTGTCCTTCATCTATCACAGGAAATCCCTTGTACACGGCTTCACCATTCATCCCCAAGCCAAGCATGAGATTCTTGAGCACATTGGGGAATTCTGTCTCACACTCCAAGGTCATGGTCATCAGTGGTCCCTTCTTGACAGATTCATTGATGGTGGACATCTACAAACATAGATGAGAAGGATGATTAAGAAAAGTTTTACGAGATGAAAAGACAAGTGTAAAGTTCGAATATAGAGTTTTCCTAAGGGTTTTCCTTAGTCTAATCCATTCTAGGGTCACGATCCTACAGGCAACACAGTGCTCTGATACCATCTATAAGATCTCACCATGATAAGGTAAGATCCCTGTGATTGCAGTGCTAGTCCCTGGATCGAAAAGCTAGCACCCACAGTTTAAGATGAAGTACACAGAAACAAAGGTCATTATTACATCGCACATCCAGGAGTATAATAGTTCTTACAACACACTTAGCCCAAGGCTAAGACACAAGTTCACATAACATATAATAATAGAGTCCTTAGTCTTCATGTGACATAGGCAAGCATGTCGAGTGTAGACTCGCAACCCTACTCATCATCAGAGTAACCTGCAACATAATAAGTTACAGCCACAAGGGTCAATACATTTGGAATTGTATTGGCAAGTGATACTAAAGTTACTTAGTATAATCCAACAACTACATGAATATATGGCTAAGTGGGGTTATGGCTGGCTTTGCTAAAATACTTTAACTTATAGTTTTTGTAGAAGTTTTTCATTCAAGCTATAAGGTACCAATGATAGACATCACTGAACCTTTATCCCTGTTCACCCACAAGTTTTAACTTAGAGAAATTTGGATGAGGAGATTATTGAACTACTTCACTGTCTTGAGGCTCAGAAGTTGTCCATAACCGGGGACACGGCTAAGTACTTAGTTTTATCCTCTCGAGAGGTGGTGCACTTTCCCCACAAGACTCGACGTGCATCGAGACAAGACCTTTCAGAAGCAATCCCTCAGACCACCACGGACGCGTTCCATCCTATCATCACTACCATCCTCTGTCCGCCTGGCTGAGTTCTTGCAACTTAGTTGGTCAAGGCAGAGCCCATATGTCATGTGGTTGCACTGGAAGCTTCATGACAAGAATGTCTCCGATCTCTTTATTCCTGGGTGGCCATCCACAAGTGTGACACACCAGCTGACCATTGACATGGCCCCTGAGTAACCACTCAACATAATCCAAGCAAGTCTCAATCCACCCAGGTGTTTCATTAATAATAGTTGTTTTCTTAGTTAAACAAAAATAATATCATTTCCATATTATCTTGATATGTATTTTCCACCCACAAATTCTACTAGCATAGCTAAGCATGCTATCACACAAAGTCCTTTGACTAGTGGATACTACCAAGATATAATCTATAGCATAGCATAGTATAGTATAGCAATATAGGAATAATTCTATCATATCAATATCTACCAAAATATCACTAGTGCAATAGTGAAAATAATAGGACATGGGATGAAATATCACTTGCCTTGGTAGCTAGGGGAATAGGTACAATCCTCACAGCAACAAACTTCACAATCCACACAATCTACACAAGATCAATACAACAATAATAATTCAATCAATAAAACATTATAAAAACATGAATGCATGCAACATGCAAAGATATGATTACAACTCCACAATTTACAAAGTCTACAGTACTGAGGATAGAATACCTCATCTAAATGCATAAGATATACTCAAAAATAATCAATAGAACAATTTTTGTGAATAAAATACTCCTAAAAAGGTTCTGTCTATAATTCCATTTTTCCAGAGGCACAAGTGTGAAACAAGGCCTCCATAATAAAGGTCTCATTTTTCTGAATCCATAGACACCAAATTTGTATTTTTCTTATTTGTGGAACAAAAGTTATTGAATTTCCAAATTAAACACTAAATCAGTCTATTTTCTAATTAAACAGAAATAGTCTGGCGACGTGGCGTTTTCCTATTGGTTGATACCGGTTCGGCCGGATCGACTGCTGCGAGCCGTCAGATTTAAGTGATGTTGGGCGGATCAGATCAGCCGTACCCCTTCGTTTAAGTGATCTAATCTTAACCGCTAGGATCTAATCGAACGACTGCGATGCATCTCGCCGGAGTCTGGCGGTGCTAACGACGGCGCGCGGCGGCGGAGCGTCGGCCGATGGGGTTCTGGCGACTCTACGAGGGCTGGGAGACCGTGGACAGGTACTAGAGGTCAGGGAGGTCGCGGCGGTCTCGATGGAGGTTACTGCGGTGCGGGGGGTGCTCGGGCTTGGCCTGGATCCTTCGCCGGAGTTGCGGTCGCCGGCAGAACTCACAGCTCAATGACGGAGACGAATACCTGGGGCTCAAACCAATCGGCAAAGAGGTCAGAGGAGTGTGCCAGCGTCTGCACGACCTAGTAAAGACCAAAAAGGGGCGGCGGAAACCCTACCTTTGCCGGAGAAGGCGACTGACGGTGGCAGCATAGGGAGTTCGCCGGAATTGTCCATGTCGTCGACCTGGGGCAAAAGAAATCGCGTGGCTCGGTCAGTAGGTGCGCCAGGAGATGGGGAAGTAGATGGGACCAAGGGGAGGGCGTCGGGCGGCCTAGGCTCACCAGAATCGTCGCTGGAGTTTGTCGGACTGCGACGGTTCGAGCTCGGAATTAGGGTATCCTGGGGGCTCTCTGGGGGTGGCGACTGGGGGAAAATGACGAGGAGGGTGTGAGGATTAAGTAGGAGCATTCATCAGCACGAATCATTGCGAGAAACGGCCGGAATTCAATCGCTTTGAAAACGGCTGAGAAGGGGGGGTCTGCTCGACGTTGCGGTTGAAGACGACGGGGTGGGGGTGACGTGGCGTGGGGCCAGTTTATCAGCGAGAGGGAGTAGCCAGGGGCGCGGTAAGAAAGGGGAAAAGAGGGGGACGCCGGGTGGGCTTAATGGGCCAGGTTGGGCCAGAATGCTACAGTTGCTGCTGTTTGAATTTCCCTCCTTTTCTTTTTTCTAAATCATTTTTCTCCAAAACTTTTGATTAAATGGTCAAATTGATTCAAACCAATTTGTGGAAATTTGTAAAAACTCAAACTAGGTTTTAGGGTATTATAAAACATATTACCTACTACTTTAATCCAAGGTACTCACTTGGACTTAATAGGCAATATAGCATTTTCTTTGGTTCCACTTTCATAAATTCCTAACCATGGCCCAAAATTGCACCAAATTTTTGGAGGACATTCTAAATGCAATGCAAAACATGCCATGATGATATGAGTGCAGTGATGATGATTTCAGATGAAATTTTGGGATGTTACAGTGGTCTCAGATCGACTAGGGAAGCGCGGAAATGGCCTGGCGTCGGTGGCATCTGGGGCTAGGGTTCGGGGTCCTCACTAGGAAAGAGGAGAGAGGAGCTGATACATTGCAAATGTATCTATAATTTTTGATGTTTCATGCATGGTTATATCCACTTTCTTGTGTTTTATCCACACTTTGGAGTCTTTTCATATGATTTCTTGGACTAACCTATTAACAAGAGCCACTGTGCCAACTGCCTGTTTTCTACTGTTTTTGGTTCCAGGAAAGTCAGAAAATGAATATTCTCGGAATTGGACGGGACAAAAGCCAAAGTGCCTATTTTTCGGAAGTCATCAGATGCTAGAGTACGAGACGGAGAGGGGCCAGGGGCCACCACACCACCTGGCCGCGCGGCCTAGCCTGGCCCGCGCTAGGGGTGGTGTGGCCGCCCCTGGCACTCCCTCGGCCTCCCCTTCCGACTATAAGATGCCCACGGGACGAAAACCCTAAGTGCCCGATCAAAAATCCACGAAAGAGTCTGTAGCCGCCATCATTTGCATCCCTAGATAGGGAGGGATCTGAAGCTCTTCCCAGCACCCTGCCGGAGAGGGGAATTCACCCTGGAGGCCTTCTTCATCACCATGCAAGCCTCCGGTGTGATGCGTGAGTAGTTCATCCTTGGACTACAGATGCATGTAGTATCTAGATGGCTGGTTCTCCTCCTTTGTGTTTCATGTCTAGATCTTGTGAGCTCCATTCATGATCAAGATCATCTATTTGTAATTCTGCATGTCGTGTTTGCGGGGATCCGATGGATATTGAGATGCTATTTCAGATTGATTATTGATTCTATCATGTCTTTGTTATTTGTGATCTTGCATGCTTTCCGTTGTTAGTAGCTATCTTGGCCAAGTAGATGCTAGCAACTCCAAGAGTTAGTATTTATGCTCGATAGTGGGTTCATGCCTTTGGTAATCTAGGGAAGTGACAGAAATCTCTAAGGTACTAGATGTGCTGTTGCTACTAGGGAGAAAACAACAATCCTTTGTTCATAGAACAATCGTATTGTTTACTTTACACGCAGTTCGTAAAGCAATAATCTGTTGCTTGCAACTTAATACTGGAGGGGGTTCGGATGATAACCTGAAGGTGGATTATTAGTCATAGATGCAGTTGGATGGCGGTCTATGTATAATGTTGTAATTCCCAATCAAGTTCCAAAGGAGTCAAGATGATTAGTATATGCATGTATTGCTTTCTCGATGTTTCTCAATTGCCCCGCTGTAATTTGTTCACCCAGCACGTTATGTATCTAAGAAGAGCCACCTCTAGTGAACTATGGATCCCGGTCCTTGTCTTTTACATACAATCTATAAACTGTTTACTTCTTTGTGTTTACTTTCTGCAAACTATTCCTCCTTTCATTATCGATACGTTTAATCCTTTGTTTTCCGCAAAACACGGTGAGATTGACAACATCATCGCAAGTTGGGGACAAAGTTCTATGGTTGTGTTGTGCAGGTCTCCACAGTGCTACTAGCACCGGTAGTGCGCCCTGCCAAGGCTCAGCTAGCAACACCTTTGGGGTGTTTCCTTGCTCCTACTGATTCGACTAAACCTTGGTTTCATACTGAGGGAAACTTGCTACTGTGCTCATCATACCTTCCTCTTGGGGCTCCCAGCGAGCTCTACATCAACACCGCTCCAGCATTTTTCTGGCGCCATACACAGAGCCATCAAGCATTTTTCTGGCGCCGTTGCCGGGGAGTCAAGGACATCTTCACAAGGGGAGTCCCTCATAACCAATCTCTTTACTTTGTTATTTTTTGTTTTGCTTAGTTTCTTTTGCTTTGTTTGCTTGTTTCTTTATCAAAAACACACAAAAACTAGTTTTGCTAGTTTTCTTTCTTTATCAAAAACACAAAAACATTAAGTCTCCTTTAGTTGCCACTATGTCTAGCCTTGATCCAATCACTATGTCACCCAAGGAAATGATTTTCACTTTTAAACAAGGAATTGAGGAAAGTTAAAGAAGCTTGGTCTAGAATCTCTGATCTACATGAAAAAACCGAGCCTAAAATGACTCAAAGCTTGTTCCTTAGCAGTTTTTACCTTGGGATTGCTCTTGGCTATAGATATGCTTTAGATGTTGTTGCGGGAGGAGATTTCCTCCAATGTAATGAGGATGATGCTATAAATTCTATAAAGAAATTGATCCTCACTTACAACTTGCCTAGCCAAACTAATATTTCTTTCGCAAAAATATTTGCTAGATTGAATACTCTTGAGACTAGCACTGCTAGCTTAAAAGATTGCTATAATACGCTTAGGGAGTATCACAATTATGTTCCAATAAATTCTGAACCATCAAAGTAGCTCCCTATAGTAAATATTGAGATAAACACTGAAACTTTTCAAGCTCGCTGTGATATCATGTCTGAATTTTGTCTTATGCCCAAAGATATTTATAAATCTCTGAATACTTGGAGGCTTACTGAAGGAGGAAAAGAAATATCTCTTGCTAATAATACTACCATATTACCTCTTGGAATAGCTGAAGGAGTGTTTACAAAGATCCTTGGGAAAATGATTTCTACTGATTATCTTGTTATTGAATATGCAGGAAAAAGACAAATTACACTTGGAAGGTCCCTATTAGAACTCCTTGGAGCAATAATAGATGTGGGAAAGGGGACCATGCACCTTTCTTCTCCACCAAACAATCATATTTTCCCCAAGGTTAAGAATAAAAGTAAGAGAGGTAAGGGCAAGAAATTTGGTTTTAATGCTTCTTCATTTGAGAACACTTGATTCTTTTTCATGCTTCTTATGCCTAACTTAAAGGCGTTAAAGAAAAGTACTTATTGGGAGATAACCCAAAAGTTTTAGATGAGTCTTGGAAGTTATTACCTCTGTAATAACCGCTCCTTATCCTTTTTATTTGCTTTTTGTGCCAAGAGTAACATCTAATGAGAAAGAAGTAATGATTGGGAAAGTTGATGTCCCGAAACAGATTTCTGTGCTTCACCGTAAAAATTCGTGTAAAATCTTTGATCGTCGTTTTGAGGCATGAATTTTTTTGCCTCTGCCCCAGTTTGTTATCTAACTTACGTTAGTTCAACACTTTTCGATTTGAGCGACAAGGTCTTCGAAAAAAATTGTCTTTACCTGCGGGTCTGTTTTGACAGATTTCTACCAATTTCTGCATTTGCTTCTTGTTGGTTCCTTTTTGAGTTTTTTGGGGAATTCAGCTTTTTGCGGGAAGTGCTACAATATCTAATGTTCTAATGGAAGTTTATTTGGTGTTATAACTGAACCTTAAGACCTTTTATCTTGAGTGCACTAATGTTGCTAATAAAGATTGTGTGAAGTTTTGTGTGAAGGAAAAATTCCAGGTGTATGGAAGGAATGAGTAATGAGATGAGGGATGGACTAAATCTCAAGCTTGGGGATGCCACGCGTGTCACCCCAAGAAATATCCAAGAAGTACAAGCGTCAAAGCATCCCCTTCTTCATCAATAAAAATCCCAGGTTTCTTCCAAACGCTTCATTTTTATTGTTTCATGCACAGTTGTGTTGTTCTTGGAGCGTCTTCTTTTTCGTTTTTGTTTTGGTTTTTCGTTTGCTTTGGTTTGCTTAGTTTTCTGAATAAATTGGTTGGACCCCCTCTTTCATACATTGGTTTCCAAATAGTTTGGTTTGGATTGGAAAAGAGTAGGAAAGTTCATGCTTATGTGGTAAAAAGAGCTTGTTTTTAACTGTGGCCTATGCTTTGTCATGCCATGCTTTATATTGTTTTGGCTTTATGCTTAGTATTCTTTGTTGTATCATGACTTGTTATAAACAATTGAGATTGCTTAATGTGCCTTGGATGAATCATGCGTTGCTTTAGCATATTAAAGCATAGTATAGTGGTATTCTCCTTTGATGCTTTATTTGGGTTGACTTGGCGCATGCTCACACCATGTTATGACTATCCAAAGTCACCATAGCCTTTATGATCCTTTAGTTTTCAACATTTTAGTATCACTTTATGCTTTGATCAATGATGCTTTGTCGCTCTGCATGATTATGTCCATTATTGCTCTCTTAGTTTGTCGCTCCCAGTCTTTTGCTAGCCTCCACAACCAAGTATGAGTTCCACTCATGCATCCAACTCCCTAAACCAAGTTATTCCAAAGAATCCACCATACCTACCTATTATCTTATGCTATTCCAAGTATATTCATGCTTTTGTTTACCTTCCAAATTAAACTTGTTATGAGAAAACTAGTGATTAAAGCTCTCACAAACTTGATGGCACACTTTACTTTTCTTGCCCTTAATAAACTTGAACCATTGTGTCGTCTATGTTGTATATGCTTGCACTTATTTGTTGGGAATTAGCAGAACCATGCTTTCATGGGGAATGCTTTCGACATTGCACTTGGTACTTGTACCTAGTTGATATCATGCTCTTTTGTATATGGGTGTCGTCGGTGTGAAATGAAAGGGGAGCTTGTAAGTTCATGGAGTTATGTATATGTGTTAGAGAAACGCCTGGGCCGCTGGTCTAATCCATGCTGACATGGTGGAAACCTGCAGCGTAACCATAATGAGCTGTCTATGAAGCATTCTTCTTATAAAAAAAGTCCCATATTGAGAAAAAAGAGAAAAGAGAAAAAAAAAAGAGATTATGAAAAGATGAAAGAGAGAAAAAAGCACCCTATTCCCATGGTAAATAAGAAGATTGCTAAGATGCTCGTTGTCTGCTTGCCTTGTCATTTTGATATGGGGATTCTTCCGTATGATCGGGCAAGTGGTACCCCGTTGGCGGTTCTCTATGATACACATATACTTACAATGACAAGAACTTACCGGTGACTAAACTTGAGTAGCATGAGGAGCGGCCCTCGTACACAAGGGACATGAGATTCCTAACTTATACTTCGTCAAGCATGTACACCATAGTTTGTTCACTTTAACCTTAATCACTTCAAGATGCTTATGATAGGGGCAATGAGAGCTGAAAGCTATAAGTACCATAATTTTTGGAAGCCTTTATGAGACTTGAATCCCTACTTCCTTTTAAAAAGGCATTTCTTTCACCATTATATTGAGTCTCTTCTTGTCCATGATTATGAGTATATTGTGTAGATCTCATTTTTTTTGAACATTTTGATATAACATACACATTTTCTGACTTATAAATAATTACTTATTGAATTTATAAGATTTGTTCAATTTTTGAAATTATTTAACCATTATAAACCTTTTATTCTGCCAGCACAGACCTACGCTGACATCACACAGGTGAAAGGTTATTTGCTACCAGGGCTGGGTCTACCCACTGCGGCTGACTGACGGACCTAGCGCCATATCAGCTACCATATGAACCGGTGGGACCTGAGGCTGGTTTGATCGGGGCTGACCACGCGCGCTGGCGTCACGATGACGTCGGCACAACGGCACGCCGGAGATGGTCACGGATCGGTGGCGGTGAACTGGGAAGCGGACTTGGTCTCGTTCGAAAGAGCATGGCGCGGGGAGCCTAAAACTGGCAGCGCCGCTAGTAGCTGGTCACTGGAGCACGGGCTACGGCGGTGCACGGCGGCAGGGCTTGCAGAGTAACGACGGTCGGCGGCTACAAAGCGAGAGGAGGTCAGAGGGGAGGTCCTAGGGGACCAATATCCCACCGTGATTCTAACGGAGATGGTGGCGAGGCTGCTCGTGGTCTGTAGAAGCGGCAATGGCGACGGTGGCGATCGTCGGGCTCGGGGAAAGAAGCGGTTGTACGGTCGATTCCGGGCGAGTGGCGTCGACTCCGTCGGCGAGAAGGATCAGCACGTATAGGCGGAGCTCAAGGCACTCTCAGATGGACAAGGGAAGCACGGAAACGGCGTGGCGCCGGCGGCATCTTGGGCTAGGGTTCGGGGTCCTCACTGGGAAAGAGGAGAGAGGAGCACGTGAGGGGGAGGAGATGAGGACAAGGGAGGAGAGACGTGCACAGTGCGGGTTGGGTCTTATCCATCTCTAGGGCAGCGGCGGCGAGCATCGCGGCACATCTAGGATCGATGGCGTCGGCCGCGCTAGGCAGCTGCTTGCGGGAGGAGGAAGACGACAGGGGGCAATGCAGAAGCGCTACTAGGCCACGCATGGGCTGCGCGGGGCTACGGGTGCTACGCGGTGCACGGCAGAGAGGGAGAAGGGGAGATGGGCCGGTTGGGCTGGGCGACCTGGAGGCTCTGGCTTTTTTTTATTGCAAAACCTTTTTGCTTTTTCTGTTTTTTGTTTTCTCTTTGTATTTTCAAATACTTTCTATTTTGAATCATTTCAAAAATACCAGAGAATTTAATAAACTATAGAAAATATTGCAGAGCCCTTTAATCAATTTGGGCTCCACTATTTTGGTAGTCTTCGAAATCTTCAAAACCATTTGGAAGGGTTTTCAAAGATAGGGGAAGATTAGGGTTTTAGGGTTTGTTTAACTCCTTCAATGCATATTTTAAAATATGATGCTCATGAATGCACAAACAAAGCCCTAATTAGGATTAGCTAAAACTGGGGTGTTACATTCCATTAGATGATTTTGCACCCTTTTATTAAAATTATTTTGCTTAACAATAAAAACATCAAATTCTTCCAAGCATTGATCAGGAGGTTTAGAGTAAGGAATATCACCTTCATCAAAATGTTGGAGAGAGTGTACCACAATAGTGGATGAGTGGGGGATTGGCTTACATAATTCTTCTATAGGAGGTAAATTCTTCACATCTACAGCTTTAATTCCCTTCTCCTTCAGACATTTCTTAGCTTCCTTCATCACTTCATCATTTAGTTCAATAACTACCCTCTTCTTTGACGTTGGTGTAGGCGCATGAATAGTTAACTCAGGTATAGTTGGTTTAGGAGGAGTCCAATCTTCATAATTCTTGCTTATTTTAGCCATTAATTCCGCAGCTTCCTTGGGACTCCTATTCCTGAAAACACAATCAGCACAACTATCCAGGTATGTCCTAGATTCTTTAGTTAGTCCATTATAATATATATCAAGAAGCTTGTTCTTAGGTAATGGACATCCAGCCTGTGCATGAATCAAAGCACAAAACCTTGCCCATGATTCAGGCAATATCTCATTATCTCCCTATTTGAAATAAAAAAGTTCCTACCAAATAGCATGTCTAGCACTAGGAGGGAAATATTTCTGAAGGAAGGTACTAATCAAGCAATCAGGGCTATCAATAGAACTAGGAGGTAAATTATTAAACCAAGTTTTAGCTTCTCCTTTCAGTGAAAAAGGGAAAATTTTAGCAACAAAGTAGGTGCGCATCTTAATATCACCAGAAAATAAACCACTCATGGTAGAAAGCTCAGTCATATGTGCTACCGCACTTTCATTCTTAGTTCCACAAAAAGGTTCTTTCTCAACAATGGTTATGTAAGATAAATCAAGAGAGAAATCATAATCCTTATCTTTAATGTTTATGGGATATGTAGCAAACTTAGCATTAGGAGATAATTTAGGTCTAACAGTATGTTTCTCAAGAAGACTCTTAATAGCACTTTTATCATGAGTGTTTTGACATTCTTTAATAAATTCATCGGTCATCTCTATATAACCATCTTCAATATCATAGCTCTCTCTAGACTCAGGTGAACTGACAGGTGTAGTAGTGTCTTCATTAAAAGTTTCAATATTTCCAGCTATAGTTCTAGCAATCGTAGCATCTAGGAAAGGACCTAATGAACCACTTTTATCAAGCACGGTAGAGGCAACATCATAAGTATCAGAAGTTTCAGATTCAGCAGTAGTAGAAGTGTGTGTAGCATGTGTATGTGGTGGTATAAGGAGCTTACTCATAACAGATGGTGAATCAAGAGCAACCGAGGTGTTCAGAACTGTACCTCTCCTTGTAGTGGATGGTAAAATAGGAACCTTGCCATCACAAGACTTACCCATGATGGATGGATGCCAGCGAACAATAGTGATTCCAAGTTAACTTGATAAATAGAGCTATGCCTCCCCGACAACGGTGCCAGAAAATAGTCTTGATGACCCACAAGTCTAGGGGGTGTATCGCAGTATTTTCGAGGGAAGTGAAAGAATATTTATAAGCCTTAACAACTAAGTTGTCAATTCAGCTGCACCTGGAAACAATCTAGCTCACAACAGTTTATCAGTAGCAACAGTTTTGTAATAGCAATAGCAAAGTAATAGCAGTAGTAAAGGTAAAGACAGTAGTAACAATTGCAGTAAACAGTAGGATTAAAGCGCGGTAGACATAGGGATGGATGGATGGGCGTTGCATGGATAATAAAATTCATATGGCAATCAAGACATAGGACATTTGTAGATAAATAAGATAAAGCATCCAAGTACTAAATAATCATAGGCATGTGTTCCATATATAGTCATATGTGCTCGCAATGAGAACTTGCACAACATATTTTGTCCTGCCAGCCCATTTGCAGTGGGGCCTCAAGGGAACTACTGGAAATTAAGGTGCTCCTTTTAATAGAGCACCGGAGGAAAGCATTAACACTCCTGCGAACACATGTGATCCTCACGTCAAAGCCATTTCCACCGGTTATCCCGATTATTGTCACTTCGGGGCCTTTGGTTCCGTACAACAATATGTGTATACAACTTGCAGGTAAGACCATAAACAATTCTACCATAATGAATCAATAACATGTTCAGATCTGAAATCATGGCACTCGGGACCTAGTGACAAGCATTAAGCATAACAAGTTTTAACAAAGTCAAAAGGCATTAATAATAGATACTAGGCCCTAACAATCTGATGCCATTACATGAACGATCTCATCCAATCCCTACCATCCCCATAGTCTACAGCGGGGAATTAGTCACTCATGGATGGGGGAATCATGCATGGTCGATGGAGAAGCGATGGTGATGATGATGGCGATGATCTCCTCCAATTCCTCGTCCCAACAGGGTGCCAAAACGGAGTTTCTGATTCTAATTTGCGGAATCTGGTGGTGGCGGCATAGTGGAACTCTTTCTAGAAAAACGTCGAACCCCCTGGGTTTTTAGGTCAGGAGGCATCTTAAAGGTGAAGAGGGAGGCCGAGGGGTGACCGAGGCGGTCACACCACGCCCAAGCGCGGCCTGGCCTAGCCCGCACGGCCAGGTGGTGTGGGCCCCTCATGGCCCTCCTCCGTCTCGTCTTCTGGCTTCGTGAGTTTTCTGGTGAAATAGGATTTTTGGCATATTTTCCAGGATTTTTCTTGATAGTTGATTTTCTGCACAAAAACTAGACACCAAGGTAATTCTGCTGAAAACAGCGTCTGGCCGTGTTAGTTGAATCCAAATCACACAGCTTTAGAGGAAAAACAATAGCAAAAGTGTTCGGGAAAGTAGATACGTTTTGGACGTATCAATGAGCGATGCAAACTCCAACGAGGTTGGTGACGATAGTCGGTCCCTTGATAAAGGGGACGAGGAAAAACTAGATATTCCACATAGGGTGTTGTCTTTAGTCTATCATTTATGCCTAAGGGATACATGAGGGGGTGGGGGCTCTATATATAGGCCAGCCACTAAACAAGGGGTTGTTTGGGGATAAAATAGGCAAAAGGGTAGGTAAATGGAATATTCCAGGGCATTAAACCCGTGCGCGGACAAGAAGATCCCGGCGGTAAGTCCGGCGGTGCCAGGGTTGGCGCCGGATTGGTTTTGGCGGCGCCGGGCTGATCCAGCGATCACCGAACGGGTGTACTAGCAGCGGTTTCGGCGGGGCGCCGGTCTGATCCGACGGTCGCCAGTTTGGTTCACCATGGGATCTGGTGGCCCCGAAACCTATGTCGGTTTTGCTCTTCCTCTTCCTTCTTCTCTTCCAAGGCATCGTCCTGTCAGGATTGAGGTTCCGAGCTTCGTACCTTGACTCCATGCTTGTCAGTGTGAACCTATCATGGTCATAGGATGGAGTATGAAATTGTATACCATTCAATAGGGTAGGAAGTGGGCTCTCATCAAGGATAGGATTCACCTTTGGAGTCCATGACGACTTGGCATGCGTTGGAGACCTTGATGTGGTAACGACCATAAGTTGGGCTACATCACAGAGCCTCCATCTGAGAGTGCCAAGGTCCACCATTGAATGGCCAAGTTCAAAAAGCACCCTCAACAACTTCAAGAAGGACATGGATGACGACTTCGCAAAACCATGAGCATGATCACCAAGACTAATGATGCTTTGCTCTCATTACAATGCCTCAACAAGAAGAGTGCCAAGGAAAAGGATCATCGTCGCGAGCGTCGTGTGGATGACCAAGTGTGCCACCTACATCAAACTTCGTCAAGGTACGCCAATGACCTTTCTCGACACCATCATAAGTCACCTTCTACTACTAGTGCCACCACCAAAATGGCACCAAAAGCAAGCCTTCTTCCACTCCTTCAAGCTTCAATGAAAAAACATTAAGCACATAATGAAGCAATAATAAGGAGCCTAAGGCATCTTCTCCTAGAGCGCTACCTAAAGGACAATGAAGCAAGCCTTCTTCCATGCCATCAAGCTTCAACGCCAAAACTTGACGTCTAAGATGAAACATGCAACTTCATGTATGAGGATAACCGAGACCTTTACTTCGCCAAGTTGGATGAGTACGTCAAGAGGATGACTACACAAGACAAGGTGGTCACGTAAAAGGATCAGCAAGCTCCAAGTGAAGAGGCTACACTTCAAGATGGAGGAAGGAAAGGCCACATATGTGATGAAGTCGATTTGAGCACCGCTCTCGACATCAACATGAGCCTACTTCCACCACTACTATAAGATGGCAACATGACGGTCAAGCATGGGATTTTCCCTTTGACCATGGAGGCGAGCGATGCCCATCTTATGCCATCCAACTTTGAAGGAAATAGAGTTGAGAATGATGAGCATGGGATTTTCCCTTCACCAAAGGAGGTGCATGGAGTGGAGCAAACCGAGCCTATCCCTATATGCTTGACTCATGATGTGGTACCAATTCCATGTGAATATGAGAGACACTTAGGCCACTTGAGTGAGATCAATATTTTGAGTGATGTAGCCAAACACATGGCAATCACCATTTGTCCACTTCATGTAACGCCAACCATGACTACTAAGGTGAATTCTTTGCATCTCTTGCCTTCCTTCGGTTATCATGTGAACGGTATCCTACTTGAGACGAATTCCTATTGTATGACTAGACACCTAGAGGAGGAAACAAGGATGCACTAGGAGCTAAGAACCTCAAGCACGAAGCCTAGAAGAGAAGGTGCAAGAGGCTGCCATCACAGGTACTATCGCTGGTTCGGACCGGTACAACCGAACCGACCAGACGAGCTTTGTCAACTCGCTAGGTCTTCCCGGTATCAAAATCTAGAACTATCGCTCGACCCCAATACTACCACCCCCATCGCCGGTAGTACCGGATCTGGAGGTCAACACTCGCCCAAGGTTCGTAACTACCGCCCCAAGCACCATTGCTACCACCGACCTGATACTACCGGTCCCTAGGCCGGTACTACCGGACCGACTAGTGCGTGCGTGCATAAGGATTGGGCCTCATCCCTTGTAATGCCCTAAACCACCTTTATGCCTAAACTACCCCCATTTTAGTGGCTGGCCTATAAATAAACCCCCACCTCCTCCTAGGAACCCTAGAATCGAATGGATGATGAATTGAGGCATGTGCCACACCCTGGATGGGATCCCCCTCTCTATAGTTTATCTATTAGTTGTATCAAGGCCTTCTTAATTGAAGTCGTTAAGGCGCTCTTCTAGTTCCTGGTTTCTCCCATGTATGGATTCTAGTAGTGTTAGGTATCTCCCCTTTGGGATTCTACTTGGTTAATACTCTCTCCCCCTGTGTGTGATTCTATCAAGAGCTAGCCAATCTCTCTCATGCGATTCTACCTTGGGTCTCTCCCTTGAGATTCTAATGTGTTGGTGGTTCGGCCCAACAAGAGCAAACCGGATTGTATCGGGTGTGGTGTGGGTTTGTATCGATTTACCCTTGCGTGTTCATCATGCTCTTTGCTTCCTCCCCCAAATCCCCCTTGAATCCATGAAGATTGGGCCACCCAAGGGTAACACAAGGAAACCAATAACAAACTTGTATCAAGAGCTTTTGGTTGCCATGGATTCGAGTTTGTGTTGAGTTTCTAGCCACCAATTTATTTTCTCTTGCCTAAATTTGAAAACTTTCCACCAAAATAAGACATATTCATGATTTGGATCGGGCTAGATTTCGAGAGTGTTTTGGTAGGTTTTTATCCATAGATACACTGCTATACTCGTCGATCTACCTCCCTTTGCGTTCACATGGCCTAATTCCTTGGTTTCCCCCTTCAATTTGGTATTTTCCTTGAAGATTTTCTGCCCAAATCGCGAAAACACATCAAATCTGGGTGTTTTTGCAACCACCGGTACTACCAGGCCCAAAAAGAGGTACTACCACACTTTCTCGGTACCTGAGCAGTACTACCGAACTCCATAAAACCTAGTACTACCAGAATATTTCCCGATACTACCGCCTAACGTGGGTTCAACTCGTCAATGCCCATTGTTATGGATTTGGGTTTTGGAGAAGGAGGGAGCGCTGGAGGCATCAATCGGCTAGCAAACAAGCACACCGGGATGCAAGGTTTGCCCAGGTTCAGGCCTCGTAGAGGTCCCTACTCCTGCTTGTCTGCTCTTGGAATTATCGAAGGAATCGAAGATTACAGGAGTGCACAGATGCAATCTGGCGAGAGTTGTGGAAACTAGGGTTGTGATTGTCCTCCTCACCACCCCTCCTAGCCTTTATATAGATAGGGTAGGTCTCGGGTAGCAGATCGAGTCGGTTATAGATTAGGGTTCGCCCTTTGAACTTTCTATCTTAAACTTCTTCTTGTCTCACAAGCAATCAGAGAGTTTGTGGGCCACTCGAATTCTTCATTGGGCCTTGGCAACACCATGGGCTTCTGCCGTATCTGGACCGTATATGCCAAACTCGAGTACCTGTAGGGTATACCCATGTCAGTAGCCCCCGGGTGTCTAGTGGAATCGCAGATTCGACTAGGGGTTTTTGTGTCAGTAGCCCCCATGTCAGTAGCCCCCGGGTGTCAGTATACCCATGTCAGTAGACACCGTACGAATTGTGGTTTGGTAAGAAACCTAAGTTGTCATTCCTTAAAGTTTGGGGTTGCGAGGCATATGTAAAGAAGTTACAACCTGATAAGCTAGAACCCAAAGCGGAGAAATGCGTCTTCATAGGATACCCTAAAGAAACAATTGGGTATACCTTCTATCATAGATCCGAAGGCAAAGTTTTCGTTGCAAAGAATGGATCCTTTCTTGAGAAGGAGTTTCTCTCGAAAGAGGTGACTGGAAGGAAAGTAGAACTCGATGAGGTTATTGAACCTTCTCTCGGATTTGAGAGTAGCACATCACCGGAAGATGTTTTTGTGCCGCCTACACCAATTGGAGAGGAAGCTAATGATAATGATCATGAAACTTCAAATGAAGTTACTGCTGAACCTCGCAGGTCAACGAGGGTTCGTACCACTCCTGATTGGTATGACTCTGCCTTGAACGTCATGTTGGTAGACAACGCTGATGACCCTGCGACGTATGAAGAAGCTATGGTGAGCCCAGATTCCGACAAATGGCTAGAGGCCATGAAATCCGAAATGGGATCCATGTACGAAAACCAAGTATGGACTTTGGTGGACTTACCGGATGGCCGTAAGGCTGTCGAGAACAAATGGATTTTCAAGAGGAAAAGAGATGCTGATGGTAATGTTACCGTCTATAAAGCTCGACTTGTCGCGAAAGGGTTCCGACAAATTCAAGGAGTTGACTATGATGAGACTTTTTCACCAGTAGAGAAGCTAAAGTCTGTGAGGATTTTGTTAGCAATTGTTGCACATTTCGATTATGAGATTTGGCAGATGGATGTCAAAACGGTGTTCCTTAATGGTGACATTGAGGAAGAGTTGTATATGGTATAACCCAAGGGTTTTGTCGATCCTAAAGATGCTGACAAGGTATGCAAGCTTCAGCGCTCCATTTATGGACTGAAGCAAGCATCCCGGAGTTGGAATCAACATTTTGATAAAGTAATCAAAAACTTTGGATTTATACAAACTTATGGAGAAGCTTGTGTTTACAAGAAAGTGAGTGGGAGCTCTGTAGCATTCCTAGTACTATATGTAGATGACATATTGTTGATTGGGAATGATATAGAACTTCTTAATAGCGTCAAAACCTATTTGAATAATAGTTTTTCAATGAAGGATCTTGGCGAAGCGGCATATATTCTAGGCATCAAGATTTATAGAGATAGATCAAGACGCCTAATAGCGCTTTCACAAAGTACATACTTAGACAAAGTTCTAAAGAAGTTTAGAATGGAAGATAGCAAGAAAGGGTTCGTGCCCATGTTGTCAGGTAAGACCTTGAGTAAAACTCAAGGCAGAAGATAGAGAGAAAATGAATAATATTCCCTATGCCTCGGCCATAGGTTCTATCATGTATGCCATGCTGTGTACAAGACCGGATATAGCACATGCTGTTAGTTTGACTAGCAGATATCAAAGTGATCCTGGAATGGAGCACTGGACAGCGGTCAAAAATATCCTAAAGTACCTAAATAGAACTAAGGATATGGTTCTTTCTTATGGAGGTGATGAACAGCTTGTTGTAAACGGTTACACCGATGCTAGTTGGAACACCGATCCGGATGACTCAAAGTCACAGTCGGGATACGTATTTATTTTGAATGGTGCTGCAGTGAGCTGGAGGAGTGCGAAGCAAAGCGTTGTGGCAAAATCTTCAACTGAATCGGAATACATAGCTGCTTCGGAGGCTGCACAAGAAGCCGTTTGGATGAAGGAATTCATTACTGAACTTGGCGTGGTTCCCAGTGCGTTGGACACGATGGCCATCTACTGTGACAACACAGGTGCCATAGCTAATGCACAGGAGCCAAGGTCACATAGCAAGCTGAAGCACATCAAGCTACGTTTCCACGCTATTCGCGAGTATGTCAGAGATGGTGACATAAAGATTTGCAAAGTACACACTGATCTGAATGTGGCAGATCCATTGACTAAACCTCTCCCTAGGGCAAAGCATGACCAACACCAGAACGCCATGGGTGTTCGGTATATTACCATGTAATCTGGATTATTGACTCTAGTGCAAGTGGGAGACTGTTGGAGATATGCCCAAGAGGCAATAATAAAAGTGATTATTATTATATCTTTGTGTTTATGATGAATGTTTACATCCCATGCTATAATTGTATTATTAGGAAACACTAATACATGTGTGTTTTGTAAACATAAGAGAGTCCCTAGTAAGCCTCTTGTTGAACTAGCTTGTTGATTAATTGATGATCATGGTTTCCTGATCATGGACATTAGGATGTGATTAATAACAAGGTTGTATCATTAGGAGAATGATGTGATGGACGCACACCCATAGTAAGCGTAGCATAAGGTCAAGTCATTAAGTTCGTATTGCTGTAAGCTTTCAAATACATAGTAACCTAATCCTTCGACCATGAGGTTATGTTAATCACCATCACCGGATGGATACTTTGATGACATCAAACGCCGCTTCGTAACTGGGTGGTTATAAAAGTGTCATTGGGTATTCTGAAAGTATGTGTTGAAGCGCATGAACCAAGATTGGGATTTGTCCATCCATATGACGATAGATATGCTCTGGGCCCTCTCGGTGGAATGTCATCTAGTTAGCTTGCAAGCATGTGACTAGGTCACAAGGGATGACATATCACGGAACGAGTAAAGAGTACTTATCAGTAACGAGGTAGAACTAGGTATGGAGATACCGACGATCAAACCTCGGATAAGTATAGTATCGCGAGACAAAGGGAATTGGTTTCGTATGTAAGTGGTTCAATCGATCGCGAAGTCATCGTTGAGTATGTGGGAGCCATTATGGATCTCCAGGTCCCGCTGATGGTTATTGATAGGAGATGTGTCTCTATCATGTCTGCATATTCACGAACCGTAGGGTGACACACTTAAGGTTCGAAGTTGTTTTAAGTAGATATGAAATATGCGTTGGAGACCGAATGTTGTTCGGAGTCTCGGATTGGATTCGGGACATCACGAGGAGATCCGGAATGGTCCGGAGAATAAGATTCATATATAGGGGATCATTTTCTGAGTTAGAAAATGTTCCGGAGTGTTTGTATGAGGATTCTAGAAGGTTTCGGAATGTTCCGGAAGGTTCTAGAAGATATCTTGGAGTTTGCTTGAAAATCAAGATAGGGATCAAGGAGTCCTGGTGGGTCAAGACAAGGAGTCGTGGGGGAGGAGGACTCCTCCCCCCACTCCCCAATCCGCCGGCCTAGAGGAGGGGAGTCCTACAAGGACTCCCCCTCCCCAAGGCGCCCTCCCCCCCTTAAATTGAAGGGCAGGGGCGCCCCCTCCTCCCCTGCTCTCATAACTCCAATCTCTGCCACCTCTCTCCTCCACCCTTCTTCTGCACAGGCATAGGCGAAGCCCTGCAGAATTCTCTACTCCACCACCACCACCACACCGTCGTGCTGCTGGGATTCCGTCGAGAAGATCTACTACCTCCGCTGCTCGCTGGAACGGGGAGAGGAAGGTCTGCTTCGACTCCGCACGTGTGACCGACTGCGGGAGCGCTGCCGAAACGCGGCGCCGGAAGGATCATCCACTTGACCGACTGCGGAAGCGCTGCTAGAACGCGACGCCGGAAGGTTCGTCCACACGATCTTGAGATTGGCAAGTGATCGACTACATCAACCACGAGATCTAATCTCGTTAACGCTTTCGGATCTACAAGGGTTAGTTCCTACCTATCTCGTTGCTCATGTCTAATAGATTAGATCTTGGCTTTTATCTAGATTAGATCTAGGTTTTGTTCGTTCTTGCGGTAGAAATTTTTTGTTTTCCATGCTACGAACCCATCAGGAGTCACCATAGCATTCGAGTGTGGATGTTATCGACACACCGTACGATGTACAAATAATCATAGGGTGCGCGGCTAGCGCTCCCTATGGGAGTAGCCCCCAAGTGCCTATTCGAGTCATAGACTCCAGTGGTGACTAAAAACATTTTGCAACTACTTTCATCTTGAGTTGCTTGTTTCAGTCGAATGTGTTTCCAGCACTCCCTATGGGAGTAATCCACAGTTCACAATCGGCTCGTTGATTCGAGTGAGGGGTTTGTCTTGAATGCTCATACACCTGCATAAAAATTCTATCGGGTGCGCGGCCAGCGCTCCTGTTAGGTGTAGCCCCGGAGTGCTTGGTTGAGTGAAAGACTCAAGCAAGAACTAAAGTAGTCAAAATCTTCTTGTGTTGGAGTTGATGACGTCGGTGCTGATGACGTGATGACCTCAGTTGCCCGCATGAGCGGCTTTGACGGGACGTGACGAGTGGTGGGTCCCACTTCTGACTTCGATTTGACTGGGCGTGCGTAATCTTCTGGTTTAACTGTGTCTCCTTGATTTCCGCGTGTAATGGGAGTAGTGGGGGACGGTTCATGGTTTAGCTTCGTCACGTGTCGATGGCGATGCGTACCAAGCGTTAAGTAGGGTTTTTGTTGGCCGTTGGATGACATCCGCGAGGAGGTTAAGTAGCAGCGCAACTGTGGTAAATTTTCCTCATCTCTCTTCTTGCTTGTGCCCCCTTCGCCATTGTTGTGCTCTCTGCTTCCTTGCGTGTTTCCTCTTTGTGGCACTGGACCAACTCCACGTCTTTCCCAGTTACTTTCTCCGCTCGCATCGCCATCGAAAGATGGGCAAGAAGAAGGGAGGCGCCGCCGCTGGATCTGCAGCCACCATTGCCGCCGCCAAGAAGAAGGGCGACACCATTCTTCGAGTTCCCCGCATGCTCCGGAGTCGCAGACTCCAAGACCAAGGAGGTGGCCGAACGATCTCCTTCTCCTCTAGTGGTGGCCCACTCCGGCGCCAATTCTTCGAGTTCCCCGCATGCTGGGGAGCACCAGATAGTTGCCCGGACAACTGCACGGCAGTCATCTTTGAAGTCCCTGGAGGAACATGTAAGTGTCCCTTTTTATTGTTTGGCAGTCGAATTTGTACTCTAGGTTGCTGTTGAGTCTTTGTTTCCCTTTGGTGTAGCTTATTGTGAAGGAAGTTGCACGTCTCGCAGAGCAAGTTCTTGCTATGGGTCGACAACACGCCTTGCTGGAAAATCGCCACCCGCGTAGTCGAAGGTTAGCTTTGGATTTTGTCTTTGCCTTCGTGGAAATTTGTCGACTCAATTGTTGTTGTGCCCCGTCCTTTGTAGGTGAGCACAATGAGCTTCTTCGTCATGTTGCATCCCTCGAAAAGGAGCTTGCCCCGGCGGAGAAAAAGCACGATGAGGCAGTCGAGGCTCTGGAAGAGTCACAGAAGCGTGAGGAAGAGCTGCGCTGTTCCAATGCTGAAAGGGAGAAGTTGTTCGAAGAATAACTTTTCTCGATTGACAAGGCTCTCTCAGGTAATGTTTAGTTTTGATTTGCGTTGCTCCCAGTTTGATGTCATGTTGCTGTGTTAACACCTTGTGTATGCAGATGCCACCGACCTAAGCTTTGATGCCTAGTCCCCGCGTCACGCAGATGCGATGGCTGGCGCCATTGCTGCAGTCGAGGACCGCAGTGTTTCCCTTCAGGAGACGCGGGGGAAGGCCAAGGATGTGCTCAGCCGCCTCCGTGAGGATCTAACTCCCAAGGCCGGGTTAATCGACAATCTTGATGACCTTGTGGAATCCTTCGCTGGAGGTATTCCCACGGAATTCAGGAACTCCCAGCGGTCTGTTAGCGCCACCATGACACTCGCGATGGTGCAAGCCCATGGCGTGGAGTTGGATCCTGCTGCGATTTCTGAGGCGATGCCTGTCGATGCCGGAGGCCAGGAGGTAGTGTTTGCTCCCTTCGCTGGTAGCTGCGCTAAATATGGGTCTCGTCTTATCGAGACAGTTGCCAAATTCTTTGAGGAGTGGCGGTGAAGACCGCGACATCTGGGGCTACCGCTGACAAGTCTGTGGCGTCGGAGACTGCCACGGATGCAATGAAGCCGCTGAAGCCGAAGTCGAAGCCGAAGAAGCAAAATTCTCCCTAGTCTTCATGTGTAATAGTTGTAGCTTAGCCTTTTGTCTGAACCATGCTTTTGTGGGGGGTGTTCCCTTGATATTTTGTTGAATTTGAATGCAGTTCTATTTTTGTCGATGTCTGATGAGTCTCATTTGACTTTTTCTTTATTGTACCTAGGGTCCTTCAAGTGGTCCTTCAAGTGGTCCTTCGAGTGATCCTCATGATTCTCCTCCCACCGATGAAACCTCGGTGCAGCCGCGTTCAAAGGTGGAGGAGTTGTCGTTGCTTTCGCGACTGCACGATCGCATTAAGCAATGGGAGCATGAGTTGCCCATCATCCGCAGTAGTGCGGATGTGTGGAAGTCAAAGGCGGAGAAGGCCACCACCCGTGAGAAGTATCTGTTGGAGGAAATAGCGCAGTTGAATGAGCAGTTCAAATGTTAGCTTTCTGCCTTCTCATCTTTTCTTTTAGTTAGTTGCGGCGATGCCTTGTCTTCACACTTTGCTGCTTGCTTGGTGTAGTTGTTAGCCCTCGTCATTCGAAGGATGAAAAGGACCGAGTGGTCATTCGATTGAACAACCTGACCCAGGAGCAACTGTAGGCGAGTGGGTATTTTTGGGTGAACCACGACCGTGCAATTGTGTTGGCGACCCTGTAGGACCGTTCTTCTCGAGTACTTCAATGCTTGAAGAAGGCGCAGTCGTGCCTCAGGCACTTTTACCAAATGATGTTTCATCTGTATGTTGTCCCTTCTAGCCTGTTGGCCCTTTTCGTGAAGTTTCAAGATATAAGCGCGGTACGCGAGTGTGTGCGGCAGCAGCTGGTTGCTGGTGCCAAGACTGCCTTGTCGATGGTGCGACTGCATCAGCCAGATGTGGACATGGCATCTATTGCTGCTGGACCGCCGCCGCCACCAGAAGGGATGACTTGGAACATGGTGCCAAACTACCAAGTGGTTGATCAGCCGGCAGAGGACATCGTCGACTTCTTTGAAGAGCAGACGAATGTTCATCTTCTACAGCAGTAGCGTAGTTTGTATCCTGCACATAGATGTATGAGTGTTGTAAAGTTCAGATGATTGTGTTGGGCGTATTTAATACCCATTTATATGTGAACAGCTTGCTAGCCTGTATATTTTTTGAGTGTATTGTACTCTTTACAGTTCCTTTTCATTAGCCTGACTTGTGTTTATATCAGCACCTTGCCAACCTATCAGGTGCATTGCAACTGGGTTGGTGTTTATCAAGGGTTTGATTGGTGTTGTGTCAGCTACTCAGGATACTGCGATTTGTTCATAGAACGAAGATGTAAAGGGTGGCGCAGCCCTCGAGTGATGAAATTGCAAGAAAATAAGGAAGAACACAGAGTTTTGGGGCACTTAGCTTTATTTATTCACATAATAGTACGAGGTACAATATGTGGCTAAGTAGCCTGGTTGAATAGCCTTATTTGTAATGTAAAAATGACTAGCGGTAGAAGCGACGCAGCTGCGCGACGTTCCAGGGGTTGGAGTATGTGACTCTGCTCCTGAAATCTTTAAGGCAATAGGCGCCACCTGGGATTACTTCTGTAATCACGTAAGGTCCTTCCCAAGGGGACTCGAGCTTGAGATGCCCTTGTTGCTTTAGTCGCAGGACGAGGTCTCCTTCGACGAAGGATCTGGGGCGTAGCCTTCTACAGTGGTAGTTGTAGAGGCTCTGCTGGTAGATCGTTGATCTCTCCGCTGTGATTTCCCGTGCCTCGTCAAGGAGGTCGACGTAGTCTTCGAGTGCAAGAGTTGACTCCTGCTCACTATAAGCGATCACTCGTGGGGCTTTGTAGCATAATTCTGCGGGTAGCACCGCTTAAGCACCGTGCACCATGAAGAATGGAGTGTATCCCGTGGCGCTGTTTGGAGTTGTATGCAGGCTCCAAAGGACTGATTGCAGCTCGTCTGGCCAGCATCCAGTGGCTTGTTCGAGTGGTCGGAGGATTCATTTCTCTATTCCACCGCAGACGAGGCCGTTGGCCTTTTCGACTTGACCGTTGGTCTGCGGGTGAGCCACCGAGGCGTAGCTTATGTTGATTCTAAGGTTTTCGCAGAATTCCTGGAACTCCTTAGAGGTGAAGTTCGTCCCATTGTTCGTGATGATGATGTGTGGCACTCCAAAGCGGTAGACAATGGACTCGAAGAACTTGACAGCATTGGCTCCTGATTGATTCATCACCGGAATGACCTCGATCCACTTGGTGAATTTGTCGACTACAACTAAGAGGTAGACATAACCTCCTCGCGAGGACTTTGGGAGCTTGCCGACCATGTCGAGTCCCCATTGCGCGAAGGGCCAAGCCAATGGTATTGGCCTGAGCTCCGCGCCAGGTGCGTGAGGTTTTTTCGTGAATCGTGGGCAAGTGTTGCAGCGCTAGACGATGTCCTTGGCGTCGCGCATGGCCGTGGGCTAGTAGAATCCAGCTCACGGAGCTTTGGCGACGAGGGCACGACTGCCAGCATGGTGCCCGCAAGTGCATTCGTGGATGTCGAGGAGAACGACCCTTCCGTCCCTGTTGGAGACGCACCGTTGAAGTACTCCCGTGATGCTGCGTTTGTACAGTTCGTCGTTGATGAGGGCGAATGCCTTGGATCATCGCGCGATGTGTCGCACATTAGTCGGGTCATCTAGTAGCCTCTTGCTGAGTAGATATGTGACGTAAGGTTGTGTCCAATATGGCTCGATCATCATGACCCTCATTGGTCCTCCGAGTCCTGTATTGAGCTCCATGTTGTCGAGTGCCATTGGCTCGTTGGGTGGCGTAGCCCCCGAGTCCGTTGACGTGCTTGCTTTCTTCTCTGGAGCCTTGGGCTTGATAGAGCACTCACAGATGCGCTCGAGGAATACCCTAGGTGGTATGGGGGCACAGGTGGAGCCAATGTTGGTGAGTAGATCCGCCTCTTCATTGCTTTCGTGGCCCACGTGTCGCAGCTCATAGCCATCGAAGTCTCCTTCGAGTGTGTTGTAGAGGTCGCAATAGGCGATCATGTTGTCGCTCAATGCGTCACACTCATGCATCGTTTGGTTTACCACTAGCTTGGAGTCGTCGTAGATGATGAGCCTCTTGGCGTCGCAGGCTTTTGCCATCCGCATCTCGTGGATTAAGGCTTTGTACTCAGCTTCGTTACTGGAGGCGGTGAACTGCATTTGTAGAATATATTTTATCTTGTCTTCTTGGAGTGTTGTCAGTATGACGCCTGCGCCAGTTCCGTCCTTTTGCTTGGATCCGTCGAAGTGCATTGTCCAAAGATAGGACATGTCTGGCTTGTCGGGGAGCTAGTTCTCCATCCAGTGCACTAGGAAATCCGGAAGAACTTGCGACTTGCTCGCGTCATGCTTCTCATATGTGATGTCTCGTGGAGACAATTCGATTCCCCAAAGCGCGAATCGTCCGGTGGCATCGGTATTATTGAGTATATGCTCGAGCGGGGCGTCGTTTACCACCACGATTGGGTGCTCATGGAGGTAGTGGCGCAGTCGTCTGGCTATCATGAAGACGCCGTAGGCTAGCTTCTGGTAGTGTGCGTACTGCTGCTTTGTTGGCGTGAGCACCTCGCTGAGGTAGTATACTTGGCGTTGGACCCCATGGACCTTAGTTTCTTCGGCTCATTCCACTACGAGCACCGTGCTAACCACCTGGTTGGTGGTCGAGATGTAGAGCAGTAGTGGTTCCTTTTCGCGAGGCGTCACCGGTACTAGGGAGGTGGATAGTAGACGCTTGAGGTCTTCGAATGCTTCTTGCGCCTCGTCTGTCCACTCGAACTTGTCAGCTTTGCGGAGAAGTTGGTAGAAGGGTAGTGCCTTTTCGCCCATTCGACTGATGAATCGACTGAGCGCCGCGATTCGCCCAGCCAGCTGTTGGACGCTTTTACGTTCTTCGGCTTCTCCATGGCCAGTATGGCCTTTATGTTCTTCGGGTTTGCGTCTATCCCCCTCGCAGAGATGAGATACCCGACTAATTGCCCAGATGGCATGCTGAAGGCGCATTTGTCCGGATTGAGCTTGATCCGGTAGCGGTCGAGGTTAGCGAAGGTCTCGCGGAGATCGTCGATTAACATGGCTTCCTCTTTGGTTTTGATGACGATGTCGTCAACGTAGACTTGGATATTGCGACCAAGTTGGTTCTTGACGCAAGCCTGCATGCACCGCTGATAGGTGGCTCCTGCGTTTTTTAGCCCGAAGGGCATCGTGTTGTAGCAGAACACACCAAAGGGCATTGTAAACACCGTTTTCTCCTAGTCTTCCTCCTTAATTCGAATCTGATTGTAGCCTGACTAGGCGTCAAGGAAGTAGAGGCGCTCACATCCCGCGGTGGAATCGATGATTTGGTCAATTCGTGGCAACGAGAAGTGATCCTTTGGGTAGTGCTTATTTAAGGAGGTGAAGTCCACGCACATCTGCAGGATATCCGTGTCTTTTTTAGGCACAAGCATTGTGTTAGTGAGCTAGGTGCTTTCCTTGATCTCGCGTATGAACTTTGTGTCGAGGAGTCTGTTGATGTCCATTCCGACTGCTTTTTCTCTTGGTTTAGTCAGTCGCCGTATTGTCTGCTTGACTGGCCTTGCGCCTGGATTCATGTTGAGTGAGTGCTCGACGAATTCCCTGGGAACCCCTGCCATGTCCGCTGGATACCAGGCAAAGATTTCCTAGTGCTCACTGAGGAATTCGACAAGCGCGAGTACCTATGCAGAACTCAATTTGTTGGCGATGAGGGCCGTCTGGGTCGGGTACATTGGGTGGACCTTGACCTTCTTTGTGTGCACCGACGAGTCGAAGGACAGGTCGGGTTAACTTGGCCTGCTGAGGGGAGGCAGACTGTTGTCTGTCGACTCCTTCAATCTTGCGAGTTCCTCCTGCATGCCGAAGGACTGGGAGATTCTGTTAAATTCCCTATCGCAGCTGTCGGACCTCTCGAAGCTTCCGTTGATTGTGATGACGCTTTTTGGACCTGACATTTTCATCTGCAGGTAGGCATAGTGCGGCACTGCCATGAACCTAGCAAACGCGACATGTCCAAGGATGCAGTGGTATTGTGAGGGCCAGTCGACGACTTCAAAGTCGATACGCTCTCGCCAAAAGTTTTGCGGCGTGCCGAAGATGACGTCGAGGTTGATTTTGCCCAGGGGATATACGCCCTTCCCTGGGACGATCCCGTGGAACGTCGTGTCTGAAACTTCTAGACAAGTCAGAGGGATCCTCATCGCACGCAAGGTACTCGCGAACATGAGGTTGATGCCGCTCCCTCCGTCCATGAAGATGCGACTCATATCAAAGCCCCCGATCTGTGCCTTGAGTACGAGGGGACAGTCACCTGGACAAGGAACTTGGCGCGGGTGATCGTGCTTGTCGAAGGTGATGCACGAGTCGCTTCCACTAAGGTACTCAGTGGTGGAAGGTGGGGAGTTTATCACCAGATTGACTTGGCGAGTGATTGCATTTTGCACTCGATTGGAGGGACATCCCTTTTGGATCATCCCCGTGTTACCCACGGCTCGTGGGTATGGCTCGCCTCCATTATGGTGGACTGGCGCAGCCACTGGTGGTGGTGGTCCGGGAGGTGGTGGAGTAGCTCCATGTGCCACAACGCCTCGGGCGGCTCCGTAGCCCATGTTGATCGCGTCGCGATTCATCTGAGCCAGGCCCTCATGGAGTTTGAGGAACTCACGGCAGTCCTTGAGAAGGTGGCTAGATTTTTTCTTGCCGCCATGCTTGTCGATGTGGAAGTGCACATTGCATGGTTCGGACAGTTTGTCCTGGATGAATGTTGCGGGTGCCTCTTCGTGAGTGCGGCGCTGCCACACCTGTGTGGTTTTCCGGCTGTCACGGTAGCCACCACAACGATATCCGCTGTTGCGGTTGTTGTCGCGTTTGTCAGTGTAGCTGGCTGCGACCATGTTGACCTCATCGCGGTCATTGTAGACGCGCATTCGATGTTTGCCTCGGCGGTCGCGTCTGCGCCCGAGGTCGTCGTCGTCGGAGTAGGTGTGGTTTTTTACCGAGTCTTCTCCGTCAGCCCACCGATTCGCGATTTCCATCAGGTGGTCGATCGTTCTGGGCTTTGAGCAGCCTAGCTCCTCCCTGACCTCTATACGGCGAGCGCCTCCATTGAACACGTTGATTGCGCGGTCCTCCCAGATGTTTTCTGCAGAGTTCTTGATCATGGACTACCTCTGGATGTATGAGCGCAACGACTCGCCAGAACTTTGCTAGCAGCTTCTCAATTCCTCGATTGATGCGGGCATTTTGTATGTGCCCTTCAAGTTGCGCACGAAACTGTATACCAGTTCTTCCCAGCTGCAAATGGATCCGCGCGGGAGGTTGTTGAGCCATGCGCGAGCAGCACCCTGCAGCTGTAGCTGAAGACATTGCATGGTCGTGCTTTGACTCCCGCCATGCAGCCTAACAGAGGAGATGTGGTCCTCCAACCAGATTTTCGGGTCTTGCAGGCTGTCAAATTTTGGGTTCTTCGACGGGAGTTTGAACCCCTTAGGCATTCGCTTCTGCCTGATGGTACTGCTGAAGCATCTGGCGCCGCAGAGCTTCGTCTCGTCTTCTTCTGAGTCAGCCGAACGAGCACGCCTTGCCCGCATCTTGTCGACTTTGCGCTATGTGATATCATCACGCGCGTCGTAGTCATGGTCATGCTGCCGTGAGCGACGTCGCCGTGACAGATCGTGACTGTCGTCACTAGAGGAGTACGAGTAGTAGTATTTTTCGAGAGCCTTGCTTTTCTTCGGTTCTGGTGTTAGTTCCTTATCGAGGGCGGCCTCGATTAGCCCCAGGCCCGCGATCGTAGATTGGTGCATGGCAGCTCGCGGATCTCCAGCCGGTGGCAGGTTGTTGAGGAGGTACATGGTAGCTGCCGTCACCGCAGCTTGCGGCGTCTTCGGGAGCACGCTGCCTCGCGTATCCACCATCATAGAGATGAAGTCGAGGACTTTCGTGGCTTCTACGCATTCTTGCTCGATGAGGTGGGCCAGTCGAGATCGCCTCTTGTTGGTCATGTACTAGTTGCCTTTGGAGGAGGATCCTCAATGGGAGAAGAGCCCAGCTCGTCGAAGACTCGACTCGTCCGCCTCCTTTTTGCGCGCCTCGAGTGGCACGATCACTTGCTGCTGGCGCTTGAACTCCTCCTTCAATAGCCAATGGTAGCCCATCAGCATGTCCTGCAAGGTGTTGGGGGTAGAGAATTGCCCCGTAGAGTTTCTCGACAGCGAGCCCACTCGTTGTTTTTGAGTTTGATCAGCATGCGCTCTCCGGTGTTTTCATTCGTCGTGAGCGACGGTTCCCCTCCTGTCCCGTTATTGGTGAACGCGCCATTGGTGGGGCCACCGTTGGGTGTACTGCCGTTGGGTATACCGCCATTGGGCGGCCCGGTGCCAGATCTGGTGCTGGCGTTTTCGTGATTGACGCCAGTATCGCTTGCGTTGATGACGGCACACATGAAGTGATTGGGGAAGCTATTGCTTCCACAACTTTCAGATCTGGAGCCGTAGGCTCCATCTTCTATGGCTAGGTCACCCAGATCGGATCCATGACTACTGTCGCTATCCATACTCCCAGCTGTTGCTGAGGTATTGAGCTCGCTGAGGGTGCCGATTGGTGGCAGGAACCACGATACTAGAGCAATCGCGGGTGCCGTTGGCTGGTCAGGCAAGCGAAGCATGCCCAGTTGACCAACCTGGAAGCAGAAGCTCCCAATCGCCAAGCTGATCCCATCGACCACGGACTCGCAAACCGGGCGAGTGGCTGGCGTGTGGACGGTGAAGTCGAACGCGCCGAAGAGCTGGCGAATCTCCGCTATTGCAGAGTTGTAGATCGCGGCTGATGGGGCTGAAGAAGACGCGATATCAGCACTCCCAGTTCCCACAGACGGCGCCAATTGACAAGGGTTCAACTCGTCGATGCCCATTGTTATGGATTTGGGTTTTGGAGAAGGAGGGAGCGCTGGAGGCATCAATCGGCTACCAAACAATCACATAGGGATGCAAGGTTTACCCAGGTTCCCTCGTAGAGGTCCCTACTCCTGCTTGTCTGCTCTTGGAATTATCGAAGGAATCGAATATTACAGGGGTGCCTAGATGCAATCTGGCGAGATTTCTGGAAACTAGGGTTGTGATTGTCCTCCTCGCCGCCCCCTCCTAGCCTTTATATAGATAGGCTAGGTCTCGGGTAGCAGGTCGAGTCGGTTACATATTAGGGTTCGCCCTTTGAACTTTCTAACTTAAACTTCTTCTTGTCTCACAAGCAATTGGAGAGTCCGTGGGCCACTCGAATTCTTCATTGGGCCTTGGCAATGCCGTGGGATTCTGCCGTATCTGGTCCGTATATGCCAGACTCGAGTACCTATAGGGTATACCCATGTCACCGCCCGTACTAGAATCAAAATCAACAATTTCAGATTTCAGCTTTCTCGCTGTTTTGTGCATAGCTTTTACATTTCAACTCGGATTTTAGTGTTATTTAGCTCGTTTCGAATAGAACAGAGATCTCTACATCACCATCTACGTTGTTCATGCTATCTACTCCAACAAAAATCCATGAGCAAGAACGGATCATACAAATAAAGGGTGAAGATTGACGATGAAAGGTATATATAACAATTCTATGACTTCTCCCCACTTGCTTTCCTTTGTGAGCCACACTATCTTTGCGATACAACAAATACCTATGGAGACTAGTTCCTCCTATGATTGCTTGGACTTTGTTTTTTGATACCTTGCAGAATACCGAGCAAAAGTTGTAAGCGATATCTCATATAGTTAGCTTGTATAGTTGTTGGCACAGGAAAAAGCAAGTGAAAAAGAAAAAAAAGAATAAAAAAAGAGAAAAATACAAAGAAAAAGAAAGAGATACAAGTGCCATAGGGAATAGTAAGCACAAGCTCGATGAACATATTGTAGGTGGTACTTGCTGTGAAAACCGCGTAGCCCTCCAATTTTGTGCAATCGAACTAGCGTCTCTCCTTGCACTTGTGCGACATGAGCTTATAGTCTTCACTAGGCCTTCATTTGGTTCTTAGCTCACTTTTTCCGTCGCACAAGTCTCGTTTATCCCACCGTGTGTGTTTCCTTGATCTTAGTTCCTATCTTGTGGATCGACTTGTTTGCTTTGTGATCATCGTGGTTCTCTACTTGCCTTTACATATCTTGGTTTCTGGTTATTCCAAGTTGCATGCCACTTTCCATACCTAAGCTCCACATAATCTATGTGTGTTTGGTGTTTCTTGTGTTTTTGTATACGACGCCACTTCTCCTTTTCATTTTGGTAGCTCTCGGTCCTTCCATTGATCCAATACTATCTACAAGGTGAGCTAAGACATAGCATTTTTTGAATCCAATTTCCACTATATCACACTTGGTCTTGTGAGCATAATGTATAGGGACTCTGAAACCGATGAGGAAGAATCCACAATGAGCCACGACAACGACGACTATACAACCATAGATGACATGATGGAGCACTACAATGACATTGGCTCTGCGTGCTTGGAGGACTTGGAGTACTACACCAACGATGACTCCCCAAGCATGGAGCATAATGAGGACTTCGACTTCTCATTCATGGAGGAAACAAAAAACTTCAACTATGTTGGCAACTCTATCATGAGCTATGATGGCTTCTTCCACAACATGGAGACCGGGAACTTTGACGCCATACAAGCGAAGGCACTTCTCCAAGAGGCCAATGACGACAAGCTCTTGAAGTCGCATTCATCACGAGGAACTACATACCCCGAGGGTTGTCCATCAAGATATCCATCAAGTTCAAGAAGGCGCGACAACTCAACAAGCGCCAATACACATGAGCCAAGTCAAGGGCGTCGCAACCAACAAGAGTTCAAGAGCATCCATGCTATGTACTATACAAGCTCAAGATGGCGTACAAGTCCTCTCTGCCATGAGAACAAAGAAGCAAGCTACCGTTCGTGCCATCTAACTACATCGACAAAACAAGTTCGACATGAGGTGCCCACCTACAAGAACATCAACAAGACCAATTCTCCTTCGAGGAAGACCACTACACAAGCTTCAAGACCCTCAAGAGAGAAGACTTCATATGATGTTGGTGCTACCTCACGGACGAAGAAGGCGAACAAGAAAACCCGTTGTCACCAATACCATGAAGCTTCCAACACCAAGAACTTCCATGACAAACCTTCTTCAAGGAAGCCTCCTACACAAGCTATGAGATCATAAACAAATGAGAAGGACGCTAGGGATCTCTACTTCGCCAAGTTGAATGAACCCGTCAAGATGACCTCTCATGAAGTTAACGCTTTCAATACATGGTGCAAAACCTTGGATGGTGACAAGCTTTGCGGTACAACCAAAGAGATGAGATATGATACATCGGATGGCGATGAGAGTGATGATGCCCAACTTAAGGCATTCAACTTTGGAGGAAATAAGGTTGAGGATAGTGAGCATGGGATTTTCGCTTCACCAAAGGCGGCACATGGAGTTGATGAAACCGAGCCTATTCCCATATGCTTGAGTGATGATGTGGTACTAATCCCATGTGAGTTTGAGAGCCACTTAGCCCACTTGAGTAAGAGCAAAACTGAGTTGAGTGACTCCACCATATGTGAGATTGTGTGTTTCCACTTTGAGGACATGAGTGATACACAGAGTGAGTTGAGAGTGGTAGTTGATAGGGCAAGTGAGGCCATTTCAATTTCTAACAACTTACCCTCTACCTCTAGTGTGTTTCTGTAACACCCCATATTTCTATCTAACTGGCCATGTTACCATGCAACTTAAGTTTCAACGAAAAACAAACAACAATTAAAAATTTCGGCAGCACCTCCTTTGTTTCGACGGACATCCACGACAGACATAACACAATATAAGGGATATAGACGGTAACGACCATAAAGACCAGCATCCACGCAGTTCATATAGTGCATAATCATTCCATGATACGAATACTAAAGCTAGAGCGACCAAAAGTTTACAAAAACATTTAACCGACTCCATGAATCGTGATAAAGTAATTATGGTAAACTAAGAAAATATGAGTGGTAGATGTTCTATGAGATGTAGTATCGATGTGTGCGCCAAAGTGGTGGCGAACTACTCCCTCTCATGCATGTTGCTATGCTGAGTACCTGAAATCCAAATAAAAACCAAAAAAAATGCAAGAGTGAGTAAAAATATACTCAGCAAGTACAAGATCAGAACCGAATCAACAACAACAAAATCCAATACTCATTCCGATGGATAACCAGAAAACACTGTTATGTATTTTATATTTTACGATATGAGCATCCCGGAATATTCACTGTTAAATTTCTCACCGATCATGCGGAATAGTTAATCACATGAATTGTCACCGGCCTAGCTCAATCTCACCGGAGTAGTTACATGATAACTTAAATTACTGTCAGCTCCGGAATAGTTACTTGTAACTTATTCATCGTCCTGGCTTAAATTAAACTTATCGACGACATATCGAGGCATGAACACCAAAGCAAGAACCAATCTCACAAAACCAACAATTTCAAAGTTGGCAACAACATTTAAAAAGGCTCGTCGTGCACTTGCCTTAGAATGGCGTTTAAACTGAAGAACCACCCGGAGCACCCATAGCTCCAAATCCTGTAGGTAAAGTAATTTTAGAAATTATTCTCCAAGGAAACAGTCTAAATTGCACTACCTAGTCATAGTCCTAATTCTGTCCTAAAGTTGGACCCCAATATTCTCAGAACGCCTCCCTCATTCATAGTAATTACCAGCAGCTCGCTCAACAGCTCCCTCTGAAATTGACCGAATGATTTTTCTAGAAATCTGCTTCAACTAACCAAGCAAGCTTCGTATATCATCAATCTAAGAAAACAATAGCAGCTGCCTCACGTATGCAACGGAATCCTTCTATTAAATAGGTACATGTTGTCAGCAGAATAAGCGAGCACGCACTAGCAAACCTACTATCCATATTTGGTCTTAGTGCCCATGTAGCTTCCACCGATATGGCTAACTGCAAGACTAGAATACTGGCAATTGAATTGGCAGAAACGGGACTATAAAACGAATCAGCAACAATCCATAGCTGTAGGCGGACTACAAATCGAATCAGCACCAATCCATAGCTACAGTCGGGAGGATCTACGAACCTGGACAGAAATCCGCGACGAACAAGAACAAAGGGATGACGGCAACGGCGACCAGGATGCCCACAGCTACCGGTGGCGGACTAAGGCGGAACCCTACGGAACGGCGGCTACGATGTCTGCTGTCGGGGGATTTTGGTCCGGGGTGAAGACTTGGCCTGGTTCGTGAGGAATCTCTTTTATTTTCTTTTATTTTTCTTCTTAGAAACGGAGTCTAGTTTCAATGGTCCATGAGTCTTTTTTTTTCTTTTTTTTCTACTTAGAAACTGAGTCTAGCTTTAACCGTAAATATTCAATACATATCTCCAATAATCCATTTGACATTCTATATGTATAAATTTATACTATTTTTCGATCAGCTCGACGAGGCCCAACCATGGTGTTGGATTATCCATTGGGGTTTATGGTTCGAAAAATCAAATTTTGGTCAACTACAAAGTAATATTAAAATTAACACGTAGAGATTTACGGGATATTACATTCTCCACCCGTTTAACAGAATTCGTCTTCGAATTCATACTCACTACTCAACCCAAGAATAACTTAAGCTAAAAGACATATTTACTCACCAGGTGTAAATAACTCCGGATATTTCTCTCGCATCATTGAGTCAAGTTCCCATGTTGCTTTACGCTCTGTCTGATTTGTCCAAAGAACCTTGACAAACTTAAGAGTCTGACGCCTCCTCCAAATTTCTCACCAGGCGAGTCTCAAAAGTTAAATCTTGCTCAATTGTAATCGGTCCTAGTGTCATTTGTCGTTCTGGATCTCGAAAGTACTTTCTCAACATCGATACATAGAATATATTATGTACAACTTTCATAGACTCAGGCTACTCTAGAAGATACGCCTACTTCTCAACTCGTGCCACTATCTTGAAAGGTCCAATATATCATGGGCTAAGTTTTTCTTTGATATTAAATTTCACAACACTCTTAGTAGGTGATACCCTAAGAAGCACCTCATCACCTACTTGAAATTCCACATTTCGTCTTTTCGGATCCGCATAACTCTTTTTCCTGCTCTGTGCTGCCAGCATGTGCTCTCTAATCTCAGCAACCCTCTCAGTGGTATGCTAAACCCAGTCTGGCCCCAATACTGAATTCTCACCTCAACAAAGCGGAGATCTGCACTTTCGTCCATATAAAGCCTCTTAGGGTGCCTTGCGGATGCTAGCTTGATAACTATTATCATATGAAAACTTCACAAGTGGCAAATGGTCCTCCCAACTCCCTTGCCAAGATAGAATGCAACATCTCAACGTATCTTCTAAAGTTTGGATCGTACGCTCTAACTGGCCATCAGTCTGAGGGTGAAACGCCGTACTAAGCCTCAGTTCTGTCCCCAATGCACTCTGCAAACTCTCCCAGAACTTTGATAAAACCTTAGCATCTCTGTCAGAAATAATGGTTTTCGGAACCCCATGTAACGGTACTATCTCTCGCATATAAATCGGTGCCAGGTCGCTTGCTGAGTTTGTCATACGAATAGGAATGAAATGAGCAACCTTGCTTAATCGATCCACAACAACCCAAGTAGCATCTTTCCCTCTTTGCGTACGAAGTAGGCCAACAACAAAATCTATAGCAATGTCATCCCAAGGCCACTCCGGAACCTCAAGGGGCTACAGCAGTCCCGATGGTCTCTTATGCTCAGCCTTCACTTGCTGACATACACTACAAGAAGACACATACTTAGCCACATCGACCTTCATCTGTTTCCACCAATAGTTTTCCTTCAAATCTTGGTACATCTTGTTTTCGTCCGGGTGTATGATATATGGAGTAGGGTGTGCCTCTCTCAGAATGTCTTCATTTACCTGTGAGTTCTTTGGCACACACAAACAACCTCGAAACTAAACGGCTCTCATGGAATCCAAAGTAAAATCTCCAATTTTCCCTTGTCGGACACGCTTCTTAACCTGTTGCAATAGTCAATCTTGTTGTTGCGCTTTTAAACCCGCTTTGGTATGGCCAACTCAAGAATGAGTTGTGACTCTGGTTCTACAACTCCAGCATAGCAATATGAAATACCCATTTCTCAAAATCATCTATTAAGGAATTCACTATATAAGGGACTGGCTTACGACTGAGAGCATCCGCGACCATATTTCCCTTACCGGTGTATACTAGATATTTAGATCATAATCTTTAATTAACTCTAACCACCTCCTCTGCGTTAAGTTCAAATCCTTCCGTGTGAATATATACTTGAGACTCTTATTATCCGTGAATATATCACATGTTGCTCCATAAAGATAATGCCTCTAAAGCTTGAGTGCAAAAACTACTGCCGCAAGCTCTAAATCATGGGTAGAATAATTTTCCTCCTGCTTTTTCAACTGCCTCGATGCATAAGAAATTACCTTGCCATTCTGCATGAGAACACACCAAGACCCACCAGAGAAGCATTATAATATACTGTAAAGCGCTCTCCAAAATTTGGAAGTGTAAGAACAGGTGCTGACACCAATCGACCCTTCAATAAAAAAACTACCCTCACACTCCTCTGTCCAGGTTCGTAGATCCTCCCGACTGCAGCTATGGATTGGTGCTGATTCGATTTGTAGTCCGCCCGCAGCTATGGATTGTTGCTGATTCATTTTATAGTCCCGTTTCTGCCAATTCAATTGCCAGTATTCTAGTCTCGCAGTTAGCCATGTCGGTGGAAGCTACATGGGCACTAAGACCAAATATGGATCGTAGGTTTGCTAGTGCGTGCTCGCTTATTCTGCTAACAACAAGTACCTATTTAATAGAAGGATTCTATTGCACTCGTGAGGCAGCTGCTGTTATTTTCTAATTGATGATATACGAAGCTTGCTTGGTTAGTTAAAGAAGATTTCTACAAAAATCATTCGGTCAATTTCAAAGAGAGCTGTTGAGCAAGCTGCTGGTAATTACTATCGGATGGGGGAGGCGTCCTGAGAATATTGTGGTCCAACTCTAGGACGAAATTAGGACTGTGACTACGTACTGTAATTTAGACTGTTTTCTTCGAGAACAATTTCTAAAATTATTTTACCTACAAAATTTGGAGCTACGGGTGCTCCGGGTGGTTCTTCAGTTTAAACGTCGTTCTAAGGCAAGTGCACGACGAGCCTTTTTAAATGTTGTTGCCAACTTTGAAATTGTTGGTTTTGTGAGGTTGGTTCTTGCTTTGATGTTCATGCCTTGATATGTCGTGGATAAATTTAAATTAAGCCAGGGCGGTGAATAAGTTACAAGTAACTATTCTGGACGGTGATTTAAGTTATCATGTAACTACTCCGGTGAGCTTGAGCTAGGTCGGTGACAGTTCATGTGTTTAACTACTCCGCATGGTCGGTGAGAAAGTTAACAGTGAATATTCCGGGATGCTCATATCGTAAAATATAAAATGCATAACAGTGGTTTCTGGTTATCCATCGAAATGAGTATTGGATTTTCTGATTCGGTTCTGATCTTGTACTTGTTGAGTATATTTTTACTCAGTCTTGCATTTTTTTGGTTTTTATTTGGATTTCAGGTACGCAGCATAGTAACATGCATGGGAGGGAGTAGTTCGCCACCACTTTGGCGCACACATCAATACTACATCTCATAGAACATCTACCACACATATTTTCTTAGTTTACCATAATTACTTTATCACAATTCATGGAGTCGGTTGCATGTTTTTGTAAGCTTTTGGTCGCTCTAGCTTTAGTATTTATCATGGAATGATTATGCACTATATGAACGGGGATGCTTGTATTTATGGTAGTTACCGTCTATATCCCTTATATTGTGTTATGCATGTCGTGGATGTTCGTCAAAACAAAGGAGGTGTTGGCGAAATTATTAATTGTCATTTGTTTTTTTGTTGAAACTTAAGTTGGATGGTAGCATGGCCAATTAGATAGAAATTTGGGGTGTTACTGTTTCCTCGTGATGTGCTAGGTACCTTGGAGGAAGAGGCGCCAAGCTTGGAGATGATGGTGCCTCCTATCGAGAACATGTACATGGTGGATGAAGATGATGCCATCCCCATATATGATGAAGAAGTCGCCCACATGGAGGCCACTACTACCACAACACCCACTTCATATGAGAGGTATGACCAAGGTAAGAATATGGGTGTTGATGATGCCATGATCCAAATAGTGGACATGATGAATTGTGAGGACATGCATGCTATGGACACTACTTATGACATTTCATATGCTTCATTTATGTTCCCATATTATACCTTGCCGTTGCATAATGTTGATCATGTGGAATTATTTGAGTGCGATGATAGTGCTATATACATGCCATGTTACAAATCCTTTTATTATCCTACAATTGTTGCGACAAACTTGAAGAACCATTTCTCTTTCCCTATGTTTGTTGGCAACCATACTCGTACTTTGGAAATGCTTGATCATGCATGTTCTTCATTTTCTCTCGTTGTTGCTTGCAATAATGTTCATATGGTTCATATTGAGATCGCCCCCATAGTTTATCAAATTTAGGAGATTTTGATACTTACCATGATAAGCATGTTCCCACCTTTTGCTTGCATAATCACCATGCTTTCTATAATATACTACTTGATGCTAATGGTGATGTGCACAAGGGAAGATGCATCATGATGGATGATGTATTCATCTACCAATTACATCGTTGTTTCTTTCATCTATGGTGTGTGTAGGTACTCGCAATCCAATGTCAACCTCGATTGAGCACGAGTTGACAAAACGAGCTCTAGAGAGCATTCTACAAGATATAACGGATACATCTCCTTCCTTACATGATGATGGGATGCCATCGAAGTCGACTATTTTTCAAGAGGGGGAGATGATGTAGCCCAACACATGGCAATCACCATTAGTCCACATCATGAAACGCCAACCATGACTACTAAGATGAATTCTTTCCATCTCTTGCCTTCCTTCGGTTATCACGTGAATGGGATCCTACTTGAGATGAAATCCTATTGTATGACTAGGCCCATGACCATGATGCCAAGAGGAGAAAACAAGGATGCACAAGGAGCCAAGACCCTCAAGCACGAAGCTTGGAAGAGAAGGCACAAGAGGTTGAAGTCACCGGTACTACCGCACCGACCTGACGAGCTTCGCCAACTCGTCAGGTCTTCCTGGTATCAAAATACCGCTCGACCCCGGTATTACCGCCCCTGTTGCTGGTACTACCGGATCTGGAGGTCAACGCTCTCCCAAGGCCCGAGACTATCGCCCCAGGAACTGTCGTTATCGCAGAGCCGGTACTATCGGCCCCTAGGCCAGTACTACCGGACCTACCAGCATGCATGCATAAGGATTGGGCCTCAACCCATGTAACGCCCAAAAACCCCCTTTATGCCTAAACTACCCAAGTTTTAGTGGATGGCCTATAAATAATCCCCCACCTCCTCTAGGAACCCTAGAATAGAATGGATGATGAATTGAGGCATGTGCCAAACCCTGGATGGGATCCCCCTCTCTATAGTTTATCTATGAGTTGTATCAAGGCCTGCTTAATGGAAGTCGTCAAGGCGCTCTTCTAGTTCCTGGTCTCTCCCGTGTATGGATTCTAGTAGTGCTAGGTCTCTCCCCTTTGGGATTGTACTTGCTTACTACTCTCTCCCTATGTGTGATTCTATCAAGAGCTAGCCAATCTCTCTCATGGGATTCTACCTTTGGTCTATCCCTTGAGATTCAATTGGGTTGGTGGTTCACGCCAACGAGAGCAAACCGGATTGTATCGGGTGTGGTGTGCATTTGTATAGATTTCCCCTTGCATGTTCATCATTTTCTTCGGTTCCTCCCCCATATCCCCCTCGAGATCGTGAAGATCGGGCCACCCAAGGGTAAATACACAAGGGAACCCATAATAGTGAGATGAGTGACCCCACCATATGTGAGATTGAGTGCTTCCACTTTGAGGGAATGAGCGAGACACCAGTGAGTTGATAGTGGTAGGTGATAGGTCATGTGAGACCATTTTGATTTCTAACGACTTACCCTCTACCTCTAGTGTGTTTCCTCATGATGTGCTAGGTTCCATGAACAAAGAAGCGAGAAGCCTCCAGATGATGATGCTTCCTACCGAGAAGATGTACATGATGCATGAATATGAGGCTACACCATGGCTACATAAAGAAGACGAAGTCGCCCACATGGAGGTCACTACAACCACAACACCCACCTCATATAATAGGTATGAACAAGGTAAAAATATTAGTGTTTATGATGTCATGATCCTACTAGCAGACATGATGACTTTTGATGATTGGCATGCTATGGAGATATATGTGACATTACATATGTTTCATTCCCATTTCCATGTGATACTTTGCCTTTGCAGAATGTTGCTCATGTGAAATTATTTGATTGTGATGATGTTGCCATAGACATGCCAAGCTATAAACGTTTCGTGTATCCATCCATTGCTTGCAATATGTTGAACTATTGCTCTTTCAAATGTCTCGATTGCAATGATAGTAAAATTGATTGTTGTGTTGCGGCAAACTTGATGAACAATTTCTCTTTCCCTATATTTGTCGGCAACCATGATATTGCTTCGAACATGCTTTGCCATGATAGTTATTCAACTTCTCCTATTTCTTGCAATAAGATGAATAACTGCTCTTCCACTTGTTTTGCTTGCAACAATAATTATCATATGGTTTCTATTGAGATTGCGCCCATAGCTTTATCAAATGTTGGAGATTTTGATAATTGCCATGACAAGCATGTTCCCCACTTGCATACTCACCATGCATCTATTTCACAGCTGATTGACGCTAGTGGTGATGTGCACAAGAAGAGATATGTCATGCAAATGATGTGTTTCTCTACCATGCATATATGTTCTTCCTTTTGTGTATGATGTGTGTAGGTACCCACAATATATTGTCAAGCTCGGTCGAGCCCGAGTTTACAAAAAGAGCTCTAGAGAGTATCCCCCAAGTGAGTTCAAGATCGAACCCAGTTTTGATACCTTTTGCATGTTTTGCAACTTTCATGTTGATAAATTGCTCTTTCATATGGTTTTCTTGGAAGCATGTTGATGGTATCCTTTCACCTTATAACGAGGACGCTCCAAGAATAACACAACTGTGCATGAAACAATAAACATGAAGTGTTTGGAAGAACCTGAGATTTTTATTGATGAAGAAGGGGATGCCTTGGGCATCCCCAAGCTTTGACGCTTGTACTTCTTGGATATTTCTTGGGGTGACATGGGGTGGCATCCCCAAGCTTGAGCTTTAGTCCATTCTTCATCTCATTACATCATTCTTTCCTTAACACCTGAAAATTTTCTTTCATACAAAACTTCACATAATCTTCATTAGCAACATTAGTGTACTCAAGATAATAAGTCTTTGAGTTCAGTTTCAACACCAATAGAACTTCCATTAAAAAACAAGCTACTGTAAATATTTCCTTAAAAATCTCAATTCCCCCAAAGAGAACCCAAAAAGGAATCAACAAGAAGCAAATGCAAATAATGGCAGAAATCTGTCGAAACAGACCAGCAGATAGAAACCAATTTTTTCGAAGACCTTCTGTCTCTCAAATCGAAAAGTGCTGAACTAACGAAAGTTGGATAACAACCTGGGGCAGAAGAACAAACAATTATAGCTCAAACCGACGTACAGAGATTTTACACGAATTTTTACAGCAAAGCATAAAAATCTGTTTCCGGACAGCAACTTTCCGAAGCATTACTTCTCTCTCATTAGAGGTTACTCTTGGCACAAAAGGCAAATAAAAAGGATAAGGAGAGGTTATTACTGAAGCAATAACTTTCAAGACTCAACTAAAACTTTTGGGTTATCTTCCAATAAGTACTTTTCTTTAACGCCTTTAAGTTAGGCATAGGAGCAAGATTCAAGTATCTTCGAATGAATAAGCATTAAGATCAATACCAGAAATATCTTTCTTTTTCAAGGCTTCATGCATTCCTACAAGTTTTTAACTAAAAATCTTCCATGGAAAGATTTGTTTTGGTTTCATAGGCATAAACACAAGTGTTCAAGGTCGACCCCCACTTAACCATTACTCATCTTTCCAATCACTACCCATTTTGAAAACATTTTTAGGTAACAAGTACAACTAATTTTTTTGTAATTCGCATTCCCTATCCATACTAATATAGAGAACAACTTAAAACTGAAAGTAAAACCTACTTAGAGATAAAGCAAACAAGTGCACAAAAGAATATTCACCCACACGCTATTGCTCCCCGACAACGGCGCCAGAAAAGGTCTTGATAACCCACAAGTATATGGGATCGTGTGTAGCCTTTTAGATAAGTAAGAGTGTCGAACCCAACAAGGAGCTAAAGGTAGGATAAATGTTCTCTCAAGTTCTATCAACCACTGATACAAATCTACGCACACTAAACGTTTGCATTATCTAGGAAATAAAACTAGAGCAACAATACGAGTAATAGAGATAGCTTTGAATGATAATAAATAAAAAGAAAGTAAAGCTAGTTGCTACAACAATAAAATTCACTAAACTAACAGTACCATGAGTGTGGAATAGTGGTGGTAATTGTGGTGGCTTTGTCCAAGTTTAAATAGCGAATAGATCGGGTTCATTGTCTTCGATGTAGTTTTCTATGTGGAAGAGGCTAAATATACATGCGCTTCACTACTTGGAATTACATGTACTATATGATTGGATTGTTAGCAAACATCTGTAAGTACTAATCAATGCATTAAGGTTTCTCCAACCATAGCCTTAAGTTTAATGGTCCTCTTACTCCCATATGTGCAACGTTTTGGTTCGCGTCCTCAAGTTTCTGTCACTCTGGCAGAACTTCCCCTTCCTTTTACACATACTAAAAACCCTATGATATTTAATCCATGCGCGCAAAAATATAATGGACGCCAAAGGACTGTACCATATCAACATACAACTCTAATGAACCAAAGACGTTCAACCATTCAATCTAAGAACAAAGAAACTACACAAACATGACATAGATCATAGGATTATAACTTATAGCATCAAATACCATGTTTACATAGGACGGTACAGAGGTGTGTGGGAGGATAAACCACTGCATATTAGGAGGATTAGGTGATGGAGATGGTGGTGAAGATGGTGAAGGGGGTGGCGGCGGCGCGGGAGACTCCTTCCCCGCCGCCGGTATCATGGGGGAGCATCGCCCCTTAGCCCCCTTCCTTCATGGCTTCTTGGAAACCCTCCCCCATAGAGATGGGATCCATGGGGGAGGCAAAAACGTGGCTTTGGTGGCTGAAAATTCATGGGTGGAGATGCCCTGGGCGAATTAGGTTTCCTCCCGTTATATAGCTTCTCGGATTCCCGTCATCATATCTTGGGCTGTAGTAAATCAGGACTAGAAGGCCCGTCCGGACACGAATCAGCTAAATTTTATATCTAGAATGTTTGTCACGAAATTTCCAACAAGTTTATAGTTGAAGATTTTTCCGTTTGACGCTGTCTTTGACCCGAAACGTGACCATCTTCAAAAAGAGTTCTGAGATAGATTTCTGGAAAAATCCCAATTTGACTCCAACAAGGTTTCCACTTGTATTCTTGGTAATTCCTACATATCAAAGTGTAAAACAAGAACATTGTTCACTTATGCAACTATTAGTAGGTTAGTCCAAACAAATCATAAATTTTATACAAAAAGGAGTGTCAAAAGCATATTATTAGCATAAAACCATCAAAAATTATAGATACGTTATGGACGTATCACCAACCGTGTGGGCCGCTGCCGCACCCCGCGTGCACCGCATCATCCACTGCCGCCTGGATCCACCGCATCGGCCCCGTCGCCCTGCGTCCACCGCACCCGCTCCTCCACCCACCGCCTCTTCCCCGTCTCCTTGTCGCCACCTTGTCCCTGTCGCCTCGTTGCTGCCTCATCCCCGTCGTCGCCTCATCCACGTCGCCACCTCATCCCCATCTCGACGCATACAGTCCTCCACCCGCCGCCTCGTGCACGTCGTCGCAAGCTACCACCAGTGAGGCCCTCTCTCCCCCTCTTTTATTTGTTTTAGAGTAGATGATTTTAGATGGTTTATTGTAGAAGATTTTAGATGGTTTAGTGTAGATGATTTAGTGTAGATTTAGTATATATTTATATATAGTAGAAAATGTACATGATTTTAGGGGTAGAAAATTAAGTAGGGGTACAAAACCTACATGATTCTTGTGTAATGTAGAAAATAGGTGATTTTAGTCTGATGATTAAAATGTGAGGATGCACTAACAAATTATTATTAGTGTAGACCTACTTGCCTCACTCACTCCCTCCTGCAAATATGAGGCCCTTTTTGATCTTAGCGAGCCTTGTGATTAATTAACGAGTGATTTATATTAGATATGGCGATGTGTGAGACATGCATGTATAAAATAACTACCATTTCCTTGTAGAGGACATGGCGCTATGTCAATTTTGTTTCACGGACTGTAGCAATGATACTATGTCAGGCTCGCTATTCAATGTCCGTCTCATATGGGGTCGATTTAGTATATAGTAGCAAATATAGATTTAGTATATAGTGTAGATGATTGTAGATGCTTTAAAGATATTAAATTTGGGCTCAATTTCTAGATATAGGAATGTTAGGTTTAGTATATAGTGTAGATTTAGTATATAGTAGCAAATGTACATGATTTTAGGGGTAGAAAATCTAGATAATTTTAGGGATAGATGTAGCAAATGTACATATATATTCATTTCTTATATGTTGACTAACAATTGTATGAAATGTTGCTATTTAACTACTTAATTAGTATTATGTCGGAGCCGAAGCCTAAGTTTCGTGGTGTTCACGGGAAACCCACGAGGCCCCTGACTTGGGCAACTCTGATCATAGTGGATAACATAAGATCCAGCTAGGTACTTCCATGTGCCCGTGGTAGGAGGCCTGCACCTACGACTCTGCCGTGGTCTAGCACTTTGGGGTGAGAGCGATCTGCAACTTCGAGGCTGAGCATCGTGTGGCGTATCTGTTAGCGCCTGATGGCATGAGGATTGCCATGACAGCCGAGGAGAGGGAGCACCGGCAGGCAGAGAGGCAGTTGGCGCGCCACCATCGCGAGGAGGATGACCCCTTGGTCAGGGATCTCCTATTTGATCCCTAGGTGATGGCGGTCCAGTACGAGGTCCTTAGCGAGAGCTGACAGCAGCGCGGGCAGGGCGAGGCTGACCCGTCTAGCACGCAGTAGCAGGATTAGCCTGGTCCCTCCGGCACGTAGCAGGATGACTCTTGTAGCATGCCTTCCTCTTTCTAGGACTGCTCGGCTGACGACGATGTCACTGACACTAGGTCTACTCGAGTTTAGGATGTTATCATGTCACTATCGTATGCTACCTATTGTACTACTTAGACTTATCATGCTACTATTGTACTACTTATATATGATGCCAGTTAATCTTACTTATGTGTTATGCTGATATATTGTGCTACTTATGATGCTTATTAAGTTTAAATGGTTTATATAACTAAGTTTGCATGATCATATATAGGTATAATGAATGATGATCAGTGTGAGAATTGTGGTTACCAACAGTGCAAGGACAAGAAAGTTGTCATAGTGCTCCCTGATGATTGTGAAGTTAGTATGGTATGTCCATTCACAAGCAATCAACCTATATATACCCTACAACTGAATTACGTGCTAATTGTTGATTTCTTATGATTTTGTATGGATAGCATACCTTGCAAGTTTAGACTTGATTTCCTGGACCATTTTGATTGGTCGTGGTAGTAGCAGGGACAGTTTCAGGTTGATCTACTGCCTCTAAAGCAATATGCACTAACCTATACGGTCCAAGTAACGAACGAGGCGAACCGCACCTTTTTTGGTCGTCCGAGGTGGACTGAGATGGTTGATGCCTATGAGATGGATGCCTAGGAGAAGTTGGTCTTCCATCTCTGTGAAGATCGCATGACCATACCTAATGGTAGTAGCAGGAATCTTGTCATCTGAAGAAGCGTCAGAGTCTGTCGATGCTTCAGGGCCTCGGTAGTTGAAGTTGGTCTTCCATCTCTATGAAGATCGCATGACCTACTTCAACTACCGAGGCCCTGAAGCATCGACAGACTCTGACGCTTCTTCAGATGACAAGATTCCTGCTACTACCATTAGGTATGGCATGGACGTTGCCGATAATCCTTTTGAGGACTAGTAGTTCGTTTTATGTAGCTAGCTGGCTCAACTATATGGGTTGACTGCAATCCTTTTTAGGACTAGTAGTTAGTGCTACCATTTCTATGAATATATATTGTTGTTCTATGAATATTCAATTGGATGCACAAGATTTTTTTTAATTTTCGAAAACTCACTTGTGGCGTTCATAATAAAAATAACACCACAAATAGGATATGTAATGGTGGATCTTACAAGAAACGCCACTATTAGGATATGTAATGGTGGCGCTTATAGTAAACGCCACCACTAGAAATCCTACTGGTGGCGTTCGGTGGAGACACCACCACTACGACCTACCAGTGACGTGACGTTAGTGCCGTGGAACTTAAACGCCACGAACCACCTTTTCTGAACGCCGCCACTAGGCCTTTTCCTACCAGTGTTCTACTTGAGGACTCATGATATAATATTCTTGAATTGGCTACTCTTTGAGTGTTTCTTCGCTTTTGTTGTGAGCTTTGTAGGCTTCATGGAAAGTGAAGGAACATTGAAGTGTTGTCAAATCAGTCTTCCCGAGGACGACTATATGGTGAACCCTAAGATCATGAATGTCTCTCGACCTACTACTTTGTGATGAGCATGTAGAGTCGAGGACGACTCTTTTTGAAGGAGGGTTGATGTAGCCCGACCTACGGTCGTTGCCACATCAAGGTCTCCAACTTATGCCAAGTCATCATGGACCCCAAAGGTGAATCATACCCTCTATGCGAGCCTACTTCCTACAATATTGAATGGTATACTACCTCATACTCTATCCCATGACCATGATAGGTCCACACCGACAAGCACAGAGACAAGATAGGAAGCCCGGAGCACCAAGACCGACAAGACGATGGCTTGGAAGAGGAGACGGAAGAAGCAGCCAACGCAAGGACCAGAGTGTTCGCCCTCGACCACCTAGAGTATCCGTATGGACTGGATTGTCCAGCCTCCACCCATCGGAGTGTCCAGCTACCCTCCGCTTAAATCCTAGTGCTGCCACTCTGTCGGCCAGATCGAACTCCAGTCGGACACTCCAAGTGAAGAGGCTACACTTCAAGATGGAGGAAGGCAAGGCCACATATGTGATGAAGTCGATCTGAGCACCACTCTCGACATCAACATGAGCGTACTTTCACCACTACTACAAGATGGCGACATGACGGTCAAACATGTGATTTTCCCTTTGACCATGGAGGCGAGCGATGCCCATCTTATGGCATCCAACATTGAAGGCGATAGAGTTGAGAATGGTGAGCATGGGATTTTCCCTTCACCAAAGGAGGCGCATGGAGTGGAGCAAATCGAGCATATCCTTATATGATTGACTCATGATGTGGTACCAATTCCATGTGAATATGAGAGAAACTTTGCCCACTTGAGTGAGATCAAGAGTAAGTGATGTAGCCCAACACACGGAAATCACCATTGGTCCACATCATGTAATGCCATCCATGACTACTAAGGTGAATTCTTTGCATCTCATGCCTTCCTTCGGTTATCATGTGAACGGGATCCTACTTGAGACGAATTCCTATTGCATGACTAGGCCCATTACCATGACACCTAGAGGATGAAGCAAGGGTACACAAGGAGCCAAGAACCTCAAGCATGAAGCCTGGAAGAGAAGGTGCAAGAGGCTGACGTCACCGGTACTACTGCTAGGTCGGACTGGTACTACCGCACCTACCCGACAAGCTTTGCCAACTCGCCAGGTCTTCCCGGTATCAAAACTTAGAACTACCACTTGACCCCAATTCGACCACCCCCGTCGCCGATACTACCGGATCTGGAGGTCAACGCTCGCCCAAGGTCCGGATCTACCGCCTCGAGCACCATTCCTACCACCGAGCCGGTACTACTGGTCCCTCGGCTGGTACTACCCGACCTACCAATGCGTGCATGCATAAGGATTGGGCCTCGTCCCATGTAATGCCCTAAACCCCCTTTGTGCCTAAACTACCCCCATTTTAGTGGCTGGCCTATTGATGGCCCAAAATATATCGAGCTCGTTGGGCAACCCCAAGAGGAAGGTATGATGAGCACAACAACAAGTTTTCCCTCAGTTATGAAACCAAGGTTATCGAACCAGTAGGATCAAGGAAACACCTCCAAGCTATTGTTTCCAACTTGGAATCCTGCACAACACAATCACAGAACTGTGCCCCCAACTTACAGTGAGGTTGTCAATCTCACCGGTTTTGCGAAAAACAAAGGATTAAACGTATTGTGTGGAAGATAGTAATTGCTTGTAGAAACTAAACAGAAAACAGTAAATAGATTGTAGATTGATGGTAAAAGAATGGACCTGGGTCCATAGTTCACTGGTGGTCATTATCCTTAAGATAGATGACATGTTGGGTAAACAAATTACAGCGGGGCAATTGACAAACATTGATAAAGCATACATGCATATACTAATCATCTTGACTTCTATGAGATTTGATTAGGCATTACAACATTATACATAGACCATAATCCAACTGCATCTCTGACTAATAATCTACCTTCAGGTTATCATCTGAACCCCCTCTAGTATTAAGTTGCAAGCATCAGATAATTGCATTAAGCATTTTGTGGAAAGTAAACAATACGATTATTCTATGAACAAAGGATTGCTGTTTTCTCCCTAGTAGCAACAACACATCTAGTACCTTAGAGATTTCTGTCACTTCCCCAGATTCCTAGAGGCATGAACCCACTATCGAGCATAAATACTCCCTCTTGGAGTTGCTAGCATCTACTCGGCCAAGATAGCTACTAACAACGGAGAGCATGCAAGATCACAAATAACAAAGACATGATAGAATCAATAATCAATCTGAAATAGCATCTCAATATCCATCGGATCCCCACAAACACAACATGTATGATTACAAATAGATGATCTTGATCATGAACGGAGCTCACAAGATCTAAACATGGTAGCACAAAGGAGAAGAACCAACCATCTAGCTACTACATGGAACCGTAGTCCAGGGATGAACTACTCATGCATCACACCGGAGACAGGCATGGTGATGAAGAAGGCCTCTAAGGTGAATTCTCCCCTCCGGCAGGGTGCCGGGAAGATCTTCAGATCCCTTCCGATCTAGGGATGGAGATGACTGCGGCTACAGACTCTTTCATGGAATTTTGATCGGGTACTTAGGGTTTTTGTATCGGAGGCAATATATAGGCGAAAGGGGAGGCCGAGGGGGTGCCCTAGGCGGCCACACCACCCCCTGGCACGGGCCATGCCTAGCCGCACGGCCAGGTGGTGTGGCTGGCCTCTGGCCCCTCCCCGTCTCGTCTTCTGGCTCCGTGTCCCCCTCGGTGAAATATTGAATTTGGCTTTTGTCCCGTCCAATTCCGAGAATATTCATTTTTTGACTTTCCTAGAAACAAAAACAGTAGAAAAACAGGCAGCTGGTACTGTGGCATCTTGTTAATAGGTTAGTCCAAGAATGTGTATAAAAATACTCTAAAGTGTGGACAAAACATAAGAAAGTAGATATAAAACAAGCATGGAACATCAAAAATTATAGATACATTTGCAACGTATCACCTATAAATAAGCCCCCACCTCCTCCTAGGAACCCTAGAATAGAATGGATGATGAATTGAGGCATGTGCCAAACCCTGGATGGGATCTCCCTCTATATAGTTTATCTATGAGTTGTATCAAGGACTTCTTAATTGAAGTCGTCAAGGCGCTCTTCTAGTTCCTGGTTTCTCCCATGTATGGATGCTAGTAGTGCCAGGTCTCTCCCCTTTGGGATTCTACTCCCTATGTGTGATTCTATCAAGAGCTAGCCAATCTCTCTCATGGGATTCTACCTTTGGTCACTCCCTTGAGATTCTATTGGGTTGGTGGTTCGGCCCAACGAGAGCAAACCGGATTGTATCGGGTGTGGTGTGCATTTGTATCAATTTCCCCTTGCGTGTTCATCGTGATCTTCACTTCCTCCCCAAAATCCCCCTCAAATCTATGAAGATCGGGCCACCTGATGGCTCAGGATACGTTGAGCTCGTTGGGAACCCCAAGAGGAAGGTATGAAGAGCACAACAGCAAGTTTCCCTCAGTTATGAAACCAAGGTTATCGAACCAGTAGGAGCAAGGAAACAACCCCAAGGTGTCGCTACCAACTTGGAATCCTGCACAACACAACCATAGAACTTTGCCCCAACTTACAGTGAGGTTGTCAATCTCACCGGTTTTGCTGAAAACAAAGGATTAAACATATTGTGTGGAAGATAGTAATTGCATGTAGAAAGTAAACAGAAAACAATAAATAGATTGTAGATTGATGGTAAAGAATGTACCGGGGTCCATAGTTCACTAGAGGTGATTCTCCTTATGATAGATGACATGTTGGGTGAAAAAATTACAGCGGGGAAACTGACAAACATCGAGAAAGCATACATGCGTATACTAATAATCTAGACTCCTATGAGATTTGATTTGGCATTACAACATTATACATAGACCGTAATCCAATTGCATCTATGACTAATAATCCACCTTCAGGTTATCATCCGAACCCCCTCCAGTATTAAGTTGCAAGCAACAGATAATTGCATTAAGCAAAGTGTGTAAAGTAAACAATACGATTGTTCTATGAACAAAAGATTGTTGTTTTCTCCCTAGTAGCAACAACACATCTAGTACCTTAGAGATTTCTATCACTTCTCCAGATTCCTAGAGGCATGAACCCACTACCGAGCATAAATACTCCCTCTTGGAGTTGCTAGCATCTACTCGGCCAAGATAGCTACTAACAACGGAAAGCATGCAAGATCACAAATAATATAGACATGATAGAATCAATATTCAATCTGAAATAACATCTCAATATCCATCGGATCCCTACGAACACAACATGTATGATTACAAATAGATGATTTTGATCATGAACGGAGCTCACAAGATCTAGACATGGTAGCACAAAGGAGAAGAACCAACCATCTAGCTAATACATGGACCCGTAGTCTAGGGATGAACTACTCACACATCACACCGAAGGCAGTCATGGTGATGAAGAAAGCCTCGAGGGTGATCTCTCCCCTCCGGCAGGGTGCCGGGAAGAGCTTTAGATCCCTCCCGATCTAGGGATGGAGATGGCGGCAGCTACAGACTCTTTTGTGGAATTTTGGTTGGGTACTTAGAGTTTTCGTCCCGGAGGAAATATATAGGCGAAGGGGCAAGGTCGGTGAAGTACCTGGGGGCCCACACCCCTAGTGGAGTGGCTAGGGCTGGCCGTGCCACCACCAGGTGTGGCCGCCCTAGCTCCTCTCTTCATCTCCCCTTCGGACTACGTATTCCTTCTAGTGAAATATTGACTTGGGCTTTTGTCTGGTCCAATTCCAAGAGTATTTCCTTACTAGCTTTTCTGAAAGCAAAAACAACAGAAAACAGGCAACTGGCTCTATGGCATCTTGTTAATAGGTTAGTTCTGGAAAATGTGTAAAAATACTCCAAAGTATGGACAAAACATAAGAAAGTAGATATAAAACAAGCATGGAACATCAAATATTATATATACTCTTGCAACGTATCAGTACCCATTGCCCCATGATATATGAGCTTTCCCATATCAAAATGACAAGGCAACAGACAATGAGCATCTCAGCGATCTTTTTTATTCGCTATTTGCATAGGTTTTTATAGAGGATGCTTCACAGATTGCTCACTATGGTTATGCTGCAAGTTTCCACCATGATTAGGCATGGCTGGGGCTAGCGGCCCAGGCGTTTCTCTAACATATATACAAACTCCATGAGCTTACAAGCTCCCCTTTTATTTCACACCACCGGGATCCATAAGCAAAACAACATGATATCAACTAAATAATGTGCAATGTTGAAAACGTTCCCCATGGTAACATGGTTCTGCTAATTCACAACTTATAAAGTACAAGCATATACGCAACATAGATGGGAATAATGGTTCAAGTTTATTAAGTGCAAGAAAGTAAAGTGTGCCATCAAGTTTGTGAGAGCTTTAATCAATAATTTTCACATAACAAGTTTAATTCGGAAGGTAGATAAAAACATGAATATACTTGGAAATAGAAATAATGGTAATAGGTAGGTATGGTTGACTCTTTGGAATAACTTGGTTTTATTTGGATTTGGATGCATGAGTGGAACTCATACTTGGTACATGTGGAGCCTAGCAAAAGACTGGGAGCGACCAACTAAGAGAGCAATAATGGCCATAATCATGCAAAGCGACAAAACATTATTAATTAAAGCATAAAAGTGATATTACAAGTCAAAAACTAAATGATCATAGAGGCTATGGTTACTTGGTATAGTCTTAACATGGTGTGAGCATGCGCCAAGTCAACCCAAATAAAGAATCAAAGGAGAATACCACAATATTATGCTTTTGTATGCTAAAACAACACATGATTCTTTCAAGGCACATTAAGCAATCTCAATTGTTTGGAACAAGTCATCCTACAACAATAATCACTAATCATAAGGTCAAAGCAATATCAAACATGACATGATAAAGTCTAGGCCACAGTCAAAACAAAACTCCTTTTATACCACTTATAAGCATGAAACTTTCTACTCTTTTCCAATCCAAATCAACTTATTTGAAAACTAATGTATGAATGCGGGGGTCCAACCAATTTATTTAAGCAAACAAAGAAAAACAAAAATAAAAACAAAAATGAAGACGCTCCAATGAACAACACAGTTGTGCATTGTAGCATCCCAATTGTCTAACAATTGTAATGCTACTTGGTCTAGTAAGATATTGGCTACTTCCTATATATAATTGTTGCATCATAATTATAACATGCTCATGTCATCATGCCACCTTGCATTTGAGCATCATATAAAACCCCTTTTCTTTTGGGTCTTCTCTCATATGCATTATTAATTGTATTTGCCTCTTGATATTGTATTTGGTTATTGATATATTGTTTAAATGCCCAAGTTGAGTTGGGGGGATATCTTTTATTCAACTCCATCACTTTTCTTTTCACCACCTTATCATTCCACCATCCTATTATCCATGAGCTTGCAATTCTTTTTCTTCTGATTTTACTCTAGCTCATGTGAATGGGGTGGATCCAATTCTATTAATTCTTTTGATTGGCCTCATTCCACTTCTTGGAAATGCATAAGTATAATGCCATATTATTATTGTTTTCACAAAATCAATCATGGCATTTATTATTTTTGCATGGGCCATGCAATCTTCATCACCACCTTTTATCCCATTGGTTTTTCCTTTGTTTATTGGATCTTTTCTTTGTGAATCATCTCCATCATCTATCCATCATTCCCCATATTCTCTTCAACATCATTTTCTATTTTCATTTACTCCGTGCATGATTCAAATGAGGCCCCTTTCCATAACCCTTTTCTTTCTCTTTTCTTGGATTCTCCTTCACCTCATCTTAACTTAATCAAGCCTCACTCTACCTCTTGGTTGATCTCATAAACACATTTTAAATCCTAAACCACCTAATAAAAACCTAACTTAACTTCCTCTCTATTTTTTCTCTAACCCTAATTTTACACTAAACCCTAAACCTCCTCCCACCTCTCTTTCTTACACTCCCTCTCTCTCTAACATGCTGGTCCCACCTGTCCCTCTCTCTCCCTGGCCCACACCCCAGCCACCCCTACCCTAACCCTAACAAAACCCTAACCCGAGACTACCCCATCTAACCTAGCCAAGTGCACCCGAGCTCACCTCCCCTCTCTCTTTTCCTTCTACCTGCCATGCCAGCCCCACCACCACGCCGACCCCACCTGCAGCCCTCTCCCTGCCCTGCCTGGCTACCCAGGTCGAGCCCCAGCTCGACCACGTGATCGAGGAGAAAAGGAAAGGGCCGAAGCCACTTTTCCCTACCCTGTTCCCACACGCCATATCCTCCCTCTCTCTCGATTTCCCTCACCCACACGGCTCTCCTGCATCGCCCAGATCCGCCCCGAGCCGGTCTCTCCTTCCCCTTCTTCTTCACCGTCGCCAGCACCTGCCGCCAGTCACCGCCGTCTACCCCTATGTCTCGTCGTTCTAGCCGGCGTGCGCCTCGTGGAGGTGGTCTGGAAGACCAAGGAGGCTCCCCTACTACGCCTCGTACGTGCCGACAAGGACAAGGAGCGCCAGCACCGCCAGTACGTCGACGCCCTGCGGAAACCCTAGATTCCCGGCGTGCCAGCCTCCCCAACGATCCTCCGCGCCACTCCCCGATCTGACTCCACCGACCAACCCGCGGTGAGCCCCTCTTCCTCCCTGACAACCTCCGCCTCGCTGTCGCCGCCTGGCGCCGCCGTTCGTTTCGCCGAGCGCCATCAGTGCACGGCATACGTTGCCATTTGTTCCGCGCCGCGCCTCGCAGAGGCACATCTAGCCGCCCGCCGCTCCTCTGTCACCACCCCGTAACCAGCCGCACTGGCTAACACCGCAGCGCGCGCGCCCGCGACGCGAGTTCGAACCCCGCGCGCCGCGCCCCACACCGGTCGAACCCAGACCTGTCCGCGATTCAAAGGAAACAGAAGCACAGTACCGCGGCCCCCCTTTTTGCAGAAAACCCCCTTTTCGATTTCTCGCTCAACCCGTAGTCCGCCGAGCCCACCAGCCAGCCTCTGTGGAAATTTTACAAAGAGCACCCCGTATTTTCTTCACCCCTAACCCGCGGTCCAGTTTGCCCCACTTGTCAGCCCCTGCAGGTCCAACCACTGTCACGTGGGCCTGTAGCCGTCGGACCCATCTGTCACCCTCAGTGGCTAGGTGGAGCCGCGGTAGCAAAAGAGTTTCCCGCGCGTGTGAGCCGCCAGTAGCTGGCCCACCCGTTAGTGGCTGTGGCTAGGTTTGCCTGGGTGACAAAAGCTTTTCCTCTTGCCTGTTTAAATTAAACCTTTTCAAAATTGATTTAAATTCAAATTCAAATCAGATTTAAATAACTTTTCAAATATAAATCCAAATAATACAAATAATATATGTTTTGGAATCAGAAAAATGTGAGGAATTCAAATATGCCCTTAAAAATATTATTTGAACACTTTGAAATTTTGAGATGATTAAAATTACAATAAAATGCCCTTTTCCTTAATTAATTAATAACTTTAATTCTACAACTCCAAATTTGACAAATAATATGTCTAAATCGATCAGCGCGACGAGCCCGTTCTATCTATGCAGTCCTTTCTCTGAATTGAAGCATGCATCATGTCATTCTTACAAATCTGAACTGTTTATGACAATAAAACTTGGTTAAATAAATAGTAAAATGCTTTATTTCTTGTATACACACCTCACCTTTGCCATGCTACTTTAATGCCATGTAAATTGTGCATCATTCATCATGGCATGCTTGTTTGCTTGTCGCACTTTAATTCATATGCTTGTGCACTTTATTTATGTTGGCCCTTGTTTGTTTGGTTCTTCGTCGGATAGACACCCAGCAGGAGAATTACCAGGAATCACAGGAGTACTACCCAGATCCATCTCTCGCTTCAACTGAGCTGCCAGGCAAGCACTACCCCATGCTTGCATACATACAGTACCTATTGCCTCTATCTTATTCTTGCATCATTGAGTCGCGATTGCATCAAATTGAATCCCCACTGAAGCTTGTTCCTCCATCCTATGAGCCATTACTACAGGAGTTGTTTGAGCCATGCGAGTCGTAGAAAAGCATGTGTAGGGTATGTGAGTGTCTGATGAATAAAGAGGTACCTAAACAACTTAACCTGAGTAGTAATGGGATAACTAATGAAAGAGGCACCGATGAGCAATATCTGCTATTTGGTTTTTCATGCTCACTTGTGTCTCGTAGGACCCCGAGTACTTGATTCCTGTTCCTTGTTTATTCGCACTATCCACATCCGGGAGGCCTTATGGACCCCCCCTGAGCCAGAGCTTGATTCATTCTTATTTCTTGGGGCCACAAAGTAGTTTGGGGCTTTATTACTATCCTGTACTTATGCCATGTTTTACTGTTTTATTAAGATTGTGCGTGGGGCACCTATACTGTTTTGGATGCGGAGTGTTTTCGCGGTATCGACAAGCCCAGTCACACTTTCGGGTTCCCAGTCATTTACAGCCATTGACGCAAACCTTGGGTCCGTCTCGAAGCCGGCCAACTTCATTGCGGGTAGCTTAATGGGGTGGCCCCCTGAAATATTTCTGAATCCTGTGATTGCTTTGTCGTGAATGCCTCGTTGGGTTTTGATTTGGTTTTTCCGAGGTTGATCGAGTGTGTGTTGCTATTCGTGCACCCCTGCAGGGTAAATCTTTTTGAAAGTCGTGTTCACGGTTATGGACGACTTGGAGCACAGTTTCTCGATCATAGACAAGTATAACTTAAGTACCGCTCTTATTTTGACTAAGCACTTGACTAGTAAATAGTGCAATACTCATGGAATGGTTAATAAAACTGCCAACGGATGATGGGGGTTGTTCGTCCGCTTCCTCGTTGGTAAGCGAGGAGGAGGATGGATCTGTTAATTATACTGTTATAACTGTTGTTCTTAATTCACGGACATCCGTCTATCATTGGTTAGGTGGATGGTTAGCGAGTATCTGTAGAATTGTTAGGTATTATCTTTTGCTACAATTGCGTCGCCCCAGGTTGTGTCCCCTTTAGCGGCATAAAGACTTGCTAAGTACCCCTAGGGTCTCATACGATAAATTGTTTGATGCATATGAACATGTGTATTCGCAAGATGGATACTGGGTGGAAGAGATAGATGAAGTTGGCAACGATCATTCGGTGTAGAGATTCCGGGAACGGGGATCCGTGAGATCTATGGGTGGGATGTGTTTATTTATGGGGCATCTTATGCCGATTTGCTTCTTATCCGTACTCGGATTTTGTTTTCCGCTTCCGCCTGATACTCTGATGTTTGTTGTATGAGGAGCTATCCTAAATTATTATCTCTATCTAGGATATTTGAATCTTGCCGTATGGCGTTGCAATATTTCTATTTCTTTTAGATGGAATGGCTCTGAGGACTGTTGTATGTGGCTTGCATACATACTCATTTGTGTATGTAGTTGATCCCTTCGCCTGCCGATTACGCCGCTCGTTCTTGTCCCGATGTCTGAAAGTGGTTAGGACGGCCGAAAGGTCTACTATGAGTGGCCCTGGGCCCCACCGTACTATTTTAACCACTTTCGTTCATCCAGGCATGTAACTAAGAGCGTAATTCACCGAGGTAGTTACATGCATGAAACAATAAAAATGAAGTGTTTGGAAGAAAACCTGAGGTTTTTATTGATGAAGAAGGGGATGCCTTGGGCATCCCCAAGCTTTAACGCTTTTACTTCTTGAATATTTATTGGGGTGACACAGGTGACATCCCCAAAATTGAGATTTTGTCCATACTTCATCTTATCACATTATTCTTCCCTACATTTTAAAATTTCCTTCATACAAAACTTCACACAATCTTCATTAGCAATATTAGTGCACTCAAGATAATAAGTCTTTGAGTTCAGTTTCAACATAAGTAAAACTTCCATTAAAACACAAGATACTGTAGCAATTCTTTAATAAGTTCAAGTAATTGGCAAGAACTCAAAGATAAAGCGATTAAGAGGCAAATGCAAATAATGACAGAAATCTGTCAAAACAGACCAGCAGGTAAAAACCAATTTTTTCGAAGACCTTCTGTTGCTCAAATCGAAAAGTGCTAAACTAATGAAAGTTAGATAACGACCTAGGGCAGAAGCACAAAACATACAGCTCAATCCGTCGTACATAGATTTTTCACGAATTTTTACACTGAAGCACAAAAATCTGTTTTAGGACAGCAACTTTCCCAAGTCTTACTTCTCTCTCATTAGAGGTTATTCTTGGCACAAAAACCACACAAAAAGGATAAGGAGAGGTTACTACTGAGGCAATAACTTCCAAGACTCAACAAAATAAAAACTTACTGAATAAAAATTTGGGTTATCTCCCAATAAGTGCTTTTCTTTAACGCCTTTGAGCTAGGCATAGGAAGCAAGATTCAAGTATTCTCAAATGAAGAAGCATTAAGACCAAATTTTGTTTTAATAGGAGAGGCAAAATGACTCTTCTCTCTCTTCTTAGGGAAGTGTTCTATACCTTTCTTGAGTGGGAGTTGATATTTAATGGTGCCTTCTTTCATATCAATAATGGCACCAACAGTTCTAAGAAAAGGTCTTCCCAAAATAATAGGACAAGAAGCATTGCATTCAACATCCAAAACATAGAAATCAATGGGGACATAGGTATTGTTAACCATAATAAGAACATCATTAATACTCCCCATGAGTTTCTTTTTAGCATTATCATCAAGTTGGACATCTAAATAACAATCTCCTAATGGTGGCAAATCAAGCATTTCATAAATCTTTCTAGGCATAATAGAGACACTAGCACCAAGATCACATAAAGCTTTTAGGTCAAAATTATCCACTTTCATATTAATGATGGGTTCCCAACCATCTTCTAATTTCATAGTAATAGAAGCTTTATGTTTCAATTTTTCCTCTTTAATTTTTATGAGAGCATCAGTAATGTGTTTTATAAAGGCCATATTCATAGCACTAGCATTAGGAATTTTAGCAAGATTTTGTAGGAACATAATTACTTCAGAAATATTGCAACCATCAAGATCAAAATCATAATTACCATTCAAGGTAGTACAGCTATTGTTTCCCATATTTCGAAGAATTTCAGCATTTTTATTGGAAAAGGTTCCATTGGTTTCAGATATTGTTGCAAAAGGAGTGGGGACTTGATGTGGTTTGCTAGCATCAACATTAGTGGTGGTGATAGTACAAATACTACTATTTCTAGCAATTTCATCTTCTCTTTCCCACTTAGCATGCAATTTACCTAACAGTCTAACATTTTCATCAATTCTAACTTGTATGACATTAGTAGCAGCAAAGGGGTTTTCCATAGTTTCAGGTTTAGCAGCCATTTTATTAATTAAATAGGATTGTGCTTTAGACAAAGATGATATATTTATTTCAGCATTAGAAAGTTTGGATTGCAAACCAGGAATTTCTCTATTTAAACTCTCAAGTTGATGACTAATATTTTTTCAAAATAGTAGATTGTTCCTCCATGCTTTTAGTAAATAATTTATTCTATTCATATTGCATTGGCATGAAGGTTTTAGTGGCCTTTTCAACTTCTAAAATTCTTGCTTCACTAGGCATTCCAGACTTATCATAATAACCATTAGTATTATTAGGAGGATATGGCCTATGATTATTATTACCAACATTATTCATGTAGGTATTGTTGCTAAAATTGTTATTTCTAATGAAGTTCACATCCACTTGCTCTTCTTGAGCAACCAAAGGGGCCAAGGGGACATGGTTTGGATCAATATGAGCTTTCCCATTAACAAGCATAGACATAATAACATCAATTTTATCATTCAAGGAGGAGGTTTTTTCAATAGAATTTACCTTCTGATGCCGTGAAAATCTGTCGCGCAACACCAGGATAACAGTCGTACTTTCGTGACGACGAACGGATGATTTTCGAGCAAATCAATAAAGAATTCCTCGCTTTCGTGGAGGAGATCCGACTGTTTTTTCAGGACAAAACGGCAAAGATCCGACCAAACCCTAGGCGGCTAGGGCTCAGCAGGAGATAAACAGAGAAGAAATTAAACGTACGTGAAAAATTAGTGTTTTGATAATAGATCGATTGTGTTTTTTTCCAATGGCCGTATGCTTGTATTATATAGGCAGCCTGGACTTCCCGTTTACATGGTGCTAGGTAGCATACAAGAATAAAACTCTACAAGCTAAAAGCGACTATGACATGTAATAGTCCGGTCTGATTTTGCATGTGTCGGAATTCCGAAGCCCAAACTAAGAAACCTACAGATTCACTTGGACCCTTAAGCTCGAATAAAATATTCTAATAAAATGCTAATGACTAGATAATGAATAACTAATCATGCATGTAAGTTTCCATCTGCATTTTTTCTTACGTGATGGCACAACCTTGGTGAAAGGGCATGTATGCCCCATGTGTGGTTTTGGTAATTAATGAAAATCCCTATGGACTAATGTGCAAATTGAGTTTCACTTGTAGGTTTGTCCATTGGCATCGCTTGGACCATGTGTTGGTTTCAAGGATGAAAAATAAGAAGCATCGTCTAAGGGCTTTGTGCCTATTGGAATCAAGTAGAAGAAGAAGAAGATCAAGTATGCCTTGAAGAAGAAGAAGAAGATGGAGTTCCTCATGGCTTTCCTCAAGACATCATCATCAAGATTTGATGTGCAAGCTCACGGTGCGCCATCTCTAGAAGATATCATGCTTGGAGCTTGCCATCCTCGGCGTTCATGGAGTGATGAAGACAAGGTCAAAGAAGTGGTTTTCCCATGGAGTATGGGGGAGCCATTCACAAGTCTTCATCAAACAAGAGCAAGCAAGAGCAATTAAGAAAGGTGTTCCATCTTGAAGGTGACAAGATTGTCTACATCAAGCTCAAGTGGGATGCTCAAGGCAAAGGTATGATCTTGATTGGGTTTCTATTTTACCGGTCTCGTGTAGTGTTGGGAGACCGGGTTTAGGATAGATAACCGTACTATCAAGAGGGGCTCTCGAGTGGGTGACTCATTCGTATCTTTTGGAGAGAGCTCAAACCTTTGCACACATAGCATCATCTTTCTTGGTTGTTGTTTGGTTCTTGTCCATGTGAGGATCTAGAGCTTGTGGTTATCTTCATAACAAGCTCTAGTTCATCTAAATGGATTTCCCATGCATATCTTATTGCGTTTTTGATCTTGCGGGTTTTCCGGCTCCACACCTTGGGAGGTATCTCACATATATATTTATGGTATTTTCTCCCTTGGTGATATCCAATATTTCATCTCGTTTGGAGTTCGGATGTAAAAGTTATGGCATTTCTGGTTCTGAAGTTTCTCTGACCGGAAGTACCGGCCAGACGCCGGAAGTACCGCTCGGGCAGAAATGCCGCCGGTAGTACTGGTGTTAATACCGGCCCAACTTCCGGTGAACCCATTTTTGGTTCAGTGTGCGCTCTGCCTGGTCTGCGCTATTTGACGGAACTTCAGTCGGAATCTTGGGCGGTTGTACCGGCCCAGGCGGTAGTACCGGTGACCCACCGGTAGTACCGACCGGCTTCGTTTTTGTGTTTGTTTGCACCGTGTTTTTGGACCGTTGGCTGAGTGCCACCGGTAGTACCGGCCACCCACCGGTATTACCGGCCGTGCGTGATTCTGTGGGTAACGGGCAGATCAGGGAGCCCTTTAGAAGGATCTCCCCCTTTCCCCTTCGAAACTAACTCGTTTTTCTTGGTTCTTGCTCTCTCTCTCTCCTCCATTGTTGACCTTGAAGAGCTTGCCCTCTCCCCTTCTCCCTCCTATGATTCTTGCATATTTTTGAGGGATTTGAGAGAGGAGATCTAGATCTACAAGCCCCACCAAGCAAAATCTATTCTTTGTGAAGGAATCCTTGGGATCTAGATCTTGGAGAGTTTTGTGTTCTCCTCTTGTGTTCTTCCTCCCTTATTCCCCCAATAGCTTTTGTAGCGTTGGTGGAATTTGAGAGAGAAGGACTTGCCTCTTGTATTTGGTTCATAGGTTTGAGTTCTCCTCGGAGATTCGGTGAGTTCAATCCCTTGGGATTGTTTCTCTTGGGTTCTTGAAACCCTAGAAGGTTGTGTGGTTGGATTGTTGACCTTTTGTGGTCTTGTAGCCTTTTGTGGCCTTGTTGCCTTTTGTGGCTTTGTAGCCTTTGTGGCATTGTTCTTGGGGCTCCAATTGAGTTGGGGAGGTTCCCCAAGCTTGTTGGCCTTTTGTGGCATTGTGGAGCCTTTGTGGCGTTTCTTGGGAGTCCTCCAATTGAGTTGTGGAGATTGCCCCAAGCCTTGTACGGGTTCGGTGACCGCCATCAAGTGTCCCATAGTGGAACGTGAGTAGGCCTTTGTGCTGAGTTCATGGGAGAATAGGGTGAGCCTTTTGTGGCGTCGGTGAGTTGCGTGGCTTTGCATCCTTGGTGAGGCCTTGTGTGGCATTGGGTGAGCATCGAGCCACCCCACCTCGAGGTGAGCCATTTGTGGCGTTCGAAGTACATTGCGCCCCCGCACCTCTCCAACGGAGACGTAGCTTCTTTGGAAGTAAACTTCGGGAAACAAATCATCGTCTCCGCGTCCATCGGTTATCTCTCAACCGAGCCCTTTACTTATGCAATTTATATTGTGATAGCCTTTGTGCTTGAAGTATTATAACTTGCTATCACCTTGTTGCCTGTCTTGCTTAGCATAGGTTGTTGGTGCACTTAGTGAAACTAGTGGATATAGGTTTTGGTTTGATAAATTAAACGTTAAGTTTTATTCTGCATTTATTAGAGCTTAAACCGTAATATTTTTTAAAACGCCTATTCACCCCCCCTCTAGGCGACGTCCATTTTCCTTTCACTTGGCAATAATCCTCCTTGAAATTGGCGTCCAGCAAGGACTTGTCCTAAGCAGTAGCAGGTTTGCTTGATGTATCGCACAATCCCTTCCATCGTTAACTTCATGCAAAAAATACCTGTTGCAATTATCGAATAAAATACCAACTGATTAGTTTGATCAGCTATTAAATTAATTTGGCCCATATATTTCCAGTAGCCAAATTTTGTAGTCAACACAAGCCCCCTGTTTTTGGTACAATAATATTTATCAAAAACACTATACCATTACCTCAGGACGATGTTGATCAACTCACCGGCCACATATAATTGCTTAGGACGATGTCTAAAGAACACATCGGCCAAATTTCTTGGGGCGATACTCCATATAATATATCGGCCATGGCATCATTAATCCTCCTGCCACATACTAGGATAATACTTTTTCAAGTATTTTCCATTGAGGGCTTTTGGCAATTTCACTCCCTGCAAAAGATTGTACAAAATATGATTTTTCAGGAACAATCTCTACAACTCTATAAGGTCCCTTCCAACTCGGCGACCATTTGTTGAATTTTCTATCTCTAGTCTCAACAGGTAAAATCGTTTTCCACACAAATTCTCTTATTTGAAACGATTTTTCTTTTACCTTTTTTATTATAAGCCTTAGCTACTCTTAATTTTTCTTTTTCAATCTCTCGCAAGGCTCTTAATCTTTCTTCTGGAACATCGTCTATTCTATCCATCATCAAATTATTATAATCTACAGCCGACAAATTATTTTATCTGGCCACTCGCAGAGATTGTAAATTAATCTCGACAGGCAATACCGCCTCCTGTCCATATACTAGCTCATACGGTGTCACTTGGGTTGCCCCATGCTTAGATATCCGATGAGCCCACAAATCTTCTGAAAGCACCTCATGCCATCTTTTCGGATGCTCCTCAATTTTTTTATAAGTTTAATTAAAGACTTATTGCTAGATTCGGCTTGTCCATTAGCTTGAGCATAATAAGGCGACGAATTCAACCACTTAATTCTAAATGATTCGGCAAACTTACAAAATTGATGGGACATAAAAGAAGAACCTTGATCAGTAGTTAGAGTTTGGGGAATACCAAATCTATGAATAATATGCTCCAAGACAAAACTAAATAGCTCCATATAAGTCATATTTTTCAAGGGAACTGCTTCAGTCCATTTAGTAAAATAGTCGGTGGCTACTAGGACGAAGCGATGCTTTTTGGAAGAAGAGGTATGTATCTCACAAATAAAATCTAAACCCCATCCTCTAAACGGCCACGACTTAATTATAGGATACAACATAGCCGCGGGTGCTAATTGTATATTTTCGAATTTCTGACACGCTTCACACCCTCTATAGTACAAAAACAATCTTCTAACAAAGTCGGCCAATAAAACCCCGCTCTTTTTAATAATCATCGCATTTTATGAGCCGACTGATGTGTCTCACATATACCTTCATGCACCTCAGCCATAGCTATTTTAGACTGATCAGGATCTAAGCATTTTAAAAGTAATCCATCTATAGTTCGGATATAATTTGTCGTTTAACAAAATATATTTTAAAAGCTGTCGTCGAATTTTTCTATCTCTTGTCTGACTCGGTTCTTTTAAATAATTTATTAATGGAACTCTCCAATTTATAGGTTCTAAGTTATTTTGTAATTTGGTAGCTTCTAACTCATCCACCAAATCATGATTGCCATGTACCGCCAATTCTTGGCCTGAACCAGGGCCAGCCAAACCATGCACCGAGCTAGTACCGAGTAGTTCAGTCTTATTCCCTACATCAACTAGTGCTGGTTTTTCCAGTACCAAAAATTTCCCCCGCTAATAAGGTAACCAAACGTTTGCTGTGCTAAAAAATTAGCTCTAGAATTTTCTTCTCTAGGTATATAATTAATAGTGAACGTATGTAGAGTTTTGATTATATCTAGACATCGGTCCAAGTAGCTATTCAATAAGCCGTCTAAACACTGAAATTCGCCTTTAACTTGTTATACCACCAGAAGCGAATCTCCAAAAGCATCTATATCTTTTACGCCCATATCCACTAGGCTTTGTAAACCAAACAACATAGCCTCATATTCAGTTTGGTTGTTAGTACAATCATATTCTAGACAGACCGATATTTCATAGATAACATTATTAGGTGAAATTAACATATTGCCGACGCCTTGTGCATCTCTACAACCTGATCCATCAAAATAAAGCTTCCATGGTAAATGCTAACATAACTAATGTCTTCCTCATCCTTAACTCTATGATCAACAATAAATTCGGCGATGACTTAACCCCTCATAGCACGCAGCGATTCATATACTAAATCATATTCTATTCTATTAGCGCATAAGCCCACTTTCCAATCCTACCACTAAGAATCGGTCATTGCAACATATACTTAATTACGTCGGCTTGACAGGCTACTACACATGTACTAGGAAGTAGATAAGGGCCGAAACTTGGTACATGCATAATATAAAGACAAGCATAACTTTTTCAATAAACACGTACCGTGTCTCGGCGTCGAGCAAACGACGACTTAGATATGCAATGATGTACTCCTTTCCATCGTCTTCTTGTATCAATACCGCACCGATCACCGTATCTTGTGCAACAATATATAACCTGAACGGCACACCGGACTTGGGCGCTCGCAATACTGATGGACTCAACAAGTATCTCTTTATATTATTAAAAACATCCCGTTGTTCTGCCCCTCAAGTAAATTCGACTTCATGCTTTAGCCGAAGTAAAGGCATAAACGATTCAATTTTTCATGCAAGGTTAGATATGCAAGCTTAGATATGAATCGTCTCAAGTAATTAATTTTTCCCAACAACTTTTGCACATCCTTTTTACATTTAGCCTCCTCCAACTTTCTAATTGACTCTACTTTTGTAGGATCAATCTCTATGCCTCGTTCATGAATAATAAAGTCTAAAAACTTTCCAGCCGACACACCAAAAACACATTTAAGTGGATTCATTTTCAAACCATACCGGCGCATTCTTTCAAAAGCTAAACGCATATCGGCTAAATGATTATCAAACTCATCCGATTTGACAACTATATCATCAATATACACTTCTAGTACTATGCCTAATAGATCGTGAAATATCAAATTCATAGCGCGTTGGTATGTAGCACGAGCATTTTTCAAACCAAACGTCATAACGACCCACTCGAATAAACCAACAAAACCTGGGCAATGAAAAGCAGTCTTGGACATATCTTGTTCGGTCATAAATATCTGATTATAACCAGCATTACCATCTAAAAAACTAATTACTTTATGTCCCAAGACATCATTAATAAGCATATCGTCTATAGGCATAGGATATTCATATTTAGGAGTGGCTTTATTCAAATCTCTAAAATCAACGCAGACCCTAATATTATTAGTATTTTTCTTTTCAACGGGCACAATATTAGAAACCCACTCAGCATATCTACATGGCTGAATAAACCCAGCTTTCATCAACTGATCAATTTCTTGTTTGGTGCGGTCATATAAATTAGAATTAGAACTTCTATGGGGTTGTTTATGCGCCCTAAAACCAGATTTAATAGGTAGTCTATGCTCAACTAATTCTCTACTCAAACCGGGCATCTCGCTATAACTCCAAGCAAAACAATCAACAAATTCTTTAAGTAATGCACATACCTCGCTTTTATGATCGGCTTCCATATTAGCGTTGATAAATGTAGGCCTTGGAATGCTCCCATCACCAATATCTACCTCTTCAAGTGGGTCAGCCGATGAAAATCCCTGTCCGAGCTTCTCCATATCACCAAAATCTTCAATTGTCTCATGCATATCGTTCTTTTTGGAACAATACTCCTCGGTGCGCCTTTGCAACCACTTAATATTGTCATCTTTACTCACCATTTATATAGATAAATTGTTAAGCCAAGCTATGCTAGCCGGCTGTGCCTTTATGGGTACAAAACCATCTCTACCGATATTGATATAATCATAATCTGATAAATCCCTACCAGTGAAACATCGCATCTCACCATGTTGCCAATCAAGCGGCGCTTCTGTCAAAGCAATGCAAGTAGAATTATCCTCGTCAATTACCTCCACATCATCATCAACCCACTGAATTAAGCACTGGTATGGAGTAGAAGGGATGCAACAATTCGCATAAATCTAGTCGCGCCCCAAAAGGATATTGTAGCGGCCTTTGACATCAACAACAAAAAATGCAGTCGACAATGTTTTGCTTCCGACTGTAAGCTCCATAGAAATAACACCCTTAGCTTCAGATAATTCTCCCGAGAATCCGCTAAGTCCCATGTTGGTCTTCATTAGCGCGCTCTCTTTTCGGTTCAGTTTAGAAAAGACCGAAAAAGGCATAATATTAACACCGGCACCGCCATCAACGAGCATGCGACCAATCGGCTTACCATCAATATGGCCTCGGATGAACAATGGTTTTAGGTGATGTTCATGCTTCTCCGGTTTCTCAAACATCGCATTTTTGGTCCAAGAGCAAGCTCTGCAACTTCAACTTCAGGTGCACGGAAATCAGCAGGTAAGGCAAACACCATAATAACATCCATATCAGTAGGCGCCTCATCTTTACCCTCTGAATTACCATCAGCATCAGCAAGCGCGTCATCAGAATTTTTATTTTTCTCGGCGGCGATGCGCTTCTCCTTCCATGTCTTCGTAGGCGCCACCATTGGTCTAGCTCGATTGAACCACTTATCCCGCTTCTTGTCAGCTATCTTCTCTTTAATTTCTAACGCTCGTAGCCGCTGGACACATTGTTTCTGTGTATTTGTAAGACCCCCAGGCACCACTGAAGTCCTGGTTTAGTTCTGGGTGCGACTGACATGTTTCGGCTGGACACTGGATTTTCTGGCCTGTACGAAGGTACTGTATTTTTTGGGACGAACTTTCTGTCTTTGGCCGAAAAATATCCTTGCCGATTAAACCCACCAACATGTCCAACTTTGTAGCTGCCACTACTTGAATTCACGTACTGCATAGATGTACTAGTACTATATTTAAAACCAATTGGAGACGATGCTCCCGAGTTACCGATTCTTACCGAATCAGTATGCGTGTCAACTGAAGCAAGTTTCTGACTTCTAGTAGTGGGCACGGTAGGTGTTTTATTTTTAACTTCCTCCAAAAACTGATCAGATCCTTTCTGCTGTAGCTTACCACCGTCTTTTCCATTAACAGCTACTTTCGGAACGGAACCTACCCCAACAATGTTACTTGTTTCCGAATTATCAACGACAACCTCAGCTGGTTGGTATTCACCAACATTCAAACCACAAGAAACATCTGAATCTTCTGAACTTTCTACAGTTTTCGGTTCAGCATGCTTCGGCACCCAAATGCACTGTTTATCGCCATTATAATTCTTACCACCTACACTGCGACTTGGCGATTGGTTCCTTTGCACAACGATCGCATCACGTGACCGAGCCTCATGATCAAAACGATCTCTTTTCTCATGTATATGCGGTCTGAACATAGGCCTCGGCGCAATCCATCCCGGCTGAAAATAACCTGTTGGCCCTGCAGGTTATGGCGCCCACGAATTGAAACCCCATGGAGGAAACTGAGGATACATCGGAGGTAGACAACCCCAATATGTCGGCTCCATTGGAAAATACGGCTGCTGATTATACTGATTTCCTCGCCAATGCTCATGCCCTCTAGAATCAGAAGGAGACCTCGGACGCTTATTACCTCCAAGCCGATTAAACACATTATCGGCCTTGCGCGATGTATATTTTTCCAGCAGCATATTAACAGTCGGCTTCGGTCTCGGAGCAAGTTTCTTCCTTTGATTGACTTTCCACACTCCTACTTCTTGATTTTTTTGGCTTGATCATCCTCGGAGGAGCGTTATCATCAAAAAGATTTTTCTCTCTCGCGGACTCGGCCTCATCCGACTGAATAAGCATCTTCTTTTCCTCAACTTCAATTATATTGATAGGAAACGGGTCACTATCGAGCTTCATCTTAGAACCTTCTGCAAATGTCAATCGTTCGTCACTAATGGCCGATTGCACCTGTCGATGAAACACATTACAATCATTAGTAGCATGAGAAAAAGAATGGTGCCACTTACAATATGCTCGTCTCCCCAATTCTTCTGGACTCGGAATTACATGTCCTTCTCATAATCTAATTAATTTTCCTTGCAGTAACATATCAAATATTCTATCACACTTGCTAACATCAAAAGTATATTTAACTTCCTCTCTTCTAGCAGGTGTAGGTTTCAAAGCATGACATGCAAAAGGTTTTGACTTAGATGATTGGACTCATTCGGCTACACATATAGCAACGCCATCTTCACTAGCCGAATCGTTATCACAATCTACAGCATTAACCGTGCGGTTTTCTTTCTCCTTAATTTTATTATCTTTAAACCGACTATATTGTTTAACATCTTTAGCTCGGTTTTCTTGCGCCAAAGCCTTTTGCAAAACTTGATTAACATCTGAAAATTCTTGACCTTCTAACTTATCCTTAATATGATTGAGCAAACCCGAAAAAGCAAGATCAGCTAAATCCTTTTCGGCTATGTTAAGGCTAAAACAACGGTTTTTAACATCTCTAAACCTCCTGATATATTCGTGAACACTTTCATTATACTTTTGCCTAATCATAGTTAAATCTGAAAGTCAAAGTTCAGTTTCACAGCTGTAAAAATACTCATGAAATTTCTGCTCCAATGATGCCCATGTTGAAATAGAATTAGGAGCAAGCGATGTAAACCAAGTAAATGCAGTACCAGACAAAGACAAAGGAAATAATTTTATCCTATAAACATCAGATGTGCCGATATCACTGCATTGTGCTAAAAATTGACCTATGTGTTCAAAAGTTGATCTACCATCCTCACCCGTAAACTTAACAAAATCTGGAATTTTAAAACCACGAGGATATGGTGTCAAGTCAAAATAATCAGGGTATGGCTTCTGATACGCACTGCTCAACCCTTAGTTTCAAACCAAATTCCCTAAGTATGTTAGCAAGTTGATCTTTAAAACTATCAGTAGGCTGTGGAGAACTATTTTGTGGAACAGATGGAAAAACAGTACGTGGTGGCATCTCAGCCAAAGCAGTTGAGCATATGTGGTTTGTTGCGGAGATGCGTTAAAATATGAATCCGGTACCGGCCCGTAAGAAACCCCGGTATCAACCGGTGGCAAAGGTGGTGTATTATATGCTACCGTTTGATAACTAGGTTGCTGCAAATTAGAGCTAAAACCCACGTTTGGGTTATTGCTATTGTAAACTTGTGGAACTAAAGTCAGAAACTATGGCAGGAGCAACACTAGGTACAAAATTATGGGCTGAACTGCTAGCATAAATTCGGCCAGTTTGATTGTTGTTGAAATTAACGTGAGGTTGTGCTACATTAACCGATGCACCGGGTATACACGTATGACCAGATAAATTGACTAATTCATTATTTTTCGGAAGCACCGGCTGTTTGTCATGATGCTCATCATTGATTTGGAGTACTAACGAGTGAACCTGGCGAGATAAACTATTTTCAATTTCCTTACTGACCTGCTCCTTAAACTCGCCAAATTTACTAGCTAATTCAGTAATGGTACGCGACGCATCTGCCATGTCAGAAGCGTACTTGCTAGCTACGGATGCATCAGTTAGACGAGCAATATCTTCTGTTGAATTAATTACCTTTGAGACAAGTGCAAGAGAAGGGCTCGGCGCCGTTACCTTTTTTACGGCGCCGTTCCTCGTCTTGTAGTATCGCTTCAGCTTCTCGGCCTTATCCGCTTCAAGTTCCCGCTCAAACTCGCGGCGCTCATCCTCGGACAGATCGTCAAGCGTGACGGGGATGATGTTGTCCTGGTTGAGGTCGCATAAGTTCTTCGGATCGGAATCCATCGTGTCTCTTTTGTTCTCCGTTTCCAGCAGAGTCGCCAATTGTGTTGCCGCGAAAATCTGTCGCGCAACACCAGGATAACCCTCATGCTTTCGTGACGACGAACGGATGATTTTTGAGCAAATCAACAAAGAATTTCTCACTTTCGTGGAGGAGATCCGACCGTTTTTCAGGACAAAACGGCAAAGATCCGACCAAACCTTAGGCGGCTAGGGCTCAGCAGGAGATAAACAGAGAAGAAAGTAAACGTACGCGAAAACGTAGTGTTTTGGTAATAGATCGATTGTGTTTTTTTCCAATCGGTTGTATGCCTATTATATAGGCAACCTGGACTTCCCTTTACATGGTACTAGGTAGCGTACAAGAATAAAACTCTACAAGCTGAAACCGATTATGACATGTAATAGTCTGGTCTGATTTTGCATGTGTCGGAATTCCAAAGCCTAGACTAAACAAACGTACAGATTCACTTGGACCCTTAAACTCGAATAAAATATTCTGATAAGATGCTAACGACTAGATAATGAACAACTAATCATGCATGTAAGTTTCCATCTGCATTTTTCATTACGTGATGGCACAACCTTGGCTATAATCCTCCTTGAAATTGGCGTCCAGCAAGGACTTGTCCTAAGTAGTAGCAGGTTTGCTTGATGTATCGCACAATCCCTTCCATCGTTAACTTTATGCAAAAAATACCTATTGCAATTCTCGATTAAAATACCAACCGATTAGCTTGATCAGCTATTAAATTAATTTGGCCCCATATATTTCTAGTAGCCAAATTTTGTAGTCAACACCTTCTTACCTTGTGGAGCTCTCTTAGTGTGTCATTTAGAATAGTTAACCATTATATTATCTAGGAGCTTCGTTGCAGCATCCAAAGTAATGGTCATAAAGATACCTCCAGCAGCAGAATCCAGCAAATTTCTTGAGGAATAATTCAGTCCTGCATAAAAAGTTTGGATAATCATCCAAACAGTCAGTCCATGAGTGGGACAATTCTTTACCAAAAATTTCATTCTTTCCCAAGCTTAAGCAACATGTTCATTATCAAATTGTTTAAATTTCATTATTTCATTTCTCATAGATATAATCTTAGCATGAGGATAGTATTTTCCAATGAAAGCATCTTTGCATTTAGTCCAAGAATCAATACTATTTCTAGTTAGGGATAGCAACCATTCTTTAGCTTTTCCTCTCAGAAGGAAAGAAAACAATTTAAGCTTAATAATATCTCCATCTATATCCCTATGTTTTTAGATCTCAGAAAGTTCAACAAAGTTATTAAGGTGAGCAGCAGCATCTTCAGTACCAACACCAGAGAATTGTTCTTTCATAACAAGATTGAGGAAAGCAGGTTTAATTTCAAAAAAAGTAGCTTTAGGAACAGGTGGAGCAATAGGTCTGCACATAAAATCGTTGTTGTTTGTGCTGGTGAAGTCACAGAACTTAGTGTTTTCAGGAGTATTCATTTTTGTAAGATTAAAATAAGCCAACAAAAATAGAAACTCAAATAGGAACTAATTTTTTTTGTTTTTGATTTAAAGAAGCAAACTAGTACAACTAATTTTTCATGTTTTTAATAAAAGAAATAAGCAAACAAAACAAAAATAAACTAAGCAAAACAAAAAAACAAAGTAAAGAGATTGGTTGTGAGGGATTCCCCTTGTGAAGCTGTCCTTGACTCCCCGGCTATGGCGCCAGAAAAAGGCTCGATGGCTTAGGATACGTTGAACTCGTTGGGAACCCCAAGAGGAAGGTATGATGTGCACAATAGCAAGTTTCCCTCAGTTATGAAACCAAGGTTATCGAACCAATAGGAGCAAGGAAACAACCCCAAGATGTTACTACCAACTTGGAATCCTGTACAACACAACCACATAACTTTGCCCCAACTTATAGTGAGGTTGTCAATCTCACCGGTTTGCTAAAAACAAAGGATAAACGTATTGTGTGGAAGATAGTAATTGCTTGCAGAAAGTAAACTGTAAATAGTAAATAGTAGATGGTATAGAAATGGTAAAAGAATGGACCGGGGTCCATAGTTCACTAGAGGTGATTCTCCTTAAGATAAATAGCATGTTGGGTGAACAAATTACAGTGGGGCGATTGACAGATTTGAGAAAGCATGCATATACTAAACATCTTGACTCCTATGAGATTTGATTGGGCATTACAACATTATACATAGACCGTAATCCAACTTCATCTATGACTAATAATCCACCTTCAGGTTATCGTCCCAACCCCCTCCAGTATTAAGTTGCAAGCAATAGATAATTGCATTAAGCAAAGTGTGTAAAGTAAATAATACGATTGTCCCATGGACAAAGGATTGCTGTTTTCTCCCTAGTAGCAACAACACATCTAGCACCTTAGAGATTCATGTCACTTCCCTAGATTACTAGAGGCATGAACCCACTATCGAGCATAAATACTCCCTCTTGGAGTTGCTAGCATCTACTTGGCCAAGATAGCTACTAACAACGGAAAGCATGCAAGATCACAAATAAAATAGACATGATAGAATCAATAATCAATCTGAAATAGCATCTCAATATCCATCGGATCCCTGCAAACATAACATGTAAGATTAGAAATAGATGATCTTGATCAGGAACGGAGGTCACAAGATCTAAACATGATAGCACAAAGGAGGAGAACCAACCATCTAGCTACTACATGGACCCGTAGTCCAAGGATGAACTATTCATGCATCACACCGGAGGCAGTTATGGTGATGAAGAAGGACTCTAGTGTGATCTCTCCCCTCTGGCAGGGTGCCGGCAAGAGCTTCGGATCACCCCCCGATCTGGGGATGGAGATGGAGGCGGGTAAAGACTCTTCCGTGGATTTCTGTGGGATTTTGATCGGGTACTTAGGGTTTTCGTCCCGGGAGGATTTTATAGGTAGAAGGGCAAGGTCGGTGGAGGCCCAAGGGGGCCACACCAGGTGGCGGAGCGGCTAGGTCTGGCCACGCCATCCTAGGGTGTGGCCGCCTCGTGGCCCCTCTTCGTCTCCCCTCCAGACTTTGTGTTGCTTCGGGTAAAATATTGACTTTGGTTTTTGTCCGGTCCAATTCCGAGAATATTTCCTTACTAGCTTTTCCGAAACCAAAAACAGCAGAAAACAGGAAACTGGCACTATGGCATCTTGTTAATAGGTTAGTTCCTAAAAATGTATAAAAATACCCCAAAGTGTGGATAAAACATAAGAAAGTAGATATAAAACAAGCATGGAATATCAAAAATTGTAGATACGTTTACGGCGTATCACCACCAAGGGTAACACAAGGGAACCAATAACAAACTGGTATCAAGAGCTTTTGGTTGCCATGTTCGAGTTTGTGTTGAGTTTCTAGCCACCAATTTATTTTTTCTTGCCTAAATTTGAAAACTTCCACCAAAATGAGACATATTCGTGATTTCGATTGATCTAGGTTTTGAGAGTGTTTTGGTAGGTTTTGATCCATAGATACGCTGCTATACTCGTCGATCTACCTCCCTTTGCGTTCACATGGCCTAATTCCTTGGTTTCCACCTTTGATTTGGTGTTTTCCTTTGAAGATTTTCTACCCAAATTGCGAAAAACACGTCAAATCTTCGTTTTCTGGAACCACCGGTACTACCAGGCCAAAAAAAGCTACTACCACAATTTCCCGGTACTCGAGCAGTACTCAGCACTCCATAAAACCCTATACTACCGGAATTTTTTCCGGTACTACCGCTCGTACTAGAAGCAAAATCAGCAATTTCAGATTTTAGCTTTCTCGCTGTTTTACACATAACTTTTGCATTTGAACTTGGATTTTAGTGTTATTTAGCTAGTTTCGAAGAGAACAGAGATCTCTACATCTCCATCCACGTTGTTTATGCTATCTACTCCAACAAAAATCCTTGAGCAAGAACGGATCAAACAAATAAAGGTTGAAGATCGATGATGAATGGTATAACAATTTTGTGACTTCTCCCCACTTGCTTTTCTTTGCAAGCCACACTATCTTTGCGGTACAACAAATACCTATTGATACTAGTTACTCCTATGATTGTTTGTGCTTTGCATATTTGATATCTTGTATAATACCGAGCAAAAGTTGTAAGCGATATCTCATATAGTTAGCTTGTACAATTGTTTGCATAGGAAAAAGCAAGTGAAAAATAAAAAAAGAATAAAAAAAGATAAAAATACAAAGAAAAATAAAGAGATACAAGTGCCATAGGGAATAGGAAGCGCAAGCTCGATGAACATATTGTAGGTGGTACTTACTGTGCAAATCGCGTAGCCCTCCAATTTTGTGCAATCGAACTAGCGTCTCTGCTTGCACTTGTGCGGTATGAGTTTATAGTCTTCGCTCGGACTTCGTTTGGTTCTTAGCTCACGTTTTCAATCGCACAAGTCCCGTTTATCCCACCGTGTGTGTTTCCTTGATCTTAATTCCTATCTTGTGGATCGACTTGTTTGCTTTGTGATCATCGTGGTTCTCTACTTGCCTTTCCATATCTTGGTTTTTGGTTGTTCCAAGTTGCATGCCACTTTCCATACCTAAGCTCCACATAATCTATGTGTGTTTGGTGTTTCTTGTGTTTTTGTATACGATGCCACTTCTCCTTTGCATTTTGGTAGGTCTCGGTCCTTACCATTGATCCAATACTATCTACAAGGTGAGCTAAGGCATAGCATCTTTGAATCCAATTTCCACTATATCACACTTGGTCTTGTGAGCACAATGTATCGGGACTCCAAAAAAATGAGGAAGAATCCATGATGAGCCATGATAGCGATGACTACGCAATCATAGATGACATGATGGAGCACTAAACCAACATTGGCTCTACGTGCTTGGAGGAATTGGAGTACTACACCAACGATGACTCCCCAAGCATGGAGCACAATGAGGACTTCGACTTCTCATTCATGGAGGAAACGGAAAACTTTAACTATGATGGAAACTCTTTCATGAGCTATGATGGCTTCTTCCACAACATGGAGACCGAGAACTTCGACGCCATACAAGCGGAGGCATTTCTCCAAGAGGCCAACAATGACAATCTCTTCAAGTCGCATCCATCACGAGGAACTACATATGCCGAGGGTTGTCCATCAAGATATCCATCAAGTTCAAGAAGGCGCAACAACTCAACAAGCGCCAATACACATGATCCAAGTCAAGGGCGTCGCCACCAACAAGAGATCAAGAGTATCCATGATATGTACTATACAAGCTCAAGATGGCGTACAATTCCTCTCCGCCATGAGAACAAAGAAGAAAGATAACGTTCGTGCCATCAAGCTACATCAACAAAAAAAGTTTGACATGAGGTTCCATCCTACAAGAACATCAACGAGACCAATTCTCCTTCGAGGAAGACCACTACACAAGCTTCAAGACCCTCAAGAGAGAAGACCTCATATAATGTTGGTGCTACCTCATGGACAAAGAAGGCGAACAAGAAAACCCATCGTCACTAACACCATGAAGCTTCCAACCAAGAACTTCCATGACAAACCTTCTTCAAGGAAGCCTCCTACACAAGCTATGAGATCGTAAACAAATGAGAAGGATGCTAGGGATCTCTACTTCTCCAAGTTGAATGAACCCATCAAGATGACCTCTCATGAAGTTGACGCTTTCAATACATGTTGCAAAACATTGGATGATGACAAGCTTTGTGGTACAACCAAAGATATGAGATATGATACCCCGGATGGCGATGAGAGTGATGATGCCCAACTTAAGGCATTCATCTTTGGAGGCGAAAAGGTTGAGGATGGTGAGCATGGGATTTTCCCATCACCAAAGGAGGCGCGTGGAGTTGATGAAACTGAGCCTATTCCCATATGCTTGATTGATGACGTGGTACTAATCCCATGTGAGTTTGAGACCCACTTAGCCCACTTGAGTAAGAGCGAAAGTGAGTTGAGTGACTCCACCATATGTCAGATTGTGTGCTTCCACTTTGAGGACATGAGTGATACACCGAGTGAGTTGAGAGTGGTAGTTGATAGGGCAAGTGAGGCCATTTCAATTTCTAACAACTTGCCCTCTACCTCTAGTGTGTTCCCTCATGATGTGCTAGGTGTAGGGGTTCTGCGTACGAAGACAATAAAATTTTACCCTATGCCCCTAAACCCCTGATGCTGCCAGGACCTATGTATTAGTAACACAGTAACGGGAGGGGCTTTTCATGAACTTACCCTTGAAGACCGAAAAGCATTATCAATGCTCAGGAGAGCGTGGTTGATGTAGACGAGCCGAAGCCGACCTCAAGGTCGTGATGAAGTCCTTGCGCTCCTTGGCTCCAATGACTTGAGTGCCTCAAGTGCGACACCTCGCGGGGAGTTACACACGTCCGGTTCCTGACAATGACTCCCGCTTCCCCGATCCAGCAGCAATTACGGAAGTAGAGCTCCTGGATCCGAATCCCGTAGCGCAACGGCGCTCCGTGGTGAAGATGTTTCTCGTTTGCGCAGTCTCGACTTGGGACCACGGTCACGAGAGAGAGAGAGAGAGAGATAGGGAGAGAGAGAATATCAATTGGAGGTCCTCCCAAAAGTGAGAAGACCTTTATTGATTATTCGGTGTATTTATCTGGCCAAATACCCCCACTATATATAGGGGGAGGGGAGGTACTACCTCCCTCAAAGTCCTAGGGTGGGACTAAAGGAGAGGAGGGGAGACTGCCGACCAGCCCTAGTGGGCCCCGCGCGGGGGGCTTGGCCCAGCTGGCCAACCCCCTTGCCCCTTCTTTCTCTTGCCTTTCCCTAATGGGCCCTCTCTCCTCCGGGAATTGGCCCATTAAGCCTTTTGACCTTTTAAATTGATTTTCTCTTTATTAAATAATTATGAATAAATGATTAAATCAATATTTAACAGTCATTCACATATTATTCAACCTCCGTGGTTGTGGAACACCTCCACCTCCACTCCGGACATCCTCTGGACTTACCAAAACCCTTCCGATTTTCTCTCTACTATTCTTTGGCGATTCTTCTGATCCTATAAACACTCTCTAAGCATCATCAAGCCCTTAAGCGTGATACCCACGGTTCGGGAACACTCCAGACATGGTCAGGACACTCCCGCACCAATGATCGATAGAGGGACCTAGATGGCCATGTGACCCCTGTGCATTCCATGAAGATCTTTCATCGTTTGAACTAGGACAGTCATGTCTTATTCCCTTTGTCTCTCGATACTTGCATTGCCTGAGATCTAATCAATGACATCACCATGTCGTGTTCAATCTCGTTACCGAACAACGCTACTTGAATTGTTCCGACAAGTGATATCCACTGTAGGGGTTCCGCGTATGAAAACGATAAATTTTTTACCCTACGCCCCTAAACCCCTGATGCTGCCAGGACCTATCTATTAGTATACAGTAACGGGAGGGGATTTTCACGAACTTACCCGTGAAGACCGAAAAGCGTTGTCAATGCTTAGGAGAGCGTGGTTGATGTAGACGAGACGAAGCCGACCTCAAGGTCGTGATGAAGTCCTTGCGCTCCTTGGCTCCAACGACTTGAGTGCCTCAAGTGCAACACCTCACGGGGAGTTACACACGTCCGGTGCCTGACGATGACTCCCGCTTCCCCGATCCAGAAACAGTTGCGGAAGTAGAGCTCCTGGATCCGAATCCCGCAGCGCGACGGCGCTCCGCGATGAAGATGTCTCTCGTTCGTGCAGTCCAAACTTGGGACCACGGTCATGAGAGAGAGAGGGAGAGAGAGAAAATATCAATTGGAGGTCCTCCCAAAAGTGAGAAGACCTTTATTGATTATTCGGTGTATTTATCTGGCCAACTACCCCCACTATATATATGGGGAGAGGAGGTACTACCTCCCTCAAAGTCCCAGGATGGGACTAAAGGAGAGCAAGGGGAGGGGAGGCCGCCGGCCAGCCCCAGTACACCCCGCGTGGGGGGATTGGCCTAGCCGGCCAACCCCCTTGCCCCTTCTTTCTCTTGCCTTTCCTTAATGGGCCCTCTCCCCTCCGGGAATTGGCCCATTAAGCCTTTTGACCTTTTAAATTGATTTTCTCTTTTTTAAATAATTATGAATAAATGATTAAATGAATATTTAACATTCATTCACATATTATTGAACCTCCGTGGTTGTGGAACACTTCCACCTCCACTCCGGACATCCTCCGGACTTACCGAAACCCTTCTGGTTTTCTCTCTACTATTCTTCGACGATTCTTCCGATCTTATAAACACTCTCTAAGCATCATCAAGCCCTTAAGCGTGATACCCCACGGTTCGGGAACACTCCAGACATGGTCGGGACACTCCCACACCAATGATCGACAGAGGGACCTAGATGGCCATGTGACCCCTGTGCGTTCCATGAAGATCTTTCGTCGTTTGAACCGGGACAGTCATGTCTTATTCCCTTTGTCTCTCGATACTTGCATTTCCCGAGATCTGATCAATGACATCACCATGTCGTGTTCAATCTCTTTACCGAACAATGCTACTTGACTCATTCCGACAAGTGATATCCCTGTGATCAAATCACACGATGCGCAGCTATTGGATATAACCTGTCCGAGTGTGCCCTTGAGTATCTTCCCGTCACATGGACGGACAAATCCCGCTCTTGACATATATTGCCTCTATGGTTTCCTCCGCGTACCTTAACACACCTTTATAACCACTGTATTACCAAGTGGCGCTTGATACTATCTAAGCACTCTTGGGAGACAGTGATTGATATATCAATCCCGGTCTAAGGAATAGTCTACGAGGATCCATTTCTAATCATCATAACTTGAACTTCATGACATGATCGGGTCACGATGTTTAGGTTGGGTATTGGTTCATCATCTCATTCTCAGAATGAGTTGACTCCATTTCCAACTGGCATAAATGCCACATGATCAGGAAACATGATCATCTGTTGACCAATGAACAAGTGACTAGAGTTTCACTGGGAACCCCTGGTTGTTTGTATATCACACATGTATTGATGTTTCCACTCAATACAGTTATAGCATGATATAAAACTTAATCATAAACTATATGAAATATGATAATAGTCCTTACTACTATTTGTCTCTAGGGCATATTTCCAACAGTCTCCCACTTGCACTAGAGTTTTGTTCTTAATCATTGGCACCATATATCGTGTACCCTGAACATGCTTGCTCATGGAAGAGGTTGAGTCTTGGGTCTATACTTTACAGTCCCAAATCCTTTGCAACTTACTAATGGCACCTTGATTGACATTAATACTTTATCATCACATGATAACATCTGTGTGTATGCATCGTCGCTATGGCAGCAGAACGAGGCCTGATTCCAGGAGCCTGCAGTGACTTTAGATCAACCTTGAGGGCTTTCCTATGGGCACTATGCCCTGGGACACATCATTCTACGTTAAAAGCGAACTAGCCCCGCCATAACATTATACAACACTTTATATGCTACCCTTATCTATTATTATAAATGTAACCATAGAAACACTAGTGCACTCTATGCAACTTTCAATGTTTTGTTCACCTAGCTTCCTACTTGACTTTAATCGGTATTTACAGGAGTTTCCAACATAACGCTTTATGTTTTAAGATATGTCATCCTTTATGGATTTGGAAAACATGTCTGCAGTTCTCTATTAGACATTGCGCAGAAACTTAGCTCAACGTTCCATGATTCAAACTTAATCTTTTTCAAACGTTACTTATTGGATCACATATTATGTTAAGTTATCATCATGGTTTTCTGAGATAGAACCTATGTCTCAACATAGTGGATGATGATCATCCTTTTCTTTCTTTCAAACATTGATGTTAAACTTAATGCTATTCCTAACTTAAGTTATTAAGGACCAGTTCCTTAATTAACTTCTATTCTAAAACCCTTTTCAGAATCCCTTAAGGAATACTACATAATATCATAATACACTTATTATCAATTTCTACACCTCATAAATCATTATTTATAAGTATTTGTGCTTTTATTCTTAACACACTTAAGAATTATTCCTATAAGCTCCCACTCAAAAATATGTCATTCACATATTGTTTCAGGAAAACTTTCATAGCTCCCACTCAATTTCATGCAAATTGCATATCTACTCACTATTTTGAACAATTTCAAATCCTTTGATCAAATATCAAAGTGAGAGATTACTATGAGACACTAGTACTTTTACTAGTTTTAAATCCACTAGATATTAAGCACACATGAATCAAATTCATTTGAATTCGTCCAATACTTGACAAATTGTTCCTTTGTCATTCACCCCATTCTGCACTATGGCTTTGCAGTCATTTGTGAAAATTCCATGTAACCCCTTTTACTTGAGATTCAACAATGAATTGCTTTCTAATCTCAAGTGAATTTTGCTTCTAGGATTTCTCATAATTCTAGTTTACCGTTATTTCCTTAGTAGTTCGTAGGAATGTCATATTCCGATAATCATGAAAAATGATTCACAAATGTCTCCATACAAGATATGGATTATAGTTTGAACCCTACTTCATGTAGTGAAAACACCAGTGGAGAAAACACAATGATCATTATCATTGATTCTTTCCTTCATGAAGAGAATCGTTCAGGAACGTTGTCCGTTGCACTTCTCAACACTCTGATGCAGGGTTTTGAATCCTCATCGTGTTTTTCACTATCTTCCATTTTCTCCATAATTGAGAAATATCACTAAAAGTGAGCTTTCTCAAGAATGTACCAAGATTCAAGCAATACAAGTTTTGCTTCCCTTTTTGGTTTCAGCTATGGATTTCATATTCAAAGTTTCCAATGAATACTCTACAAGGACTTATTCGCTATTGTTTTGGTTATATCGAATAACTCCAAAATATTTACGACGATCCATACTAGATATGGAGCCGCTTTCACGAATCCAGATGGTTCACTATATGTTCTAACTGAGTGCTAACTATTTCTAACTAATGGTCTCTACATCTATACTAGAACGATTTGTTTGGTGCCATGTATTAACCCATTTTGATATCTAATATCACATTGTGATGCCTTGCATTTTGACGTTTCAAAACACATTGCATTCCACAATTTCTTTTATGCCATTCTTATAAAATCGAATTTCATTACTATTGATCATATCATAGTAATTAGATTCTCTTTTATATTTATACCCTTTGTTGATGAAACACTTTGATCAAATCAAATAGTTTCATATTCATGTTTCCTTTGGTAAACTTCTTTACACAATTAAACAATCATAATGATAATTACCATTTCGTTAAATCATAATACATCAAATATGTATTTACTTTTAACAATTCATTAAACACTTCGTATTCAAGTTATACACGGTGTTCAAGTTATTTTGCTGAACTTAGGCATGATTTATATGTGACAAGAAATCGAATGTCTTTCACATATTATCAACATAACTTTTGAATTTAAACAATGGTTTTCATTGTGTAATGAAATATCATTTAAGTTGGGTATTTTAAGGCATTTTCAATATTTTACAAATGTTCATGCATTATCAATTAGTTTCGTAACAACAAGGATAATTCACACATAATCAAACAAGATATGAACACGAATAGAAAGCATTCATAAAAGTGGAACAACTATTTGTTACAAACTGATATGAATAACCGTCTCACTAAGTGTGAGACACACTAAAGAAGTTCACAATCTTTTAATTACAATAATCATCCTAAACCATAAACTAAATGATATATGTCGAGGGAGAGTGTCGTCAGCCATCATCATCATGCTCGTCATTAATACGCAACGTCACCTCCTCTCCAGCAAGCACCTCTCATGCAGAATGACCTGTTTTCAGCAAAACAAAACAAGTATCAAATATACTTAACACTGCAAATGTGTTTGCAAGATTATAACATTTATAAAATTGTATATCAAATATATACCTTTGTCATTGATGACCTCAGCGATATTTGGTTCAACCAACACATTCCTGAGATGTGTTACGAACCGGTGGAACTCCATTAATTCCATGTGGCCTCTCATAATGCAAGTCCTGACTTGTGCTTGGTAGCTTGGTGACAGGGACCGTAGCACAACGCCATTTGCAAAAGAGCCCATCATCCAACTATCCAGGAAGTATGCAGGCCTCATGTACACATCATGCATGCGCTCCAACTGGTCGTCAAGTGATGAATTCTCCTCCATCTTAATGGAGAGGAAGTCTCCCATCAGCTCATGCTCCCATATGCGTGCTTGTTCCACGAAATGTGTCCTAAGCTGTAGCATTACCGTACGAGGGTTGAGTCACCCACGAAAGGCCACATCTCATCCACCATTCCGAAACGCATTGTAACTGAAATGAAGGAGGCCATATCCCGACGGAGATAGCGGTCTTCCCGCTGCTCTAGGGTCTCTAGGTCAATGGGCTGATCCAAATCCATCCCGTCGAGTATGTAGTCGACCACGTCATTCTCGCTAAGGAGAACGTGGAGATGCGCAACCCATATAGAGAAGTTTGATCCATCTAATATGAGATTCTCTCCTTCTAACCAATCAATCATCAACAGGAAAGGTGGCATCAGGGAGAACTTTTCTACATTTAAAATTGCAAAAGGAATTTAGACTAAGTTTATAATTAAATGAGTTAATAATAAATCCACTCAGAAACACCTATCCCCATGAGGGTTCCTAGTGATAACACGACCCCTATTAGCCACATCTCCCCCGATTAACACAGCCATCAATGTGGGTTCAAGGGTGGACGCTAAACGTCAGTCACATCATTCATGCGACTCGTGCTTGATCTTTTGACCATCCGTGATCCGAGGCCATGCTTCTATGGCGTGCTAGGCTCGCCAACTCAACCTTAGTGTATTCAATGTGCAACATGGCTTACACCCACTGTATGCGAACATAGATATGTCTGACACCCATGCATTTACCATGGATCGCCTCATACCGAAGAACTTTCTTGGTGGTGCACACTAAGGGGAAACACAATCGTTGGTAATTTTAACAGGGATCATCTTATTGGGATACTGTCGAGTATCTAATACTAGCACACAATAAGATATACGAACAATAACATTGAATGTAAATGTGATGTGATATGGTCCTTCACGTCGTGATCTCCATCCGTCGTCACCGGATTCGGGCACCAGGGTTCTGGCGCCGTAGACACCAGGGTACCGGTGTCATTCTGGCGTGGTAGTCCGTCACCTTCGTGACTATCTACTACTACATAACATAAGGTAATCACTTTACCTTTTCAACAACCATATCACAAAGCAACGCCCCCTGCAAAACAAAGTTAGACGCCTCTAGTTTATCTTTGCATGTTTTACGTGGCTGAATAGGCTTTCGCACAAGAACCGTTCTTACCTACGAACTTTCAGAAAAACGCTGATCAAGTAGTTGTCTCTACTACACCCCTTTCAGGGCCCTCCGTTGCAAATGGCATACCAACTAATGCGAGAGAGACAGACACCCCCCTAAGCCACTTTATACAGTACAAGCCGTATGTCAAGCGTGGACCAGTCTCTCGAATGAACATGTAAAGTCGGTTGGGGGCCGCTTCATCAAGCATTGCTGCGGTATACGCAAGTACACGTGGGAGGGTAACAACTAAAAGATCAATGCCCACATGCTACATCTCGTGTGTTCTACCCGTACTAGGATTACTACGCATAGATCTAGCTCTGATACCACTGTAGGGGTTCCGCGTATGAAAACGATAAAAAAATACCCTACGCCCCTAAACCCCTGATGCTGCCAGGACCTATCTATTAGTAATACAGTAACGGGAGGGGCTTTTCGCGAACTTACCCTTGAAGACCGAAAAGCGTTGGCAATGCTTAGGAGAGCGTGGTTGATGTAGACGAGACGAAGCCGACCTCAAGGTCGTGATGAAGTACTTGCGCTCCTTGGCTCCAACGACTTGAGTGCCTCAAGTGCAACACCTCACGGGGAGTTACACACGTCCGGTGCCTGACGATGACTCCCGCTTCCCTGATCCAGCAACAGTTGCGGAAGTAGAGCTCCTGGATCCGAATCCCGCAGCGCGACGCGCTCCGCGATGAAGATGTCTCTCGTTCGTGCAGTCCAGACTTGGGGCCACGGTCATGAGAGAGAGAGAGAGAGAGAGAAAATATCAATTGGAGGTCCTCCCAAAAGTGAGAAGACCTTTATTGATTATTCGGTGTATTTATCTGGCCAAATACCCCCACTATATATAGGGGGAGAGGAGGTACTACCTCCCTCAAAGTCCCAGGGTGGGACTAAAGGAGAGCAAGGGGAGGGGAGGCCGCCGGCCAGCCCCAGTAGGCCCCGCGTGGGGGGCTTGGCCTAGCCGGCCAACCCCCTTGCCCCTTCTTTCTCTTGCCTTTCCCTAATGGGCCCTCTCCCCTCCGGGAATTGGCCCATTAAGCCATTTGACCTTTTAAATTGATTTTCTCTTTTTTAAATAATTATGAATAAATGATTAAATGAATATTTAACATTCATTCACATATTATTGAACCTCCGTGGTTGTGGAACACTTCCACCTCCACTCTGGACATCCTCCGGACTTACCGAAACCCTTCTGGTTTTCTCTCTACTATTCTTCGACGATTCTTCCGATCTTATAAACACTCTCTAAGCATCATCAAGCACTTAAGCGTGATACCCCACGGTTCGGGAACACTCCAGACATGGTCGGGACACTCCCACACCAATGATCCACAGAGGGACCTGGATGGCCATGTGACCCCTGTGCGTTCCATGAAGATCTTTCGTCGTTTGAACCGGGACAGTCATGTCTTATTCCCTTTGTCTCTCGATACTTGCATTTCCCGAGATCTGATCAATGACATCACCATGTCGTGTTCAATCTCTTTACCGAACAATGCTACTTGACTCATTCCGACAAGTGATATCCCTGTGATCAAATCACACGATGCGCAGCTATTGGATATAATCTCTTCGAGTGGGCCCTTGACTATCTTCCCGTCACATGGATGGACAAATCCCGCTCTTGACATATATTTCCTCTACGATTTCCTCCGAGTACCTGAACACATCTTTATAACCACTGTATTACCAAGTGGCGCTTGATGCTATCTAAGCACTCTTGGGAGACAATGATTGATATAAACTCACGGTCTAAGGAATAGTCTACAAGGATCCATTTCTAATCATCGTAACTTGAACTTTGTGACATGATCAGGTCACGACATTTAGGTTGGGTATTGGTTCATCATCACATTCTCAGAATGAGTTGACTCCATTTCCAACTGGCATAAATGCCACATGATCAGGAAACATGATCATCTATTAACCAACGAACAAGTGACTAGTTTTTCACTAGGAACCCCTGGTTGTTTGTATATCACATGTGTATTGATGTTTCCACTCAATACAGTTATAGCATGATATAAAGCTTAATCATAAACTATATGAGATATGATAATAGTCCTTACTATTATTTGTCTCTAGGGCATATTTCCAACACTAGGTACCTTGGAGGAAGAGGCGCCAAGCTTGGATATGATGGTGCCTCCTATCGAGTACATGTACATGGTGGATGAAGATGATGCCATCCCCATATATGATGAAGAAGTCGCGCACATGGAGGCCACTACTACCATAAAACCCACTTCACATGAGAGGTATGACCAAGGTAAGAATATGGGTGTTGATGATGCCATGATCCAAATAGTGGACATGATGAATAGTGAGGACATGCATTCTATGGACACTACTTATAACATTCATATGCTTCATTCATGTTCCCATGTGATACCTTGCCTTTGCATAATGTTGACGATGTTATTTGAGTGCGATGATAGTGCTATAGACATGTCATGCTACAAATCCTTATATTGTCCTACAATTGTTGCGACAAACTTGAAGAACAATTTCTCTTTCCCTATGTTTGTTGGCAACCATACTCGTACTTTGGAAATGTTTGATCATGCTTGATCATGCATGTTCTTAATTTTCTCCCGTTTTTGCTTGTAATAATGTTCATATGTCCCCGTTATTGAGATCGCCCCCATAGTTTCTCAAATTTTGATACTTACCATGATAAGCATGTCCCCACCTTTTGCTCGCATAATCAGCATGCTTTCTATAATATATTGCTTGATGCTAATGGTGATGTGGACAAGAGAAGATGCATCATGATGGATGATGTATTCATCTACCAATGACATACGTTGTTTCTTTCATCTATGGTGTGTCTAGGTACTCGCAATCCAATGTCAACCTCGGTTGAGCACGAGTTTACAAAACCAGCTCTAGAGAGCATTCTGCAAGATATAATGGATACATCTCGTTCCTTACATGATGATGATGGGATATCATCAAGGTCGACTATTTTTCAAGAGGGGGAAATAATGTAGCCCAACACATGGCAATCACCATTGGTCGACATCATGTAACACCAACCATGACTACTAAGGTGAATTCTTTCAATATCTTGCCTTCCTTTGGTTATCATGTGAATGGGATCCTACTTGAGATGAAATCCTATTGTATGACAAGGCCCATGACCATGATGCCAAGAGGAGGAAACAAGGATGCACAAGGAACCAAGACCCTCAAGCACGAAGCTTGGAAGAGAAGGCACAAGAGGCTGACGTCACCAGTACTACCGCTGGCTTGGACCGGTACTACCGCACTGACCTGAAGAGCTTCGCCAACTCAATAGGTCTTCCCGATATAAAAACCCGGAACTACCGCTCGACCCCGATATTACTGCCCACGTCGCTGGTACTACCGGATCTGAAGGTCAACGCTCGCCCAAGGCCCAGGACTACCGCCCGAGCACTGTTGCTACCACCAAGCCGGTACTACCAGTCCCTAGGTCGGTACTACCGGACCTACCAGTGCATGTATGCATAAGGATTGGGCCTCAGCCCATGTAACTCCCCAAAATCCCCTTTATGCCTAAATTACCCCTGTTTTAGTGGATGGCCTATAAATAAGCCCCCACCTCCTCTAGGAACCCTAGAATAGATTGGATGATGAATTGAGGCATGTGCCAAACCCTGGATGGGATCCCCCTCTCTATAGTTTATATATGAGTTGTATCAAGGCCTTCTTAATGGAAGTCATCAAGGCGCTCTTCTAGCTCCTGGTCTCTCCCATGTATGGATTCTAGTAGTGCTAGGTCTCTCCCCTTTGGGATTGTACTTGCTTACTACTCTCTCCCTATGTGTGATTCTATCAAGAGCTAGCCAATCTCTCTCATGGGATTCTACCTTTGGTCTATCCCTTGCGATTCTATTGGGTTGGTGGTTCGCACCAACGAGAGCAAACCGGATTGTATCGGGTGTGGCGTGCATTTGTATAGATTTCCCCTTTCATGTTCATCGTGTTCTTCGGTTCCTCCCCCATATCCCCCTCGAGATCGTGAAGATCGGGCCACCCAAGGGTAAATACACAAGGGAACCCATAATAGTGAGATGAGTGACCCCACCATATGTGAGATTGAGTGCTTCCACTTTGAGGGAATGAGCGAGACACCAGTGAGTTGATAGTGGTAGGTGATAGGTCATGTGAGACCATTTTGATTTCTAACGACTTACCCCCTACCTCTAGTGTGTTTCCTCATGATGTGCTAGGTTCCATGAACAAAGAAGCGAGAAGCCTCCAGATGATGATGCTTCCTACTGAGAAGATGTACATGATGCATGAATATGAGGCTACACCATGGCTACATAAAGAAGACGAAGTCGCCCACATGGAGGTCACTACAACCACAACACCCACCTCATATAATAGGTATGAACAAGGTAAAAATATTGGTGTTTATGATGCCATGATCCCACTAGTGGACATGATGAATTTTGATGATTGGCATGCTATGGATGATATTTGTGACATTGCATATGATTCATTCTTATTTCCATGTGATACTTTGCCTTTGTAGAATGTTGATCATATGAAATTATTTGATTGTGATGATGTTGCCATAGACATGCCAGGCTATAAATGTTTCGTGTATCCATCTATTGCTTGCAATATGTTGAACTATTGCTCTCTCAAATGTCTCGATTGCAATGATAATAAACAATTTATCTTTCCCTATGTTTGTCGGCAACCATGATATTGCTTCAAACATGCTTTGCCGTGATAGTTATTCACCTTCTTCCGTTTCTTGCAATAAGATGAATAACTGCTCTTTCACTTGTTTTTCTTGCAACAATAATTCTCATATGGTTTCTATTCATATTGCCCCCATAGCTTTATCAAATGTTGGAGATTTTGATAATTGCCATGACAAGCATGTTCCCCACTTGCATACTCACCATTCATCTATTTCATAGCTGATTGACGATAGTGGTGATGTGCACAAGAATAGATATGTCAGGATGAATGATGTGTTTCTCTACCATGGACACATGTTATTCCTTTCGTGTATGATGTGTGTAGGTACCCGCACTATATTGTTAACCTCAGTTGAGCTCGAGTTTACAAAAAGAGCTCTATATTGCACCCCCAAGTGAGTTCAAGATCGAACCCAGTTTTGATACCTTTTGCATGTTTTGCAACTTTCATGTTGATAAATTGCTCTTTCCTATGGTTTGCTTGCAAGCATGTTGATGGTATCCTTTCACCTTGTGACAATCGTGTTTCTTTGCTATTAGATATTGATGCTTTGTGTGTTGCAACAAAAATGTTGAACAATTTATCTTTCTGATGTTTTGTGTGCAACCATAATACCATTATGAGCATCTATTGCCATGAGAGCTTCAAATTATCTCGTATAGTTGTTGCAACAAACGTCAGGAACATGCTCTGTTATATGGTTTGTTTGTAAACATGTTGTTTTTTCTTTCGCTTGCGATACTCATATTACCATGGTATTTGTTTTTTATGATTTGTCTGCGACATCCAACATACTGAACAATTTCTCTTTCCAATTGTTGGTTTGCACACATAATGCTATTGTTTTGGATATCCTTCCTCATGTTTATTATCCGAAATCTCCTATTATTGCATCAAATATGTTGATCAATATGTTAGTTAATTGCTTTGAGTGCCACACTAAGACGTTATATGGAGTTATTTAGTACAGTTGCATACACATCAACCTCTATGGACCATGAGTTGACACGACGAACCGAAGAGAGTTACCTATGGCTCCCCTTCATCGAGCTATCTATACACGATAAGGTGACTTCCTTCCACTAGTAGGAAAATGCCTATAGCAGTCATTCTGCCAGTGGCGTGCCATAAAAAGAACACGCCGTTTCTAAGAGCCAACATAGTAGTGGCGTCTCGAATACACCGAATGCCACTACTAGATCTTAATTGTGGCGTTAAGTGTACTCTGGATGCCACTACTAAAGCAGACCCATAGGTGGAACAGGGAAAATTTAGGGGTGGCGTTCGGAAGTTGCAAATGCCACCAAGGCCTACAATTCTAGTGGTGTTTGCATGAAAGAAATGCTGATGTTATCCTAGATATAGAGTCGAAAACTTCCTTGCTTTGCCTCGGCCCGCATATTCCCCATTCACTCCCTCTCCCTCTTCCCCGACCTCCCCCTCCCTCTTCCCAACCGTGTGGGCTGCCACTGCACCCCGCGTGCACCGCATCGTCCACTGCCGCCTGGATCCACCTCATCAACCGCCGCTGCCCCTGCCTCCACCGCACCCGCTCCTCCACCCACCGCCTCTTCCCCGTCCCCCTGTCGCCACCTCATCCCCGTCTCCTCGTCACCGCCTCGTCCCCATCTCAACGCATACACTCGTCCACCCGCCACCTCGTGCACGTCATCACGAGCTACTACCGGTGAGGCTCTCTCTCCCCCTTTTTTATTTGTTTTAGAGTAGATGATTTTATATGGTTTATTGTAGATGATTTTAGATGTTTAGTGTAGATGATTTAGTGTAGATTTAGTATATATTTAGTATATAGTAGAAAATGTACATGATTTTAGGGGTAGAAAATTAAGTAAGGGTACAAAACCTACATGTTTCTCTGTAATATAGAAAATAGGTGATTTTAGGCCGATGATTAAAATGTGAGGATGCACAAACAAATTATTATTAGTGTAGACCTACTTGCCTCACTCACTCCCTCCTGCAATTATGAGGCCCTTTTTGATCTTAGTGGTCCTTGTGATTAATTAACGAGTGATTTATATTAAATATGGTGATTTGTGAGACATGCATGTATAAAATAACTACATTTTCCTTGTAGAGGACATGGCGCTATGTCAAGTTTGTTTCACGGACTGTAGCGATGATACTATGTCAGGCTCGCTATTCAGTGTCCGTCTCATACGGGGTCGATTTAGTAGATAGTAGCAAATATAGATTTAGTATATAATGTAGATGATTGTAGATGCTTTAGAGATATTAAATTTGGGCTCAATTTCTAGATATAGGAATGTTAGATTTAGTATATAGTGTAGACTTGGTATATAGTAGCAAATGTACATGATTTTAGGGGTAGAAAATCTAGATAATTTTATGGATAGATGTAGAAAATGTACATATATATTCATTTCTTATATGTTGACTAACAGTTGTATGAAATGTTGCTATTTAACTACTTAATTAGTATCATGTCGGAGCCGGAGCCGAAGTTTCGTGGTGTTCACCGAAAACCCACGAGGGCCCTGACTTGGGCAGCTCAGATCACAGTGGATAACAGAAGATCCAGCTAGGTACTTTCCCATGCCCGTGGCAGGAGGCCCGCACCTACGACTCTGCCATGGTCTAGCACTTTGGGGTGAGAGCGATCCTCAACTTCGAGGCTGAGGATCGTGTGGCGCATCTATTAGCGCCAGATGGCTTGAGGATTGCCACGAGGGTCGAGGAGAGGGAGCACCGGCAGGTAGAGAGGCAGATGGTGCACCACCATCGCGAGGAGGATGACCCCTTGGTCAGGGATCTCCTACTTGATCCTTAGGTGATGGCGGTCCAGTACGAGGTCCTTAGCGAGAGCCGGCAGCAGTGCGTGCAGGGCGAGGCTGGCCCCTCTGGCACGCAGCAGCAGGGTCAGCCCGGCCCCTCTAGCACACAGCAGGATGTCTCTTGCAGCCTACCTTCCTCTTTCTAGGACCGCTCGGCTGACGACGATGTAACTGACACTAGGTCTACTCAAGTTTAGTATGTTCTCATGTGACCGTCGTATGCAACCTATTGTACTACTTATATAGACTTATCATGCTACTATTGTACTACTTATATATGATGCTAGCTAATCTTACTTATGTGTTATGTTGATATATTGTGCTACTTATGATGCTAGTTAAGTTAAAATGGTCTATGTAACTAAGTTTGCATGATCATATATAGGTATAATGAATGATGATCGGTGTGAGAATTGTGGTTACCAACAGTGCAAGGACAAGAAGGTTGTCATAGTGCTCCCTGATGACTGTGAAGTTAGTATGGTATGTCCATTCACAAGCAATCAACCTATATATACCCTACAACTGAATTACGTGCTAATTGTTGCTTTCTTATCATTTTGCATGCATAGCATACCCTGGAAGTTTAGACTTGACTTATTGGACCATTTTGATTGGCCGTGGTGGCAACATGGATAGTTTTAGGTCGATCTACTGACTCTGAAGCAACCTGCACTAACCTACACAGTCCAAGTCACGAACGAGGCAAACCGCACCTTTTTTGGTGGTCCGAGGTGGACTGAGATGGTCGATGCCTATGAGATTCCTGCTACTACCATTAGGTATGGCATGGACGTTGCCGATAATCCTTTTGAGGACTAGTAGTTAGTGTTATGTAGCTTGCTAGCTCACTAAATGTAGTTAACTGCAATCCTTTTGAGGACTAGTACTTAGTGCTACCATTTTTATGAATATATCTTGTTGTGCTGTGAATCTTCAATTGGTTGCACAAGATTTTTTTTTAATTTTCGAAAACTCACTTGTGGCATTCATAATAAAAATAGCGCCACAAATAGAAAATGTAATTGTGGCGCTTACAGGAAATGCCACTACTAGGGTATGTAATAGTGGCGCTTAAAGTAAACGCCACCACTAGAAATCCTATCGGTGGCGCTTGGTGCAGACACCACCACTATGACCTACCAGTGGCATGACGTTAGTGGCGTGCAACTTAAACGCCACGAACCACCTTTTCTGCCACTAGGCCGTTTCCTACCAGTGGCATGACGTTAGTGGCGTGCAACTTAAACGCCACGAACCACCTTTTCTGCCACTAGGCCGTTTCCTACCAGTGTTCTACTTGAGGACTCATGATATAATATTCATGAATTGGCTACTCTTTGAGTGTTGCTTCACTTTTATTGTGAGATTTATAGGCTTCGTGGAAAGAGAAGGAACATTGAAGTGTTGTCAAATCAATCTTCCCGAGGACGACTATATGGTGAACCCCAAGATCAAGAATATCTCTCGACCTATTCCACTTTGTGATGAGCATGTAGATTCGATGATGACTCTTTTAAAGGGGGACTAATGTAGCCCCACGTACGGTCATTGCCACATCAAGGTCTCCAACTTATGCCAAGTCATCATGGACCCCAAAGGTGAATCCTATCCTCTATGCGAGCCAACTTCCTACCCATATTGAATGGTATACTAACTCATACTCTGTCCCATGACCATGACAGGTTCACACCGACAAGCACTGAGACAAGAGAGGAAGCCCGGAGCACCAAGACTGACAAGATGGTGGCTTGGAAGAGGAGACAGAAGAAGTAGCCGACGCAAGGACCAGAGTGTTTGCCCTCGACCACCTAGAGTATCCAGACGAACTAGATTGTTTGGCCTCCACCCACCGGAGTGTCTGGCGACCCTCCACTCGAAGCCTAGCGCTGCCACTATGTCGGCCAGATTGGAATCTAGTCGGACTCTACCTAGAGTGTACTGCCTGACCGGACTGTCCGGCCTTCGCACGCTGATGACTGCAAGTGCACAGATCGTTTGTAGCTAGTTTCAAAATAAAGATATTAATCCCACAGGGAGCAGTAGGCAAAAGACTAAAATGCTTTTAACTAAAACTAAACGAAGCACTTAAGGAATAAATTTAAGATGCAAGAATAATAGAGTTGTTTTTGGGTTTTTGGTTGAACATGGAAAATTAAAGTAAAGTAAAACTTAATGCAGAAAGTAAGAATCACGCGTGTAAAAGAACTTAGAACTGCAATAGGGAAAAAGGCGTTCTCAGGGAGTGGTGGATATACCACTAGCAATTTAGACTAAGCAATCAAGATTATTATAACGAATATTCTCATGATCTGTATATATTTGGGAGGAGTTCCATATATGGACAAATAAGCAGCAACCGCTGCTCACATCATCCTTCATAACCACAACTGACGAATAAACGACATCAATCTTATTATCCCGCTATTAAGGGATTTCTCCTATGGCATGGACATGACTTAATGAGTTCTCCTTGAATCCCCAAGTTAGTACGTAAAGAATGACAACAACTTTATAGTCATAGTAAGTGTTATCATCCCTCCGTCTACCAACAAGTAATCCCCTTCATCGAGTCCCCGTAGGAGGCAAATATTAAGGAGGTGCACAACTCCCAACATCAAGATGAAGACAATTCACACATACACATAATGATGTATAACATAATAATCACTATCTAATCTGAATCATATGTCAAGGTTTCTCCATCTCCCCAAGAACTACAGATCTACTCAAACATGGAGGCATGGTAATGGTGATGGAAACAATCATAGATGAATAGTACTTGTATAAATCCACAACGAGTACAGAAATTACAACAAGATCTAGATGGATGAGATGGGATGGATGGAGGTGGTGATGGTGCATCTATTGATGAAGATGGAGATCGATGCCTTGGCCTCTCAGATCTACGTAGGTCGAAGATGGATCCATTGGGAAAGTTCCCCCTCCAGATGCCTTCCAGAGGTGAGGTTTTCGTGATTTCTGGGTGTTCTATATGTCGTCTCCTCAATCCAGTTGCACGGGGTGAAACTATTTGAAGAGGCGGAGGCAACGATCGGAACTATACAACCGGAAAAAGTATTTCGGTCGTATAGTTGGTCGTTGAACCGTCTGTGTGCCTCGACTGCTTCGGGTTTTCTTCTGGTATTATTGATATTTCCCAAATAAGCAATTTACATTGTTTTTGACTCCTTTTCTCCCTAATACAACTGATCCAAGAATTATGTCCATTGGATCCATCATCTGTCCTGATCCTGGTGAAACCAGACATAAAATGTGCGCGCGAGCGCCATAAAATACAAAGATCCTACATCTACAATGCGAAATAATAATATAAAACATGATGCAAATATGAACTCATCAACTTCCCCAAGCTTAGACTCTTGCTCGTCCCGAGCAAGTTTAGCTTAATGGATGTGATCCCCATATTCATGAAGCCGAGTCGATAAAATAAATGAGGCAGTTGCAGCATGTGTTTATCATATATGATACATAGGAATAAGTTCATGAATAGTACCTTACTCGAACCATCCGAATAATATTAGAAGGTTTCCACACCTTAGTGATCAACAGTTCACAAAAGATGAATCTCAACATAATGTAAAAGTATCTGGTTCAACCGAATGAGTTAGCGAGGTAGTCCCAATTGTTTTATTATTAACATATGAACTTGGGATTCAAAATCTCAAAAGTGTATTTGTCATACTACAATATAGTGGTGTATTCCTATTTGCTCTTTGCAAATTCACTCTTTTTCTTCTTTCTTTTCTTCTTTCTTTTCTTCTCTTTTGTTTATATGCTCACACTTTTGTTTAAGTGCTATGCAAAGGAGCTAGCCATACATTTCACTTCATGTAGGAATTCAAAGTTTAACAATCTCAATTATCAAATTCCAATTATATATGAAGGATTTTTATGACTTGAAGATTCTACCTCGACTTTTTCTCACCTATTTTGATAGCACTTTTATTTTCCTTGGTTCAAGGTTTTCTTTTTCAATTTAACTGCATAGATAATTTTCTTTGTAAATCAAACCATAGACTTACAACATGTTGATCAAATTATCTTTATATGTTCCATTAATACCAATTATCGTCAGATTGATGACAAGTACGCCATGAGGGGGTCCTCAGGCGTGTGGAAGAGAGGGGTGTGAGACGTACGTGTTTCAGGATGGTGAGCACACAAGTTGACCTAGGTTTGAACCCGCCAGATTTGGACAGATCCTACTCCTGCTAGTAATCCAGTAATACGGCAAAGCCGGAATATGGGTTACAAGGGTTTCGCCTATGCGAGTTGAGATTGTAGACCATTGTGAGGGTGCCCTAAAGGCTCTCCCTAGGACGGCTTATATAGATACCCGGCCTAGGGTTTATAGGAGAGATGTATCCGGCTACGACTAAGAGTCGGTTACAGAGTACATCTTGAAATACAAGTAACACTATGGGCATATGTCGGTAAGTCATCTGGGCCTTCCCGTAGCCGGACTGGACTCCATCTCTTCTCCCTGACTGGGCCGGCCGTGAAGCAAAGCTCTAACCCGAAGTGGGCCATCCTGGTCAGTGAGGTACAATGAGAATAACCGGAAAGTATATCCCCAACCGCAGCCCCCGGAAGCCTCCAAGATCTAGAGTCATATTTCATCATAGTCTAGCTTGATCTTCGGCTTGCAGAATCTTGAAGGGTTCCTGAAACTTCAAAAGAAAGGATAAGATCCAGGTCTGAAATGAGCCGGACCTATGAATACATTATTCGGGTTTCCAGCTCGAAATTCAAAATAATTCAGAACTTGGTCTCTGACGTATCCTAACACTAGTCATGGTCAAGTCACACCGCGGGGTCTGGATCCCATGCATCCTCAACAACACCAAGCTCCACGTCATGGAGAGCGAAGGGCTCCTCCGCGTTGGCGACTGGCGAAGCGGCTATGGAAAAACCATCCCTACTCCTCGCACCGGCGAGAGGGTACACTTCGGCACCCACGTAGACAGAGGTTTGAGTTTCCCTCCCTCAGACTCCTTTTCGGAGGTTATCGATCATTATGGAGTTCAACTCCATCATCTTCTCCCGAATTCTCTCTTAGAGATGAGCGCATATGCTTCCTTGTGCGAGGGGTACCTCGACATTAGGCTGAGTCTCACTCTTTTTCGGTTCTACTTTCATGTTCAGAGAAATTCTATCACCGCCAGTAATCCATATATTATCGGAACTATTAGTTTTTCTGTTAGGAGAGAGCGTGTGTATTCTCGGATTAGGGCCAGTGAGTTGGTCAAACAGTGGCCGTCCACTTTCTTCTATCACAAGGATATTGTTGCTCCTGGCAAAAGCTACTGCTTTACCGACTTTTGTCGACGGTGCCTCCATGCCCCAAGAGTCCTGGGACGCAGATGCGCCGGCTCTCAGTGACGATCTGCTTCTTGCCAAGAGATGGATCGAATATTTGATGAAGCACAAGGGCCTTAAGGGGTCCGACTTAGTTCACTGTTGGGTGGCACGCCAGATCCAGCCTCTTCAACATCATGGAGATCGACTTATGCATTCCATTATGGCATCCAAGAAAGATTCCCTCCGCATCTGCTCCCAGCCTTACACGGATAAAGAATACGAGTCTCAAATCAAGTGGCTGATGTGGCATCCCGCTAAAACCACTACTAGAAAATCACGGTGCTTTTGGTGCATTGCATCATCATGACTGAATAATCATGTCATCATGCCACATTGCATTTGAGCATCGTCATGACATCACACATGGTTTCCCAAAAACTATTTCGAAAAGCCTATCTTGGTTTTCTAAACTCTGGTCTTTTCCAAGCCTTTTATTTATCTAAAAACTATTTACAAAAAAGCCTTTCTAAAAATAAAAAAATAAAATAAAATGTTTTAGTGGGGGAGGCAGCCACCGGCCAGGCCCAAAAGCCCACCCGGCAGCCACCTACCACCCCACCTGCAAACCAAACCCTAACACTCACCCCACCCCGCCGCCACTCCCTGCCGCTAACAGCAACCACAGCAGCATGTGCACCTACATGTACCACGTCGGTGCAGCACGCAACATGGCATCACTCAGCACGCCTCGCCTGTCACGCCTCCACCTGCTTCCAACCAACCGCCCCGACCTGCCACGCTCGAGCTCGTACGTGTTGCACGCACGCAGGCGCGACCTACCTACCCCGCGTACGCGTCACGCTATCCCAGCTGCAACCCGATCCGACACGCCTCTCTCTCCCCTCTCTTGCCCTGGCCCCACCCGTGACGTGATCCCCTCGCCTCGCTGCACACCGCCGCCTGGCTTGCCTCGCAGCCGTCGCCTCGCCGGACGCCCGTACCTGCCCGCCGTCCCGCCTCTGCTCCGCGAGAAGGGCCGCCGCGCACTCTCCTCTCCCTGGCGAGGCTTCCGCCACCAAGCCGCTCCGCGCCTAGCCAACTGGCGACCTTGTTGGCTCGAACCCACCGCCGCGCCCCTTCCACCTCGTCATCGGCTGGGCTCGCCGTCCTCCGTTCCAAGCGCGTCGCCTCATCGACCTGCGCGTTCCCCTTCGTCCCCGAGCCAGGCTCTTCCTCGACTTCGCCCGTGTTCGGTCGCCGCTATCGGCCTCTGTCTGCGCCGAGCTTACCTCGCTGCTCCGTCGGGTTCCCACCTCCGTCTGCAAACCAGGGCGCTGCCGTTGCTAGGCCCCGCGTCATCGCGACCCAGGAAGCCCTGCGCTACGGCTTCCCCCGTTCCATCGTCGAGCCGGCCGCTTCGGTACCCGCCGCTGCGCGTGCTCCTTCAAGCCCTGCCTCCTCTGCAGTTCGCCATCCCTTGCTGGCGCTCTCCTTCGCTCGAGGTCGCCACCGTCGCTCTCCTCGGCCATCCCCGGATGTCGCCCTCCCGGAGCCCCTACCTATGCGCCGACCACGGCCCCTCCTCTGCCCCTCATCTAGCTCTGTCAAGAACAGGTTATCCCCAAGGCCTTATTTTCACCAACCCGTGTTGCTGCCATCTACCTCATGGGTTTCTTTTTGTTCTGCTGGTGCCAATGTGGTTCTCTGATCCAGGAGTGTAGTGTTGATTGTCAAACGAGGTGGTGATCAATTGGTGCCTCTGTGGGACTCCGGTAGTCCTCTCGGTAGACGAGATCTTCAAGGACAAGATAGACGGTTATCCGGGCACATTAAGATCTCCACCGACAATATGTCTAAACCCGGTGCCTTCTCCTTCACTGAACCCGAAGACCGAACCCCATGGATCGACATGATCTTCTTCATGAATACCGAGACCCTCGACCGAAAGATGCTCAGAATGCCAAGATCGCCTTCCCGGACGCCATGAACGTCCTCACGAATCCGTTAGCACGAAGCTCTCCTTCTCGGATCTAAAGACCGATCCTGAACCTGGTCGAACCCCTAGACCCCAAGATCTTCGAACCCCGATGTGTGTCCCTGATCCGAGCCCATATTTTATAAATGCCACTATATAAATTGTTGCATATTAAATTGTTCAGACTTGCATGCATATTGTGGGTGTTTGGGGCTATTTAGATGATTCACCTAAATTAAATATGGAGCGCATAGGCGAGTTATTCCTGTCTATTAACGCCTCCATTTAAATTTGTGTAGCGAACCGATGCCATGTTTTGCCTTGTTAAGACAACATTTAAATTGCGGGGTATCTAAACAACTGAACCACTTAATTAATTGTCGGGACCCCGGTTCCTCTTAATACTGCCTAATTGCACTGCATCTGCATCATATCATAATCATGCCGGATCTTCTGCCATAGTAATAAATATTGCATCCGGTGTTTCTTCTAGTGTTAGCTTCTTCGCGGATTAGGCCGTTGAGTGGATGCGAGTATCGACAAGTCCTTCGGATATGTACCTTCAGCCGTGTTTCCCAGGCGAGCATTCTCCCACTTTCTACCTATTTTACATTTATAGTCTTTACTTCCTCCTGTTGATCTATTGCTATCTGTATTGCGATGCTTTAGTTTCCGTGCACCATTTATATTCCCTGTAGCCTCTATATTGCCTTGGACACATCCTATTGCCTGTTGTTTGATAGATAGTCGGCCTTTGCGTGTCGTAGTCGCTTGCTCAAGTGCTGCTTCACGTCGTTGTTGTTCCACCGTTGTTGGGAGGTTGGCACATGCTAAATGATGGAGATGCTTAATGGTGGAGATGATCATGGCTTACATTATAACTTGTTAATTAAAATGCTGGAAATAGATATAATGCAGAGGCACTGGTGGGTCATAGTCAATATTTGGTTTTTAACCGCCCACTTGTGTCCACCTAGGACCCGAGTTCTTGACACCTGTTCCGAGATCGAGCGCGCTAACCACAGGTGGGGTGTGTGGGCACCCCCATCGGCTTACTACCTATTTTCAAAGTATTGTACCGGGGGCCACAAGTAGTTTGGGGCTTTATTACTATTCTGTACTTATGCCATGCTTTACTGCTTTATTTAAGATTGTGCGTGGATCACCTGTACTATTTAGGATGTGGAATGTTTTCGCGGTATCGACAAGCCCAGTCACACTTTCGGGTTCCCAGTCGTTTACAGCCATTGGCACAAACCTTGGGTCCCCCTCGGAGCCGGCCGACTTCGTTGTAGGTAGCTTAGTGGGGTGGGCCCCCATGTACTTGCTTTGGGTTTGGGAAACATCATGACTTAGGCCCCGCCGACATACCGATGGGTGTATGTTGATTGATCTGGCAAAAAGGGTCGAAGTGCGTGCGGATACTTTGGTGCACCCCTGCAGGGTTAAATCTTTTCGAAAAGCCGTGTCCGCAGTTATGGACGACTTGGAGCACAATTTGTCAATCATAGACAACTATAACTAAAGTTTACTGTTATAATTTGACTTACATCTGAGATGACTAGTAAGTTGGATAACTACCATGGAAAGATTAAATAAAACTGCCAACTGTGTGAGTTTCCTCGGCTTGACTTCCTCGTTTGGTCTCGAGGGAGGAATACCAGGATGGGTATGTTTGGTGTTAGTGTCAGGATGGATCCGAACAGGTCTCTCTTATCTCGCTCTGATAGCCGCCAGTATTACAGAGTCTGTATAGGTTGGTTAGTGTCGCTGCGCTGCCGCTTCAGTCTACCATACCTGTGTAGGGGAGGACCGCCGAATTCTTGCCTCGCCATGTACTGGCCTCAGTACTGACGCTCCTCTTTTTTCCTTTGCCCTTTGTCGGCACCCCTTTTGTTTTAGCAGGTTTGAGATCGACGTCGTTAGCAGGGTTACCCTTCCGGCTTGGCCTGGGCATGGTTATGGACGCCATTGGTTATTCTTCAGGGCTCTTAGCCCCATTTGCATCTTGTCCGTACTCGGACGCTGTAACGTTTTCAAGGTGATTTGGATCTTTGTATTGTATATCTGTATTCTTGACTGGTTGAGTCGCTGTTGTATATATATCTGTTCTGTGGGTCCCATCGAGGACTGTTGTGTAATGGTATTACTTCGTTTTCCACGCGCACGAAAGTGCCTGGTGGGCGTCCTTGAATCGTTTCTATGCGGGTTTGGCGGAAAGGGCTAAAACTTGCATAGGGCCGATTCGAGGGTGTTACAGCTGATAAGGGAGCGGATCGAGAGGAAAATCCCGGAGCTATCTTTGGATATGCATATGGCTGAAGATCCCGTGGTACCGGTAAGTTTCCAGCAGTAACTCGAATTATGTGTTCATCTTTACATTGTTTTGCAATACTAAGATATCTCTTCTTTTTCAGCTTGCTGACCTCCCCGAGTTGGAGCTTGCTCCTCTTGAGGGATATCCTCCTGAGATTTCTCAGGATGAAGGAGAATTGACTCCTCTGTTAGAGACCTTTACCCGAAAGCGTAAAACTCCAATAGTAGCTATTGGCACAAAGGAGGTGCCCGTTGTGAAAAGGTACTCTTCTTCACAAGGTTTCTGTACTACATGTCTTAATTCTTTCCGAGGTGTAATGTTCTCTGATCTATTACTTCCTCAGAGCTAGACATCTCACCAAGGGAAAGGGAAAAGGAATCCCGTCGAAGTCCCTGCGCCAGTCAAAGCTGAATTTGACTTCTCCTGCCGCAACACCTCCGACTCCTGCCCCTCAGCCTTCTGCGGCGCTGGAGATTACTCCATCTCCGATCATCAAAGAAGATCTGGCTCAACAAGCAGTGCCAGTGATCCTCGAATCGCAAACTGACGTCACCATGGGTGACTCAGATTTTGATAAGGGTGAACCCTCTTCGGGTAATGATCCCTCGGCAGAGGTCTTCGCTGAAAACCTCCTCAACAATCCGGGTCTTGCCAAGCTTAGCATTACTCAGAAATCTGTGGAGGAGATCCAACGGCTAACCCAGCAATGCCTGGAGAGCCGGAATATAACTACCGAGGAATAGGCACAACAAGCAGAGGAAGTCAAGTACTCCAAACTTCTCGAGCAGATCCGTCTTTGCGATGAGGGGCTAAGAACCGGTGTGCTTCCGCCACCTCCAGTAATCCCGCTGACCCTCGCCGAGAAGGTTAGCACCGAGGTGTCCATGAGCTTAAGCAAGCTCACCCATGAAAATCTTGTAAGTCGAATTCCAACTTATCCTTTTTACTTTATTCCATATCATATCCTCTAGCCCCCAAGCATGAAGTTGGATAGACAATCCAGATTTATGCTTCCTTAGGATGCCAACGAATGAACTAGTGTATCCCCCAAGGCTCGTGCTGATATTAATAAAAATATTAGCCCGAGTCTTTAATAGACTTCTGACTCTGGGTATTCTGACTTACAGAAAGTTAATTCGTATAACCAGGAATTGTTGAAGAATATCTGCAACAAGTGGAGATAGATCAGAGCTCTCCGGCTTGAAAATGCTCAATTGAAAGTGTCAAGGGATGAGGCTGAAGGTAAACATTCTGGTACTCAAACCTTGACTTTTATTTCATAGTCGAATTTTTATTCAACTGTTGTACTTTTTGACTACAGCACTGGTAAAGCAATCCTATGCTATGATTGAAGAAGCCAAAAATCTGAAAACCTTGGCGGTGGAGAACATCGATTTATGTCAGGAGCTGGACAAACTGGAGTTGGATCATGAATGGAGCATTGCTCACATTTTTGAATCCTCTTCCATGGCCACCGACGAACGTGATCAAAGGATCGCTGCCCAGGATTAGAAAATCTCGGATATCAACAATGAATTGTTCAGAGAGAGGGACATTTCCGAGGCACTCCGGGATGAACTCTAGAGTCTTCGTGAAGAGAAGACCAAAGTTGACGATGTCATCTTCGGTATGCTTTCCCCTTTTTGAATTTCTGTCCTTTCCGACGTATGGAATTCAGAGATATTTGCTAACCTTTTGCATTACATGCGCATGTCCTCTAAATTTACTAGATTCAGCCTCCGCCGAGTCTCGCACTAGCCGACTTGCCCAAGCTGGCGATTTACTTCATGATTTCCGCCAATCCCTTGAGGATCTTGGCGAAGTTCTCAAGATTCTGGACATGCATAAAATGTTCGGCTTTGAAGTGTGAGACAAAGCCAAGGAGATTCCCCAGCTCATCCAGGAATGGAACATGTCCTATGCACGGACCGCAGCACAGAACGCTCTCACCATGGTCATGAGCCACCATGGAAGCATGGAAATCTGGCAAGTGACCAGAGGGTATTCTACTGTCGATGAAGACGGTCAGGAGCAGGACATGTCGTGGAAATGGCCACGGCAGTCGCTGCCATAGGCAGCAATTGATAGAATCAGGGCGAGAGCTGGCGGCCATCTGCGGTGCGAAATGGGGGTGGATGCACATGGGTTTACCTAGGTTCGCCCCCCGGAGGGTAAAGACCTACTCCTGCTAGATTAGATTGATGGAGAGCGAGTTACAGGGGTGGCGAGCTCGGCGTCTAAGCAGCGAGTCGCTTGAAGGGGTGTATGATGGAACGTAAGTCCTCAAGCTACCCTAGGGAGGCTTATATAGGAGGCACCTCACTAGGGTTTACAGTTTACAACCGAACAAGATATGGATTCGGAGGCTTTGACCTAATCCGACTGGGCTTCAGGTACACTTCTGGGCCTCCAGTCTCCAATCACCAGGCCTTCTCCTGAGTTGTATTCTAGTCGTTGTCCTGTAGGCCTTCTCGCTAGGCCTTTGGCCCGATTGGAACGTCCTGCTGGGCATACCCCATTCGGGGACTCACCGTATAAATCAAAGGGAAGAGCAACCATTCACCAAGGAGTTTTCGGAATTCTCCATCACATGCTTCTCAAGGGTAGCAAGATTGCCCTGCAGCCCAAGGATGACGGAATCACCTGCCTTCCGCTCCTCCTCCACCGCAACGACTGCGGACTTGGCCCTCTCCTCAGAAGAGATCATCGACGCCTTCGCCTCCTCCAACTCCTTCACCAACGAGTCGATCCGCCCATTCGCCATTTCTAGCTCTGCAGCCGGGACATACCCCTCTCAGGCTTTGGCAATGGCAGCCGGAAGACCATCTAAAAGGAACAACAATGATAGTCAGCTTCCCGCAAACACCAGCAGCTCGCGATCGTCAAGTAAAACAATTACTCACCGGCAGTATCTTGGAGTCACCGGTTAGCCTCCTGCGCCATGCGCAGGTCACGCTCCAGGTGCTCCTTTGTGGCTTGCCAATCAGCCGATTCCCTCTGCAATCCCTGTAAGTAGAACGAACAATTAGCAATTGCAAAAACACAATTTTTAGTGCCTAGCCGCTGAAATTCAGCGTCTAGACACTCAGGGATTGGTGACTAGAAGAAATTTAGTGCCTAGCCGCTGAAATTCAGCGACTAAACACTCAAGGACTGAAAATACCTGAATGGCGGCACCAAGCATGCTATGAAGCCCACTGGCATCCGTTGAAGGGACCACAAAGGAGGTGCGTCCGCGACGAGGCCCAACGTCCTCGTCAACGATCACTGGCATCTGCGGAGACTAGTTTTCTGCCACGATCGGAAAACCCTTCACCATGAAGCGCGGAAACGACGCAGACGCCCTTGCCGGGGCACTAGTTGTTGGGGCCAGTGGTTCTGTCATCGGATCCCCCTTAGCTGGCTCTGAGTGAGTAACCGCCACCTCCTCGGCGCCGGCAGCAGGGTCACTCCCCTTGGTGATGTCTTCTACCGCAGCATCGTCGGCATCACCCCTCTGCTTCTTCGCACCCTCAGCAGGCGCAATGTCCGCAACAGGCTTCCTCTTCCTGGGGGGATCGCCTTCCCCGCGGTGACCACCAGCGGAATCTTAGCCACTGAAGGGCGACCTATTTTCTTAGCGCTGGACCTGCAAAATCAGTAAAGTCAGCAAAGAAATTATACAACAAAGCACCCATGAATTGAAAGGAAAACTCGTGACTCACTTTGCGACCGGAAGAACACGTAACCCCGTGTTGATGTGGGCGGGTTTGTCCAATTCCAGGCCCAGCTTGCGTGAGATACCCTTCTCAAAAACATCCAAGGCCCTTGACACTACTGGCTTCTTCGATGATGAAGCCTCAGTCTCTAGAATTTCTAGGCCGGACGACGCGGTTGTTCCCGCCGGTCACGGCGACTTGCTCGCTGTAACTCCTTGCTCTGATGTGGCCGAGATAGTCTGCGCGATCACCGCAAGCGGAACTTCTACCTCCACCGCCGCGTCCGCTACCTCCAGTCCCATCATCGGAGTCGTATCCTCCGGGACCTTGGACGAGACCTTAGTCACGTCGTCGTCGGACTCATCATCCGATCCGAATGCCACCATCGACCTGGGCGGTGACGCCGGCTTCGCGACACGCATCTTCGCGGGCGACTTCGGTTTGTGCATGGGTTTCGCTGGCGTGGCAGTGCGTCGCGAACTGTGCTCCTGCAAAATGTCATCATCTTCATCCCGCTCGTCAAGACTGCGACTCGTGTCGATCTCGCGATGCTTCTGCATGTGAGTCTTGTGAGCCACGGGCGCTGGGGTAGGAACCTCCCTCTCTTCTTGTTCGCTCTCGGAGGAGGTCCCTTCAGACCCCTCTTCGAGCTCTTTGGGTACCTCTTTGTCGAGGGGGGAAGCCAGCCCTCGAGAACCTGAAACAACTGAGAATGGACACAAACTAACATCAAAGGATGCGGTTGCAAATTGCCCCGCGAGAGTCATGACTGAAGATAAATCTAGTAGGAGCTTACTGTAGGAGCTTCATTCTTACCGGGCATGTACAGGGCGAGCCCGGACGACGTGGTGGTAAATTCCACGTCGATGATCTTCTTTAGGGCGGTCTTGTAGTCCGCGGCGTCCCACGACTCCTTGCTGGTCCGGGAAGGATCGTTCTTCCCGGTGTATTCATACATCCAATGAGGCCGGGTCGCTAGCAGGACCAAGCACCGCCCAAGCTAGCAGTTGTACAGATTGATTGTGGAAAATCCTTGGTCCTTCAGCTTCTGGATCTGGTCCATCATATCCGTGACGGCCATTCTCTGATCGTCGGGGAGCTTGTCCACTGTCAGCCAGCGAGGCACGCTTCTCTCCATGACGAACTCGGGAAGTGCCACTTCGCTGGAGGGGGTGGATTCTTTCACATAGAACCAACTTTCGATCCACTCGCTCGCGGCTTTCTTTGGCAGCAGGAGCTTGAAGAAGTTGGCCTTCAGCTTCAACTAAAAGGTAACACCACCTGTCGCCAGGATCGGGCCGCCGGACCCCTCGCTCCCGATGCGACCGTGGAATAGCTCCAACCACAGTGGGAAGTATGGCCTGTAGTCGAGGTAGCGTTCGTAGAAGGCGACAAAGATTGCTAGTTTCTCGATGTTGTGCGAACCAAGATCCGATGGCTTGATAGCGTAGTACGGGCAGAACCGCTGGAATAATACCGAGGTGGGGAATCCCAAGCCCCTCTCCAAGTGGCTTCGGCTCGGATGCCTTCGGCTTGACCTCGGACGCATGGCTTCGGCTCGACCTCGGATGGTGCGGGGATACGCCAATTCCCCTTATAGAGGACCCCCATGTCCTCGAATGATTTGAGATGCGCCGCAGTGCATTTCGCCTTCCCCCATAGATCTTTCGAAGGTGCCATTGATACATTGCAAATGTATCTATAATTTTTGATGTTCCATGTTTGGTTTTATCCACTTTCTTGTGTTTTGTTCCAACTTTGGAGTACTTTTCATGTGATTTCTTGAACTAACCTATTAACAAGAGCCACAGTGCCAGCTGCCTGTTTTCTGCTGTTTTTGGGTTCCAGGAAAGTCAGAAAATGAATATTCTCGGAATTGGACGGGACAAAAGCCAAAGTGCCTATTTTTCCGGAAGTGATCAAGTGCCAGAATACGAGACGGAGAAGGGCAGGGAGCCACCACACCACCTGGATGCACAGCCAAGCCTGGCCTGCGCCAGGGGGTGGTCTGGCTACTCCCGACACCCCCTCGGCCTCTTCCTTCCGCCTATAAGTTTCCCTCGGGACGAAAACCCTAAGTACCCGATCAAAAATCCACGAAAGAGTCTGTAGCCGCCGTCGTCTCTGTCCCTAGATCGGGGGGATCTGAAGCTCTTCCCGGCACCCTGCCGGAGAGGGGAATTCACCCTGGAGGCCTTCTTCATCACCATGCAAGCCTCCGGTGTGATGCGTGAGTAGTTCATCCTTGGACTACGGATCCATGTAGTAGCTAGATGGCTGGTTTCTCCTCCTTTGTGCTTTCATGTTTAGATCTTGTGAGCTCCGTTCATGATCAAGATCATCTATTTGTAATCCATACATGTTGTGTTTGCGGGGATCCGATGGATATTGAGATGCTATTTCAGATTGATTATTGATTCTATCATGTCTTTGTTATTTGAGATCTTGCATGCTTTCCGTTGTTAGTAGCTATCTTGGCCAAGTAGATGCTAGCAACTCCAAGAGTTAGTATTTATGCTCGATAGTGGGTTCATGCTTCTGGTAATCTGGGGAAGTGACAGAAATCTCTAAGGTACTAGATGTGCTGTTGCTACTAGGGAGAAAACAACGATCCTTTGTTCATAGAACAATTGTATTGTTTACTTTACACGCAGTTCGTAAAGCAATAATCTGTTGCTTGCAACTTAATACTGGAGGGGGTTCGGATGATAACCTGAAGGTGGATTATTAGTCATAGATGCAGTTGGATGGCGGTCTATGTATTATGTTGTAATGCCCAATCAAGTCTCAGAGGAGTCAAGATGATTAGTATATGCATGTATTGCTTTCTTGGTGTTTGTAAATTGCCCCGCTGTAATTTGTTCACCCAGCATGTTATCTATCTAAGGAGAGCCACCTCTAGTGAACTATGGATCCGGGTCCTTTTTCTTTACATACAATCTGCAACTGTTTACAGCTTTGTGTTTACTTTCTGCAAACTTTTACTTCTTTCCATTCGATACGTTTAATCCTTTGTTTTCCGCAAAACACGGTGAGATTGACAACCTCATCGCAAGTTGGGGACAAAGTTCTGTGGTTCTGTTGTGCAGGTCTCCACGTTGCTACTAGCACCGGTAGTGCGCCCTGCTAAAGCTCAGCTAGTAACACCTTTGGGGTGTTTCCTTGCTCCTACTGGTTCGATTAAACCTTGGTTTCATAACTGAGGGAAGACTTGCTGCTATATTCATCGTACCTTCCTCTTGGGGTTCCCAACGAGCTCTACTTCGAAAGTTGAGCGCATCAGCCATCAGGATAGAAGCAAAATCGCTCGGTCTGGGGAATCTGGATCAAGTAGAGGCAGAGAGAATGGATGCGGGAAGGTGTGGAATGCGGGGAAGGATCTATAGGATTGTTCCGTTGCTCCCCTTTAAAGAAATGTTACCCGCCAATCTCGGGATAGCCGTTACCTGCAGTAATTATGTCGAAGTTACTATTGGATTACCCAACGGCTAGTTTGACCGAGCCGACGGTCCAACTCCTTCCACTCGACTCGCATGTAGCTATACCTTCTTCAATCGATAGGAGCAGCGACTTGGTAGTGAATGCATTCGCCAAAGCTGCGACTGGAAACCCGGCAAAAAATTTCCTCGGTTTTCTACAGAGTCCATCACCGATTTGACTGGGTGTCCAAATTGGACTCACCTACTCTGACTACCAAATGAACACCTGCATTTGAATCAACGATGGCCTCGGGGACTACTGATGGGGATATGCCGAATGGGGTATGCCCAGCAGGACGTTCCGATCGGGCCAAAGTCCTAGCGAGCAGGCCTACAGGACAACGACTAGAATACAACTCAGGAGAAGGCCTGGTGATTGGAGACTGGAGGCCCAGAAGTGTACCTGAAGCCCAGTCGGATTAGGTCAAAGCCTCCGAATCCATATCTTGTTCGGTTGTAAACTGTAAACCCTAGTGAGGTGCCTCCTATATAAGCCTCCCTAGGGTAGCTTGAGGACTTACGTTCCATCATAGACCCCTTCAAGCGACTCGCTGCTTAGACGCCGAGCTCGCCACCCCTGTAACTCGCTCTCCATCAATCTAATCTAGCAGGAGTAGGTCTTTACCCTCCCGTAGTGACATTGGGTGTCTGACATTGCAGCTTTGATGGGGCAAGGCAATTCAGTGGTGTAGACCTTTGACGCCTCACAATGTGTGAACGCGGCCACCGCCTCGGTGTTGTGCGTCCAGGCGGTGCTTCAAGGGATGTCCCCCACCGAGGTTATACCTGGGGGACTGACTGAAGTATGGCGCTACCTGGAGGAAGCGCCCGCCGTTGTGGAATGGATGGCGCGTTCGGCCTTTAGGCGCGGGGCTACCACAACGTTGGGCCTAGGGCTCGTGCATTTCCCTGACCACTTTGACCTCGACGATGTCACCAGCGGCTACCCTTCGGTGACTAGCTCGGTGGAGATGTCGGAGGTGTTGGGGTTGACCGCCAAGGCTGCTCCCTTTACGGATCGGGTGCTGGCGATGGGGGACTTGCTACCATACCACGAGACGGTGGTGGCACTGGGCAACCCCGAGCCGGAGCATCGCGACCTGAAGTTGGAGCAGCCCTTCCGGTCGGCGCTGCCGAAGTTGCTGATGATGTACCCGACGAATCCGTGGGAGCCATACGTTTGTGTCAAGGGCATTGGTGGCGCTTCTTCGTCAGAGCCTGCAAAATAGATAGCTGCCCTGGAGGCTTTTGTAGGTTATGCCTAGTGGCCATTTTGTGATATGAACAATACATATGTATGAAAGTAAGCGGAGTTAATCGACTCGCAATGCATGGTCGGTTATGTGATATGTTTGACTTTTGCTTGAGCGAGTCCCCGAGCGCGTCCACCCTTTAGTGGGGTATAACTCGTTTATGTGTATGTGTGTTTGCGTTGGGTTTTTGTTTTGGTTTAAGCTAATTTGACGTGGTGTGTGGGGCCAGTCGCCTTGCAACTCCAAAGGGGCGAGCACCTGAGCGCGAGTGAGGTCGGTTTAGGCGAGTCCCCGAGTGTGGTGCTTAGTCATCTTGGGCGTGTGCCTATTGTAAGGTTTGATGCGTTGTTTTTAATGCGTCTCTTCCCCTGGCTCGGAAAGCCAGTTGCGTGGCGAGTCCAAGGCAGCTCTCTTACTTGGTGTGTTCCCGAGCCACGTGAGGTTTTCTTGTTGCGTAGTCCCCGTGTGTGGTACTTAACCGTTCGAGTCGCTTTGCACGAGGATGGGGAGGACAGGTCGTTGTGGGAAGCATTTGTCGGTCATCTTGGCCTGGTAGGCTAGTCGAGCGGGGCGACTCCGATGATGGCTCTGGGTTGGCGTGTTCGTGGATGACACAAAGCCCGAATATCTTCGGTGCCCTTGGGTTGCACTACTTAGCTGTGTCGGTCGCTCGACCAAGGGTTGACTTCCATAGGTAGCATATTGCCAAATGTACGAGCGCGAGTGGCACAAGAATATGGCAAGTAGACACAATTTGTGCGATCCAAATGTATTTCATTATATATCATCTGGGTACAAGTTTGAGTTCTATGTATAGAACTTTCGGAGGAGGTTTACATTCCATGGCCTCTCGACCTCAAGCTGACCATTGCCTCGTATGTCAATGAGGTAGTAGGCATCGTTACCGAGGACACGCCCTATGGCGAATGGCCCCTGCCATGGGGGAAAGCTTGGGCATGCCTTTCTTGTCCTGGGCCAGTCGTAGGACCAAGTCACCTTCCTGGAAGCTGCGGGTCCGGACTCGGTGGCTATGGTAGCGGCGGAGTCCCTGCTGGTAGATGGCGGTGTGGGAGCAAGCTAGGTCACATGCCTCGTCGAGCTGGTCGATGCTGTCTTGGCAGGCGATCTCGTTTGTTGCCTCGACGTAGTTGGCAACTCGTGCTCCAGGTTGGTTGGCTTTACAGCCTCGGCACCGTACACCATGAAGAAGGGCGTGTGTTAGGCCACTGTTAGGCCACGTAGAGATAAAACAAAACTTTTTCCCTACGCGGTGATCCCAAGATCCAGCTCAGGTAGAAGGCCACGAGGATTACCACTAGATGCGCAGTTGCGAAATTGATGAAGCACGTCGCTTGATGCAGTGCAGTCCTCGTGATCCATTCCGGTTCCACGATCCACGATCCGTTCTTTCTTCATGATCTTCAAAGTGCTGAACGTACAGCACCTCCGCCGGTATCCACACGTACGAGGAGGAGCGCCGGCGGTGGACTGCTAGGTCCGGTACGGCGGCGACATGACGGACTGGGGCTAGGGTTTCCAACACATGGAGTGACCTAACCTTGTGCTCTAAGCACCTGCGCCCCAGCTTATATAGGGAGTGAAAGTGGGCTCCACTCACTTGTGGACCATTCACTAAAAGGCCTATATTAGCCACTGCAACTCTCACTTGCTGACTAAGTCCATGTCTCTATTTGGGTCCAACCCAAATAGGTTTCCTGTTTGGGTCCAACCCAAACTTGCTCCCGCTCTTAAGTGTGTGACCCGACAGGCTCATGGTAATCCGGACACGATTCCTAGTCTCACTCGTGATTGATCAGTTGGTAGCGGCTCCTAGCAGAACGTGCCAACTCCCAAGTACCAATAAGTCATGACGACATACCTTCCAATGCGACTTTCGTCTGAGTCCCTTTTGCCTCACGATATACCTTGTAGGACTATAGGCGAAAGATCATCATCCCTTAAATAGTACGACTCTCTTTCTCGATCCGAGATAAGTGATTCATCCGACTAACTCTTAGTCGGCTGCCTCGGTTAACACTTAACCGTGACGCGCATGGCCATGCTTTCCGAATCATATCTTCCGAGAGGGCCCAGAGAATATCTCTCTGGATGGAAGGGAAAAATCCCGTCTTGGTTATTCACATCACGCAGCTTGATTCTCAGCCGACCCGAACTCTGCCTTTATAACTGCCCAGTGACGGAACAACGTTTGACAGAACCTAAGTCGGAGATCCTCAACTCGGATTGTGCAATAACCTCAGGTCTAAGGATTATATTGATTTAGACATGCAAATGACGACTTGTTCGTTGCATCTCAATATGGGTCAGTCTGACTCGCTAAACTCTTTAGCCGAATCCGTGTAAGTCGGAATAGCATCTCCATGCCCATGACAAGTGGAACCTAGTCATCTGCCGACTTTCACATTGGTCTAAGTTGTGTGTTCGTCACAACCTCAATGACCAAGGACAATTAGTATGAACAACATGAATATGTAGTTCCACAATCAAATCACATATTCGATGACACATATCAGCAGTTCATACATGGACCATTACCTTATGAATACGCAGGAATATCATCATTCATGATTGCCTCTTGGGCATATTCCCAACAGTCTCCCACTTGCACTAGAGTCAATCTTCCGACATCACATGTCCAGGCATCTGATGCCCATTGCTCTCAGGTGCGCCTCATGCTTCGGCTGTGGAAGTGGCTTTGTCAACGGATCCGCAATGTTTGCATCCGTGTGTACCTTGCATAACTTGATATCACGTTGATCCACGAACTGGCGAATAAGGTGGTACCGCATGAGTATATGTTTGTTCTTCTGGTGTTGTCTAGGTTCCTTGGCTTGTGCAATAGCACCATTGTTGTCACAATACACGTCTAATGGATTGGACGAGCCCTGAACCACACCAAGATCCATGAGGAAATTCCTCATCCAAACGGCTTCTTTTGCCGCCTCCGAGGTAGCAATATACTCAACCTCTGTCGTAGACGCAGACACCGTTTCTTGCTTGGAACTTTTCCAGCTCACAGCCCCTCCGTTTATCACAAACACATATCCGGATTGCGAACGAGAATCATCCGAGTCAGTGAGATAACTCACATCTGTGTAACCCTTTACACTGAGTTCATCCTCACCTCCATAAACCAGGAACATATCCTTAGTCCTTCTCAAGTACTTGAGGATATTTTTAGCCGCTGCCTAGTGGATTTCTCCAGGATCAGCCTGGTACCTGCTCACAACACTTAGAGCATAGGAAACATCCGGCCTAGTACAAATCATAGCATACATGATGGATCCGATTACAGAAGCATACGGAATCGCACTCATCCGACTTCGCTCATCAGTTGTCGAAGGACACTGAGTCTTACTAAGTTTTACGCTATGGGACATCGGTAAGAACCCCTTCTTAGACGATTCCATGTTGAACTTCTTCAACACTTTGTCCAAATATGTACTCTGACTCAATCCAATGAGCCGCCTTGATCTATATCTATAGATCCGGATTCCTAGTATGTAAGTCTCCTCACCCAAGTCTTTCATCAAAAAACTCTTTTCCAATGATTCCTTGGTCTCTTGCAACATCTGGACATCATTTCCAATCAATAATATGTCATCCACATATAAGATCAGAAAGTTTACTTTGCTCTCACTAAACTTCTTGTATAAACAAGGATCATGATCGCTCTTGATGAAGCCAAACGATTTGACTAACTCATCAAAGAGAATGTTCCAACTCCGAGATGCTTGCTTCAACCCATAAATGGATTTCCGAAGCTTGCATACTTTGTCAGCATTAGCCGGATCGACAAAACCCTCGGGCTGTATCATATACACGTCCTGGGTTCAATTTCCATTAAGGAAAGCTATCTTGACATCCATATGCCATATCTCATAGTCGAAATAGGCTGCTATAGCTAACATGATCCGAACTAATTTAAGCATCGCTACAGGAGAGAAAGTCTCATCGTAGTCAACTCCTTGAACTTGTCGGAACCCCTTCGCGACAAGCCGTGCTTTATAGATAGAAACATTTCCATCCATATCAGTTTTCTTCTTAAAGACCCATTTGCACTCAACGGGTCTTGCACCGTCAGGCAGATCAACCAAGTTCCAAACTTGATTTTCATCCATGGACTTTAATTCCGATCTCATGGCTCCAAGCCATGACTCGGAATCAGAACCCACCATCACTTCTGAATAAGTTGTCGGCTCATCACTGTCCAACAGCATCACAGCACGAACACTTCGCAATCTAGCCGATCTTCGCAGTGTTGGTGCAGTTTCTGGCTCAGGTACCACGTCCGGCTCAACCTCTAAGGCATTTGCCGACTCGCTGCTAGACGGCATGTCTCGAATTTCTTTGAGATGCACCGTACTCCCACTGACTCCCTGACTGAGAAACTCTTTCTCAAGGAAGACACCGTCTCGAGCGACAAACCCTTTGCCCTCTTCTCGGTTGTAGAAGTAGTAACCCAAGGTTTCCCTCGGATATCCCACGAAAATACACTTATCCGACTTAGCTGTAAGCTTGTCCGACTGAAGTCGCTTGAAAAAAGCTTCACAACCCCAAATCTTAAGAAAAGACAAACTTGGCTTCTTGCCAGTCCACATCTCATGCGGTGTCTTCTCTACCGACATTGATGGTACTCTGTTTAGTGTGAACGCTGCAGTTTCTAGACAATAACCCCAAAATGATAAAGGCGGATCTGTCTGACTCATCATTGACCGTACCATGTCCAACAAGTCCGATTCCTCCTTTCTGACACACCGTTTCTCTGCGGCGTTCCTAGAGGAGTGGGCTGGGGAACTATTCCACAACTCTTTAGATGGTCATCAAACTCATGGCTCATGTACTCGCCTCCTCGGTCCGACCGAAGAAACTTTATTTTCTTGCCAAGTTGATTTTGTACCTCATTCTGGAATTCCTTGAACTTTTCAAAGGCTTCCGACTTATGTTTCATCAAGTAGATATATCCATATCTACTCAAATCATCAGTGAAGGTAAGGAACTACTCATAACCACCTCTGGCTGTCGTGCTAATCGGGCCACATACATCACCATGTACTAGTCCCAATAAGTCGGACGCCCTTTCACAACTCTTTGCAAAAGGTGTCTTGGTCATCTTGCCGAGAAGGCAGGATTGTCATGTCTCGAACGACTCCAAGTCGAACAAAGTTAGGAGTCCATCATCATGGAGCTTCTTCATGCATTTCCAGCTTATATGACCAAGCCAACAATGCCAAAAGTAAGTCTTATTCAGATCATTTGGTTTTAACCTTTTCACATTTATGTTATAGGCAGATTCACTATCAAGATTCAAAATAAATAACCCGTCCCGGACGGGCGCAAAGCCATGAAACATATCATTCAAATATAAAGATCAACCATTATTCTTAATATTCGACTCATAGCCCTGTCTCATCAAACATGAGGCAGAAATGATGTTTCGACTAAGCACTGGAACATAATAACAATTATTTAGCTCCATTATGAATCCAGAAGGTAAATGAAGTTGCATTGTGCCGACTTCCAACGCAACGACTCTCGCTTTGTTTCCGACTCTAATGTCAACCTCGCCTCTTGCAACGCTCCTAGTTCTTACCAGTCCCTGCAACGAGTTGCAGATGTGAATGACTGATCCGGTATCATATACCCAAGAACTACCAGGTGCATCAACAAGATAAATGTCCATAACATTGCAAACAAGCGTACCTGAGCCGAAAGTCACACCTCCACTCTTGGCTTTATCTGCCAGATACTTGCTGCAATTCCTCTTCCAGTGGCCATCTGACTTGCAGTAGAAGCAAGTGGATCTGGCTGTAGGAGATGGCTTAGTCCCTGAGGAAGCGCTTTGGACTGGGTCCTCCGCCTTACCTCCTGACTTTGCCTTCTTCTTCTTAGTCCAAGAACTCTTCTTGAACTTAGCCTTGTTTTGTACCATCAACACTTGACTGGCACCTTTCTTGAGGTCCGCCTCAGCCTGCTTGAGCATCCCATGTAATTCAGGGAGCTTCTTATCCATACCATGCATGTGGTAGTTCGATATGAACTGGCCATACGCACTAGGAAGAGAGTTCAGAATTATGTCCGTAGCGAACTCTTCGATTATGGGGTAGCCAAGTCTTTCCAGAGACTGCACGTAACCAACCATCTTGATCACATGCGGACTCAGTGGATCGCCATCCTTAAGCTTGCAGCTCAACAAAGCCCGAGAGACTTGATACCTCTCAGTCTTTGCCTGAGCCCGGAACATACTTTTGAGGCTTTCGATCATATCGTAGGCCTCAACATTCTCGAACTGCTGCTGCAAGTCCAGTTCCATGTGAGCAAGCATAAGACAGCTAATCTCCGTGGATTCATCACAAATCCGACGGTAGGCATTGGTGGCTGCGACAGTCGCATTCACATCCGGCTCAGATGGAAGTGGGTTGTCTAGGACACGATCCCTTTTTTCTTGTTTGAGAACAATTCTCAGATTACGATACAAGTTGGTGAAATTAGTTCCATTCAGCTTATCTTTCTCTAAGATGGTTCTCAAAGAAAAACCGGAAATCTGAGGAAGACTGCTAGGTGCCATTGATCTACAACAGAAAATATGCAAAACACTTAAGACATGTATCCATAAAGAGCAAGCATATTAAACACTTTAATATTTATGCTCCCACTAGAACCAACACCCCTTCGATGGTTACTTAGTGATTCAGGACCCTAAATAAGCAAGTCGACTAGTGAGCTTTAGCATCACCGCTAGCCGTCAAGTGATCTAGGTAGACAATTCCTTGTCAATTGTATCTCATACGACTCCTGTTGGATGGGTGGCATCGCATGCCCCAGCTCCCATCCAACCTTTCCCCAAGTCCCACAACCGTTGTGATAGACCTGTCTAGATTACCAAGTGCTTCCGCTGTAAGAGTCCGACTCGAACCCACCTAGTCGGAAAGAATTAATAGCACCTCAATTTTATGAGCCCACTACCAAAAATGTCCGGCTTGTGATGGTGCAGCACTGGCGGGGAAACCGACTAGACCTTCTTTGAGGGATTACTTTCTACCAACTACCTAATAGAGGTAAAACAGAGACATAACAATAACACAAAATAAAGCAATTATAATGTGAAATGGTATGGCTCTCTTCATGTCGATCTCCATCTCCATAAAGCCTGTAATCCGACTCGTGTCAACTCTTGTCACGTGCCGTCTTACACCATGTAGTCGACTTGTACACCGACTTGCATGTTATCCGGATTCTCCAAACAGCTACACTAGCTATTAATCCAAATTACACAGAGAATCCGACACGTAGGCCGTTATACAATAAGATGACAGCACCTAGGCTCCAGCCGGCTGACAAAATTCGTGACACGCAGATCACATATGGATTACACACATCACATGCACATAAGCCATACCATTCACAACATCATCCTGCCAAAACAAGTTATGCATAGATACGATATCTACCGGCGTTGTGAAACTCGCAACGACATCTAAGGCGCTACGACAGGGCGAAGCCGGCGGTCCCAAATCCAAAAACGATTTTTCCAAAAAACATAGATCTCATCTGCATTCCGGACATGGATTTCATCATCGAATAAAACAATTTTACCCAAATCCGATCCGGACTCCGATTAGATCAAACCCTTTGATCTTCGATCACCGCATCCGGGTTTACGTGTCACAGTCTACCCCGATGGCGGAAACCAACCGATAGGGGTATGTCGTTCCACGACGTTAGCAGTTAGATCACGGAAACCAGATCATCCATTCCCCAGTACAGTTGATCCAATCAACTTTGTACAAAACCGATCTATCTCAAAGATCGACCACCAAAACTGCAATTAGATCCAATCTAACGCCAACCTCATATCACATATGCATGATCTCGAGCCTAAAACCAGAAGCTAACGCTCTGGTACCACTGTTAGGCCACGTAGAGATAAAACAAAACTTTTTTCCTACGCGGTGATCCCAAGATCTAGCTCAGGTAGAAGGCCACGAGGATTACCACTAGACGCGCAGTTGCGGAATTGATGAAGCATGTCTCTTGATGCAGTGCAGTCCTCGCGATCCGTTCCGGTTCCACGATCCACGATCCATTCTTTCTTCACGATCGTCGAAGTGCTGAACGTACAACACCTCCGCCGGTATCCACACGTACGAGGAGGAGCGCCGGCGGTGGACTGCTAGGTCCGGTACGGCGGCGATAGGACGGACTGGGGCTAGGGTTTCCAACACATGGAGTGACCTAACCTTGTGCTCTAAGCACCTGCGCCCCAGCTTAAAGTGGGCTCCACTCACTTGTGGCCCATTCACTAAAAGGCCTATATTAGCCACTTCAAGTCTCACTTGCTGACTAAGTCCATGTCTTTATTTGGGTCCAACCCAAATAGGTTTCCTGTTTGGGTCTAACCCAAACTTGCTCCCGCTCTTAAGTGTGTGACCCGACAGGCTCATGGTAATCCGGACACGATTCCGAGTCTCACTCGTGATCGATCAGTTGGTAGAGGCTCCTAGAAGAACGTGCCAACTCCCAAGTACCAATAAGTCATGACGACATACCTTCCAATGCAACTTTCGTCTGAGTCCCTTTTGCCTCACGATATACCTTGTCGGACTATAGGCGAATGATCGTCATCCCTTAAATAGTCCGACTCTCTTTCTCGATCTGAGATAAGTGATTCATCCGAGTAACTCTTAGTCGGCTGCCTCGGTCAACACTTAACCGCGACGCGCATGGCCATGCTTTCCGAATCATATCTTCCGAGAGGGCCCAGAGAATATCTCTCTGTATGGAGGGACAAAATCCCGTCTTGGTTATTTACATCACGCAGCTTGATTCTCAGTCGACCCGAACTCCGCCTTTATAACTGCCCTGTGACGGAACATCGTTTGACAGAACCTAAGTCGGAGATCCTCAACTCGGATTATGCAATAACCTCAGGTCTAAGGACTACATTGATTAAGAGATGCAAATGACGACTTGTTTGTTGCATCTCAATATGGGCCAGTCTGACTCGCTAAACTCTTTAGCCGAATCCGTGTAAGTCGGAATAGCATCTCCATGCCAATGACAAGTGGAACCTAGTCATCTGCCGACTTTGACATTGGTCTAAGTTGTGTGTCCGGCACAACCTCAATGACCAAGGACAATTAGTATGAAAAACATGAATATGTAGTTCCACAATCAAATCACATATTTGATGATACATATCAGCAGTTCATATATGGACCATTACCTTATGAATACACAAGAATATCATCATTCATGATTGCCTCTAGGGCATATTCCCAACAACGCGAACCCCGTGGAGTGGTTGACGGAGGTGCGGATTCCCCATATTATGGAGGGGAGCTCTTCGACCCAGCATCCTGGGGTTCGCTCGAGGGGCACTTGAAGTCACGGCTTGAGTCCGTGGAGGATGCTCTGATTAGCGCATTCTGCTTGGCCGTTCGACTCCGGGTGGGTGACTGAGGCGAGGTTGAGTCGTATGCTGTGCTCTTCGCAGAATTCTACCATGGAGCCCTTGGCGAAGTTGGTGTCGTTGTCTGTTATGATGCTGTGCGGGTAGCCATACTAGTAGATGATCTCGCGGAGAAACTTGGTGGCCATCTTGCCTTCACACTTTTTGATCGGCTTGGCTTCGACCCACTTTGTGAACTTGTCGACCGCGACCAGGAGGTGGGTGAAGCCGGATGGGGCCTTATTGAATGGGCCGACCATGTCCATGCCCCATACAGTGAATGGCCAGGTGATGGGGATGGTCTTGAGTGCTGAACCAGGGAGATGCGTCTGGTTGGCGTACTTCTGGCACCCGACGCATCGTTGGACGATGTTGGTGGCGTTGGCGTGCGCGGTTAGCCAGTAGAAGCCATGCTGCATGGCTTTGGCGACCAATGACTTGGCGCCGGCATGATGGCCGCAGTCGCCGGCGTGGATGTCCTGGAGGATCTTGCGTCCTTCTTCTGGATGTACGTAGCGCTACAACACGCCAGTCACGCTGTGTTTGTTTAATTCAGCGTTGATGCTGACGAAGGATTTGCAACGGCACGCGATCATTCGCGCTTCCGTCTTGTTGCTTGGGAGGATCTTGTGCTCGAGGAAGGCGATGTATGGTGTAGTCCAGTCGCTGGGCTCTATGACCATGGCAATGAGGGCGGGCTTGGGCTGCAATGGTATCCCGATGTCGATCTCCTTTGGCAAGGATACCAAAGGCTTGTGAATGATGTCGAGGAAGACTCCTGCTGGTGGCGTCTGCCAGGCCGACCCGATGCGGGATAGGGTGTCTGCCTCCTTGTTTTTGCGCCTGTCGATCCACTCAACTGAGTAGCCGGTGAAGTGCCCTCCTAGCTGGTCTACCATTTGGCGGTACGCTATCATTGTTGGGGGCACAGCGTCGCAGGTCCTCACGACTTGGCCGGCAACTAGGTTGGAGTCGCCATAGCATCGTAGCCGATTGACGCTCATCTCCTTGGCGCCCCGCATGCCGTGAAGGAGGGCCTCGTATTCGGCCATGTTGTTGGTGCAGGGCTTGAAGTTGAGGTGAAGCACGTAGCGGAGCTTGTCTCCCTTGGGGGAGGTCAATATGACCCTGGCCCCGGTTCCGTTGGCGTTCTTGCAGCCGTCAAAGTGAAGCGACCAGTAATGGAGGTAGGGGAGCTTCTCCGACTGTTGTGCCTCTTCCCAGTTGGCGAGGACATTGGCCAGGGCCTGCGATTTGATCGCTTTGCGTGGCTCGTACTTGATGTTGTGGACGCTGATCTCGACGGCCCACTTGGCGACTCGACCGGTCGCTTCGCAGTTGCGGATGATGTCCTGCAACGGCACAGAAGAGACGACCATGATGGGGTGCTCCTAGAAGTAGTGTGGGAGTCGCCGCTGAGCCCTGAAGACCGCATACACCAATTTTTGGTACTACGGGTAGCGCTATCCTGAGTCTGTTAGGACTTCGCTGATATAGTAGACGGGTGGCTAGATGGGGCGCTCCTTACCCTCTTCTGGCCGTTCGATGACCATTACGGTGCTGACGACTCAAGTGGAGGCCGCGACGTAGACGAGCATTGGCTCTTTGTCGATTGGGGCGGCGAGCAGTGGTGCCGCAAGCAGTACTTCTTTGAGTTCCCTAAGCACATTGTCTGCTTCTTCGTCCCATTGGAATGTGGGTTTCTTGCGCATCAGGCGTAGAGAGGCATCGCCTTCTCGCCGAGCCGGGGGATGAAGCGACTGAGAGCCACGACTCGTCCGACCAGCTTCTGGACATCGCGTAGGCACTCGGGTTTCCCGAGTCGCACGATGGTGTCGATCTTGGTGGGGTTCGCCTCGATGCCTCGCTTGGAGACCACATACCCAAGGAGCTATCCGGTGGGGACGCCAAAGGTGCATTTCCCTGGGTTGAGCTTGATGTTGTATCTCCACAGATTTGCAAAGGTCTCGGCCAGGTCGGCGAGGACGTCGTCCTGGCGGGTGGATTTTACCACCATGTCGTCAATGTAGACGTGTATGTTGCGGCCAATTTGGCTCAGGCACTCTTGCATGCACCTTTGGTAGGTGGCGCCGGTGTTCTTGAGGCCGAATTTCATGGTCGTGTAGCAGAAGGTGCCGAATGGCGTGATGAACACTGTCTTCTCCTCATCCTCGACCGCCATTTTTATCTGGTTGTAGCCAGAGTACGCGTCGAGGAAGCACAGCGACTCCGATCCCGCGGTCGAATCGATGATCTGGTCGATGCACGGTAAGACGAACTCCTCCTTCGGGCAGGCGCTATTGAGGTTGGTGTAGTCGATACACATTCTCCAGGTGTTGTTCTTTTTCAGGACTAGGACTGGGTTTGTCAGCCACTTTGAGTAGTTGTTGGCCGAATGAAGCATGTGGCTAGTAGGCACTGTACTTCTTCGGCGATTGCTCGGTGGCGCTCTTCATTGAAGGGCCGCATCGACTGCTTTACTAGTCGCACTTTTGGGTCGGTGTTGAGTTTGTGCTCAGTGAGTTCCCTCAGGACACCGGGCATGTCAGATGGTTTCCATGTGAAGATGTCACGATTCTCATAGAGAACTCGATGAGCGCGCTTTCCTATGCAGAGCTCATGTACACTCCAATGGTGACCGTCTGGCTAGAGTCGCCTCGGACGAGCTCGATGGTGCGGGTGTGCGTGGTCGCCTCGAACATGGAGCTCGCGGCGGTTGGCTTCTTTGGAATGGTGGGGTCATCCTTGTTGATGCTGCTCGCGTATTTCACGATCTCTTCCGCGTGGTTGGTCTCCGCAGCGATGACAGCGTCGGCGAACTCGGCGCCTTTGTCCTCGCATTCCACGGCCATTTCGGGGTCGCCGTGGACGGTGATGATGCCACTTGGCCCTAGGAGTTTCATCATGTTGTAGGCGTAATGCAGGGTCGCCATGAACTTGGTGAATGCCTGGCGCCCTAGGACGCAGTGGTAAGGGCTGCTGAAGTTCACCAACTCGAAGACGATTCACTCGGTGCGGAAATTCGCTGGTGTGCGCAAGGTGACTGTCAGCGTCACCTTGCCAATCGGATACGCCTTCCAACCGGGGACGATGCCGTGGAAGGTGATGAGTGTCGACTTGATCGCTGACTCCGTGAGGTGCAACGTCTTGAATGTTTCCAAGTACATGATGTTGATGGAGCTTCCGCTGCCCATCAGTGTCTTGGGCAGCCAGTAGTCGGCCACTTTGGGCCTGACCACCAGGGTGACTCGCCCTGGGTATTCGATCCTAGGCGCGTGATCCTGGCGACTCCAGGTGATGATTTGCTCGGACCAGTTGAGGAAGCGGGGGATGTCAACTTGGGTCACCGCATTGACAGCAACCGCACGGGCGAGCATGTTCTTCTCGCATTTGGTGCCGAGCCCGGTGAAGGTGTGTAGTGAGCCGACGGCATTTCCGAACCCACCGACATTGCCGTTGTCCCTTGGTAGGTTGTTGTTGGGGTCTTTTGCTCGCCTTGCCTTTTTGATCTCCTTTAGAGAATGGTAGTCCGCGGTGGTGTGGGTGGCGAGTTTTCCCTCCCTACTATGGTAGACGCAGAGCTGGTTGAGCAGGGCGGCGGGGTCAAATTTCGGCCTTGCTGCGTTATTGGCGCGGTAGTTTCTGTTATCGCGGTAGTTTCCTCTGTCATGGTGGAAGTTCTTCGGGTTGTGTTGGCCGTAACTAGCATTAGCGACGAAGTCGACTTGCCCGTCATTGTGGCGCTTGCTGGTGAGGCGGGTGTTGCTGTAGCGCATGTCGCATTGTCGCTCGTTGTCGTGGCCGCTAATGCGGCGTCTTCCTCCCGACTCATCGTCAGAGTCCTGGTTCATACTGGCACACGTTCTTGAAGCAGTGGATCGTCGTGTCCGGGTGGATGCCAGAGGCGTTGATCCATAGTTCCTGCCACCTCTGGATCTAGTGGCGGGTCGACTCGCGCTACCCCTGGATGCATCGCTCCAGGTCCTCAATGGTGGTGGCGCGGGTGTAGGAGCCCTCAAAGTGCCTGACGGAGGCATCATGTATCTCTTCCCACAAGTAGATGTTGTCTGCGGGGAGGGAGTTGATCCATTGCCAGGTCACACCCTACATCATCAAGGGGAGGGAGCGAGCGGCTAGGAGGTCGTTGTGGCCGGTGATTCCCATCGCCATGAGGTATGTGTCTAGCCACACCGCTGGGTCATATGTTGGGTCATACTTTTCGATCTCCGTGGGCGCCTTGAAGTTGGTGGGGTACTTCTCGCCTCGGATCATAGGTCCGAAGCACTAGGGGCCGCCTCGGCTGAGCGAGCCCCTAGGTTCGAGGTCGCTGCGGTTGGTGAGGGTGTGCCTCAAGTCATTGGGCTGGCGTGCCCACCAAGCCTGGTTGTTGACAATGTGTGTTCGGGCATCAATGGGTTACCTGTTGGTGGCGACCATGTTGTTCACCGGCTGCGGCTCATTGGTGGAGAGCGCAGGGTTGGTGGCCAGTGGCTGATGCGCTAGGGACTGGGGTGGTGGGTAGGTCACGGTGTTGGTGACGGTTGGAGGGCCGCTTGAGGCTGCCCTACTTGCCGATGAGCAGGCATACATCCGCCCCCGCGGGTCGACTCCCGTGGCTTGCTGCTCAACGGCCCTAGCGAGTAGGGCCTTGGCGTATTGGATCTGCAGCGCGCCCTCTCCTTGGACGTCGAGGTGGGCGACTGCGGCGTCGGCCACGATGATGTTGTCCATTGGAGTGGAGTACAGTGGGAGCCCGTTGGCATCGCGGGCCTGTGGCGAGATTATGATCCTCGGCTGGTCCAGTGGGGGCGCGCGACCAATGGGTGGTGGTGGGGCCCCAGTCCCTGGTGCGCCGGGTGGTGGTCGGTTGCTTCCACCTGGTGGCATGTTCTTGCAGTATTCGCGCTCGACGACGCGTGCGGGGTCGCTTTCATCATTGAAGTTCAGGATGCGTCCCTGGATGTTGGAGTTCAAGCAGGTCCTGATGCGGCGCTGGTGGTAGAGCGATAGCTCCTGCGCCGTTGCCCGCTCGAGGCGGAATTTCTCGCGCTCGGCTAGCTCCTTATGTTGGGCTTCCTCCACCTCTGTGGTCGTGGAGGTTGGAGAGATCGGTGTGGAGAATGTATCTGGCAAGGCGACTGTGTTGCCCGCCGTGTAGATCGCGTTGAAGCGATTGGATCTGGCACGGAAGTCCTCGGGGGACTCCGAGCCGGAGTCGGAATCGAAGATCCCAAGGATGGAGGAATCCTCGAAGTCCTCAGGGTTCGAGACCCGCGTGATGCAGTCCTCCCGTGATGCTGCGGTGATGGATCCGTCGAACGAGGCAGGGGTCGCGGAGTCGGCGTCGTCATGGAGGGCCGCATCATCTGCGACGGTGTTGGTCTCGACCGCGTTGCTGGCGGCCGAGTCCTATTTGGTGGCGAGACGGCTGCTGGAGTGGACCTGCTCCTCCGAGAGCAGATCGCGCATGGCGGCGATCCGCCGATGATCATCGTTGCCACCGGATCGACTGCGTCGGTGAAGCCGACGAACAGGTTGATTGTGCCGACCGGCATTATAGCGCTGTGTGTGATCGGGTGTGACGCCGGGATGTAGCTGCTGGGCAGGATCTGTAAGATCCTGCCGGTGGCGATCATGTGACCGGTGGCGATCGGCCGATCGATCAGCGAGTAGGGTCGCGCCGTAGAACTCAGGCCAGTCCGGCTGGGCCCCACGGTGGGCGCCACTGTCGTGGAAATGGCCACAGTAGTCGCTGCCATAGGCAGCGATTGATTGAACCGGGGGCGAGAGATGGCGGCCATCTGCGGTGCAAGATGGGGCGGATGCAAATGGGTTTACCTAGGTTCGGCCCCCTGGAGGGTAAAGACCTACTCCTGCTAGATTAGATTGATGGAAAGCGAGTTAGAGGGGTGGCGAGCTCGGTGTCTAAATAGTGAGTCGCTTGAAGGGGTGTATGATGGAACGTAAGTCCTCAAGCTACCCTTGGGAGGCTTATATAGGAGGCACCTCGCTAGGGTTTACATTTTATAACCGAACAAGATATGGATTCGGAGGCTTTGACCTAATTCGACTAGGCTTCAGGTACACTTCTGGGCCTCCAGTCTCCAATCACCAGGCCTTCTCCTGAGTCGTATTCCAGTCGCTGTCCTGCAGGCCCGCTCGCTAGGCCTTTGCCCCGATCGGAACGTCCTACGGGGCATACCCCATTCGGCATATCCCCATGAGGACATCAAATTAATCATGGACTCTTGTGCCGGATATGGGTGCCACGTAGCTGACTTGACCATCTACGACACTCCCTTCTTCACTCGCGTAGAGACGCCACGTCCGCCCGCTAAAGAAACTGGTGAAGTTTCCGATGACGAACAAATCATCTCGGATTTGAACGTCTCGGAAAGATATCGAGGCGAGGCTGATGTCTCTAGTGAGCCGGCTACTCCTTCTTCTCCCCCTGCATTGTAGAGCATCAGAACAAAGAATGTGTTATTCTAGAAACAATTCGGGTTGTAAATAAATAGTATGATAATTTTGCTGGTGCTAAGTTTATTTTATCTATTTAGCACATTTGGCTTTATAAGTTTATCGTGCCTGAAATGTTTACATAAGCACTTATGTTTTTTGTCTATACTTATCTTTTATCTGGCTTTCCGCCTCATCCCTTTCGTGATCCGGCCAACCTTCAACACGGAAACTTTGTCGAGCAACGGAGCTCAATTGCTAAACCAGTTTAAACTCGAAAACAAAGCAACTTCCAGTACCAATAATTCACTACTCAAAAAATGCCCGCTTCCGGCAATCAGATAAATAACCAAAGTATAGACTAGAAAATTTAGATTTATAGCCTAAGGTATCATTTTTAGAATCGGAAATCTAAACTAGAACAAACATGAGCATAAAGTACTTTCAAGTATTCTGGGATTTTTGACTGTGACATGATCATTCAGAAATAAGATGGTAAAAAACTTCTCAATTTTTTTAGGCAACCAATACTTTATTTCTCATTGAACATGTACACATATATGATTACAAAGAAAGATAAACTAAGAATAAAATGGACATAGCTAAGCGATATTCCATGGTCTGTCTAATTCTTTCGGGTCTGTACTGCCTCCAGCTCTCTTTCTTTTCTTAGTACTAGGTCTTTCTTTGACTGGCCGCATATCAGTTAGATAGTAAGAGCCATTGTGCATTACTCGGCTAACTAAAAAGGGCCCTTCCCATACTGGGGAAAATTTGTGCTTTCTTTTCTGCACAAGTCAGCGAACCAAATCGCCCTTATTGAAAGACCGGTTTCTGAATCTGGCTATGATACTTGCGTAACTTCTGCTGATAGGCTGTTGATCTCATCTTAGCAACGCCGTGAACTTCTTCGACTAAGTCGAGATCATTTTGTCGAGGAATTTCAGCATCCTCTTCAATATACGCGGCAACTTTAGGAGAAGTATGAATTAAATCACTAGGAAGAACTGCTTCTGCGCCAAAGACCGTGTCGGAAAGCTTTTGCCACAAGAGATTTAGCTGAAGCATGGTGACCATACTCGCCTTCGTGGATTTCTCATAAGATTTCCACTCCTTCTTCCGGAGATACACATCGCTGAAAGACCCCAGTCGCGCTCCGCTTATAGAGCTTACCACTAATTATAGTGTAGGCTTTTGCTCGTCAGACGATCTGCCGGCTCGGAACTTCGTCTTCGGGTAATTTTCCATCTACCAAGTAATCAATGTAGGGTTGAGTCTAGCTGGGAATAAAAGCCAGAACTTCTACTAAAGGTGAGTCGGATTTGGTCGGATATTCCTCGTCCACTCCTTTCATAGAGGGAACTTTGAGGTGCTCTAAAAAAGCGCCACCCGGAACCTTTTTCCATGTAGATCCTATACGAGATAGTGCATCTGCTTCCTCATTTTTTGTTCGAGGGATGTCTTGAACTTCAAACCATTCAAACGATTTAGATAGTTCATCCAGGACAGCTCTATATGCTGCCATGTGTTTATTCGCATTACAAATATGCGAGACTTGTTGGGCAACAAGATCCGAATCTCCATAACACATCAAATGTTGGATGCCGACATCCTTAGCAATCAGGACTCCATGCAGTAGTGCTTCATACTCGGCAATGTTATTTGTTGCCGTGAAGTGGATCTACAACACATAGAAAAGTTTATCTCCTTGGGGTGATTTAAGCACCACGCCAGCCCCCGAGCCCCCAAGCACCCTAGACCCGTCAAAATGCAAGGTCCAGTATTTCGACTCTAGTAGGGTCATATTTTCCGTTGTCTCTGTCCAATCAGCAACAAAGTCAGCGAGGATTTGGGATTTGATGGATGTACGAGGTTTATACTTAATGTCGAAAGCTGAAAGCTCTATGCCCCATTTTGCGACGCATCTTGTAGCATCGCTGTTGTTGATTATATCTCTCATGGGAGCTGTGCTCAGCATGGTAATTGGAAGTTCCTGAAAATAATGCCGTAACTTATGCGATGCGAAAAACACACCATAAGCCACCTTTTGAGAGTGCAGATACCGCTGCTTTGATTCAGTCAGGACTTCGCTGAGATAATAAGTAGGACGTTGCACCAGGTGTTCCTGATTTTCCTCTTGTCTCTGTCATGGAAATGGCCATGGCAGTCGCTATAGTAGGCAGCGATTGATTGAAATGGAGGCGAGAGCTAGCGGCCATCTGTGGTGCGAGATGGGGGCGGATGCACATGGATTTATCCAGGTTCGGCCCCCGGAGGGTAAAGACCTACTACTTCTAGATTGGATTGACAGAGAGCAAGTTACAATAGTGGCGAGCCCAGCGTCTAAGCAGTGAGTCACTCGAAGGATTGTATGATGGAACGTAAATCCATAGAGTACCCTAGGGAGGTTTATATAGGAGGCAGCTCGCTAGGTTTACAGTTTACAACCGAACAAGATATGGATTCGGAGGCTTTGACCTAATCCGACTGGGCTTCAAGTATGCTCTTGGGCCTCCAGTCTCCAGTCGCCAGGCCTTCTCCTTAGTTGCATTCCAGTAGCTGTCCTGCAGGCCCACACGTGAGGCCTTTGGCCCAATCGGAACGTCCTCCTTGGCATACCCCATTCGACATATCCCCATCAGTAGTCCCCGAGGCCATCGTTGATTCAGACGCAGGTGATTATTTGGCTATCGGAGTAGGCGAGTCCAATTTGGACGCCCAATCGAACCAGCGATGGACTCCACCGAAATCAAGGAAAATTTCCCCAGGTTTCTAGTTGTCGTCTCGGCGAATGCAACTTCAGTCACGTCACTGCTTTGGCGAGTGGACAGGACCTAGTTGCAAGCGAGTCGAGTGAAGGAGTTGGATCATCATCTTGGTCAAACTATCCATTGGATAGTCCAACGGTAACTTCGGGGCAATTACCGTGGGCAACAGCTACCCGAGATTGGCGGGTAGCATCCCTTATAAGGGGAGTGATAGATTAGTCCTGCAAATCCTTCCCCGCATTCTTCATTCTCGTGCATCAATTTCTCCTGTCTTTCCTCGATCCACACCTTTCCAGACCAAGCGACTCCATCTTCCTTCTCGATGGCACCTCCAAAAGGCTCGTGGGGGAAATCAAAGTGCATCACGGTGCAGCTCAGGTCCTTCGAGGACACCAGGGTCCTCCGCAAGGAGAATTGGCGGATCCCCGTGTCGTCCGAGATCGAACCGAAGCCACGCGTCAGGGAGTTCATCTACTTCCCAAGCCGTATGGAGTGGGGCTTGGGATTCCCTACCTCGCTATTCTTCCGGCGATTGTGCGCATATTATGCGATCAAGTCGTCAAATCTCGGCCCGCACAGCATTGAGTAGCTGACAATCTTTGTCGCCTTCTGCGAGTACTACCTTGGCTGCAAGCCATACTTTCCATTGTGGCTGGAGCTTTTTCGCGGGCGCATCAGACGTGAAGGGTCCGGCGGCCCGATCTTGGCGGCCGGAGGCGTCACCTTTCAGCTGAAGCCAAAGGCCAACTTCATCAAGCTTATTCTGCTAAATAAGGCCGCGAGCGAGTGGAAGTGGAGCTGGTTCTACATGAAGGAGTCCACTCCCTCCGGCGAGCTAGCATTGCCGGAATTCATCGTGGAGAGAAGCGAACCCCGCCGGCTGGCGATGGACAGGCTCCCCGATGATCAAAGGATGGCTGTCATAGAGATGATGGACCAGATCCAAAAGCTGAAGGACCAAGGTTTCTCCTCGATCAACCTATACAAATGCTGACTTAGACGGCGATTGGTCCCATTGGCGGCTCGTCCGCACTGGATGTACGAGTACAACAGGAAGAATGATCCTTCCCTGACCAACAAGGAATCATGGGACGCCAAAGATTACAAGGCCGCCCCGAAGAAGATCACTGACGCAGAGTTTACAACCACGTCAGCCGGGCTCGCTCTGTACGTTCCTGGGAAGAATGAAGCCCCCACAGTAAGTTCTTCTCTCTGAATTTAACTTCAGTCGTCATTATCATGGTGCGATTTGCAACCACATCATCTAAAATTTATTCGTGTCCACTCTCAGTTGTTTCAGGTTTTTGAGGGCTGGCTCCCCCCACTCGATGAAAAGGTTCCCCACGAGTTCGAGGAGGGTTCCTCAGGAGAATCTTCTGAGGTGGAAGAGGAGGAGGTAGAGGTTCCTCCCCTAGTGCCTGCGTCTCGCAAGACTCGCATGCAGAAGCAACACGAGATGGAGGCGAGCCGTAGTCTCGAAGAACATGAAGAAGGCGATGAGGTCTCGCAAGAGCACACTTCTCGGCAAACAACCACACCGGCGAAACCCTCACGCAAGTCAAAGTCGCCAGCGAAGAAGGCGGTGTCACCATCTAGGTCGACGGTGGTGTTCGAGTCGGATGACGAGTTCGAGGACAACACTGTTGAAACCTCGTGCAAGAGCCCAGAGGGCACGGTTCCGATGACGGGATCGGAGGCTGAAGGCGCCGAAGCGGCGGTGGAGGTTCCTCTTGCACTGGTCGCGCCACCAGCTTCGATGGCGCCAAAGAAGGAAGCAACTGAGGCCCCTGCGTCAAAGTCGTCGCGACCTTCAGGAATGGCGGCGTCTTCTAAACTGGAGGTTCCTGCGACTGTGGCCTCATCATCCAAGAGGCCCGCGGCGTTGTGGGCTTCGGATGTCTTCGAAAGAGGTCTGACACGCAAGCTGGGCCCAAAGTTGGATAAGCCTGCCCATATCAGCATAGGGTTGTGTTTTCTTCCGGTCGCCAAGTAAGACTCGGGTTCTCCCTTTCGATTCTTGATCCTCTTTTTCTGTGACTTCTAAGCTGAGTTTGGAGGTTTGGCAGGTCCGGTGCCAAGAATATTGGTCGCCCTTCAGTGGCGAAGATTCCACCAGTTGCTACCGCAGGGGAAGGCGATCTCCCCAAGAAGAGGAAGCTGCTGCAGACGTCGCGCCAGCGGAAGGCGCAAAGAAGTGGAAGGGAGGTGCCGACGATGCTGTGGCAGGAGATAGCGCCAAGGGGAGTGATCCTGCTGCAGGCGCCGAGGAGGTGGCGTTTACCCGATCGGAGCCAGCCATGAGAGCTCCGATGACGAACCATCCACTCTGACGACTAGTGCCCCGGCTAGAGCCTCAGTGACATTTCCGCGCTTCAAGGTGAAGGGGTTTCCGGGCGTGGTGGAAAACCAGTCTCCGCAGATCCCGGAGATCGTTGACGAGGACATTGGGTCTCGTCGCGGGCGTACCTCCTTCGTGGTCCCTTCGACGGACGCCAGAGAACTTCACAACATGCTTGGCACCGCCATTCAGGTACGTCCAGTCCCCAAGTATCTAGTCGCTTAATTTCAGCGTCTAGGCACTGAGTTTCTTCTAGTCTGCAGTCCCCGAGTTCCTAGTCGCTGAATTCCAGCGGGTAGGAACTGAATTTCTTCTAGTCGCTAGTACCCGAGTGTCTAGTCGCTGAATTTCAGTGGCTGAACACTTATTTTGTGTTTTTGTAATTGCTAACTTTTTGTTCTGCTTACAGGGCTTGCAGAGGGAGTCGACAGATTGATAGGCCGCAAAGGAGTGTCTGGAGCATGATCTGCACGTGGCGCAGGAGGCAAACCAGCGACTCTAGGAGACTATTGGTGAGTACTTGATTCAGTTTTCAACTGTTGGTGTTCTGGAGTGCTGACAGTCATTTCTTTTCTGTTCAGATGGTCTTCCGGCTGTGATTGCCAAGGCCCAATAAGGATATGTCCCAATTTCCGAGCTAGACGTGGCGAATGGGTGTATCGACTCGCTGGTCAAGGAGTTGGAGGAGGCGAAGGCAACCTCGATCTCTTCTGAGGATAGAGCGAAGGATGCGGTCGCTGCAACTAAAGAGGAGCGGAAGGCCGCGGACTCGATCATCCTTGGGCTGCAAAGCGATCATCCTTGGGCTGCAAAGAGGAGAAGCACTTCACCGAGAACTGCCGGAAGCTCCTTAGTGAGTCGCTGTTCTTTTGTTTAATGTGTGCGGTGACTCCCCGGGTGGGGGAATCCATAGTGGCATTGACGTCTGAAGTTGCAGCGGTGATAGGGCAAAGCGACCCGGTGGTTCAAACCTTCAACCCCTCGCAGTGTGTGAATGCGGTGGTGAACGCGGCCACTGCCTCGGCGTTGTGCATCTAGGCAGTTCTTCTAGGAATGTCCCCCACCGAGGTTATTCCTAGGGGACTAACTGAAGTGTGGCGCTATCTAGAGGAGGTACCCAGCATCATGGAGTGGATGGCGTGCTCGGCTTTCAGGCGCGGGGCCACCACAGCATTTAGTCTATGGCTTGCTCACTTCCCCGACGACTTCGACCTTGACGATGTCACCAGCGGCTACCCTTTAGCGACTGGTACGGTGGAGATGTCGGAGGTGTTGAAGCTGACCACCAAGGCCGCCCCCTTCGCTGATCGGGTGTTCACGATGGGGGACCTTCTGCCGTACCAGGAGACGATGGTGGTGCTAGGCGACCCCGAGCCAGAGCATCATGATCTGAAGTCGAAGCAGCCCTTCCGGTCGGCACTGTCAAAGTCGTTGTCGACCTACCTGACGAACCCGTGGCAACCATTCGTTCGTGTCAAGGGTGGTGGGGACTCTTCTTCATCAGGGCCTGTGGAACATATCGCTTTTCTAGGCGATTTGTAAGATATGCCAAGCGGCGACTGCTTGTAATATGAACAATATTTTGTATGAGAGTAAGAGGAGTCAATCGACTCGCAATACGATCTTGATTTTGTGGTGTGTTTAAGTTTTGTGTGAGCGAGTCCCCGAGCGCGTGCGCCCTTTAGTGGGGTATAACTCGTTTGTATACGTATGTGTTTGTTTTTGTTTTTTGTTGTTGGTTGTCCCTTGCGACTCCCAAGGGGCGAGTCCCCGAGTGCGAGTGGGGTTGTTTTTAGGCGAGTCCTCGAGCATAGTACTTGTGAGTTACTGGTGCGTTGTTTGTAACACGTCCCTTCCCGCCAGTCGCTAGGCGAGTCCAAGGCAGCTCTCTTACTTGGTATGTTCCCGAGTCGCGTGAGGGTTTTTCGTTTGCGAAGTCCCCGTGCGTGGTACTTAACCGTTCAAGTCGCTTTGCGCGAGGATGGGAAGGACGGGTCAGTGTGGGAAGCGAGTGTCGGTCGTCTTGGCCTGGTGGGCCAGTCGAGCGGGGTGACTCTGATGGTTGCTCCGGGTTGGCGTGTTCGTGGACGACACAAGGCCCGAATGTCTTCGGTGCCCTTGGGTCGCACTACTTAGCCATGCCGGTCGCTTGACCAAGGGTTGACTTCCGTAGGTAGCATATTGCTACTTGTACGAGTGCGAGTGGCACAAGAGTATGGCGAGTAGACACAATTTGTGTGATCCGAATGAATTTCATTATATATCATCTGGGTACAAGTTTGAGTTCTATGTATAGAACTTTTGGAGAAGGCTTACATTCCATGGTCTCCCGACCTCAAGATGGCCATTGCCTCGTATGTCGATGAGGTAGTATGTGTCGTTGCTGAGGACTCGCCCTATGGCGAATGGCCCCTCCCATGGGGGGAGAGTTTCTTCTTGCCCTTTTTGTCCTGGGCCAGTCGTAGGACCAAATCGCCCTCCTGGAAGGTGTGGGTCCGGACTCGGCGGCTGTGGTAGCGGCAGAGTCCCTGCTGGTAGATGTCGGTGCGGGAGCGAGCCAAGTCGCGTGCCTCGTCGATCTGGTCGATGCTGTCTTGGCGGGCAATCTCGTTTGTCGCCTCGACGTAGTTGGCGACTCGAGGTGAGTCATGCTCCAGGTCCGTTGGCATTACAGCTTCAGCGCCATACACCATGAAGAAGGGTGTGAACCCCGTGGAGCGGCTAATGGAGGTGCGGATCCCCCATATTACAGAGGGGAGTTCTTCGACCCAGCATCCTAGGGTGCGCTCGAGGGGCACTTGAAGTCGCGTCTTGAGCCCGTGGAGGACGCTTTGGTTGGCGCTTTCTTCTTGGCCGTTCGACTCCGGGTGGGCGACTGAGGCGAGGTCGAGTCGTATGCCGTGCTCCTCGCAGAACTCTACCATGGCACCCTTGGCGAAGTTAGTGCCGTTGTCCATTATGATGCTATGCGGGTAGCCGTACCGGTAGATGAGCTCGTGTAAGAACTTGGTGTCCGTCTTGCCATCGCACTTTTTGATCGGCTTGGCCTCGACCCATTTGGTGAACTTGTCGACCGTGACTAGGAGATGGGTGAAGCCGGATGGGGCCTTATTGAACGGGCCGACCATGTCCATGCACCATACAGCGAATGGCCATGTGATGGGGATGGTCTTGAGTGCCGAACCAGGGAGGTGCGTTTGGTTGGCGTATTTCTGGCACCCGACGCATCATTGGATGATCTCAGTGGCGTTGACGTGCGCGGTGAGCCAGTAGAAACCATGCCGCATGGCCTTGGCGACCAGCGACTTGGCATCGGTGTGATGGCCATAGTCGCTAGCGTGGATGTCCTGGAGGATCTTGCGGCCTTCTTCTGGCTACACGCAGTGCTAGAACACGCCAGTCACGCTGCGTTTGTGGAGCTCACCGTTGATGATGACGAGGGATTTGCAACGACGCACAATCTTTCGCGCTTCTGTCTCGTTGCTTGGGAGGATCTTGTGCTCGAGGAAGGCGACATATGGTGCCGTCCAGTCGCTGTGCACGACGATCATGGCGACTAGGGCCGGCTCGGGTTGTAGTGGTATCCTGATGTCGATCTCCTTCGGTGGGCAGACCAAAGGTTTGTGGATGATGTCGAGGAAGACGCCTGCGGGTGGCGTTTGTCGAGCCAACCCGATGTGGGAAAGGGCATCTGCCTCCTCATTCTTGTGTCTATCAATCCACTCGACTGAGTAGCCGCGAAGTGTCCTCCCAGCTGGTCTACCACTTGGCGGTACGCTATCATTGTCGGGGAGACGGGGTTGCAAGTTTCGGCGACCTGGCCGGCGACTAGGTCGGAGTCGCCATAGCATCGTAGGTGTTTGATGTTCATCTCCTTGGCGGCCCGCATGCCGTGAAGGAGGGACTCGTACTCTGCCATGTTATTGGTGCAGGGCTTGAAGTTGAGGTGGAGCATGTAGCGAAGCTTGTCTACCTTAGGAGAGGTCATCATGACCCTGGGCCCGTCGAAATGGAGCGACCAGTAGTGGAGGTATGGTAGCTTCTCTGACTACTATGCTTCTTCCCAGGCTATGAGGAAATCAACCAGGGCTTGCGACTTGATCGCTTTGCGGGGCTCGTATTTGATATTGTGGACGCTGATTTTGACGGCCCACTTGGTGACTCGCCCATCCGCCTCGTGATTGCGTATTATGTCTTGCAGTGGTGAGGAGGAGACGACCGTGATTGGGTGCTCCTAGAAGTAATGTGGGAGTCGCCGTTGAGCTCGGAATACCGCATATACCAGTTTCTGGTACTGCAGGTAGTGCTGTCTTGAGTCCATCAGGACTTCACTGATGTAGTATACGGGGCGCTATATGGGGCACTCCTTGCCCTCCTTTGGCCGTTTGACGACCATCACGGCGCTGACGACTCGAGTGGAGGCCACCATATAGACGAGCATTGGCTCTTTGTCGACTGGGGCGGCAAGGAGTAGGGCCGCGAGTAGCACTTCTTTGAGCGCTTTCAGTGTGTCGTCCGCCTTCGCGTCCCATTAGAACGTGGGGTTATTGCGCATCAGGCGGTAGAGCGGCATTGCCTTCTCGCCAAGCCGAGGGATGAAGCGACTGAGAGCCGCGACTCGCCCGACCAACTTCTAGATGTCGTGCAGGCACTCAGGTTTCCCGAGTCACGTGATGGTGTCGATCTTGGTGGGGCTGGCCTTGATGCCTCGTTTGGAGACCATGTATTCCAGGAGCTGTCCGGTGGGGACGCCGAAGGTGCAGTTTCCTGGGTTTAGCTTGATGTTGTACCTCCGCAGGTTTGCGAAGGTTTCGGCCAGGTCGGCGAGCAGGTCGTTCTGGCGGGTCGATTTTACCACCGCGTCATCGATGTAGACGTGAATATTGCGGCCAATTTGGCTCGCAAGGCACTCCTGCATGCACCTTTGGTACGTGGCACCGATGTTCTTGAGGTCGAACGTCGTTGCCATTTAGCAGAAGGCGCTGAATGGCGTGATGAACGCCGTCTTCTCCTCATCCTCGACTGCCATTTTGATCTTGTTGTAACCAAAGTACGCGTCAAGGAAGCACAACAACTCCGATCCCATGGTCGAGTCGATGATCTGGTCGATGCGCGGTAGAACGAACTCCTCCTTTGGGCAGGCGCTGTTGAGGTTGGTGTAGTCGATACACATTCTCCACGTGTTGTTCTTTTTCAGAACCAGGACTGGGTTTGCCAGCCACTTGGAGTATTTTATTGGCTCAATGAAGCCTGCGGCTAACAAGCATTGTACTTCTTTGGCGATTGCTTGACAACGCTCTTCATTGAAGGGCCGTAGTGACTGCTTTACTAGTCGCACTTTGGGGTCGGCGTTTAGTTTGTGCTCAACGAGTTCCCTTGGGACACCAGGCATGTCAGATGGTTTCCATGCGAAGATGTCGCTGTTCTCACGGAGGAACCCGATGAGCGTGCTTTCCTATGCGGGGCTCATGTGCGCCCCAATGGTGACCGTCTGGCTGGAGTCGCCTGGGACCAGCTCGACGGTGTGGGTGTGTGTGGTCGCCTCGAATCTGGAGTTCGCGGTGGTTGGCTTTTTCAGGATGGTGGGGTCGTCCTTGTTGATGTTTCCTGTGTATTTCGTAAGCTCCTCCGCGTGGTCAGTCTCCGTGGTGATGACGGCATCAGCGAGCTTCAGTGCCTTTGTCCTCACATTCCACGACCATATCAGGGTCGTTGTGGATGGTGATGATGCCGCTCGGCCACAGAAGCTTCATCATGTTATACATGTAGTGGAGGGTCGCCATGAATTTGGCGAACGTTTGGCGTCCCAGGACGCAGTGGTAGGGGCTACGGAAGTTCACCAGCTCGAACACAATCCTCTCCGTGCGGTAATTTGTCAGTGTGCCGAAGGTGACTGGATGCGTCACTTTTCCAATCGGATACGCCTTCCGACCGGGGACGATGCCATGGAAGGTTGTTAGGGTCGGCTCGATTTCTTCTTCTGGGAGCTGGAGCCTCTTGAACATGTCTAGGTACATGATGTTGATGGAGCTTCCTCCTTCCATCAGTGTCTTGGGCAGCCAGTAGTCAGCCACCTTGGGCCTGACCACCAGGGCGACTCGCCCTGGGTATTCGATCCTAGGCGCGTGATCCTGGCGACTCCAGGTGATGCTCTGTTCGGACCAGTTGAGGAAGCGAGGGATGTCAACTTGGGTCATCGCATTGACTTCGACTGTGCTGGCGAGGACCTTCTTCTCGTGTTTGGTGCCGAGCCCGGTGAAGGTGTGTAGCGAGCCGATGGCATTGCCGAAGCCACCAGCGTTCCGTTACCCCAAGGCGGGTTGTCGTTGGGGTCCTGCCTTGCTCGCCTTGTCTTTTCGATCTCCTTTAGGGAGTGCCAGTTGGCGGTGGTGTGGGTGGCGGGTTTTCCCTCCATGTTGTGGTAGATGCAGGGCTGGTTGAGTAGGGCGGCGGGGTCGAATTTTGGCCTCGCCGCATTGTTGGCGTGGTAATTTCTGCCGTCGCGGTAGTTTCCTCTATCGCGGTGGAATTTCTTTGAGTCGCGTTGGCTGTATCCAGCGTTGGCGACGAAGTCGACTCGCCCATCGCTACGGCGCTTGCCGGTGATGCGAGTGTTGCTGTAGCGCATTTCGTGCTGTCGCCCGTTGTCATGGCCGCTGGTGCGGCGTCTTCCTCCTGACTCGTCGTCGTAGTCTTGGTTGGGGTCCTCTTCTACGTAGTGCTTGGCGATCTCGAGGAGGTCAGGGATGTTGTCGAGCGTCCGGTAAACCCTCTTGATCTTAGCAACTAGGGGCTCGTACTGGTAGGCTTGAAGCAATGTATCGTCGTGTCCGGGTGGATGCCGGAGGCATTGATCCATAGTTCCTGCCACCTTTGGATCCAGTGGCGGGTCGACTCGTGTTGTCCCTAGATACATTGCTCTAGGTCCTCAATGGTGGTGGCGCGGGTGTAGGAACCTTCAAAGTGCCTGACGAAGGCATCCCGAATCTCCTCCTAGGAGTCGATGTCGTCGGCAGGGAGGGTGTTGGGCCATTGCAGCGTCGCACCCTCCATCATCAGGGGGAGGTAGCGAGCGGCTAGCAGGTCGGTGTGGCCGGCGATTCCCATCGCCATGAGGTATGTGTCTAGCCAGACCGCTGGATCATATGTCGGATAGTACTTTTCGATCTGTTTGGGCGCCTTGAAGTTGGCGGGTTATTTCTCTCCTCGGATCATAGGTCCGAAGCACTGGGGCCCGACTCGGCTGAGCGAGCCCCTGGGTTCGGGGTTCCCATGGTTACTGAGGGTGTGCCTCAGGTCGTTGGGCTAGCGCGCCCGCCAGGCCTAGTTGTTGACGATGTGCGTTCGGGCATTGATGGGCTGCCCGTTGGCGGCGACCGTTTTGTTCACCGGTCACGGCTCGTTGGTGGAGAGCGCGGGGTTGGCGGCCCGTGGCTGGGTCGCTAGGGGCTGTGGTGGTGGGCAGGTCACAGTGTTGGTGACGATGAGGTGACCACTTGAGGCCGTCCTGCTTGCCAAGCAGCGGGAATACATTCGCCCCCGCGGGTCGACTCCCGTGGCTTGCTGCTCGACGGCCCAGGCGAGTAGGGCCTTGGCATACTGGATCTGCAGCGCGCCCTCTCCCTAGACGTTGAGGTTGGCGACTGTAGCGTCGACCGCGACGACGTTGTCCATCAGGGTGGAGTATAATGGGAGTCCGTTGGCGCCATGGGCCTGTGGCGAGATTATGATTCGCAGTTGGTCCGGTGGGGGTGCGCGACCGATGGGTGGTGGTGGGGCCCCAGTCGCTGGTGCGCCGGGTGGTGGTCGATTGCTGCCGCCTGGTGGTGCATTTTTGCAGTATTCGTGCTCAGCTACGCATGCGGGGTCACACTCGTCGTTGAAGTTTAGGACGCGGCCTTGGACGTTGGAGTTCAAGCGGGTCCTAATGCGGTGCTGGTGGTAGAGCGACAGCTCCTGCGCCGTCGCCCTCTCGAGGCGGAATTTCTCGCGCTCAGCTATCTCCTTGTGCGTCGCCTCCTCTAGTCACTGGCGGGCTTCCTCCACCTCCGTGGCCATGGCGGTTGGCAGGATCGGTGTGGAGAATGGATCTGGTGGGGCGACTGTGCTGCCCGCCATGTAGATCACGTTGAAGCGATTGGAACTGGCGTGGAAGTCCTCAGGGGACTCTGAGATGGAATCAGAATCGAAGATCCCGAGGATGGAGGAGTCCTCGAAGTCCTCAGGGTTGGAGACCCGCGTGATGGAGTCCTCCCGTGATGCCGCGGTGATAGATCTGTCGACCGAGGCAGGGGTCGCGGAATCGGCATCGTCGTTTAGGGCCGCGTCGTCCGTGGCAGTGTTGGTCTCGGCCGCGTTGCTGGCGGCCAAGCCGTACTCGGTGATGAGGCTCCTGATGGAGCGGACCTGCTACTCCGAGAGAAAATCGTGGCGGGGCGGTGATCCATCGACGACCATCGTTCCTGCTGGGTCGACCGCGCCGGTGAAGCCGACGAAGAGGTTGATGGTGCCGACCGGCATTATCGTGTTGTGGGTGATCGGGCGCGACTCCAGGATGTAGCTGCTGGGCAGGATCTATAAGATCCCGCCGATGGCGATCATGTGTCCAGTGGCGATCGGTCGATCGATCGGCAAGTAGGGTCCTGCAGCAGAACTCAGGCCAATCCGGCTAGGCCCCGCGGTGGGCGCCACTGTCGTGGAAATGGCCACGTCAGTCGCTCTAGTAGGCAGCGATTGATTGAAACAGGGGCGAGAGCTGGCAGCCATCTGCGGTGCGAGATAGGGGCGGATGCACATGGATTTATCCAGGTTCGCCCCCCGGAGGGTAAAGACCTACTCCTGCTAGATTGGATTGGCAGAGAGCGAGTTACAATGGTGGCGAGCCTGGCGTCTAAGCACCGAGTCGCTCAAAGGGGTGTATGATGGAACGTAAATCCTCAGAGTACCCTAGGGAGGTTTATATAGGAGGCACCTCGCTAGGGTTTACAGTTTACAACCGAACAAGATATGGATTCAGAGGCTTTGACCTAATCCGACTAGGCTTCAAGTATGCTCCTGGGCCTCCAGTCTCCAGTTGTCAGGCCTTCTCCTTAGTCGCATTCCAGTCGTCGTCCTACAGGCCCACTCGTGAGGCCTTTGGCCCAATCGGAACGTCCTGCTGGGCATACCCCATTCGGCATATCCCCATCAGTCTCTCCACCACCATGACGATACTAACGACTATGTTTGTCGCAACGAGATAGAGCAACATTGGTTCTCGTGGTTCCGGTGCTGCAAGGATAGGAGCAACTTCTTTCATGTCTTGTAGTGCAACTTCAGCTTTGTCAGTCCAAACGTACTTTTTGGTCTTTTTCAGGAGCTTGTATAGTGGTGCGACTCTTTCGTCGAGCCGGCTTACAAATAGACTGACTGCTGCAATGCAACCAGTTAGTCTTTGAACGTCCTTCAGGCGAGTCGTCCTAAAAATATTGAGTATAGCCTTAATCTTGTCTCGGTTCACCTCTATGCCTCTTTGAGACATGATGAAACCTAACAATTTTCTGGCTGGTATTCCAAAGAAGCACTTCTACGGGTTAAGCATTATGTTGTATTATCGTAGATTGGTGAATGTTTCCTCCAAGTCGGAAATTAGAGTTCCCTTAGTTTTGGACATCACCGAAATCTCGTCCACATATGCATGTACATTGCGTCCGATTTGGTCATGGAGGCAACGCTGCATAGTGCGCTGGTACGTAGCTCATGCGTTCTTGAGCCCAAAGGGCATCGTAACAAAACAGAAGGTTCCGAAGGGGGTTACAAATGAAGTTTTGACTTTGTCTGATTCCTTCATCCGCATTTGGTGATAACCGGAATATGCATCGAGAAAACATAGTAGTTCTGAGCCTGCTATAGAATCGATAACTTGATCAATTCTAGGCAGAGCAAACCGATCTTTGGGACAAGCCTTGTTCAAGGTAGTATAATTAACACACATTCTTAAATCAGTGGTGTCCTTTTTAGGGACCATTACAGGATTGACCGACCACTCAGTGTGGATGACCTCTTCTATGAATCCGGTTAACTCGAGCTGGGCTAGTTCCTTAGCTATTGCCTTTACGCTTTTCATCGCCGAAATGTCGTAGGGAATGTTTGACGGGTTTAGCGTTCGGGTGTACATTTAGAGAGTGCTGGGCAAGTTCCCTCAGTACTCCGGTCATGTCAGATGGCTGCCATGCAAAGATATCTTGATCTGCTTGGAGGAACTTGACGAGCGCACTTTCCTATGCGCTATCTAGGCCTACACCTATCTGGGTCACCTTGGAGGGTGATCATCCTTCAACGGCTTCTTCTGCGTCTCTTCCGATGCCTTGAACTCCGGATTCGACTTTGTCACCTCCTTCTTTATCACGGGCATGTCAGACGGATCAATGGTCTTCTTGATCTCCTGGTACTCCTGGGCATGCAACACGGCTTCAGTAAAGGCGGCATTTCTGTCCTCGCACTCTCGCGCCTTCTTTGGGTCTCCCCTGATGGTGATCACGCCTTTGGGACCTAGAATTTTCATCATATTGTAAATGTAACACGGACGAGCCATAAAAGCCTAGTAAGCCGGACGTCCGAATATAGCGTGGTACGTGCTCTTGAACAGGACCACTTCGAAGGAAAGTGCCTCCATCCGATAGTTCTTTGGAGTTCCAAAGGTAACATCCAAAATGATCTCTCCCAGGAATTTGCTTGTCTTCCTGGGACAACTCCGTGAAAGATCACAGAGCTATAATTTAGCTGTGTCTCCGAGATCCGCATCCAGCGTAGCGTTTCGACATACAGGATGTTAATGTTGCTGCCGCCTGATGACCCACAAGTATAGGGGTGTATCGCAGTATTTTCGAGGGAAGTGAAACCCAATTTATTGATTCGACACAAGGGGAGCCAAAGAATATTTATAAGCCTTAACAACTGAGTTTTCAATTCAGCTACACCTGGAAACAATCTTGTTCACAGCAGTTTATCAGTAGCAACAGTTTTGTAGTAGGAATAGTAAAGTAACAACAGTAGTAAAGTAAAGATAGTAGTAACAATAGCAGTAAACAGTAGGATTCGAGTGCGGTAGGCATAGGGATGGATGGACGGGCATTGCATGGACAAGACCATTCACATAGCAATCAGAACATAGGACAATTGCAGATAAATAAGATAAAGCATCCTAGTACTAGATAATCCTAGGCATGTGTTCCATATATAGTCGTACGTGCTAGCAATGAGAACTTGCACAACATCTTTTGTCCTGCCAGCCCGTTTGCAGTGGGGCCTCAAGGGAACTACTGGCAATTAAGGTACTCCTTTTAATAGAGCACTGGAGCAAAGCATTAACACTCCGTGAACACATGTGATCCTCACATCAAAGCCATTACCTCCGGTTATCCCGATTTCTGTCACCTCGGGGCCATTGGTTCTGGACAACAATGTGTGTATACAACTTGTAGGTAAGACCATAAACAATACTATCATAATGAATCAATAACACGTTCAGATCTGAAATCATGGCACTCGGGCCCTAGTAACAAGAATTAAGCATAACAAGTTGCAACTAAGTCATAAAGCACTAATAAAAGATACTAGGCACCATGCCCTAACAATCTGATGCCATTACATGAACAATCACATCCAATCCCTACCATCCCCATAGCCTACATCGGGGGATTACTCACTCATGGATGGGGGAAACATGGATGGTCGATGGAGAAGCGACGGTGATGATGACGGCGATGATCACCTCCAATTCCCCGCCCCGCCAGGGTGCCAGAACGGAGTTTCTAGTGTTGTTTCGTGGAATCTGGTGGGTGGCGGCGGAGCGGAACTCCTTCTGGAAAAACGTCGAACCCCCCTGAGTTTTTTAGGTCAAGAGGCAACTTATAGGCGAAGAGGGAGACCGAGGGGGTGTCTAGGGTGGCCAGACCACCCCCTGGCGCGGCCAGGCACAGCCCGCGCGGCCAGGTGGTGTGGCTGGGCCCCAGCCCCTCTCCGTCTCGTATTCTTGCCCCAGGTGTCCCCCTGTAAAATAATGACTTTGGATTTTGTCCCGTCCAATTCCGAGAATATTCATTTTATGACTTGCCTGGAACCAAAAACAGCAGAAAACAGGCAGCTGGCACTGTGGCTCTTGTGAATAGGTTAGTCCAAGAAATCATATGAAATGTACTCCAAAGTGTGGACAAAACACAAGAAAGTAGATAAAACCAAGCATGGAACATCAAAAATTATAGATACATTTGCAATGTATCAACATCCCCAAGCTTAACTCCTGCTCGTCCTTGAGTAGGTAAGTGATAAAAAGAAAGAATGATTTTTGAGGTGACATGCACCATCATAAACTTGATCAAAGTATTTGTAAAACATTCGAAGCTAGGATCATAGTACTTCAATCATAACATGAAAGACAAAGTTCTAGCAATAAGACAAAGAAACTATGATGCAACATGAAAATGCACAAACAAAAGATTCATGAATAATAATGCTTTGCAAGACGTTTGTTTGTTTCACATAAAGAAAACATAGCATAGTGGTATCCAGCTTGTCCCTCATAGAGTAGCAAACATAAATGCATAGGACACCTTCAGAGTTTATAAGAGTGACTAGATACAAATAGTTTAAAACAAGCAATATCAAGGTATGCATCAATCAACAAATCTTGGGACAATGCACATAGAACTAAGAATGGCCACTATGCTCTCAAGTAGGTGCATAAAGATAGAAGGTGGAGACTCAATATATAAGTGGAAGAAGGGCCTTCATAGAAGGAAGTAGGGATTCAAGTCTCATAAAGAGCTTCCAAAAATTATGGTACTTAATAGCTTTCAGCTCTCATTGCGCCTATCATAAGCATCTTGAAGTGATTAAGGTTAAAGTGAACAAACTATGGTGTATATGCTTGACAAAGTATAAGTTAGAAATCTCATGTCCCTTGAATACGAGGGTCGCTCCTCATGCTACTCAAGTTTAGTCACCGGTAAGTTCATGTCATCGTAAGCACATGTGTATCCTAGAGAACCGCCAACGGGGTACCCCTTGCCCGATGATACGGAAGAATCCCCATATCAAAATGACAAGGCAAGCAGGCAAGCAGCAATCTTCTTATTTACCATGGGAATATGGTGCTTTTTTCTCTCTTTCCTCTTTTCATAATCTCTTTTTTATTCTTTTTCTCTTTTTTCTCAATATAAGACTCCTTTTTTATAAGAAGAATGCTTCATAGACAGCTCATTACGGTTACGCTGCAGGTTTCCACCATGTTAGCATGGATTAGAACAACGGCCCAGACGTTTCTCTAACACATATACATAACTCCATGGACTTACAAGCCCCCCTTTCATTTCACATCGACGACATCCATAGACAAAAGAGCCTGATATCAACAAGGTACAAAGTACCTGTGCAATGTTGAAAGCGTTCCCCATGAGAGCATTGTTCCGCTAATCCCCAACAAATAAGTGCAAGCATATACAACACAGACGACACAATGGTTCAAGTTTATTAAGGGCAAGAAAACTAAAGTGTGCCATCAAGTTTGTGAGAGCTTTAATCACTAGTTTTCTCATAACAAGTTTAATTTGGAAGGTAAACAAAAACATGAATATACTTGGAATAGCATAAGCTAGTAGGTAGGTATGGTGGACTCTTTGGAATAACTTTGTTTAGGGAGTTGGATGCATGAGTGGAACTCATACTTGGTTGCGGAGGCTAGCAAAAGACTGGGAGCGACAAACTAAGAGAGCAATAACGGCCATAATTATGCAGAGCGACAAAACATCATTGATCAAAGCATAAAGTGATACTACAAGTTGAAAACTAAATGATCATAAATTCTATGGTGACTTGAGATAGTCATAACATGGTGTGAGCATGCGCCAAGTCAACCCAAATAAAGTATCAAAAGAGAATACCACTATACTATGCTTTAATATGCTAAAACAACCCATGATTCATCCAAGGAACATTAAGCAATCTCAATTGTTTATAACAATTCATGCTACAGCAAAGAATACTAAGCATTAAGCCAAAACAATATAATGCCATGGCATGACAAAGCATAGGCCACAGTAAAAAACAAGCTCTCTTTACCACTTAAGCATGAGCTTTCTTACGCTTTTCCAATCCAAACCAAACTATTTGAAAACTAATGCATGAAAGAGGGGTCCAACCAATTTATTCATCAAACTAAGCAAACCAAGCAAACGAAAAAAACAAAACGAAAAAAAAGAAGACGCTCCAAGAACAACACAACTGTGCATCAAACAATAAAAATAAAGTGTTTGGAAGAAACCTAGGATTTTTATTGATGAAGAAGGGGATACCTTGGGCATCCCCAAGCTTTGACGCTTGTACTTCTTGGATATTTCTTGGGGTGACACGCATGGCATCCCCAAGCTTGAGCTTTAGTCCATCCTTCATCTCATTACTCACTCCTTCCATACACCTGAAATTTTTTCTTCATACAAAACTTCACACAATCTTTATTAGCAACATTAGTGCACTCAAGATAATAGGTCTTTAGGTTCAGTTCTAACACCAATAAAACTTCCATTAAAACAGAAGCTACTGTAGCACTTCCCTCAAAAATCTCAATTCCCCAAAAGAACTCAAAAAGGAACCAACAAGAAGCAAATGTAGAAAATGGCAGAAATCTATCAAAACAGACCAGCAGGTAAAGACGAATTTTTTCGAAGACCTTCTGTTGCTCAAATCAAAAGGTGTTGAACTAACGAAATTTACATAACAACCTGGGGAAGAAGCACAAAAATTCATGCCCCAAAAAGACGTTCAGAGATTGTGCACGAATTTTTACGGTGAAGCACAAAAATCTGTTTCGGGACAGCAACTTTCCCAATCATTACTTCTCTCTTATTAGAGGTTAATCTTGGCACAAAAAGCAAATAAAAAGTATAAGGAGCGGTTATTACAGAGGTAATAACTTTCAAGACTCATCTAAAACTTTTGGGTTATCTCCCAATATGTACTTTTCTTTAACACCTTTAAGTTAGGCATGATAATTTGAGAAGATGCTCACATAAGAAATATGAATTGAAGTAAAAGAGAGCATCAAAAGGAAATTCAAAACACATTTAAGTCTAACCCACTTCCTATGCATAGGAATCTTGTATGCAAATAAATTCACAAAGAACAAGGTGACAGGTATAGGAAGATAAAACAAGAGTAACTTCAAAAGTTTCAGCACATAGAGAGGTGTTTCAATACCATGAAAACTTCTACAACCATATTTTCCTCTCTCATAATAATTTTCAGTAGCCTCATGAGTAAATTCAACAATATAACTATCACATAAAGCATGCTTTTCATGATCTACAAACACATAATTTTTATCAAGCTCAAAAATAGTGGGATTAAAACCTTCCAACCCACTTTTAACAATTCTATAACAAGATGGCTGATCATTCAATATAGGACCATCGTCTAGAGCTTTATCATAAACATTTTCTAAGCAAAACTCTTTAGTACCATGTAAATCGAAGTTAAGCACAAATAAAGGATTATCAGAGATAACATGAGCATAACATTCATCCTCCTTTGGTAAGCATGGGGGGCAATCAAATAATGTAAGGGATAAAGAGTTACTCTCATTAGAAGGTAGGCATGGGTAACTAATCCATTCTTCGTCCTTTTGTTCATCACTCTCCTCCTCTTTTTCATCTAATGAGCTTTCAGGTTCATCAATTTCTTCTTCCATAGGATCCTGCAAGGCATTAGTCTCTTCCATTTGTGGAAAGCATCTATTAATATATTCAAGAATATAGCCATTTTCTTCCTTGTAATTATCAAAGCAAAATCTAAGTATATCATAAACCTCATATTTATAAGGTGAATCATCAATATTTTGAAGCAAACTAGCAAGTTCAAATGCACCCTTCCAAGCAATAAATTCCTCAATTTTTTCCACATCATAAAAGTCATAATTTCCTTTAACATAAGAAGATATGGTAACATTATCATTATACTCACATTGAAAAGGGAGGTGTTTGTACCTCCTGCAGCAACAAGATTTTATCAAAGAAATAAGTAACATTATAAGTAGAGCACACGTTTATAGCAATGGTATACAATTTATTAATTTGTTCCCATAAGTGTTTCCTTTTTTGTGACAAGCGGTGTTCCTTATAATAATATTTTTGTTCTTCCGTGAACCCACCTTGCCAATAAGATTCAGTTTCAAAGAAACCAACCATTGATAAAGAGCATGATAAAGCAAGACAATAAGAGACCAATGAAAATAAGAACTAGAGTAGGAACTATTTTTATTTTTTGATAAAGAAACAAGCAAACAAGGCGGAAATAAACTAAGCGTGAACAATAGTGATTCCAAGTGGACTTTATAAATAAAGCTATGCTCCCTGGCAACGGCGCCAGAAAATAGTCTTGATGACCCACAAGTATAGGGGGTGTATCGCAGTATTTTCGAGGGAAGTGAAACCCAATTTATTGATTCGACACAAGGGAGCCAAAGAATATTTATAAGCCTTAACAACTGAGTTGTCAATTCAGCTGCACCTAGAAACAATCTTGCTCACAGCAGTTTATCAGTATCAATAGTTTTGTAGTAGGAATAGTAAAGTAACAGCAGTAGTAAAGTAAAGACAGTAGTAACAATAGCAGTAAACAGTAGGATTCGAGTGCGGTAGGCATAGGGATGGATGGACGGGCGTTGCATGGACAAGACAATTCACATAGCAATCAGAACATAGGAAAATTTGCAGATAAATAATATAAAGCATCCTAGTACTAGATAATCCTAGGCATGTGTTCCATATATAGTCATACATGCTCACAATGAGAACTTGCACAACATCTTTTGTCCCGCCAACCCGTTTGCAACAGGGCCTCAAGGGAACTACTGGCAATTAAGGTGCTCCTTTTAATAGAGCACCGGAGCAAAGCATTAACACTCCGTGAACACATGTGATCCTCACATCAAAGCCATTCCCTCCGGTTATCCCGATTTCTGTCACTTCAGGGCCATTGGTTCCGGACAACAACGTGTGTATACAACTTGCAGGTAAGCTCATAACCAATACTATCATAATGAATCAATAACATGTTCAGATCTGAAATCATGGCACTCGGGCCCTAGTGACAAGCATTAAGCATAAAAAGTTGCAACAAAGTCATAAAGCACTGATAAAAGATACTAGGCACCATGCCCTAACAATCTGATGCCATTACATGAATGATCTCATCCAATCCCTACCATCCCCATAGTCTACAGCGGGGGATTACTCAATCATGGATGGGGGAAACATGGATGGTCGATGGAGAAGCGATCGTGATGATGATGATGGCGATGATCTCCTCCAATTCCCCATCCTGGCAGGGTGCCAGAACAGAGTTTCTGGTGCTGTTTCGTGGAATCTAGTGGTGGCGGCGGAGCGGAACTCCTTCTGTAAAAACGTCGAACCCCCCCTCATTTTGTAGGTCAGAAGGCATCTTATAGGCGAAGAGGGGGACCGAGGGGGTGTCTGGGGCGGCCAGACCACCCCCTGGCGCGGCCAGGCCCAACCCACGCGGCCAGCTGGTGTGGCTAGGCCCCAGCCCCTCTCCGTCTCGTATTCTGGCTCCAGGTGTCCCCCGGTAAAATAATGACTTCGGCTTTAGTCCCGTCCAATTCCGAGAATATTCATTTTCTGACTTTCCTAGAACCAAAAATAGCAGAAAACAGGCAGCTGGCACTGTGGCTCTTGTTAATAGGTTAGTCCAAGAAATCATATGAAAAGTACTCCAAAGTGTGGACAAAACACAAGAAAGTAGATAAAACCAAGCACGAAACATCAAAAATTATAGATACATTTGCAATGTATCACTGCCATCCATGAGAGTCTTGGGGAAATCATAGCCACCAATAAGTGGGTGATGTCTATGCACTTCTATTCTTGTAGACAGTTGTTGGGCCTCCAAGTGCAAAGGTTTGTAGAACAGTAGCAAGTTTTCCCTTAAGTGGATCACCCAAGGTTTATCGAACTCAGGGAGGAAGTGGTCAAAGGTATTCCCTCTCAAGCAACCCTACAATCAAGATACAAGAAGTCTCTTGTGTACCCAACACACCAAATACACTTGTCAGGTGTATAGGTGCACTAGTTCGGCGAAGATATAGTGAAATACAAGTGGTATGGATAATTATAAGTGGTAACGGTGATAGAAAATAGCTTGATGGCTTGGAAAAGACTAAAGGCAAACTGAAATAAGGATGGAAGCAAGCAAATATGTAACAGATCTAGTAGCAAACGGTGTTTCAATGCTTAGAAACAAGGCCTAGGGATCATACTTTCACTAGTGAACACTCTCATATAAATATATTCTCTTCATGATACTACTCTTAACAACTCTCCGGTTGGACACTCTAATCGATGGTAGGGCTATAGCAGCACACCTCAAAGTAAGCCTTTCCCATCTAGAAAACCCCACACTGTCACCTTGAGTACTAGATGGTTCCAACAAACACCACAATTTCATAGAAACATCCAACTCCAAATATAACTCATAACAAGTATTTGTAATCTCTAGCCTAAGTGCCACCATGGTGAGCACGCTGTCACTTTCACACACATGGGGAGAGCAGAGATTCATTAAAGCACTTGAGTAGCAAGGTAGATCTATATATTACAAGCTCATGACCTCAATAAGATCATGCATAGAGAGAGAGATGAACACATAGCTACCGGTAGAACCCTTAGCCTCGAGAGAGATCTACTCCCTCCTCATCATGGGAATCAGCAATGGTGATGGAGATGGCGGTGGAGATCGATGGAGATGGCTCCGGGGGCACTTCCCCGTTCCGGTAGGGTGCCGGAACAGAGCCTTTCTGTCCCCCGAATCTCCCCTTCGGTGGCGGCGGCGCTGCGGAACTTTTCGTGGCTGGAGGTTTAACTATCTAGGGTTTATGCCTCGGCAGGCTTCTTATAGGCCAGAGGGCAAGGTCGGTGGGTGTCCAGGGGGCCCACACCATGCCCTGGCACGGCCTAGGTGGACCCGCGCCTAGGGGTGGTGTGGCCACCCTATGGCCCCTCTCCGACTCTCCTTCTGGCTCCGTGAGTCTTCCGAGAAAATAGTAACATTGGCTTTTGTACCGTCCAATTCCGAGAATATTCATTTTCTGACATCCTGGAACCAAAAACAGCAGAAAACAGGCAACTGGCACTGTGGCATCTTGTTAATAGGTTAGTCCCAGAAATTATATGAAAAGTACTCCAAAGTTGGAACAAAACACAAGAAAGTAGATAAAACCAAGCATGGAACATCAAAAATTATAGATACATTTGCAATGTATCAACATTCCCAAGCTTAACTCCTGCTCGTCCTCGAGTAGGTAAGTGATAAAAAGAAAGAATTTTTGTGGTGACATGCACCATCAAAGACTTGATCAAAATATTTGCAAAACATTCAAAGCTGGGATCATAGTACTTCAATCATAACATGAAAGACAAAGTTCTAGCAATAAGCAAAGAAACTAAGATGCAACATGAAAAGGCACAAACAAAATATTCATGAATAACAATGCTTTGCAAGACGTTTGTCTGTTTCACATAAAGAAAACATAGCATAAAAGTATTCAGCTTGTCCCTCAATAGAGTAGAAAATATAAATGCATAGGACACCTTCAAAGTTCATAAGAGTGACTAGATACAATAGTTTCAAACAAGCAATATCAAGTTATGCATCAATCAACTTGTCTTGGGACAATGCACATAGAACTAATAATGGCCACTATGCTCTCAAATTTGGTGCATAAAGTTCGAAGGTGGAGACTCAATATAATGGTGGAAGAAAAGCCTTTTGTAAATGGAAGTAGGGATTCAAGTCTCATAAAGAGCTTCCAAAAATTATGGTACTTGTAGTTTTCAGCTCTCATTGCCCCTATCATAAGCATCTTGAAGGTGATTAAGTTTAAAGTGACACAACTTAGAGGATATGCTTGACAAGTTATAAACCGAAATCTCATGCCCTTACTTACGAAGACCGATCCTCATGCTACTCAACTTCAGTCACGAGTAAGCTCTTGTCATTGTAAGTATATGTGTATCATTAAGAACCGCCAACGGGGTACCCCTTGCACATGATACGGGAGCTTTCCCATAATCAAAATGACAAGGCAAGCAGACAATGAGCATCTCAGCGATCTTTTTATTTGCTATTTGCATAGGTTTTTATTGAGGATGCTTCATAGACTGCTCATTATGGTGATGCTACAAGTTTCCACCATGATTAGGCATGGCTTAGGCTAGCGGCCCAGGCGTTTCTCTAACACACATACAAACTCCATGATCTTACAAGTTCCACTTTTATTTCACACCGCTGGGATCCGTAAGCAAAAGAACATGATATCAACGGGGTACAAAGTACAAGTGCAATGTTGAAAGCGTTCCCCATGATACATGGTTCTGCTAATTTCAACTTATAAAGCGCAAGCATATACGCAACAAAGAACGACCCAATGGTTCAAGTTTATTAGATGTAAAAAGGTAAAGTGTGCCATCAAGTTCGTGAGAGCTTTAATCACTAGTTTTCTCATAACAAGTGGAAGGTAAACAAAAGCATGAATATACTTGGAATAGCATAAGCTAGTAGGTAGGTATGGTGGACTCTTTGGAATAACTTGGTTTAGGGAGTTGGAGCATGAGTGGAACTCATACTTTGTTGTGGAGGCTAGCAAAAGACTGGGAGCGACAACCTAAGAGAGCAATAATGGCCATAATCATGCAGAGCGACAAAACATCATTGATCAAAGCATAAAGTGATACTACAAGTTGAAAACTAAAGGATCATAAAGGCTATGGTGACTTGAGATAGTCATAACATGGTGTGAGCATGCGCCAAGTCAATCCAAATAAAGCATCAAAGGAGAATACCACTATACTATGCTTTAATATGCTAAAACAATGCATGATTCATCCAAGGCACATTAAGCAATCTCAATTGTTTATAACAAGTCATGCTACAACAAAGAATACTAAGCATAAATCCAAAACAATATCAAGCATGGCATGACAAAGCATAGGCCACAGTCAAAAACAAACTCTCTTTACCACATAAGCATGATCTTTCCTACTCTTTTCCAAACCAAACCAAACTATTTGCAAACCAATGTATGAAAGAGGGGGTCCAACCAATTTATTCAGAATACTAATCAAACCAAGCAAACTAAAAACCAAAACTAAAATGAAAAAGAAGACGCTCCAAGAACAACACAACTGTGTATGAAACAATAAAAATGAAGCGTTTGGAAGAAACCTGAGATTTTTATTGATGAAGAAGGGGATGCCTTGGGCATCCCCAAGCTTTGACGCTTGTACTTCTTGGATATTTCTTGGGGTTACAAGCATGGCATCCCCAATCTTGAGCTTTAGTCCATCCTTCATCTCATTACTCATTCCTTCCATACACCTGAAATTTTTCCTTCATACAAAACTTCACACAATCTCATTAGCAACATTAGTGCACTTAAGATAATAAGTATTTATGTTCAGTTCTAACACCAAATAAACTTCCATTAGAACACTAGCTACTGTATGACTTCCCTCAAAAAGCTCAATTCCCCAAAGGAACTCAAAAAGGAACCAACAAGAAGCAAATGCAGAAAATGGCAGAAATCTGTCAATACAGACCAGCAGGGAAAGACGAATTTTTTCGAAGACCTTCTGTTGATAAAATCAAAATTTTTTAACTAACTAAAGTTATATAACAACCTGGGGCAGAAGCACAAAAATTCACGCCTCAATAAGATGTTCAGAGATTTTAGACGAATTTTTACGGTGAAGCACAGAAATCTGTTTCGGGACAGCAACTTTCCCAATCATTACTTCTCTCTCATTAGAGGTTACTCTTGGCACAAAAAGCAAATAAAAAGGATAAGGAGCGGTTATTACAGAGGTAATAACTTTCAAGACTCATCTAAAACTTTTGGGTTATCTCCCAATAAGTACTTTTCTTTAACGCCTTTTAGTTAGGCATGATAGTTTGAGAAGATGCTAACATAGGAAATATGAATTGAAGTAAAAGAGAGCATCAAGAAGCAAATACAAAGCACATTTAAGTCTAACCCACTTCCTATGCATAGGAATCTTGTAAAGAAACAAATCATGAAAGCACAAAGCAACAAGCATAGGAAAGCAAAACAAGTGCAACTTCAAGACTTTCAACATGAAGAGGGGAAACTTAATATTGTTGAGACACATAAAACCATGTTTCCCTCTCTCATAATAACTTTTAGTAGCATCATGAATAAAAGTAACAATATAACTATCACAAGAAACATTCTTATCATGAGCCACATGCATAAAACAATTATTACTCTCCCTATAAGAATAGTCATTCTTATTAATCATAGTAAGAGCAAAATCAACAAAATAGCTATCATTATTATTCTCATCACCATAATCATCAAATATAGGAGGCATATGGTAATCATAATAACTTTCCTCCTCAATATTAGGTGGACTGAAAATATCATATTCATCATTGTAATCATCATAAATTGGAGGTTTGGTATCATCAAAGCAATTTTTCTCCTCTAAAGATGGGGGACTAAAAAGATCATTTTCAAAAAAGCTAGCTTCCCCAAGCTTAGACTTTTCCATAGCATTAGCAATAATGGTGTCCAAAGAATTCATACTAACAACATTGCTATTAGCATGCAAATAAAGTTCGATAGGTTTTTTAATTTTCTCTTCAAACACTTCATGTCCTAACTCAAGATAAATACTATAAAGCTCTCTAATTTTTTTGTTGTTTTCCATTAAACCTAACTAGTGAAAACAAGAAACAAAAAGACAAAATTGCAGAACCTAAAGGAAATAACTTCGAGTACTCACACCGGAGGATGTGAGTACCTTTTACCTTACCTCCCCGGCAACGGCGCCAGAAAATAGCTTGATGTCTACGCACTTCTATTCTTGTAGACCGTTGTTGGGCCTCCAAGTGCAGAGGTTTGTAGAACAGCAGCAAGTTTTCCCTTAAGTGGATCACCCAAGGTTAATCGAACTCAGGGAGGAAGTGGTCAAAGGTATTCCCTCTCAACTAACCCTGCAATCAAGATACAAGAAGTCTCTTGTGTCCCCAACACACCAAATACACTTGTCAAGTGTATAGGTGCACTAGTTCGGCGAAGAGATAGTGAGATACAAGTGGTAATTATAAGTGGTAACGGTGATAGAAAATAGCATGATGGCGTGGAAAAGACTAAAGGCAAACTGAAATAAGGATGGAAGCAAGCAAACATGTAACAGATCTAGTAGCAAACGGTGTTTCAATGCTTAGAAACAAGGCCTAGGGATCATACTTTCACTAGTGAACACTCTCATATAAATATATTCTCTTCATGATACTACTCTTAACTACTCTCCGGTTGGACACTCTAATCGATGGTAGGGCTATAACAACACACCTCAAAATAAGCCTTTCCCATCTAGAAACATCCAACTCCAAATATAACTCATAACAAGTATTTGTAATCTCTAGCCTAAGTGCCACCATGGTGAGCACGCTGTCACTTTCACACACATGGGGAGAGCAGAGATTCATTAAAGCACTTGAGTAGCAAGGTAGATCTATAGATTACAAGCTAATGACCTCAATAAGATCATGCATAGAGAGAGAGATGAACACATAGCTACCGGTAGAACCCTTAGCCTCGAGAGAGATATACTCCCTCCTCATCATGGGAATCAGCGTGATGGATATGGCGGTGGAGATCGATGGAGATGGATCCGGGGGCACTTCCCCGTCCCGGCAGGGTGCCGGAACAGAGCCTTTCTGTCCCCCGAATCTCCCCTTCGGTGGCGGCGGCGCTGCGGAACTTTTCGTGGCTGGAGGCTTGACTATCTAGGGTTTATGCCTCGGGAGGCTTCTTATAGGCCAGAGGGCAAGGTCGGTGGGCGGCCAGGGGGCCCACACCATGCCCTGGCAAGGCCTAGGTGGACCCGCGCCTAGGGGTGGTGTGGCCACCCTATGGCCCCTCTCCGACTCTCCTTCTAGCTCCGTGAGTCTTCCGGGAAAATAGTAACATTGGCGTTTGTCCCGTCCAATTCCGAGAATATTCATTTTCTGACTTCCGGGAACCAAAAACAGCAGAAAACAGGCAACTGGCACTGTGGCATCTTGTTAATAGCTTAGTCCAAGAAATCATATGAAAAGTACTCCAAAGTTGGAACAAAACACAAGAAAGTAGATAAAACCAAGCATGGAACATCAAAAATTATAGATACATTTGCAATGTATCAGTGGGTTGACGACTAAGGCGTATTTTCCTCGCATGTGCAACTTAGGCAGATGATCAGCACGGTCAAAGGTGATTGCCAATTCCGACCAGTCCAGGAATTGTGGGATAGCCGGAACAGTTGCGTTGATCTCATGTAGAACTACTTTCTTGACCTTAGCTAGTTGAGATCCGAGGAAGGTGACGTAAGTGTCTTTCTTTATTGGGAAGTTTTTCTTTCCCTCTGGGTTAGGATTTGAGGGATCAGCTTCCTCCATGTCGGAATCTGCCTTGGTCTCTTTATCTTTTTCGGGGTTCTTCTTTCCCTTCTTCCGCTTAGCCCTGTAGCGAGCGGTATCGTCTTTCTTGATGTCGTCATTAAAACGACACTCGCCGCATGTGTGAGACGAGCCCCCATTGGCATCTAAGTGATGCATACATGGGTTATTGGCAATGTCGACCCAAGAGTAGGTTTTGCCAGGTTCCCGGTCTCCTCTACCCTGGACGCTTGATGTCCCATGACCTCCTCGTCCTCCACGTCCTCCAGACCCTGGACGCTTGATGTCTCCTCTACCCTGGACGCTTGATGCCGCCGCCACGTCCTCCTCGTCCTCCAGACCCGAAAGTAGCAGTGACCACTGCCGTTTCCGCGTTGGGTTTATCTTCTGAGGTGTTCTTGCACTACTAAGCTTGCTGGTTTGGTTGTTTTGCCAACTGTGGCACAGCTAGGGCGTTCAGTAATCCCTCTGCGTCATTGTCAGCATCTGCATATTTGCTCGTTGTTTCTATCATCTCTCCCGGATCAGTGACTTTGTCACACTTCAAGCGATAACATAGTAAACCAATTGGGAGTCCTGCAATCAAAGCTTCAATCGAAGTTTGGTCATTTACTCCTTCACATGAGTTCTTGGCGTTGATCCATCATCCGAGGTAATATCGGCAAGTTTCTCCGTCTTTCTGGGTGCAACGATGTAGGTCTCCTACCGTACAGGGCCTTCGATATGTGCCTTCGAAATTCTGAAAGAACATGCTTTGCATGTCATACCGATTGTGGATGGTGTTCTCCAGAAGTTCATTTAGCCATGATCGTATCGTCTTCCGCAACATAAGTGGGAGATATCGGGTTGCGACCAGGCTGTTTCTGCCTTTGACGATGCAGCAAGCCTGGAAAAAATCCTGGAGCCAAGTATCTGGCCGAGCTACACCGTCGTAGGGCTGGATGTGCCTTGAGATAGCAAATCCTTCAGGGAATCTTGTTGCTCTTAGGCATGGTCCAAAGCATTTTGGACCCACATATATTTCATCGTTGTCATAGCGCCGCGCCTCTATGTTGGAGTTGATCTGATGTCTCGCGTCACTTAGTGATAGAGATTGCCGTCCTGATTGACGGTTGTGGCTGCGGTGCCTTGGAGCCAGACTTCGGCTTCTACCACCACCTCCTCCGCCACGACGCCCTCCTTGGTCTCCTTGGGAACCATTGTCCTACCATCCCAAGCCCCCAGACCGTGAAAGGCCATGTTATGGGTATTGTTCACAACTGATCAGCCGGAGCGTGAGCTTGCTTGGCGTACTTTTGGTAGCCTTTGCATGTCTTGACCAGCCGTTCGGCATCTGCCTTGGCTGTAAGCTAGAAAAAACCGTGTCGGAAAGCTTTTGCCACAAGAGATTTGGCTACAACATGGTGACCAGACTCGCCTTCATGGATTTCTCGTAAGATTTCCACTCCTTCTTATGGAGATACATATCGCTGAAAGACCCCAGACGTGCTCCGCTTATAGAGCTCACCACTAATTATAGTGTAGGCTTTTTCTTGTTAGACGATCTGCTGGCTCAGAACTTCGTCTTCGGGTAATTTTCCATCTACCAAGTAATCAAGGTAGGGTTGAGTCCAGCTGGGAATTACAGCCAGAACTTCTACTAAAGGTGAGTCGGATTTGGTCAGATATTCCTCGTCCACTCCTTTTATAGAGGGAACTTTGAGGTGCTCTAAAAAGCACCATCCGGAACCTTTTTCCATGTAGAGCCTATACGAGATAGTGCATCTGCTTCCTCATTTTCTGTTCGAGGGTTGTGTTGAACTACAAACCCTTCAAACGATTTAGATAGTTCATCCATGATAGCTCTATATGCTGCCATGTGTTTATTCGCATTATAGATATCCGAGACTTGTTGGGCAACAAGATCTGAATCTCCATGACACATCAAATGTCGAATGCCGATATCCTTAGCAATCCGGACTCCATGCAGTAGTGCTTCATACTCGGCATTGTTATTCGTTGCCGTGAAGTGGATCTACAACACATAGAAAAGTTTATCTCCTTGGGGTGATTTGAGCACCACGCCAGCCCCTGAGCCCCCAAGCGCCCTAGACCCGTCAAAATGCAAGATCCAGTATTCCGACTCTGGTAGGGTCATATTTTCCGTTGTCTCTGTCCAATCAGCGACAAAGTCAACGAGGATTTGGGATTTGATTGCTGTACGAGATTTATACTCAATGTCGAAAGCTGAAAGCTCTATGCCCCATTTTGCGACACATCCTGTAGCATCGTTGTTGTTGATTATATCTCTCGTGGGAGCTATGCTCACCACGGTAATTGGATGTTCCTGAAAATAATGTCGTGACTTACGCGATGCGAAAAACACACCATAAGCCAGCTTTTGATAGTACGGATACCGCTGCTTTGATTTAGTCAGGACTTCGCTGAGATAATAAGTCGAACGTTGCACCAGGTGTTCCTGATTTTCCTCTTATCTCTCCACCACGATGACGATACTGATGACTCTGTTTGTCGCAGCGAGATAGAGCAACATTGGTTCTCGTGGTTCCGGTGCTGCAAGGATAGGAGCAGGTGAGAGTACTTCCTTCAGGTCTTGTAGTGTAGCTTCAGCTTCATCAGTCCGAACGAACTTTTTGGTCTTTTTCAGGAGCTTGTATAGTGGTGCGGCTCTTTCTCCGAGTTTACTTACAAACCGACTGACTGCGACATTGCAACTATTTAGTCTTTGAACGTCCTTCAGGCGAGTCGTCCTGGAAATATTGAGTATAGCCTTAATATTGTCTTGGTTCACCTCTATGCCTCTTTGAGACACGATGAAACCTAACAATGTTCCGGCTGGTATTACAAAGAAGCACTTCTTCGGGTTAAGCATTATGTTGTATTTTCGTAGATTGGCGAACGTTTCCTCCAAGTCGGAAGTTAGAGTTTCCTTCTTTTTGGACATCACCGCAATCTCGTCCACATATGCATGTACATTGCGTCTGATTTGGTCGTGGAGGCAACGCTGCATAGTGCGCTGGTACGTAGCTCCTTCGTTCTTGAGCCCAAAGGGCATCGTAACAAAACAGAAGGTTCCGAAGGGGTTACGAATGAAGTTTTGACTTTGTCTGATTCCTTCATCCGGATTTGGTGATAACCGGAATATGCATCGAGAAAACATAGGAGTTCTGACCCTGCCATAGAATCGATAACTTGATCAATCCTAGGCAGAGCGAACGGATCTTTGGGACAAGCCTTGTTCAAGGCAGTATAATCAACACACATTCTTAAATCAGTGGTGTCCTTTTTAGCGACCATTATAGGATTAGCCGACCACTCAGTGTGGATTACCTCTTCTATGAATCCAGCTAACTCGAGCTAGGCTAGTTCCTTAGCTATTGCCTTACGCTTTTCATCGCCGAAATGTCGTAGGGACTGTTTGGCGGGTTTAGCATTTAGGTGTACATTTAGAGAGTGCTTGGCAAGTTCCCTAGGTACTCCGGTCATGTCAGATGGCCGCCATGCGAAGATATCTTGATCTACTTGGAGGAACTTGACGAGCGCACTTTCCTATGCGCTATCTAGGCCTACACCTATCTAGGTCACCTTGGAGGGGTCATCATCCTTCAACGGCGTCTTCTGAGTCTCTTCTGATGCCTTGAATTCCGGATTCAGCTTTGTCACCTCCTTCTTTGTCATGGGCATCTCAGACGGATCAATGGTCTCCTTGATCTCCTGGTACTCCTAGGAATGCAGCACGGCTTCAACAAAGGCGGCATTTCTGTCCTCGCACTCGCGCACCTTCTTCGGGGCTCCCCTGATGGTGATCACGCCTTTGGGACCTGGAATTTTCATCATATTGTAAATGTAACACGGACGAGCCATAAAAGCCTAGTAAGCCAGACGTCCGAATATAGCGTGGTACACGCTCTTGAACGGGACCACTTCGAAGGAAAGTGCCTCCGTTCGATAGTTCTTTGGAGTTCCAAAAGTAACATCCAAAGTGATATCTTCCAGAAATTTTCTTGTCTTCCTGGGACAACTCCGTGAAAGATCACAGAGCTGTAATTCAGCTGTGTCTCCGAGATCCGCATCCGGCGTAGCGTTTCGACATACAGGATGTTAATGATGCTGCCACCGTCCATGAGAGTCTTGGAGAAACCATAGCCATCAATAAGTGGGTTGACGACTAAGGCGTATTTTGATCGCCTATGCAACTTAGGCGGATGATCAACACGGTCAAAGGTGATTGCCACTTCTGACTAGTCCAGGAATCGTGGGACAGCCGGAACAGTTGCGTTGAGCTCATGCAGAACTGATTTCTTGACCTTAGATGGTTGAGATCCGAGGAACGTGACATAAGTGTCTTTCTTTGTTGGGAAGTTTTTCTTTCCCTCTGGGTTAGGATTTGAGGGATCATCTTCCTCCATGTCAGAATCTTCCTTGGTCTCTATATATTTTTCGGGGTTCTTCTTTCCCTTCTTCCTCTTAGCCCTATAGCGAGCGGTATCTTCTTTCTTGATGTCGTCATTAAAACGACACTCGCCGCTTGTGTGAGACGAGCCCCCATTGGCATCTAAGTGAAGCACACATGGGTTATTGGCAATGTCGTCCCAAGAGTAGGTTTTGCCAGATTGCTGGTCTCCTCTACCCTGGACACTTGATGTCCCACGACCGCGTCCACGGCCACCGCCACGTCCTCCAGACCCGAAAGTAGCAGTGACCACTGCCGTTTCCACGTTGGGTTTATCTTCTGAGGTGTTCTTGCACTACTAAGCTTGCTGGTTTGGTTGTTTTGCCGACTGTGGCACAGCTAGGGCGTTCAGTAATCCCTCTGCGTCATTATCAGCATCTGCACATTTGCTCGCTGTTTCTATCATCTCTCCCAGATCGGTGACTTTGTGACACTTCAAGCGATAACATAGTAAACCAATTGGGAGTCCTGCAATCAAAGCTTCAATCGGGGTTTGGTCATTTACTCCTTCACATGAGTTCTTGGCGTTGATCCATCATCCGAGGTAATATCGGCAAGTTTCTCCGTCTTTCTGGGTGCAACGATGTAGGTCTCCTACCATACAGGGCCTTCGATATGTGCCTTCGAAATTTCGAAAGAACGCGCTTTGCATGTCATACCAGTTGTGGATGGTGTTCTCTGGAAGTTCATTGAGCCATGATCGTATCGTCTTCCGCAACATAAGTGGGAGATATCGGGTTGCGACCAGGCTATTTCCGCCTTTGGTGATGCAGCAAGCCTGGAATGAATCCTGGAGCCAAGTATCTGGCCGAGCTACACCGTCGTGGGGCTGGATGTCCTTGCGATAGCAAATCCTTCCGGGAATCTTGTTGCTCTTATGCATGGTCCGAAGCATTTTGGACCCACATAGATTTCGTCGTTCTCGTAGCGCCATGCCTCTATGTTGGAGTTGATGCGATGTCTCGTGTCACTTGGTGATAGAGATTGCCGTCATGATTGACGATTGTGGCTCGGTGCCTTGGAGCCAGACTTCGGCTTCTACCACCACCTCCTCCGCCACGACGCCCTCCTTGGTTTCCTTGGGAACCATTGTGGTGGCTACTTGGTGGAGAAGGTGGATTGTTTCCGGCTGATCACCGGCCTCCATCCGGAGCATCATTATTCCTATTCCGGGGAGGGTCTTCGTTGCGACGAGCCCCCTGCCGGCTTGACTCGGCATGGTGTCTGTCGTTCCTTCGTCTGTTACTCCCACCACGGTGGGGCTCAGCTGGATGGTTTGTATGTCTAGGAGATGGCATTCTTTGATGGTCCTCCTCCCGACGTTTCTCTTTGTCTTCTTCCCTACGATCGTTCAACTCTCGCCGGGGAGGATTTCTCGGATACAGTGCAGCAATTGCCTCTTACTCTGCGGCCGAAGCAACGTCGCGCCAGTCACATGTCGTTCTATGGTGCTGCCCTGAAGATCTGGTTCTTGAGTGGTTGTCTTCCTGACGGTCAGAACGGTGATGCTATTCCGGAACCCGTTGGGGTCTTATGTTGTTCTAGGCCAGATCCGTGCGACATTGGTCTGATTGAGAGACCAGTTTTCCGCTTCCGGATTTCGTGACCTTCTGCTCTCCAGACCCTTGGTGAGTAGCTTAATGCCCAATCGAACCTCTTCCGGGCCTGCATTATTTGCCAGGATATCTCGAGCTATGGTAGTATTTTGGACTGGTGTTGGGTACACCAGATCTCCATTACTGTCGAGCCGAGGCATCCCCGGATCCCCCTTAAAGAGAACCTTGTGTACTTCCGGAAATTTGTCAGCCCGTATGTGGCCTTTCTGGTTCTTTTGATGTTGCAGAGAGATGAGTTTCTCCACAGTAGCCATGCGCTTCTTCTCTTCCTCGATGTTTTTGTTTCATCCAGGAGTACTTGGCGACACGCTTCTAGGGCTTGGGCCCTTTCTTCCAATTCCGTGGCAGTGAGTTCTGCCGCAGTAGGGATAGGTGTGGTTAACACAGTGTCGATGAATTTACGGGCACCTGCAGTGACCACGTATCCATCCGCCGACTCTTCTTTGGGCTCGTCTGGGATAAGTGCTCCATCCGTGTCTTCCTCATATTCCTCGGCAATTACCTCCTCTGCCGGAAGTTATTTTGTTGGGGTCTTGCTCTTCTTGTTCTTCTTCTTTGCCTTCTTCGTAGTGCCGGTAGCAAAGATGGCTTTGGGTCCATTTCCTAGAGTTAAGATCTAAGCGGTACTTTCGGGCATCTGGACATCGGGATTATCTCCAAGATCCATGTCATCCTGCGCTTTGGGAGAGTTTTCTCTGGATCCTTCGTCCATGGCTTCTCCTTCTTCTACAGCTTTTGAGTTGAACTCCTCTTCATATTCTGCAGAGAACTTTCAGAAATCCGCCAATGTCATCGAGTCATCCGAGGATGCGGGTAAGTCGGTGTTTGTTCCGATCGCCTCCAGCACCGAGTCTTTGTTGTCTCCAGCATTGGCGGAGCCGGATCTGGATCCAACATATCCAACAAAGTGCGACGTGTGGGTCCTGAGGTAGTTGCGGCTCTCCTCGTGGGCTTCCTCGAAAATCCTGAAGGTTTCGAGAACCTCATCCACGTTTACACCTTGCAGCATCATGCGCCCTAACGTATGCCTCATGAAAGGTTGGTCTGTTCTGGCATTGCTAGAGCCGGAACCAGGGTTACTGTTCTGCTCCTCCTAGATTTCGACCTCGGCGGGTAGATCGATCTGGGATTCGACTTGCACCACAAGATAGGCTTCAGGTTTGGCTTTCTCCACTATCTCCGCAATGGGTGCGGGCTGGGTGGGATTAGGGTTTTCTGAGATCCAGAACTCTTCCCCCTCCGCGGACAAAGGGGACCCAGCAATTTCTTCTGCCTCTATCATCACCGCTGGGGTGGGTGGGGCAGGTTCAGCGAATCCGATTTATACATCGATCTCGCCAAAGGACATGATGGTGTAAGCAGTCACAACCTCCCTAGCCGGAATCCATGTCTCGTCGAGAACGATGAGAGGGACGTCACTGGCGTAGAGGACACGACCGACGGTGATAGTCTTGTCGATTCCGATTCTTGCATATTCCGCTCGGAACGCAGATCCGAAGCTCACTTGCCCCACGGTGGGTGCCAACTGTCGTCGGATTGATGACAAGTATGCCATGAGGGGTAAGGAAGAGAGGGGTGTGAGACGTACGGTGTTCCGGGACGGTGAGCACACAAGTTTACCCAGGTTCAAACCCGTTGGCTTTGGATGGATCCTACTCCTACTAGCAATCTAGTAATACGACAGAGCCGGAATATGGGTCACAAGGGTTTCTCCTATGCGAGTTGAGATTGTAGACTATTGTGAGGGTGCCCTAAAGGTTCTCCCTAGGATGGCTTATATAGATACCCGACCTAGGGTTTACAGGAGAGGTCTACCCGGCTACGACTAAGAGTCAGTTATAGAGTACATCTTGAAATACAAGTAACAGTATGGGCCTATGTCGGTAAGTCATCTGGGCCTTCCCGTAGCCGGACTGGACTCCATCTCTTCTCCCTGATTGGGTCGCCCGTGAAGCAAAGCTCTAACCCGAAGTGGGCCACCCTGGTCAGTGAGGTACAGTGAGGATACCCAGAAAGTATATCCCCAACACCAATGGTGTGGAAGACTCCTACTTCTATCATCAAGTGCAAGTAAAATTATACTCAAGCCATTCATATATCTGATTATGAGATCCTGGTTGTTCCTCCATCACAACTAGTGATGGGTTTAGCCTCGATCCATTTTGTGAATTTATCCACCATCACTAAGAGATGAGTAAATCCACTTGGAGCCCATTTAAATGGTCCTACCATGCCAAGCCCCCAGACCGTGAAAGGCCATGTTATGGGTATTGTTCACAACTGATCAGCCGGAGCGTGAGCTTGCTTGGCGTACTTTTGGTAGCCTTTGCATGTCTTGACCAGCCGTTCGGCATCTGCCTTGGCTGTAAGCTAGAAAAAACCGTGTCGGAAAGCTTTTGCCACAAGAGATTTGGCTACAACATGGTGACCAGACTCGCCTTCATGGATTTCTCGTAAGATTTCCACTCCTTCTTCCGGAGATACATATCGCTGAAAGACCCCAGATGTGCTCCGCTTATAGAGCTCACCACTAATTATAGTGTAGGCTTTTGCTTGTTAGACGATCTGCTGGCTCAGAACTTCGTCTTCGGGTAATTTTCCATCTACCAAGTAATCAAGGTAGGGTTGAGTCCAGCTGGGAATTACAGCCAGAACTTCTACTAAAGGTGAGTCGGATTTGGTCAGATATTCCTCGTCCACTCCTTTTATAGAGGGAACTTTGAGGTGCTCTAAAAAGCACCATCCGGAACCTTTTTCCATGTAGAGCCTATACGAGATTGTGCATCTGCTTCCTCATTTTCTGTTCGAGGGTTGTGTTGAACTACAAACCCTTCAAACGATTTAGATAGTTCATCCATGATAGCTCTATATGCTGCCATGTGTTTATTCACATTATAGATATCCGAGACTTGTTGGGCAACAAGATCTGAATCTCCATGACACATCAAATGTCGAATGCCGATATCCTTAGCAATCCGGACTCCATGCAGTAGTGCTTCATACTCGGCATTGTTATTCGTTGCCGTGAAGTGGATCTACAACACATAGAAAAGTTTATCTCCTTGGGGTGATTTGAGCACCACGCCAGCCCCTGAGCCCCCAAGCGTCCTAGACCCGTCAAAATGCAAGATCCAGTATTCCGACTCTGGTAGGGTCATATTTTCCGTTGTCTCTGTCCAATCAGCGACAAAGTCAGCGAGGATTTGGGATTTGATTGCTGTACGAGATTTATACTCAATGTCGAAAGCTGAAAGCTCTATGCCCCATTTTGCGACACATCCTGTAGCATCGTTGTTGTTGATTATATCTCTCGTGGGAGCTATGCTCACCACGGTAATTGGATGTTCCTGAAAATAATGTCGTGACTTACGCGATGCGAAAAACACACCATAAGCCAGCTTTTGATAGTACGGATACCGCTGCTTTGATTTAGTCAGGACTTCGCTGAGATAATAAGTCGAACGTTGCACCAGGTGTTCCTGATTTTCCTCTTATCTCTCCACCACGATGACGATACTGACGACTCTGTTTGTCGCAGCGAGATAGAGCAAGATTGGTTCTCGTGGTTCCGGTGCTGCAAGGATAGGAGCAGGTGAGAGTACTTCCTTCAGGTCTTGTAGTGTAGCTTCAGCTTCATCAGTCCGAACGAACTTTTTGGTCTTTTTCAGGAGCTTGTATAGTGGTGCGGCTCTTTCTCCGAGTTTACTTACAAACCGACTGACTGCGACATTGCAACTATTTAGTCTTTGAACGTCCTTCAGGCGAGTCGTCCTGGAAATATTGAGTATAGCCTTAATATTGTCTTGGTTCACCTCTATGCCTCTTTGAGACACGATGAAACCTAACAATGTTCCGGCTGGTATTACAAAGAAGCACTTCTTCGGGTTAAGCATTATGTTGTATTTTCGTAGATTGGCGAACGTTTCCTCCAAGTCAGAAGTTAGAGTTTCCTTCTTTTTGGACATCACCGCAATCTCGTCCACATATGCATGTACATTGCGTCTGATTTGGTCGTGGAGGCAACGCTGCATAGTGCGCTGGTACGTAGCTCCTTCGTTCTTGAGCCCAAAGGGCATCGTAACAAAACAGAAGGTTCCGAAGGGGTTACGAATGAAGTTTTGACTTTGTCTGATTCCTTCATCCGGATTTGGTGATAACCGGAATATGCATCGAGAAAACATAGGAGTTCTGACCCTGCCATAGAATCGATAACTTGATCAATCCTAGGCAGAGCGAACGGATCTTTGGGACAAGCCTTGTTCAAGGCAGTATAATCAACACACATTCTTAAATCAGTGGTGTCCTTTTTAGCGACCATTATAGGATTAGCCGACCACTCAGTGTGGATTACCTCTTCTATGAATCCAGCTAACTCGAGCTAGGCTAGTTCCTTAGCTATTGCCTTACGCTTTTCATCGCCGAAATGTCGTAGGGACTGTTTGGCGGGTTTAGCATTTAGGTGTACATTTAGAGAGTGCTTGGCAAGTTCCCTAGGTACTCCGGTCATGTCAGATGGCCGCCATGCGAAGATATCTTGATCTACTTGGAGGAACTTGACGAGCGCACTTTCCTATGCGCTATCTAGGCCTACACCTATCTAGGTCACCTTGGAGGGGTCATCATCCTTCAACGGCGTCTTCTGAGTCTCTTCTGATGCCTTGAATTCCGGATTCAGCTTTGTCACCTCCTTCTTTGTCATGGGCATCTCAGACGGATCAATGGTCTCCTTGATCTCCTGGTACTCCTAGGAATGCAGCACGGCTTCAACAAAGGCGGCATTTCTGTCCTCGCACTCGCGCACCTTCTTCGGGGCTCCCCTGATGGTGATCACGCCTTTGGGACCTAGAATTTTCATCATATTGTAAATGTAACACGGACGAGCCATAAAAGCCTAGTAAGCCAGACGTCCGAATATAGCGTGGTACACGCTCTTGAACGGGACCACTTCGAAGGAAAGTGCCTCCGTTCGATAGTTCTTTGGAGTTCCAAAAGTAACATCCAAAGTGATATCTTCCAGAAATTTTCTTGTCTTCCTGGGACAACTCCGTGAAAGATCACAGAGCTGTAATTTAGCTGTGTCTCCGAGATCCGCATCCGGCGTAGCGTTTCGACATACAGGATGTTAATGATGCTGCCACCGTCCATGAGAGTCTTGGAGAAACCATAGCCATCAATAAGTGGGTTGACGACTAAGGCGTATTTTGATCGCCTATGCAACTTAGGCGGATGATCAACACGGTCAAAGGTGATTGCCACTTCTGACTAGTCCAGGAATCGTGGGACAGCCGGAACAGTTGCGTTGAGCTCATGCAGAACTGATTTCTTGACCTTAGATGGTTGAGATCCGAGGAACGTGACATAAGTGTCTTTCTTTGTTGGGAAGTTTTTCTTTCCCTCTGGGTTAGGATTTGAGGGATCATCTTCCTCCATGTCAGAATCTTCCTTGGTCTCTATATATTTTTCGGGGTTCTTCTTTCCCTTCTTCCTCTTAGCCCTATAGCGAGCGGTATCTTCTTTCTTGATGTCGTCATTAAAACGACACTCGCCGCTTGTGTGAGACGAGCCCCCATTGGCATCTAAGTGAAGCACACATGGGTTATTGGCAATGTCGTCCCAAGAGTAGGTTTTGCCAGATTGCTGGTCTCCTCTACCCTGGACACTTGATGTCCCACGACCGCGTCCACGGCCACCGCCACGTCCTCCAGACCCGAAAGTAGCAGTGACCACTGCCGTTTCCACGTTGGGTTTATCTTCTGAGGTGTTCTTGCACTACTAAGCTTGCTGGTTTGGTTGTTTTGCCGACTGTGGCACAGCTAGGGCGTTCAGTAATCCCTCTGCGTCATTATCAGCATCTGCACATTTGCTCGCTGTTTCTATCATCTCTCCCAGATTGGTGACTTTGTGACACTTCAAGCGATAACATAGTAAACCAATTGGGAGTCCTGCAATCAAAGCTTCAATCGGGGTTTGGTCATTTACTCCTTCACATGAGTTCTTGGCGTTGATCCATCATCCGAGGTAATATCGGCAAGTTTCTCTGTCTTTCTGGGTGCAACGATGTAGGTCTCCTACCATACAGGGCCTTCGATATGTGCCTTCGAAATTTCGAAAGAACGCGCTTTGCATGTCATACCAGTTGTGGATGGTGTTCTCTGGAAGTTCATTGAGCCATGATCGTATCGTCTTCCGCAACATAAGTGGGAGATATCGGGTTGCGACCAGGCTATTTCCGCCTTTGGTGATGCAGCAAGCCTGGAATGAATCCTGGAGCCAAGTATCTGGCCGAGCTACACCGTCGTGGGGCTGGATGTCCTTGCGATAGCAAATCCTTCCGGGAATCTTGGTGCTCTTATGCATGGTCCGAAGCATTTTGGACCCACATAGATTTCGTCGTTCTCGTAGCGCCATGCCTCTATGTTGGAGTTGATGCGATGTCTCGTGTCACTTGGTGATAGAGATTGCCGTCATGATTGACGATTGTGGCTCGGTGCCTTGGAGCCAGACTTCGGCTTCTACCACCACCTCCTCCGCCACGACGCCCTCCTTGGTTTCCTTGGGAACCATTGTGGTGGCTACTTGGTGGAGAAGGTGGATTGTTTCCGGCTGATCACCGGCCTCCATCCGGAGCATCATTATTCCTATTCCGGGGAGGGTCTTCGTTGCGACGAGCCCCCTGCCGGTTTGACTCAGCATGGTGTCCGTCGTTCCTTCGTCCGTGTCGTGGAAATGGCCACGGTAGTCGCTGCCACTGGCAGCGATTGAGTGTTTCATGAGAAAGAGTTGGCGGCCATCTGCGGTGCGAGATGGGGCGGATGCACATGGGTTTATCCAGGTTCGGCCCACCGGAGGGTAAAGACCTACTCCTGCTAGATTGGATTATGAGAGAGCGAGTTACAAGGGTGGCAAGCTCGGCGGCTAGGCAAGGAGTTGCTTGAGGGGGTGTATGATGGAACGTAAGGTTCTAGGATACCCTAGGGATGTTTATATATGAAGCACCTCGCTAGGGTTTACAAGCTGTCCCCGAACAAGATAAGGATCTGGAGACTTTTGACCTAGTCCGACTGGGCTTCTGCTACGCTTCTAGGCTTCTAGTTGCCAGTCGATGGGCCTTTCCTTTCTTTATAGTCTAGTCGCTGTCTTTCAGACGCACTCGCAGGCCTTTCGGCCCAATCGGAACGTCCTGTCGGGCATACCCCCTTTGGCATATCCCCATCAGTAGTCCCCGAGGCCATCGTTGATGCAGGCGCATGCGTCCTTTTGTCGTTCGGAGTAGGCGAGCCCAATTTGGGCGTCCAGTCGAGTCGGCAATGGACTCTATTAGAACCGAGGAGAATTCCCCCATGTTTCCATTCGTTGCTTCAATGAATATCACTGCCGCATAGTCGTCGTTTCGGCGAGAGGAAAGACTGGCGGTTGGCGGGTGGACCGAAGGAGTTGGACCTTCAAACCTAGTCAAACTATCCGTTGGAATTTCCAACGGTAACTACGGCGCAATTACCGTGAGTAACGGCTATCCCGATTTTAGCGGGTGGCGTTTCCCATATAAGGGGAGTGATGGCTCAGCTCCGCAGTCCTTCTTCGCATCCTTCATTCTTCCTCATTTGTTCTTCCTTCCTGCATCCTCCCGACTTGTTCGTCCCGCGTCGCGCGATTCCACATCTTACTCGATGGCGCCTCCCAAGGGCTCATGGGGGAAATCCAAGTGCACCACGGCCCAACTTAGATCTTTCGAAGATGTTGGGGTGCTCCGCAAGGGGAATTGGCGGGTTCCCCCCTCCTCCGAGACCGAGCCAAAGCTGCGACCCGGCGAGTTCATCTGCTTCCCCAGTCTTCTTGAGAGGGGTTTGGGGTTCCCCACCTCACTCTTCTTCCGCCGCTTCTGCGCGTATTACGCGATCAAGCCATCAGATCTTGGTCCACACAGCATCGAGCAGCTGGCGATCTTCGTCGCCTTGTGTGAATGCTACCTTGGCTGCAGGCCATATTTCCCGCTATGGCTGGAGCTCTTCGACGGCCACATCAGGCGCGAGGCGTCCATCGGCTTGATGCTGGCCGTAGGAAGGGTCACCTTTCAACTGAAGCCGAAGGCCAACTTCGTCAAACTCCTCCTGCCGAACAAGGCCGCCAGTGAGTGGAAGAAGAGCTGGTTCTACGTCAAGGAAGCCACTCCGTCCGGCGAGGTGTCTCTTCCCGAGTTCATCACCCAGAGGAGCGAGCCCGGTCGGTTGGCGCCGAAGAAGCTTTCCGAAGATCAGCAGATGGCCGTCGCAGAAATGATGGATCAGATCCAGAGGCTGAAGGACCAGGGGTTGATTCCGATCAACCTCTACAACTGCTGGCTCAGGCGGCGCCTGGTTCCGCTGGCGGCTCGAGCGCACTGGATGTACGAGTACAGCGGGATGCATTACCCATCTCGAACCAGCAAGGAGTCATGGGAGGCCGAAGACTACAAGGCCGCCCTGAAGAAGATCACCGATGCAGAGTTCACCGGCGTGGCGGTCGGGGTCGCCCCGTACACTCCTGTGAAGAATGAAGCCCCCACAGTAAGTTCACTTTCCAATCGCTACGTTCGTATCTTAATTTCAGTCTTCTCGCTTGGTGTTTTTTTCTTGACTCGTGGTGGTTCTCATCTTTTTCAGGTATTGGAGGGCTGGCTCCCTCCGCTTGATGAAGAGGTTCCCCAGGAATTGGAGGAAGACTCTGAGGGGGATCCTTCCGACAACGACGGAGAGGAAGAAGAGGTCCCTCCCCAGCGCATGTGGCTCGCAAGACCCGGATGCAGAGAGAACGAGAAGTCCAATCGAGCCATAGCCTGGACGAGCTCGAAGAAGGCGACGAGGTCGCCCAGGAGCAAACGTCACGGCGCACCGCAACGCCGTCGAAGCCCCCACGCCGGCCCAAGTCACCAGCGAAAAGGCCTGCATCACCGGCCAGGTCGTCGGTGGTGTTCGAGTCGGATGATGATTCTAACGACGAAGGATCGCCCGAAGTCTCGCACAAGGCCCCAAGGGACGCAGTCCCGACGAAGGGGTTGGAGGGCGAGGACACGGAGGTGGTGGTAGAGGTTCCCCTGGCGGCAATTGCACCGACGACCTCGGGGGTTCCAAGCCAAGAGGCAGCTGAGGCAATGGCGTCCAAGTCGCCACAGCCGTCAAAGGCGGCCGCATCGGAGCCGGAGATCCTGGCGACTACGGCTTCATCATCAAGGAAGCCCTCGGTTTCGTGGGCTTCAGATGTCTTCGAGAGGGCGCTCAGCCGCAAGCTGGGTCCTGAGTTGGACAAGCCCGGCCATATTAGCACCAGGCTTCGCGTCCTTCCAGTCGCTAAGTAAGTAGCGCTTCCTCGTCCCAATTCGCCTTGCTCCTTTTGTGTTGTTGCTCTGTTGATTGAAGGGGCTCGTGCAGGTTGGGGGCTAAAAAGATTGGTCACTGTTCGGTGGCTAAAATTCCACCGGCCACCGACATGGGAGGGGGCGACCTACCCAAGAAGAGGAAGGCCTCCGAAGATGTGGCGATAGCCGAGGTCGCGAAGAAGCAGAAGGGGGGTGCCCACGATGCTGCAGCCAAGGGAAGCGCCGTGGAGCCAGCTGCTGCGCCAGTCGCCAAAGAGGTGGAGGCGATTCGATCGGAGCCAACCTTGGCTGCGTCCGTGCCGAAGGCGCCGATCCCGACAATCAGCGCCCCCGCCAGGGCGTCGGCGATGTTCCCTCGTTTTATGGTGAAGGGGTTTCCAGGTGTGGCAGACACGCAATCTCCGCACAGCCCGGAAATCGTAGATGCGGACATTGGGTCCCGCCGCGGGCGTACCTCCTTCACGATCCTGTCGACTGACGTCGGGGAAATTCACAAGATGCTCGGCGATGCTATTCAGGTATGTCTAGTCCCCGAATTCCTAGTCGCTGAATTTTAGTGGCTAGGAATTGGTTTTCTTTTTCTCCCTTCTCAGTCCCCGAGTTCCTAGTCGCTGAATTTCAGCGGTTGGGAACTGGGTTTTGCTCCTTTCCAGTCCCCGAATTCCTAGTCGCTGAATTTCACCGGCTAGGAATTGGTTTTCTTTTTCTCCCTTCTCTAGTCCCCGAGTTCCTAGTCGCTGAATTTCAACGGCTGGGAACTGGGTTTTGATTTGTCAAGTGCTTAGGTGAGTTCTTTGTTTGCAGGGATTACAAAGGGAGTCGACTGATCGGCAGGCTGCGAGAGAGCGCTTGGAGCGTGACTTGCGCGAACCGCAGGAGGTGAACTGGCGGCTTCATGAAACTATTGGTGAGTGTATATTTCTTCTTTGTTCTCCTCTTTCGGGTGTGAGCTGGTTGTGTACAGCATTCTAATGTATTCTCGTGCAGATGCTTTCCCGACTGAAATCTCCAAGGCCCGTGAGGGGTATGTTCCGGTCGCCGAGCTGGACGCGGCAAATGGGTGAGTAGCCTCTTTGGTCAAGGATTTGGAGGAGGCGAGTGCGGCCTCGATTTCTTCGGAGGAGCGAGCGAAGGCTGCCGTTGCCGCGACTGAGGAAGAACGCAAAGCCACGGATTCCATCATCGTGGGGCAGCACAACGAGTAAACTGCCCTGGAGAAGCACGTCAAGGAGAACTGCCGCAAGCTCCTTGGTGAGTCTTTGTCTTCGCTTGACCCTTTCGTCTAGTCCCTACTTTGGGGATTTCATAGTTTCACTGACGCCTGACTTTGCAGCTATGGTAGGCCAAAGCGACCCGGTTGTGCAGACTTACAATGTCTCGCGGTGCGTGACTGCCGTGGTGAATGCAGCCATGGCCTCGGCGTTGTGCGTCCCAGTGGCTCTCCAGGGCATGTATCCCACCGAAGTTATCCCTGGGGGGCTAACGGAGGTGTGGCGCTATCTAGAAGAGGTGTTCGCCATTGTGGAGTGGATGACGCGCTCGGCGTTCAGGCGCGGGGCTGCCACGGCGTTGAGCTTGGGTCTCGCCCATTTACCCGACGACTTCGATCTTGACGATGTGACGAGTGGATATCCGTCGGCGACCGACACGGTGGATATGTCGGAGGTGCTGAAGCTGACCGCGAAGGCCACTCCCTACGCCAATCGTGTCTTGGCGATGGGGGATCTACTGCCATATCAGGAGACGGTGTTGGCGCCTAGCAACCCCGAGCCGGAGTACCGTGACATGAAGTCGGAGCAGCCGTTTCGGTCGTCGTTGTCGAGGTCGCTGACAACGTACCCGACAAACCCGTGGCAGCCTTTTGTGCGCGTCAAGGGAGGTGGTGCTGCTTCGTCATCAGGGCCTGTGGAGTAGACAATGTAATTTTCCAAGTTGTGATGAATGCCAAGTGGCAAATGATGTAAGATAGTTTTGTAATATATGCCACGGGGGGTCGATCGACTTGTGTTTTGATGAGTGATGTATGTTGTGTTTTGCTTTGCATTGTTTAGATTGAGCGAGTCCGCGGGCGCGTCCGCCCTTTAATGGGGTATAACTGGATTGTATACTTTTGTGTATTTGTTTTTTTACGCGTTGTTTTTATCCCTCGCGTCTTCTGAGTGGTGAGTCCCCGAGCGCGAGTAGGACTGACTTATGAGCGAGTCCTCGAGCATGGTGCCCGACCGTACTGGTCATGCTCCTGTTTTAGGTTGTGAGTGCGTTGTTTGTAACGCGTCTCCTCCCCTGGCCCGGAGAGCCAGTCGCTTGGCCAGCCCATAGGAAGCTCTCTTACTTGGTGTGTTCCCGAGCAGCGTGGAGGTTCCCATTTTGCGGAGTCCTCGTGCATGGTACTTAACCGTTCGAGTCGCTTTGCGCGAGGGTGGGAGGGACAGATCGCTGTGAGAAGCGTGTATCGGATGTCTTGGCCCGGCGGGCCAGTCGGGCTAGGCGACTCCAATGGCTTCTCTGGGTTGGTGTTTTTCATGGGCGACCCAAGGCCCGAATATTTCCGGTGCCCTTGTGCCGCACTACTTGGCCGTGCCGGTCGCTCGACCAGAGGTTGACTTCCGTAAGAAGCGTATTGCTAGCATGTACGAGTGCGAGTGGCACAAGAATATGGCGAGTGGACACAATTTGTGCGATCCGAATGAATTTCATTATATGTTCCGATGGAGTACAGTGTGAGGTTCTAAGTATAGAACTTTCTGAGGAGGTTTACATTCCATGGCCTCCCGACCTCCATGTGGCCATCACCCCGTATGTCGATGAGGTAGTAGGCATCGTTGCCAAGGACTTGTCCTATGGCGAATGGCCCTTCCCATGGGGGGAGAGCTTGTGCATGCCCTTCTTGTCTTGGGCCATTCGTAGGACCAGGTCGCCTTCCTAGAAGGTGCGAGTTCGCACTCGCTGGCTGTGATAGCGGCGGAGTCCTTGCTAGTATATGGAGGTGCGGGAGCGAGCCAGGTCGCGTGCCTCATCGAGTTGATCGATGTTGTCTTGGCGGGCGATCTCGTTGGCCGCCTCGACGTAGTTGGCGACTCGAGGTGAGTCATGCTCCAGGTCGGTTGGCATTACAGCTTCGGCGCCATACACCATGAAGAAGGGGTGAACCCGGTTGATCGGTTGACGGAGGTGCGAATCCCCCATATCATAGAGGGGAGCTCGTCGACCCAACATCCTAGGGTGCGCTCGAGGGGCACCTGCAGTCGTGGCTTGAGCCCGTGGAGGACGCTCTGGTTGGCACGCTCTGCTTGGCCATTTGATTCTGGGTGAGCGACTGATGCGAGGTCGAGTCAGATGCCGTGTTCCTCATAGAATTCCGCCATGGCCCGCTTGGCGAAGTTGGTGCCGTTGTCTGTTATGATGCTATGCGGGTAGCCGTACCGGTAAATGAGTTCGCGGAGGAACTTGGTGGCCATCTTGCCGTCGCACTTTTTTATTGGCTTGGCCTCGACCCATTTGGTGAACTTGTCGACTGCAACCAGGAGGTGAGTGAAACCAGACGGGGCCTTCTTGAATGGGCCTACCATGTCCATGCCCCATACGGCGAATGGCCATGTGATGGGGATTGACTTGGGTGCCGAACCAGGGAGGTGCGTCTGGTTGGCGTACTTCTGGCAGCCGACGCATCGTTGGACGATGTTGGTGGCATCGGCGTGTGCGGTGAGACAGTAGAAACCGTGCCGCATGGCCTTGGGGACTAGCGACTTGGCGCCAGCGTGATGGCCGCAGTCACCGGCGTGAATGTCCTGGAGGATCTTGCGGCCTTCTTCTGGCTGTATGCAGCGCTGGAACACGCCGGTCACGTTGCGCTTGTGGAGCTCGCCGTTGATGATGACGAAGGATTTGCAGCGGCGCACGATCATTCGCGCCTCCGTCTCATTGCTCGGTAGGAGTTTGTGTTCCAGGAAGGCGACGTATGGCGTTGTCCAGTCGCTAGGTTCCACAACCATGGCGACTAAGGCCGGTTCTGGTTGCAGTGGGATCCTGACATCGATCTCTTTCGGTGGGCTGACCGAGGGTTTGTGGACGATGTCGAGGAAGACGCCTACTGGTGGCGCCTGTCGGGTCGATCCGATGCAGGAAAGGGTGTCTGCCTCCTTGTTTTTACGCCTGTCGATCCACTCGACGGAATAGCCGTCAAAGTGTCCTCCCAACTGGTCGATAGCTTGGCGGTACGCGATCATTGTTGGGGAGACAGCGTCGCACGTCCCGACGACTTGGCCGGCGACTAGGTCGGAGTCGCCATAGCATCGTAGGCCATTGATGTTCATCTCCTTGGCAGCTCTCATGCCGTGAAGGAGGGTCTCATATTCTGCCATGTTGTTGGTGCAGGGCTTGAAGTTGAGGTGGAGCACGTAGCGGAGCTTGTCTCCTTTGGGAGAGGTTAATATGACCCTGGCCCCTGCGCCGTCAGCGTTCTTGGAGCCATCAAAATGGAGCGACCAGTAGTGGAGGTACGGGAGCTTCTCCGGCTGCTGTGCTTCTTCCCAATCTGCGAGAAAATCAGCTAGGGCTTGTGACTTGATCGCTTTGCGGGGCTCGTATTTGATGTTGTGGACGCCGATTTCGATGGCCCACTTGGCGACTCGCCCGGTCGCCTCACGATTGCGTAGTATGTCATGCAGAGGTGCTGAGGAGACCACCATGATCGGGTGCTCCTGGAAATAGTGCAGGAGTCGCCGCTGAGCTCGGAATACCGCGTACACCAGTTTTTGGTACTACGTGTAGCGCTGTCGACAATCCGTCAAGACTTTGCTGATGTAGTAGACAGGGCGCTGTATGAGGCACTCCTTGCCCTCCTCCGGTCGTTCGACGACCATCACGGCGCCGATGACTCGATTGGAGGTCACGACGTAAACGAGCATTGGCTCATTGTCGAGTGGCGCGTCGAGTAGTGGTGCCGCGAGTAGCACTTCTTTGAGCGCTTTGAGTGCATCGGCGGCCTCCGCGTCCCATTGGAACGTTGGGTTCTTGCGCATCAGGCGGTAGAGGGGCATTGCATTCTCGCCTAGTCGGGGGATGAAGCGACAGAGGGCCGTGACTCGCCCTGCCAACTTTTGGACGTCACGCAGGCACTCGGGTTTCCCGAGTCACGCGATGGTGTCGATCTTGGTGGGGTTGGCTTCAATGCCTCGCTTGGAGACTACGTATCCTAGAAGCTGTCCGGTGGGTACGCCGAAGGTGCATTTTCCAGGATTCAGCTTGATGTTGTACCTCCGCAAGTTTGCGAAGGTTTCGGCTAGATCGGCGAGCAGATCGTCCTGGCGGGTGGATTTTACCACCACGTCGTCGATGTAGACGTGAATGATGCGGCCAATTTGGCTCGCTAGACACTCCTGCATGCACCTCTGGTATGTGGCGCCTGCGTTCTTGAGGCCGAACGTCATGGCCGTGTAGCAGAATGCGCCGAATGGCGTGATAAACGCCGTCTTCTCCACGTCTTCGACCGCCATCTTGATCTGGTTATAACCAGAGTAAGCGTCGAGAAAACACAGCGACTCCGATCCCGCGGTCGAGTCGATGATCTAATCGATGCACGGTAGGACGAACTCCTCCTTCGGGCAGGCGCTATTGAGGTTGGTGTAGTCAATGCACATTCTCCATGTGTTGTTCTTTTTGAGAACCAAGACTAGGTTTGCCAGCCACTTGGAGTACTTGATTGGCCGAATGAAGCCTGCGGCTAGCAGGCGCTGGACTTCCTCGGCGATTTCTCGGCGGCGCTCTTCATTGAAGGGCCGTAGCGACTGCTTTACTGGTCGCACTTTGGGGTCGGCGTTGAGTTTGTGCTCAGCGAGTTCCCTCGGGACACCTGGCATGTCAGATGGCTTCCATGCAAAGATGTCACGGTTCTCACGGAGGAACCCGATGAGCGCACTTTCCTATGCGCGGCTCATGTGCGCCCCGATGGTGACCGTCTGGCTGGAGTCGCCTGGGATGAGCTCGACGGTGCGGGTGTGCGTGGTCGCCTCGAACGTGGAGTTCGCGGCGATTGGTTTCTTCAGGATGGTTGGGTCATCCTTGTTGATGTTGCCCGCGTATTTCGCGAGCTCCTCTGAGTGGTCGGTCTCCGCGGCGATGACGGCGTCGATGAGTTCGGCTCCCTTGTCTTCGCATTCCACAACCATGTCGGGGTCGCCGTGGACGGTGATGATGCTGCTTGGCCCGGGTAGCTTAATCCTGTTGTAGGCGTAGTGTGGGGTCGCCATGAACTATGCGAATGCCTAACGGCCCAGGACACAGTGGTAGGGGCTGCGGAAGTTCACCAGCTCAAAGATGTTCCTCTCCATGCGGTAGTTTGCTAGAGTGCCGAAGGTGACTGGCAGCGTCACTTTCCCGATCGGGTACACCTTCTGACCGGGGACGATGCCCTGGAAGTTCGTCAGTGTTGGCTCGATGGCTGTTTCTGGGAGCTGGAGCCTTTTGAACATGTCCAGGTACAAGATATTGATGGAGCTCCCGCCGTACATCAGCGTCTTGGGCAGCCAGTAGTCGGCCACCTTGGGCCTGACTACCAGGGTGACTCGCCCTGGGTACTCGATTCTTGGCGCGTGGTCCTGGCGACTCCAGGTGATGCTCTGCTCGGACATGTTTAGGAAGTGAGGGATGTCGACTTTCGTCACCGCATTGACGGCAACCGCACGGGCGAGCACCTTCTTCTCACGCTTGGTGCCGAGTCCGGTGAAGGTATGTAGCGACCCGACGGCGGTTCCGAAGCCGCCGTCGTTCCAGTTGTCCCGAGGTGGGTTGTTGTTGGGTTCCTCCCTTGCACGTCTCGTCTTCTCAATCTCTTTGAGAGAGTGGCAATCGTCGGTGGTGTGGGTAGCGGGTTTTCCCTCCCTGCTATGGTAGATGCAGGGCTGATTGAGCAGGGCGGCAGGGTCGAGTTTCGGCCTCATTGCGTTGTTGGCGCGGTAGTTCCCGCTGCTGCGGTAGTTTCCTCCGTCGCGGCGGTAGTTCTTGGAGTCGCGCTGGCCGTAGCCGGCGTTGGCGACGAAATCGACTCGCCCGTCCGTGCGGCGCTTGCCGGTGATGCGGGTGTTGCTGTAGCGCATGTCGCGTAGGCGCCCGCTGTCGTGGATGCTAGTGCGATGTCTTCCTCCCGACTCGTCGTCGGAGTCTTGGTTGGGATCCTCCTCCGCGTAGCGCTTGGCGATCTCGAGGAGGTCGGGGATGTTATCGAGCGTCCGGTAGACCCTCTTGATCTTGGCAACCAGGGGTTCGTACCGGCACGCGTTCTTGAAGCAGTGTATCGCCGTGTCTGGGTGGATGCCGGAGGCGTTTATCCACAGTTCTTGCCACATTTTGATCCACCGGCGAGTCGACTCGCGTTGTCCCTAGATGCAGCGCTCCAGGTACTCTATGGTGGTGGCGCGGGTGTAGGAGCCTTCGAAGTGCCTGAAGAAGGCGTCCCGCATGTCTTCCCAGGATTCAATGCTGTCAGCGGGGAGCATGTTCATCCACTGCCGGGTCGCACCCTCCATCATCAGGGGGAGGTAGCGAGCGGCGAGCAGGTCGGTGTGGCCTGCGATCCCCATTGCCATGAGGTATGTGTCCAACCAGATAGCGGGGTCGTATGTTGGGTCGTACTTCTCGATCTCCTTAGGGGCCTTGAAGTTGGCGTGGTATTTTTCCCCGTGAATCATTGGTCCAAAACATTGCGGCCCGACTCGGCTGAGCGAGCCTCTTGGCTCCGGTTCGCCGCGGTTGGTGAGGGTATGCCGCAGGTCATAGGGCTGGCGTGACCGCCACGTCTGATTGTTGATGATGTTCGTTCGGGCGTCGAGGGGCTGCCCGTTGGCAGTGACCGTGTTGTTCGCCGGTCGCGGCTCGTTGGTTGAAAACGCAGGATTGGCGGCCCGTGGTTGGTTTGCCAGGGGCTAGGGTGGTGGGCAAACTAATGCGTTTGCCATGGTGGGGTGGCCGTTTGATGCCGCCCTGCTTGCTGAAGAGCGGGAGTACATTCTCCCCCGCGGGTCGACTCCCGCGGCTTGTTGCTCGAAGGCCCTAACGAGTAGGGCCTTAGCGTACTGGATCTGTAGCGCGCCGTCGCCTTGGACATCGAGGTTGGCGATCACGGCATCGGCCGCGACGACATTGCCCATCGGGTGGAGTACAGTGGTAGCCCGTTGGCATCGCGGGCTTGAGGCGAGATGATGATCCGCGGTTGGTCTGGTGGGGGCGCGCGGCCCATGGGTGGTGGAGGGGCCCCAGTCGCCGGCGCTCCAGGTGGTGGTCTTGCGGGGTTTCTCCCGCCTGGCGGCACGTTCTCGCAGTATTTGCGCTCGGCGGCGCGTGTGGGGTCGCCCTCGTCGTTGAAATTCAGGACGTGGCCCTGAACGTTGGGGTTCATGCGGGTCCTGATGCAGCGCTGGTGATAGAGTGACAGCTCCCGCGCCGTCTCTCGCTCGAGGTGGTATTTCTCGCGCTCGGCGAGTTCGTTGCATTGCGCCTCCGCGAGCCACATGCGGGCTTGCTCCACCTCCGTGGCTGTCGCGGTCGGCGGGTTCGGCGTGGAGAACGGATCTGGCGGGGCGGCCGTGCTACCCGCCATGTAGATCGCGTTGAAGCGATTGGATCTGGCGCGAAAATACTCGGGGGATTCCGAGCCGGAATCGGAGTCGAAGATCCCCAGGATGGAGGGGTCCTCGAAGTCCTTGGAGTTGGAGACTCGCGTGATAGAGTCCTCTCGTGACGCGACGGTTATGGATCTGCCGACCGATGCAGGGGTCGCGGAGTCGGCGTCATCATTGGTGGCAGCGTTAGTCTCGACCGCGTTTCTGGCACCGAGTCGTACTTGGTGACGAGGCTCCTGATGGAGCGGACCCGCTCCTCCGAAAGCAGATCACGGTGTGGCAGCAATCCGCCGACGATCACCGTCACGGCTGGGTCGATCGCGCCGGTGAAGCCGACGAAGAGGTTGATGGAGCCGACCGGCATCACCGCGGCGTGGGTAACAGGGCGTGACGCTGGGATGTAACTGCTAGGCAGGATCTGTAAGATCCCGCCGATGGCAATCATGCGACCGGTGGTGAACGGCCGATCGATCAGCGAGTAGGGTCTCATCGCAGAACTCAGGCCAGTCCCGCTATGCCCCACGGTGGGTGCCACTGTCATGGAAATGGCCACGGCAGTCGCTGCCACTGGCAGCGATTGAGTGTTTCGTGAGGAAGAGTTGGCGGCCATCTGCGGTGCAAGATGGGGGTGGATGCACATGGGTTTATCCAGGTTTGGCCCCCGGAGGGTAAAGACCTACTCCTGCTAGATTGGATTATGAGAGAGCGAGTTACAAGGGTGGCGAGCTCGGCGGCTAGGCAGCGAGTTGCTTGAGGGGGTGTATGATGGAACGTAAGATTCTAGGATACCCTAGGGAGGTTATATATATGAAGCACCTCGCTAGGGTTTACACGCTGTCCCCGAACAAGATAAGGATCCGGAGACTTTTGACCTAGTCCAACTGGGCTTCTGCTACGCTTCTAGGCTTCTAGTCGCTAGTCGATGGGCCTTTCCTTTCTTCATAGTCTAGTCGTTGTCTTTCAGATGCACTCGCAGGCCTTTCGGCCCAATCGGAACGTCCTGCTGGGCATACCCCCTTTGGTATATCCCCATCAGTCCTTTACTCCCACCACGGTGGGGCTCAGCCGGACGGTTTGTATGTCTAGGAGGTGGCATTCTTTGATGGTCCTCCTCCCGACGTTTCTCTTTGTCTTCTTCCCTATGATCGTTCAACTCTCGCCGGGGAGAATTTCTCGGATACAGTGCAGCAATTGCCTCTTGCTCTGCGGCCGGAGCAACATTGCACCAGTCACGTGCAGTTCTATGGTGCTACCCAGAAGATCCGGTTCTTGAGTGGTTGTCTTCCCGACGGTCGGAACGGTGATGCTGTTCCGGAACCTGTTGGGGTCTTATGTCGTTCCTGGCCAGATCCATGCCACATTGGTCTGATTGAGAGACCAGTTTTTCACTTCCGGATTTCGCGACCTTCTGCTGCTCTAGCCCCTTGGTGAGTAGCTTAATGCCCAATCGAACCTCTTCCAGGCCTGGATTATTTGCTAGGATATCTCGAGGTGCGGCGGTGTTTTGTACTAGTGTTGGGTACACCAGATCTCCGTTAATGTTGAGCCGAGGCATCCCCGGATCTCCCTTAAAGAGAACCTTGTGTACTTTCGAAAAAATTTCATCCCGTATGTGGCCTTTCCGGTTCTTCTGATTTTGCAGAGAGATGAGTTTCTCTGTAGTAGCCATGCACTTCTTCTCTTCCTCGATGTTTTTGGCTTCGTCTAGGAGTACTTGGCGACGCGCTTCTAGGGCTTGGGCCCTTTCTTCCAATTCTGCAGTAGGGATAGGTGTGGTTAACGAAGCATCAATGAGTTTATGGGCACCTGCAGTGACCACGGACCCATCCACCGACTCTTCTTTGGGCTCCTCTAGGATAAGTGCTCCATCCGAGTCTTCCTCATATTCCTCGGCAATTACCTCCTCTGCCGGAAGTTATTTTGCCGGGGTCTTGTTCTTCTTCTTTGCCTTCTTGGCAGCGCCGGTAGCAAAGACGGCTTTGGGTCCGTTTCCTGGAGTCAAGCTCTAAGCGGTACTTTCGGACATCTAGACATCGGGATTATCTTGGAGATCCATGTCATCCTGCGCTTTGGGAGAGTTTTCCCCGGATCCTTCTTCCATGGCTTCTCCTTCTTCTGCAGCTTTGGAGTTGAACTCCTCTTCATATTATGCGAAGAACTTTCGGAAATCCGTCGACGTCATCGAGTCATCCGAGGATGCGGGTAAGTCGGTGTTTGTTCCGATCGCCTCCAGCACCGAGTTTTCGTTGTCTCCTGCATCAGCGGAGCCGGATCCGGATCCTACATATCCGATAAAGTGTGACGTGCGGGTCCTGAGGTAGTTGCGGCTCTCCTTGTGGGCTTCCTCGAAAATCCTGATGGTTTCGAGAACCTCATCCACGTTTGCGCCTTGCAGCATCATGCGCCTCAACGTATGCCTCAGGAAAGGTTGGTCTGTTCTGGCATTGGTAGAGCCGGAACCAAGGTTATTGTTCTGCTCCTCCTTGATTTCGACCTCGGCAGGTAGATCGATCTGGGATTCGACTTGGACCGCAAGATCTGCTTCAGGTTTGGCTTTCTCCACTATCTCCGCAACGGGTGCGGGCTGGGTGGGATTAGGGTTTTCTGAGATCCGGAACTCTACCGCCTCCGCGGACAAAGGGGACCCAAAAATTTCTTCTGCCTCTATCATCACCATTGGGGTGGGTGGGGCAGGTTCAGTGAATCAAATGTATACATCGATCTCGCCAAAGGACATGATGGTGTAAGCAGTCACGGCCTCCCTAGCCGGAATCCATGTCTTGTCGAGAACGATGAGAGGGACGTCGCTGGTGTAGAGGACGCGACCGACGGTGATAGTCTCGCTGATTTCAATTCTTGCAGATTCCGCTCGGAACGCAGATCTGAAGCTTACTTGCCCCATGGTGGGAGCCAACTGTCGTCGGATTAATGACAAGTACGCCATGAGGGGTCCTCGAGGTGTGTGGAAGAGAGGGGTGTGAGACGTATGGTGTTTTGGGACGGTGAGCACACAAGTTTATCCAGGTTCGAACCCGCCGGCTTTGGACGGATCATACTCCTGCTAGCAATCTAGTAATATGGCATTGCCGGAATATGGGTTCCAAGGGTTTCGCCTGTGCGAGTTGAGATTGTAGACTATTGTGAGGGTGCCTTAAAGGCTCTCCCTAGGATGGCTTATATAGATACCCGTCCTAGGGTTTATAGGAGATATCTATCTGGCTACGACTAAGGGTCGGTTATAGACTACATCTTGAACTACAAGTAACACTTTGGGCCTATGTCGATAAGTCATCTGGGCCTTCCCGTAGCTGGACTGGACTCCATCTCTTCTCCCTGACTGGGCCGCCCGTGAAGCAAAGCTCTAACCCAAAGTGGGCCAGCTTGGCCAGTGAGGTACAGTGAGGATACCCGGAAAGTATATCCCCAATACCAATGGCGTGGAAGACTCCTACTGCTATCATCAAGTGCAAGTAAAATTATACTCAAGCCATTCATATATCTAATAAGACAAACACAAACTTAAAATCGCTCCATACATAATTATAAACTTGAAATTTCATAAAAGGGATTGACTATTCCTGAAGGGAATTCTAATAATGCAAACTTTATTTCTAGTTTGAACTAATGCAAAACAAAATAGTGATATAAAACTTGTAAGATAGGTTACAAGATCTTTAAAGATCTCCCCAAGCTTGGAATCAAGCCAGGTGGGATCAAATAACTCCTTGTTGGTACCTATTCCTCCTCTTGGGTAGGAAGAGTGTTGCCCTCTTCTTTGGTGTTGCCATCTTTAACTATGCTTGCAAAGCAGATGCTGAGCTCGGCCATGTCATATTGAAGCTTCAGCATTTTCTTCTTGTGGAATTTCTTCTTATCTGTCAACACAAAGATAGTTTTAATCAAGAAACCAACTCTACCATCGATGTCATCAACCCTCTTTTCAAGGTCTTTGCTCACCATCCAGTAGGAGTCAATTCCTCTCCAATTGTTTCAACACATGCCTTCGAAGCTTTTTCCAACTCATAGAGCTCATCATGAATCTCATCTTGTCGCAACTTCTTAGGTTTAAGAGGTGATGGACCAAGAGGAGGTTTATAATAGGATCCTATGTTGTGACGATAGGATTTGGGAAATACTCATCCTTGTTATTTCCCCGCTCATCTTCCTCATCATCTCTATCCGTTGCAGGAACATGTCCTCCCAATTTGGGAGAGGCTTGATCACCGGGCTGGATGATGACGATGATCCTTTAGGTTCTATTTTATCAATCCTCTTCACAGGTTTCTCTTCTTTCTTCTTCCAGATCTTGTTGACATGGAAGGGTTGCATGGCTTCGTTGCATGGATGTTGTTAGAGGGGCTTGTATAGGGATGGCGAGGATTTTTCGAGGCTGGAGGCTGTAGCTCTACGAAAACTTAATGAAAAAGGTTAGATGTGATCAGCTTTAAAAGGGGAGGTAAAAAACCCTAGCCACCTTTCATAACGAGCAACTATACGGCACGGCCCGTATAGATCCCGCCGTATAGTTATGAACCAACTATAGATTACATCTACGGTGGAACCAACTATACGACAGAACTATATGAGCGGGAATTTTATTCCTGCCGTATAGTTGGTCGTCAAACTCTCTATACTCTGAATAATTTTTTTGGAGATGGGTCGATATCTATACGACCGCAACTATACGGGTGGAATTTTTCTTCATGTCGTATAGTTGGTCGTTAAACTATTAGTACTCAGGAAATAGTTTCATCAAAGGCATCGATATCTATACGACGGCAACTAGACAGGCGAAATTTTGATTCCCGCCGTATGTCGTATAGTTGGTCGTTAAACTATCAATACCTTTCATGGACGGAAGGGGTGATGTCTAAACAACTATATGACCGCAGCTATACGGCCGAAATTTTTATTCTCGCCGTATAGTTGGTCGTTAAACCTTCTGTGTCCACCAAAAATTTCCTGCTTCTCCAAGGATTATTTATTAATCTGAAACTTAACGAAATATCAAGTTTTGATAGAAAAATAACAGCTTAAATTTTCGACCAATTTTGGCATTATCAATCCTCCTTCTTCTTTGCTTAGAGTTTCAAAATATTCCTCTTTTAACACAAGCTTATAAAAACTTTTAAAACTTACTCAAGCCTTTACCTTGCATAGGTTGCCTCCCATGAAACGCTCTTTTATGGTCAGTACCTTAACCGTAGTGTTGCTTATTTCGTCCAGAGTCCAGTTTTCATGAAGCTACCATCCCTTGCATATTTTTGCTCAATCAACTCTTATGGGGTGATCAATTCCATGGTGATTGCACTTATATCTTATTTCGCTCGATAATGCTTCAAGTGTTGTACATTCACTACCCATGCAAGAGAGGGTGTCTTTCCTTTGAGCTTCACTGCTCCCGATGAATAAGCTTCTTCAACTATATAGGGACCTTCCCACTTTGATCTGAGCTTCCCTGGAAACAACTTAAGATGAGAATTATAGAGCAACACTTTGTCTCCACTTTTAAAGGTCTTATCCTCTATTTTTCCATCATGCCATCTTTTCACTTTTTCTCATAGGCCTCACTTCTAAACTCATCTAAAGCATGAATATCTAATAGACGCTTCTCTCTTGCTGCTTTAAGATCATAATTTAGGTTCTTGATTGCCCAAAAATCTTTGTGTTCCAATTCTAAAGGTAAATGGCATGCCTTACCGTACACCATCTTTTAAGGTGTCATACCCATTGGATTTTTAAACGCAGTACGGTATGCCCATAGAGTATCATTTAGCTTGTATGACGAAATTTTCCTTGATTCGTCCATCGTCTTCTCGAGTATGGTCTTTAATTCTCTATTAGAGAGTTCCACTTGACCTCTTGTTTGAGGATGATATGGTGAATCAATGCTGTGAGTTACTCCATATTTGCTGAGGATTTTCCTGAAAGTCCCTTTCATAAAATGAGAACCACCGTCAGTGATTAAAAATCTAGTAACTCCAAACCTGGGGAATATGATATCCTTGATCATCTTCATGAAGGTGGCTGCATCTGCATGACTTGTTGGAATAGCTTCAACCCATTTGGTAACATAATCAGTAGCAACAAGAATATGAGTATAACCATTTGATTCAATAAAAGGTCACATGTAACCCATTCCCCATACATCAAAGGGTTCTATTATGAGACTATAATTCATTGCCATTTCTTGTCTCCTACCTATATTACCTCTTGTTTGGCAAGCATCGCAGTATTCCACATACCTGTGTGCGTCCTTGAGCAAGGTGGGCCAATAGAATCCGGATTGAAGTACATTTGCTGCAGTTCGCTTACCTGCATGAAGTCCTCCATACGGACTGTCATGACAAGCTTTCAATATTGCATTCATTTCATGGTTAGGAACACACTTCCGAATCATTCCATCAGGTCCATGACGATATAGATATGGGTCATCCCAAAAGTAATATTTAATATCATTAAAGAATTTCATTCTTTGATTTCTTGTCATACCAGGAGGTATAAATTTTGTTGCAAGATAATTAGCATAATCTGCATACCATAGATCAACAACTTCAACATTTGCTAAATATTCTCCGGAAAATGATTCATTTATAGATACAGGGTTAGTAATTATTCCCTCCATCAGATATGATCTTCTACTGGATTATCTTTACCCCTCATATCAACTATTTGTAAATCATATTCTTGTAGTGACAAAACCCACCTAATCAACGTGGGCTTCGCATCCTTTTACAAAAGGAGGTGACACAACGCTTGGTGATCCGTATGAATTATTACCTTAGAATTAATGATGTAGGATCTAAATTTGTCACAAGCAAAGATTATAGCTAGGAACTCTTTTTCTATAGTAGCATAATGTTTTTGAATCTTATTAAGAGATCTACTAGTGTAATAAATAACATTTAAATTGTTTCCGTATCGCTGTCCCAACACAGCTCCTAAAGCATAGTCACTAGCATCACACATTATTTCGAAAGGTTCATCCCAATTTGGAGATTGCATGATAGGTGCTAAAACTAATTTATTCTTAAGGTTCTCAAAAGCTGCAATACAGTCATGTCTAAGTAGAATGGACTTTCTTTATCAAGAAGGTTGGTGAGAGGCATAGCTATTTTAGCAAAATCTTTTATAGAACGCTTATAAAAACCTGCATGTCCCAGAAACATTTTTAAGGTTTTAATGTCTTGAGGTATTGGAAGATTTTCTATAGCATTTATATTAGTTTTATCTATTTCTATTCCCTTCTCCGAAACCTTATGACCGAAAACTTTACCTTCTCTTTCCATGAAACGACATTGTTCCCAATTCAAAACCAAATTTGATTGCCTACATCTCTGCAAGACTTTGGTTAGATTGTAGAGGCCATTATCAAAGGTTGTTCCACAAACAACAAAATCATTTTTAGAACTTCCATAGTCTTCTCAACAAAATCATCAAAGATTTTTAGAACACATTCTTGAAAAGTTTCTGCTACGTTACATAAGCCAAACATAATTAATCTATAAGCATATGTGCCATAAGGGCAAGTGAAAGTCGTTTTGTCTTGATCTTCCGGTTGTATGGAAATTTGAGAATATCCAGAATAACCATCAAGAAAACATAAATAAGAATTATTACTAAGTCTTTCTAAAATTGTATCCATGAATGGTATAGGTTTATGGTTTTTTTATCTCTCGGTTTAGCTTCCTAAAATCAACGCACATACGATATCCTACAACAGGCCTTACAGGAACTAGCTCACCATCTTCATTAATAGCAGCATCAAGACCCCCTTGCCTTGGTATGCAATGAGCTGGGCTACCCCACGTACTATCAGAGATAGGATAAATTATGCTAGAATCGAATAAGTGTATAACCTCTTTTCTTACTACTTCCTTCATTTTCGGATTAAGTCTTCTTTGCATATCCACTATAGGTTCAGCATCATCAAGCATGGTAATCTTATGTGTTACAATAGATGGATATATTCCTTTAATATCACTGAGAGTATATCCAAAGGCTTCACGATGCTTAACCAAGACCGAAAGGAGTTTATTTGTTTCATTCTCTGATAAATTTTTGCTAATAATAGCAGGACATTTATTTCCATTATCATTTGGAAGTTGTTTCAATTCAATTGGTGGAGGTTCTTCATCTCCTTTTCTTACCAGTTCTTCGTAGTCATGTGGATTTTGGGCTTCCGGAACTGAATCAAGGTTATCATCCATGTCTTCTCTCTTCTCATCATCCGACGCTTCCTCCCAATTAATTAGGCTCCTCTCTAATTCATCTTGTGGAGTACTAAAATGAATTGTGGCTAGCTCGGCAATTGTTTTCTCTTCCTTGATATCTTCCACTTCATATGGCATGTTCTTTAGTTTGGAAAAGTGGAATGTCATTTCCTCTTCTCCAAACATCAGTGAAATAGTCTCTTTCTTATTATCAACTCGAGATTTGGTTATGGAAACAAAAGGTCTGCCTAAAAGAATATGACAAAAGGAATCTCGAGGCATATCGACAATATGAAAATCAAGGGGTTACATGAGTGATCCAATAAAGACATAGATATTTCTGATTACACCTTCTGGTTTTATATTAGTCCTATTAGACAATTTAATAATAGTGTCTACCGGTTCCACATCTGGATTATTTAAATTTTAGCGAAGTTCCTCATAAAGTGATGAAGGCATAATATTTATAGTGGAAATTGGCTCACAAATTCCGTACAAGAAAGTTTCTCCACAATATATAGGAGTTATAGGTTTAGAAGTTTTGTTACCTCGTACCTTACCTTCGATAAACTCTATGGTTTCACGGTCTAGCATAACCACTTCATCATCCACTATTTGTGCTTCCATAAGATCCTTTAATATAACATTATTTATATTGGTAGCTTCGGGGTTCTTTTCTGGTTTCTTCGGTCTCTTCTTTATTTGTTCTTCCTATTTTTGCCTTTTCTTGATGATCTCTTGAATAGGTACTAAGGATAATTCTTCCATTAGCGCTCTTGCACGCTTCTTCTCTTCGAGGGGTTTGCGTGGTTCCCATTCTGTCGGTACCTGTAAATGTCTTGAATAATTCTCAATAATTTTCTTTACTGAGTAAGAATCAATACTGAGGGTTTTAATCATTACACCAGTCCTTTCATCTGTAAGGAAACCATTAACACAAGCATATTTAGAAAAACAATTTATAATGTTTTCCCTATCTTTAGAATTTTCCATTGCTTCCCTCATTCTTATTATTAGATTCCAAGCTTCATCATAGGTATAAGATAGAAAGATGCCATTAGAAACAGTGTCTAGATTCATTCTATTTTCAATATTAAGCCCTCCATAAAAGTATGAGTGATTAACCAATCAGGCAGACGATGATGGGTGTAATTATCTAGGTAACTTTTGTACCTTAGATATCCTTCATACAAACCCTCACTAGGATTATTTTTGAAACTAATAATAATTCCTCTCATCCTGTGAGCTTTGCTTTCTAAATAATATTTCGATAGAAAATTGGTTCTCAGTTCCTTCCAAGTCCTTGGTGCTTCTGCATAAAAAGATTTGTACCAGTCACAAACATTATTAGAAAAGTGTCCATGGGTGAACCCATTTTCCTTACTACCTCTAGCTGGTTTACATGCTTTGTGTTGCCCATTGTTGCGGTCCTGCAACTTAAATTAAAAATTAGTACAATGAAAGTAAATAACTAAAATTAAAGTGACTTATAGCGCTAAGCTCCCCGGCAACGGCACCAGAAAATAGCTTGATGACTGCAAGTGGACAGATCATTTGTAGCTAGTTTCGAAACAAAAATATCGATCCCACAGGGAGTAGTAGGCAAAAGACTAAAATGATTTTAACTAAAACTAAACGAAGTACTTAAGGAATAAATTTAAGATGCAAGAATAGTAGAGTTGTTTTTGGGTTTTTGGTGGAACAGGGCAAATTAAAATAAAATAAAACTTAATACAGAAAGTAAGAATCAGGTGTGTAAAAGGACTTAGAACTGCAATAGGGAAAAAGGTGTTCTTAGGGAGTGGTGGATATACCGCTAGCAATTTAGACTAAGAAATCAAGATTATTACAACGAATATTCTCATGGTATGTATGTATTTGGGAGGAGCTCCATATATGGACAAATAGGCAGCAACCGCTGCTCACATCATCCTTCATAACCACAGCTGACTAATAAACGACATCAATCGTACTATCCCGCTATTAAGGAATTTCTCCCATGGCATGGACATGGCTTAATGAGTTCTCCTTGAGTCCCCAAGTTAGTACGTAAAGAATGACAACAGCTTTATAGTCATAGTAAGTGTTATCATCTGTCCCTCTACCAACAAGTAATCCCCTTCATCAAGTCCCTGTAGGAGGCAAATATTAAGGAGGTGCACAACTCCCAACATCAAGATGAAGACAATTAACACATACACATAATGATGTATAACATAATAATCTCTATCTTATCTCAATCATATGCTAGGGTTTCTCCATCTCCCTAAAAACTAGAGATCTACTCAGACATGGAGGCAATCAACATCATGGTAATGGTGATGGAAACAATCATAGATGAATAGTACTTGTATAAATCCAGAACGAGTACAGAAATTACAACAAGATCTAGATGGATGAGATGGGATGGATGGAGGTGGTGATGGTGCAGCGGTTGATGAAGATGGAGATCGATGCCTTGGCCTCCTAGATCTGCGTAGGTCGAAGATGGATCCCTTGGGCAAGTTCCCCCTCCAGATGCCTTCCGGAGGTGAGGTTTTCACGATTTCTAGGTGTTTTGTATGTCGTCTCCTCGATCCAGTTGCACGGGGTGAAACTATTTGAAGAGGTGGAGGCGGTGCCAAATATACGATCGGAACTATACAGCCGGAAAAAGTGTTCCGGTCGTATAGTTGGTCGTTCAACCATTTGTGTGCCTCGACTGCTTCGGCTTTTGTTCTGGTATTATTGATATTTCCCAAATAAGCGATTTACGCTGTTTTTGACTCCTTTTCTCCCCAATACAACTGCTCCAAGAATTGTGTCTAGTGGATCCATCATTTGTCCTGGTCCTAGTGAAAACAGACATAAAATGTGCATGCGAGCACTATAAAATACCAAGATCCTACATCTACAATGAAAAATAATAATATAAAACATGATGCAAATATGCACTCATCACATGCCAGAGTGTCTGGCCCGACCGGACTGTCCGGCCTCCACTCATCAAAGTGTCCGGCCTAAGTGATGCACATGCGTGCCGCCAACTAGGCCTTCGGCAATGTACCCCCAATTCATCTAGAACCCTAGTTTTATGCCCAAACTACCCCTCATTCTAGTGGTTGGCCTATATATAGAGCCCCTACCCCTTATTGTACCCCTAAGGCATAGATGATATACTAAAGACAACCCCCTTTGTGGAATCTCTAGTTTTGCCTCATCCCTTTACCAAGGGGACCGACTCAATCTCGTTGGAGTTTGCATCACGCATCGATCAATGTACAAGGCCTTATCTGAGTGCGTGGGCGTAGTTGTCAAGACCATCTCCAAGGTGTTCTTCCCTTTTTGCTTGGGCTTGAAGGGAGCACATTGACTAATCTTTCCTTGTGAAGATTCTATTGGACTGGTGGCCGTCGGTGGGAGAAATTAGCATTTTATCGTGTCATGTTTGTGTTTGTTCATCGTGTTCTTCGTGAGGTGTGTGTTCGCTTATGCTACCTTCTCCCTTACCCTTGCTTTACAAATGATTTCCACGGATATTCGTGAAAGATCGGGCCACCCTAAGGGGTCACCCCTAACATATTGTTCCCAAGCGGTGGCCATCGGTCCGATAGAATCCTCGCAAGGAAATATTGGTCAACATGCTCCCATCAATCTAGATTGTAGAGGGAAGAAAACCTTGGGGAGGATCTTGACACCGACGCTCATGCACTCGCAAATGTAGGCCTTGTACAATGATGGATGCGCTATGATAGTCGGTCCCCTTGTAAAGGGGATGAGGCAAAACTAGAGATTCCACAAAGGGGTTGTCCTCTAGTCTATCATCTATGCCTATGAGATACATGAGGTGTGGGGGCTCTATATACAAGCCAACCACTTACATAGAGGTATTTTGGGGATATAAATAGGGTTGGAACATAATAAAGGGGTACAAAGGTTGTGGCCCAGATGTGGTGCACACAGACATAGGCACTATTGTAACCGGTTGTACCGGTCCTCATGTCTAGTATTACCGGGCTTTAGCGGTAATAGCATCGATTGGAGCGGTAGCTCCAGGCTTCAGTTATTGTCGAGCTCCAGGTCCAGTCATACCAGTTGTGCATCCCAATAGTACTACTATTGGCGCGGTAGTACCGGTGATAGGTACCATTGGCAGTAGAGGAGCTGGAGCTCCTGGGGTCCAGGACGGTAGTACCGCTGAGGCCGAGAGGTAGAACTGGGGCGTGATAGTACCGCTTATGGGAGCGGTAGTTCCGCTCGTACTTTTCTCTTCCTTCTCCTCTTCCAAGCCTTTATCTTGTCGGTCTTGATGCTTCGGGCTTCCTCCCTTGTCTCCGTACTTGTCGAAGAAAACCTAGCATGGTCATAGGATGGAGTATGAAGTATTATACCATTCAATAGGGTAGGAAGTGGAGTCGCATAGAGGATATTATTCACCTTTGAAGTCCATGATGATTTGGCATAAGTTGGAGAACACGACATGGTTACGATCATAGGTCGGGCTACATCACCGAGAGGAGATGGTCCCTTCAAGGTCCTCAAGAAGATCAATAACAATGCATATGTGATCGACATCCCTACGTCCAAATAGCCAGTGAGTAATAGTTTCAATGTGGCGAACCTATCACCATTGCATGGAGATGATGAGGAAGAAGAGTCGAGGATGACTCTTTACCAAGGGGGGAGCTGATGTAGCCTATCATTCTGACGTCACTCCATCTACTATGCGAAGTCCCCCCAAGTGGACCAATAACACGTGCTCGACCCAAGCTCTTACGAGATAAGGTGAACTCGCTCCTCTCTATGTGTAACTTTGACTCTCCTCTGAATGGCTTGCTACTTCATACCAATACATTGTGTATCCTCAGATATGAACCCCAATAAGAATCGCCAAGAGGAGCATCCAAGGATGCACAAGACGGAGTTTTTGCTAAAGTTGGCGCTAGGATTGGTGAACCGACTCCACCACTGGATTCCCCATGCCCATCTGGCGCCAGGATCGGTCCAGCCGATCCAGTTCGGTGCGCCACCAAAACACTCATTTAAGTACCAGTTTGGTAAAACTAAACCAATCCGGCACCGCCGAACCCAAACTAGCAACATGGCCAGTTCACTGAATTGGTAACCGAACTAGTTCGGTTCCACATCTAGTTCACCGATCGGGTCACCGATTTACTGTCTGCGCACAGCTTTGGGTTTGATGCCCTAGAATATTCATTTTACCTACCCATTTTCCCCTAGCACTATAAATAGCCCCTATGGCTCTTCCCTTTGACTTAGACTAGATAATAGAACTAGAAGAAAACTCCCTTGTGGGTCTCTAGTTTAGTATCATGCTCCTTTGTCAAGGAGCACCTATTATCGCAAACCTCTTGGATTTTTCCTCAGTGTGTTCAAGTTGTACAAGGCCCTTGTGTGAGTCACATCTATCCAAGTTGTCAATATCTTGTCAAGATCCTCACCTTGTTGTGTTGGTTAGAGAGAGAATCCTTGCCCAACACCGATCCTAGGGCTTGTGTTGGACCGGTAGCCGTCAACGTGATCTATAAGGTTGTTTTGTGTATCATGTGTGAGTGTGTTCATCCTATTCTTCGTGAATGTGTTTGCTTGGATTTCCATCCTCCCTCTCTCCCCCTCATGATCCACCATCAATTCCCGAAGATTCGTGAAAGATTGGCCACCCCAAGGGGTCACCCCTAACACCTTATCATGGAGGATCTTGGCTCTAGAACACGTCATTAGTCCACTTGGGGGACTTGGCATAGTAGATGGAGCGACATCAGAACTACATCAGCTCCCCCCTTGGGAAAGAGTCGCCCTCGACTCATCATCCTCATCATCTCCATGGGATGGTGATAGGTCTGCCACATTGAAAGTATTACTCATGAGGTACTTGGATGTAGGGATGTCTATGACATATGCGTTGTTATTGATCTTCTTGAGAAATTTGAAGGGACCATCTCCTCATGGCTTGAGCTTGGAATTGTGTTCTTTGTGGAATCGGTCCTTTCTTAGATGTATCCACACTAGATCACCTTCTTCAAAGATCATCTCCTTCTTGGTATTGTTTAGCCTTAATGCTTGGTGAAGAACTTGTTCCTCGATAGTAGATCTTGTGTCTTCGTGGAGTTTCTTCATTTCTTGGGCGCGCTTGTCGACATGCATGTTGGTGTGCTTGTGAATAGGAAGTGGTAGGATATCGAGCAAGGTGAGTGGCTCGAATCCATAGACGATCATGAATGGACTCTACATTATCATTGAGTGATTGGATCGATTGTAGGAAAACTCGGTGTTGGGGAATGCATTCCTCCCAATCCTTAAGATTCTTCTTGATCAATACTCGTAGGAGGGTTCCAAGGCTTTGGTTGACAACTTTGGTATGGCCATCAGTTTGGGGGTGCGAGGCGAAAGAGAATAATACCTTGACGCTGAGCTTGGACATGAGCGTCTTCCACATGTAGCTCATGAATTTGATGTCACTCGGAGACGATGGTTCTTGGAACCCCATGAAGACAAATGATTTCCCTAAAAACAAGTTTGTGATGTGTGAAGCATCATCGGTCTTATGGTAAATAATGAATGTGCCATTTTCAAAAAGCGGTCAACTACAACAAATATTGAATCATGGCCATGCTTTGATCTATGAAAGCATAATACAAAGTCCATGCTAATGTCCGACCAAGGTGCATGTGGAATAGGCAATGGCATATAAAGACCAAATGGGTTATACTTGGACTTAGCTTGTAAGCATGTAGTGCATCTTTGGACATGTCTCTCCATGTATATATTCATCTTGGGCCAATAGTAGTGTGTGGAGAGCATGTCGTATGTATTTTCATGACCAAACTGGCCCATTAAGCCTCCACCATGAGACCCTTGGAGAAGCAAAATTTGGAGAGATGACTTGAGAATGCAAAGCTTGTTTTGTTTGAAGAGAAAATTGTTGTGAAAATAGAAGTCCTCAAATCCTTTTTGAATCGAACACTTAGTAAATATTAGTCCAAAGAATGGGCCGGGAGAATACAAACTTTTGATATCATCTAGATCCAAAACGTTCACTTCGAGGCGTGTAAGTAGGCTTGTGTTTTTGCGAGACAAAGCATCCGCAACCACATTATCTTTTCCCTTCTTGTACTTGACAATATAGGGAAAGGACTCCATAAACTCAACCCACTTAGCATGTCATTTGCTCAAGTTCGATTGTCCCTTTAGGTATTTCAACGACTCATGGTCCGAATGTGTGTTAAACTCCTTGGTCCAAAGGTAATGCTGCCAAACTTACAAAACATGAACCAAGAAAAAAGCTCTTTGCCATCAAGTGTCTCACTATGGTAAGATATAGGATGTCCGTTTTGCATGAGGACTTTTCCAATGCCAATACCAATAGCGTCACACTCTATTTCAAAATTTTATGTGAAATCTGGTAAAGCAAGGAGAGGTGTTATGGGTCTCCTTGTGGATTAACCCTAGGGGTTACCCGATCTTCACAAATTTGAGGCGGTGAGTGAGGGGAAACCCGATAAACACAATGAACTCACTTGAATGCAAGGTAAAGATACAAACATACGCAAAACACAAACTATTCAATTTTCTCCTGTTGCTTTGAACAACCAATCCAATAGAATCCTAGGCGAGAGACCTTGCGGTAGAATCACCCGAGGAGAGATCGACAAACAAATAGTAGAATCTAAAATCAAGGAGAGAGTAGCAACATAGTAGAATCCAAAAGGGGAGAGGCCAAGTACTACTAGAATCCTTGAGATATGAGAGACTAAGTACTTGAGGAGGGCCTTGATACAACTCTTAGATTCAATCTATAGAGAGGGGGATCCCATCCAGGGTTTGGCACATGCCATGAGTTCAACTCAATTCTTCATCATCTCTAGGGATTCTAGGAGGGGGTGTGGGTATATATATAGGCCATACGTGAGTTAGGGGTATTTTAGGTATAATAGAGGGGTACATGGGCTGAGGCCCAACTCTAAGGCGCATAGGCTGGAGACTCTAGGGGTCGAAGGCCGGAGACTCCAAGGTTGCTTCGGCTGCTTCTTCCTTCTTATCTTCGAGGCCTCTTGCTTGGGGGTCTTCACTCCTGGGGCATCCTTGTCTCCTCCTCTTAGCGTCACGGTCATGGGCCTAGTCATACCATAGGTTCTTGGCTCATGTAGGATCACATTCAAATGATGATCAACGGAAGACAAGGTATGGAAGGAATTCACCTTAGTAGGAGTGGTTGTTGTAGCATGATGTGAACCAATGGTGATTGCCGTGTGTTGGGCTACATCATCTCCCCCTGCTTGAAAACGAGTCGACCTCGACGATGTTCATTCATTATGCAAGGAAAGAGATTTGCCCTTGATCTTGAGCTTGTTTGTGGTCAGATCTCGGGTGTCGAAGCCTTGTGCCGAGTTGTAGAAGAGCTTGTAGTTGTGTTTGTCTTGAAGTTGTGGTTGAAGATCTGCTAGTATATTCCTTGTAGGTGGCAGTCTATCCTAGGTACCTTGCAAAACCGACAACAAAGAAAGAGAGTTGCATGATGGCTATTGGGTTGTTAGCATGGGTCACACTCAAATCTCTCTTCTCACTTTTGGTGGCATGTGTTGTGTGTAACACCCTCGAAATCGGCCCTATGCAAGTTTTAGCGATTCTCACCAAACCCGCATAGAAACGTTTCAAAGATGCCCACCAGGCACTTGCGTGCGGGTGGAAAACGAAGTAATAGCATTACACAAGAGTCCACGATGGAACCCACAGAAACTTATATATACAACAATGACTCATTGAGTCAAGGATAGAGATATACAGTACAAAGATCCAAATCACCTTGAAAACGGTACAACATCCGAGTACGGATAAGAAGAAAATTGAGCTAAAAGCCCTGAAGAATAACCAATGGCATCCATAACTCTGCCCAGGCCAAGCCGGAAGAGTAACCCTGCTAACAACATCGAACTTATACCTGTTAAAACAAAAGGGGTGCCGACAAAGGGCAGAGGCAAAAGGGAGTGGTCAGTACTGAGGCCAGTACACGGCGAGTCTATAATTCGGCGGCTCTCGCCTATATAGGTATGGTGGACTGAAGCGGCAGCAAAGCATGCACTACACAACCTATAGAGACTCGATACAACTGTTGGCTATTAGAGAGGGATAAGAAGGACCTATTCGGAACCAACCTGATACTAACACCAAACATACCCATCCTGGTATTTCCCCCTCGAGACCAAACGAGGCAGTCATTCTGAGGAAACTAACACTATTGGTAATTTTATTCATTCTTTCCATGGTGGTTATCCAACTTACTAGTCATATCAGATACAAGTCCAATTATAACCGCAATTCTTTAGTTATAGTTGTCTATGATCGATAAATTGTACTCCAAGTCGTCCATAACTGCAGACACGGCTTTTCGAAAAGATTTAACCCTACAGGGGTACACCAAAGTATCCACACACACTTCAACCCTTGTTGTCAGATCCGAATATGAGCAAGATCCTGAACATACACCCAACAGTATGCGATGGGGCCTCGGACACGACGTTTCCTAGACCCAAAGCAAATACATGGGGGCCACCCCACTAAGCTACCCGTAACGAAGTCGGCCGATCTCTGAGATGGACCCAGGATTCGCGACAATGGATGTAAATGACTGGGAACCCGAAAGTGTAACTGGGCTTGTCGATACCACAAAAACATTCCGCATTCCTAAACAGTACATGTGCTCCACACACAATCGTAATTAAAGCAGAAAGCATGGAATAAGTACATGATAGTAAAAAATCCTCAAACTACTTTGTGCCCCCTAGCACAGTACTTTGAAATCAGGTAGTAAGCCGATAGGGTGCCCACACACCCACATGTGGTTAACACGCTCGATCTCAGAACAGGTGTTAAGAACTCAGGTCCTAGGTGGACACAAGTGGGCTTTTAAGAACCAAATATTGACTATTACCCACCGGTGCCTCTGCATTATATCTATTTCCAACATTTTAATTAACAAGTTATAATGAAAGCCATGATCATCTCCACCATTAAGCATGTGTCAACCTCCCAACAATGGTGTCGCGGAAATGGCCACGGCAGTCGCTGCTACTGGTAGCGATTGATTGTAACGTGAGGAAGAGTTGGCGGCCATCTGCGGTGCGAGATGGGGGCGGATGCACATGGTTTACCCAGGTTCGTCCCCCCGGAGGGTAAAGACCTACTCCTGCTAGATTGGATTAATGGAGAGCGAGTTACAGGGGTGGCGAGCTCGGCGTGTCAGCAGCGAGTCGCTTGAGGGGGTATATGATGGAACGTAAGTCCTCAAGGTACCCTAGGGAGGTTTATATATGAGGCACCTCGCTAGGGTTTATAGTTTACCACCGAACAAGATATGGATTCGGAGGCTTTTGACCTAATCCGACTAGGCTTGAAGTACGCTTCTGGGCCTTAAGTCTCCAGTCGCCAGGCCCTCTACTATGTCGCATTCCAGTCGCCGTCCTTCAGGCCCACTCGCAGACCCTTCGGCCCAATCGGAACATCCTGCTGGGCATACCCCTGCGATATATCCCCATTAGTAGTCCCCGAGGCCATTGTTGATTCAGGCGCAAGTGTCCTTTTGGTGGTCGAAGTAGGCGAGCCCAATTTGGGCGCCCAGTCGAGTCTGCGATGGACTCCACTAAACCGAGGAAATTTTCCCCAGGCTTCCATTCGCCGCTCCAGTGAATGTCACAGCTGCCAAGTCGCTGCTTCGGCGAGTGGACAGGACTAGCAGGTAGCGAGTGGAATGGAGGAGTTGGACCGTCAATCTGGTCAAACTATCCGTTGGATATTCCAGCGGTAAGTTTGGCGTAATTACCGCAGGTAACAGCTACTCCGAATTTGGCGGGTAGCGTTCCTTTATAAGGGGAGTGGCGAATCAGCTCTGCAGATCCTTCCCCACATTCTTCATTCTCCCACATTCATTCTTTCTGCCTTCCTTCGATTCGATCCTTCCGCACCGAGTGACTCCACATTCTTCCCGATGGCGCCTCCCAAAGTCTCATGGGGAAAATCCAAGTGCACCACGGCCCAGCTCAAGTCCTTTGAGGACGCCGGAGTCCTCCACTAGGGGAACTGGTGGGTGCCCCCTCCCTCTGAGACCGAGCCGAAACCGCAAGCTGGCGAATTCATTTGTTACCCCAGCCATCTAGAGAGAGGTTTGGAGTTTCCCACCTCGCTCTTCTTCCGGCGCTTCTGCGCGTATTACACAATCCAGCCGTCGGATCTTTGCCCGCACAGCATCGAGCAGCTGGCGATCTTCATCGCCTTCTGCGAATGCTACCTTGGCTGCAGGCCATATTTTCCGCTGTGGCTGGAGCTCTTCCACGGCCGCATCGGGCGCGAGGCGTCCGACGGGTTGATGCTGGCGCCCGGCGGCATCACGTTCCAATTGAAACCCAAGGCCAATTTCATCAAGCTCCTTCTGCCGAAGAAAGCCGACAGCGAGTGGAAGAAGAGTTGGTTCTATGTGAAGGAATCCACTCGCTCCGGCGAGGTGGCGCTTCCCAAATTTGTCGCCAAAAGGAGCGAGCCTCCCCGGCTAGAGCCGAAGAAGCTCCCCGAAGACCAGAAGATGGTCGTCAAGGAGATGATGGACCAGATCCAAAGGTTGAAGGACCAGGGGTTGATTTCGATCAACCTTTACAACTGCTGGCTCGGGCGGCATCTGGTTCTGCTAGCAGCTCGGCCGCATTGGATGTACGAGTACAGCGGAAAGCACGACCCCTCCCGAACCAGCAAGGAGTCGTGGGTGGCCGAAGACTACAAGGCCGCCCTAAAGACGATTACGCACGCGGAGTTCACCACCATATCGGTCGGGCTCGCCCCGTATATTCCCATGAAGAATGAAGCCCCCATGGTAAGTTTTCTCTCCGGTCGCCATTCCTGCAATGTAATTTGGAGTCGCATCATTTGGTATTCACTCGTTGTTGTTCTCAGCTGTTCCAGGTGTTGGAAGGCTGGCTCCTTCCGCTCGACCAAGAGGTTCCCTAGGAACTCGAAGAGGCCTCCGAAGGAGACTCCTCCAAAAGTGACGAGGAGGAGGAGGAGGTTCCTCCCCCAGCGCCTACGGCTTGTAAGACTCACATGCAGAAACAACGCGAGTTTGAGGCAAGCCGCAGCCTCGATGAACATGAAGGAGGCGATGAGATCGCGCAGGAGCACACATCCCGGCGCACGGCCACGCCGTCGAATCCCGCGCGCAAACCTAAGTCGCCAGCGAAGAAGCCAACGTCGCCATCTAAGTCGGCGGTGGTGTTCGAGTCAGATGATGACTCTGACGATGAAGAGACTCCCAAAATTTCTCACAAGGCCCCAGAGGATGCGATTCCAATGAAGGGGTTGGAGGGCGAGAACACCGAGGCGGCGGTAGAGGTTCCCCTGACGGTGATTGCGCCAATGGTTTCGAGGGTTCCAATCCAGGAGGCGGTTGAGGCAGCGGTGTCGAAGTCGCCGCAACCGTCAAGAGCGGCCGTGTCTTCGGAGCCGGAAATTCCGGCGAGCGCGGCTTCATCGTCGAGGAAGCCCGCGGTGTCATGGGCTTCAGACATCTTTGAGAGAGGGCTCACACGCAAGTTGGGTCCAGAATTGGATAAGCCCGCCCATATCAGCACCGGGCTACGCGTTCTCCCAGTCGCCAAGTAAGCCTTGAATTTTCCATTCCGAGTTGTGTTCCGTTTTTGTGTCGTCTTTGTGTTGATTTTGACATTTTGATAGGTCTGGAGTCAAAAAGATCGGCCGCCCTTCGGTGGCGAAGATTCCACCGACCACCACCACAAGAGAAGGCGACTTCCAAAGAAGAGGAAGTCTGCTGATGTCGCAGCGACCGTGGAGGGCACGAAGAGGCAAAAAAATGGGGTGCCGATGATTCTGTCGAGATGACTAGCGCCAAGGGGAGCGACTCCGCTACAGTCGTCGAAGAGGTGGTGGCTCACGGTCAGAACCAATCGCCCCTGAGACGGGAGCGCCGGCTCCGGCGACCAGTGCCCCAGCTAGAGCGACAACGATGTTCCCTCGCTTCATGGCAAGGGGGTTCCCAGGTGTGGCGGACAACCAGTCTCCGTAGAGCCTGGAGGTCATCGATGGAGACATTGGATCTCGTCATGGGCGCACCTCCTTCACGATCTTGTCAACTGATGCCGGCGAGCTTCACAAAATGCTTGGCGCCGCTATTTAGGTACGTCCAGTCCCCGAGTGTCTAGGTGCTGAATTTCAGCGGCTAGGCACTGAGTTGCTTCTACTCTCCAGTCCCTGAGTTCCTAGTCGCTGAATTTCAGCGGCTAGGAACTTGATATTGTTCTTTTAAGTACTGAACTTTGTTGTTTTTGCGGGGTTTGCATAGGGAGTCGACTGATCGACAGGCAGCCAAGGAGTGTTTCGAGCGGGATCTGCGCGTAGCGCAAGAGGCCAGCCGGCGACTCCAGGAGACTGTTGTTAAGTATTTACTTCTTTTCGTTTTTCCTCTTTAAGCTGTGAACTGTTGGTGTGTGGCGTGTTGATGATTTGTCTCTTTCCTTTTCAAATGGCCTTCCTGATGCAATTGTTAAGGCCCGTGAAGGGTATGTTCCAGTCGCCGAGCTGGACGTGGCTAATGAGCGAATTGCTTCGCTAATCCGTAACTTGGAGGAGGCGAGAGCGGGCTCAATTTCGTCTGAGGACCGAGCTAAAGCTGCTGTTAGTGCGGCTGAGGAGGAACGCAAGGCCACGGACTCAATCATCGTGGGGCTGCAGAATGATCATGCCACCTTGGAGAAGCATGTCACGGAGAACTGCCGCAAGCTCCTCGGTGAGTCTCCGTCTTTGCTTGACTCATTTGGTGAATCCCTAAGTGGGGAAGTCCGTAGTTTCACTGACGTTTGATTCTGCAGCTGTGATAGGGCAAAGCGACCCGGTGGTTCAGACCTTCAACGCTTCGTAGTGCATGACTGCTGTGGTGAACGCGGCCACAGCTTCGGCGTTATGTGTACAAGCGGTTCTTCAAGGCATGTCCCCCACCGAGGTTATTCCTAGGGGGCTTACGGAAGTGTGGCGCTATCTAGAGGAGGCGCCTATCGTCGTGGAGTGGATGGCGCGCTCGGCATTCAAGCGCGGGGCACCACGGCATTGAGCCTGGGTCTCGCCCACTTCCCCAATGATTTCGACCTTGACGACGTCACCAGTGGCTACCCGTCAGCAACCGGCATGGTGGAGAAGTCAGAGGTGCTGAAGCTGACTGCAAAGGCCGCCCCTTTTTCCGATCGGGTGTTGGCGATGGGGGATCTTCTGCCGTACCAGGAGATAGTATTGGCGCCTGGCGACCCTGAGACGGAGCATCACGACATGAAGTCGAAGCAGCCCTTCCGGTCGGCGTTGTCGAAGTCGCTGATGACCTACCCGACGAACCCGTGGTAGCCTTTTGTTCGTGTCAAGGGGGTGGTGGTGCTTCTTCGTCAGGACCTGTGGAATAGACAGTGTAGTTGGGTTGTTTGTAATATATGCCAAGGGGCGACTGCTGTAATGTGGCCTATGTTTTGAGTAAAGGGGAGTCAATCGACTCGTATTGTAACTATAATTGTGTGGTGTGTTTATTTTCATTTGAGCGAGTCCCCGAGCGCGTCCGCCCTTTAATGGGGTATAATTCGATTGTATACTTATGTGTTTTCTTTTGGTTGTGCACTGTTTTGTCACTTGCGTCTTCTGAGGGGGCGAGTCCCCGAGCGCGAGTGGGGTTATTTTGTAGGCGAGTCCCCGAGCGTGGTGCTCAACCGTACTGGGCGCATTCCTATTGTAGGTTTGTTTTAATGCATTATTTGTAACGCGTCTCTTCCCCTGGCTCGGAAAGCTAGTCGCTGGGCGAGTCCAAGGCAGCTCTCTTACTTGGTGTGTTCTTAAGCCGCGTGAGGATTCCATTCTTGTGGAGTCCCCGTGCGTGGTACTTAACCGTTCAAGTCGCTTTGAGTGAGGATGGGAAGGACAGGTCGCTGTGAGGAGCGTATATTGGTCGTCTTGGCCCGGTGGGCTAGTCGAGCTAGGCGACTCCGATGGTGGCTCCGGATTGGCGTATTCATGGACGTCCTAGGGCCCGAATATTTTCGGTGCCCTTAGGCCGTACTACTTTGCTATGCCGGTCGCTCGACCAAGGGTTGACTTCCGTGGGTAGCTTATTGCTAATTTGTACGAGTCCGAGTGGCACAAGAATATGGCGAGTAGACACAATTTGTGTGATTTGAATGAATTTCATTATATATCACCTGGGTAAAAGTTTGAGTTCTATGTATAGAACTTTCGAAGAAGGTTTACATTCAATGGCCTCTGACCTCGAGCTGGCCATCACCCTGTATGTCGATGAGGTAGTAGGCGTTGTTGCCGAGGACTCGCCCTATGGCGAATGGTCCCTCCCATGGTGGGGAGAGTTTGTGCATACCCTTCTTGTCCTAGGCCAGTCGGAGGACCAGGTCGCCCTCCTGGAAGGTGCGTGTCCGGACTTGGTGGCTATGGTAGCGGTGGAGTCCTTGCTGGTATATGGCGGCGCGGGAGCGGGCCAGGTCGCGTGCCTCGCCGAGTTGGTCGACGCAGTCTTGGCGAGTGACCTTGTTGGTCGCCTCAACGTAATTGGCGACTCGAGGTGAATCGTGCTCTAGGTCAGTTGGCATTACGGCCTCGGCGCTATACACCATGAAGAAGGGTGTGAACCCGGTGGAGCGATTGACGAACGTGCGGATCCCCCATATTACGGAGGGGAGCTCATCGACCCAGCATCCTAGGGTGCACTCGAGGGGCACCTAGAGTCGTGGCTTGAGCCTGTGGAGGACGCTCTGGTTGGCGCATTCTGCTTGGCCGTTCGACTCTGGGTGGGCGACTAAAGCGAGGTCGAGTCGTATGCCATGTTCTTCACACAATTCCGCCATGCCCCCCTTGGTGAAATTGGTGCCTTTGTCCGTTATGATGTTGTGCAGGTAGCCATATCGGTAGATGAGCTCGCGTAAGAACTTGGTGGTCGTCTTGCCGTCACACTTTTTGATCGGCTTCGCCTCGACCCATTTGGTGAACTTGTCGACCGCGACCAGGAGATGGGTGAAGCCACATGGGGCCTTCTTGAATGGGCCTACCATGTCCATGCCCCATACGGCAAATGGCCATGTGATGGGGATGGTCTTAACTGCCGAGCCAGGGAGGTGCGTTTGGTGGGCATACTTCTGGCATCCAACGCATCGCTGGACGATGTTGGTGGCATCGGCGTGTGCGGTGAGCCAGTAGAAACCGTGCCGCATGGCCTTGGCGACCAGCAACTTGGCGCTGGCGTGATGGCCGCAGTCACCGGCGTGAATGTCCTGGAGGATCTTGAGGCCTTCTTCTGGCTGTACGCAGCGCTGGAACACGCCAGTCATGCTGCATCTGTGGAGCTCGCCGTTGATGATGACGAAGGATTTGCAACGGCACACGATCATCCGCGCCTCCGTCTTGTTGCTTGGTAGGATCTTGTGCTCGAGGAAGGCGACGTATGGTGCCGTACAGTCGCTAGGCTCCACAACCATGGAGACTAGGGCTGGCTCTGGTTGCAGTGGTATCCCGACATCGATCTCCTTTGGTGGGCTAACCGAAGGTTTGTGGATGATGTCGAGGAAGATGCCTGCTGGTGGAGCTTGTCGGGTCGATCCGATGCGGGAAAGGGCGTCTGCCTCCTCGTTCTTGCGTCTGTCGATCCACTCGACGGAATAGCCGTCAAGGTATCCTCCCAGCTGGTCTACCTCTTGGCGGTACACGATCATTGTTGGAGAGATGGCATCGCATGTGCCGGTGACCTGACCGGCAACTAGGTCGGAGTCGCCATAGCATCGTAAGCGGTTGATGTTCATCTCCTTAGCGGCTCTCATGCCGTGGAGGAGGGCCTCGTAGTCTGCCATGTTGTTGGTGCAGGGCTTGAAGTTGAGGTGGAGAAGGTAGCGGAGCTTGTCTCCTTTGGGAGAGGTTAATATGACCCCGGCCCCTGCACTGTCGGCGTTCTTGGAGCCATCAAAATGGAGCGGCCAGTAGTGGAGGTACGGGAGCTTCTCCGGCTGCTGTGCTTCTTCCCAATCTGCGAGAAAATCAGCTAGGGCTTGTGACTTGATCACTTTGCGGGGCTCGTATTTGATGTTGTGGATGCTGATTTCGACGGCCCACTTGGCGACTCGCCCGGTAGCCTCACGATTGCGTATTATGTCCTGCAGAGGTGCTGAGGAGACCACCATGATTGGGTGCTCCTGGAAATAGTGCAGGATTCGCCGCTGAGCTCGGAATACCGCGTACACCAGTTTCTGGTACTGCGGGTAGCGCTATCGAGAATCCGTTAGGACTTTGCTGATGTAGTAGACAGGGCGCTGTATGAGGCGCTCCTTGCCCTCCTCTGGTCGTTTGACGACCATCACGGCGCTGACGACTCGAGTGGAGGCTGCCACGTAGACGAGCATTGGCTCTTTATCGAGTGGAGCAGCGAGGAGTGGAGCCGCGAGTAGCACTTCTTTGAGCGCTTTGTGTGCATCGTCTTCCTCCACGTCCCATTGGATCATGGGGTTCTTCCGCGTCAGGCGATAGAGGGGCATGGCCTTCTCGCCTAGTCAAGGGATGAAGCGACTGAGAGCCCTGACTCACCCGACCAACTTCTGGATTCGCGTAGGCACTCGGGTTTCCCGAGTCGCGCAATGGTATCGATCTTGGTGGGGTTGGCTTCGATGCCTCGCTTGGAGACTACGTACCCCAGTAGCTGTCCGGTGGGGACGCCGAATGTGCACTTCCCTGGGTTCAGCTTGATATTGTACCTCCACAGATTTGTGAAGGTTTCGGCCAGGTCGGCGAGCAGGTCGCCCTGGCGGGTGGATTTTACCACCACGTCGTCGATGTAGACGTGAATGTTGCGGCTAATTTGGCTCGCTAGACACTCATGTATGCATCTTTGGTATGTGGCGCCGGTGTTCTTGAGGCCGAACGTCATGGCCGTGTAATAGAAGGCGTCGAATGGCGTGATGAACACCATCTTCTCCTCATCCTCGATCACCATCTTGATCTTGTTGTAACCAGAGTAAGCGTCGAGGAAGCACAGCGACTCCGGTCCCGCGGTCGAGTCGATGATCTGATCGATGCACGGTAAGACGAACTCCTCCTTCGGGCAGGCGCTATTCAGATTGGTGTAGTCGATACACATTCTCCATGTGTTGTTCCTTTCAGAACTAGGACTGGGTTTGCCAGCCACTTGGAGTATTTGATTGGCCGAATGAAGCCTGCGGCTAGCAGGTGTTTTACTTCTTCGGCGATTGCTCGACGGCGCTCTTCATTGAAGGGCCGTAGCGACTGCTTTACTAGTCGCACTTTGGGGTTGGCGTTGAGTTTGTGCTCAGCAAGTTCCCTCGGGACACCTGGCATGTGAGATGGCTTCCATGTGAATATGTCGCGGTTCTCACGGAGGAACCTGATGAGCGCGCTTTCCTATGCGGGGTTCATGTGCGCCTCGATGGTGACCGTCTGGCTGGAGTCGCCCGGGACGAGATTGACTGTGCGGGTGTGCGTGGTCACCTCGAACGTGGAGTTCACCGCAGTTGGCTTCTTCAGGATGGTGGGGTCGTCCTTGCTGACGTTGCCCACGTATTTTGCAAGCTCCTCCGCGTGGTCGGTCTCCACAGCGATGACGGCGTCGGCGAGCTCGGCTCCTTTATCCTCGCATTCCATGGCCATATCGGGGTCGCCGTGAACGGTGAAGATGCCGCTTGGCCCTGGGAGCTTCATCATGTTGTAGGCGTAGTGTGGGGTCGCCATGAATTTTGCGAATGCTTGGCGGCCCAGGACGCAGTGGTAGGGGCTGCGGAAGCTCACCAGCTTGAATACGATCCTCTCTGTGCGCTAGTTTGCCGGTGTGCCAAAGCTGACTGGCAGCGTCACTTTTCCGATCGGGTACGCCTTCCGACCAGGGTAGATACCGTGGAAGGTCGTCAGGGTTGGCTCAATGGCTGCTTCTGGGAGCTAGAGCCTCTTGAACATGTCCAGGTACATGATGGTGATGGATCTCCCACCGTCCATCAGTGTCTTGGGCAGCCAGTAGTCGGCCACCTTGGGCCTGACCACCAGGGTGACTCGCCCTGGGTATTTGAATCTTGGCGCGTGGTCCTGGCTGAAAGAACATTTCATGTTTTCCTTTGTTTTGCGTGTTAGATAACAATATTGTGGAAATTATTCATGTGCGCCAAGTGTGCAGGAAGCTTTGAGGGGGGCCGGATAATCCGCCCCACCAAGGGCCGGATAATCCGGCCTACCTCATTGCACAAAGAGAGCCAAGGCGTGTCGCTCGGTATCCGGTCGGATTTTCTCCCAAAAAATCCGAACTAGGGCGGTTTTTCCTCCCCAAGCCAGATAATCCGGTTGTCGCATGGACCGGATAATCCGGCCCCCCAGTTTTGGAGCAAAAGGAGCCAAGGCGCGCCGCTCGGTATCCGGTCGGATTTTCTCCCGGAAAATCCGAACAGGGGCGGTTTTTCCTCCCCAGGCCGGATAATCCGGCCCTTGCATAGGACCGGATAATCCGGCCCCCAGAAGTTGATCAAGGGCAAGCTCGGCGCGACGCTTTGATAGGGGCGGATTATCTGCCGGATATTCTGAGTCTGGGGCGGTGTTTTCCCCAAACCGGATAATCCGGCCGTCACTTGGGCCGGATAATCCGGCCCCCAAAGTGTCCAACGGCTGGTTTCTGAAGGGGTATAAATACCCCTTCTTCCCCAACGTTCATAACTCTTGATTCATTCGAAATTGTCCAGACATTGTGCAAGAGCTCTCATTCTCGATCTCCCACTTCAACCACCCGAAGGTCTTGATCTTTGGGGGAATTGCAGGAGGAGAAGTTCATCATCATCATCAAGAATCAAGCGCTTCAACTCCTCTCCATTCACTTGGAGAAATACCTGATCTAGTATTCTTGTCAATACCTAGATCTTGTTTATTGTATTTGATAACTTTGTTCTTGTGGCAGCTTGTTGTCATTTTGGGAGCCTCCAAGTTGTTGTGGAGTTGTTGCCCCGCTAGTTGTGTAAAGGCGTCGGTACCCGCCTCGAAGGGTACCTATAGTGGAAAGGTGGATTAGGCCTTTTGTGGCGAGATCCATCGGAGAACAGGGTGAGGCCTTTTGTGGTGTGGTGGTCTTAGTACCGCCCACCCCTCCAATGCAAACGTACTTCCCTTAACAAGGAAGGAACTGCGGTCAAACAAATCTTGTGTCTCTGCGTGCTTCACTTCGGATTACCCGTTCCTCTTCCACTCGCTCTTTACTCGCTAGTAGATAGGGTTACATATAGGGAAATTCCACCTAATAGTTTATCTAGAGAATTTACCCTTTGTGCTAAGCCTAAAATTGAAAAAGAATTAAAAATTGGTGTAGCACCTATTCACCCCCCCTCTAGGTGCCCATACGATCCATTTCAATTGGTATCAGAGCCCCGGCTCTTAATTCGGGCTTAACCGCCTAAGAGTAGTATGGGTACCAAGGATGATGGAAATGAGGCTAAGGATCAGGTCACAATGGATGATCTCAAGTCGTTGGAAACAACCTTGTTGGAATCCTTTGAGGCCAAGATGGAGGAGATGAATCAAATGATTGCTTGCCTTACATCATCCATAGCCCCATCTCCATCCTCCTCTGAGGCTTCCACACCATTATCTAAGGAAAAGGGTAACACCGGATCCAAGGATGATGATGTGGAAGGTGAAAAACTTAATGGTTCCACCTCCAAGAAGGGAAGTGGTAAGGAGGAATACAGTGAGGTTCGCCACGTATATTCCCCCGACCCACCTATCCCTCATCCTCATATAAACAATAGGGGTGATCCACCCAAGCTCACTGCATCCTTCTTTAATCAATGGCAATTCCTAATGAAATCTCATGTTTGCAGCTCCTCTATTGAATTGTGGAGGATTATTGAAGAGGGTCTTCATATTGGAGATCAAACCAACCTAACGAGAAGAGAAGTTGTGGATAGCCAGTTGAATGCCACCGCTCTCCACATGATACAGCTGGGTGTGGGTCCCAAGGACATGCCACACATCGAACATCTCAACACAGCTAAAGAAGCTTGGGATGCTCTTACGGATCTCTTCGTTGGAAATGAAAGCATGAGAAGAAACAGGTATGATGCCCTTAGTAATGAAGCTGAGGGATTCTACATGTTGGATGGTGAAAACCATGAGGACATGTATAGAAGACTCAAGGGCATCGCAAAAACATTCGAAAGCATGGGGCCACTCACATTGATGATGTATGGATAAACAGAAAATATATGAGTGCCTTAATGCCTTTCGAGCCAACGAATTTGAAGAGCCTGCAAGGTAGACATAACTATCATCAAATGACATCCAACAAAGTCATGCAAGAAATGGCGTCATTCAAAGTGGCAGCAAAGAATGTTGAAGATGCCCGTGCTCGGGCCATTGGAATGCAAAGGGGTGTCAATGTGGCTCTCAAAGCCAATGTTGTTGATCAAGAGGAAGATGAAGGAGCTTTTGAGGGCGTATCCATGGACTGCCCCGATGAAGTCAAACGTGCTCATGGTGAGTACATGACATTTTATGCAAGGAACTTTTGGAAGGACCCTGCCAAAGCCAAGTCTGAACTTGAGCGCAAGAACGGGTCAAATGGAAGAAGAGAAAGTGGCCCAAGATTGAGAACTTGCTTCAACTGTGGAGATAGAATGCACTTTGTAGCCGAGTGTCCTTATCAAAATAGAGAAGGCAATGGTGGCAGGCTCATTCTTAAAGAGAAATCTAAAGCACCTAAGAAGAAGCCATTTATTAAGAAGAATGGCCCTTTCAAGAAGCAACCCAAGATTGTCTTGGTAGCTCAAGAGGAATACTCCTCCGCAAGTGAAGATGAAGAGGATGATGATAGTTCTCGCGAGGTGGCTGCTATAGCCACCACATCGACTCCCTCATCTCTCTTTGACTCACCGAACGAGAATGCCATCAACAACAACGCCACTTTCCTAATGGCAAGAGGGTCCGAGGTATCAACTTCTAGCTCTTCATTTCCTAAGACTAACATAATTTTGGATATGGATGATCATGACAGTCTTAAAATGAAAGAAGAAGTTATTGCCTTGGATACCTTTTTCACTAACCTACAAGGTGAGCACAAACTCCATTTTGATGCTCTTATGAGTCATCTTGCTCAAGCCGAAGATCTTCTTGAAGAAAAGGGCAGAATTGAAAGAGAAGATGCCTTGGAGATAACTTCTTTGAAGAATGCCTTGGAAGAGGAAGAGGAAGCTCGAGTACCTTTGGAAGAAAGACTCGAATCCCTTGAGGAGTCACAAGAAGAAGCTGTAGCTCATCTCATTAAAGAACATGACCATGCTCTTGCCAAGGTAAAGAAACTAAAGAAAGAAAAGATTGACTTTGGGGTTGTTCATGCTAGACTTTTGGAGAAGTTTGATAATCTTGAAAGTGCTCACAAGGCATTGAAGAGTGATCATTCTACTTTAAATGAGTCTCATGACCAGCTCCAAACTCAATTGAAATGGTATGATGTGCCAAGTACCTCCACTTCATCCTCTAGAAAAGAAGACCTTGCAAGAAGTTCTCAACACAAAGGTAAAGGGGTTATTGATGAGATACTGAGCAGGCAAAGGACAAACAATAGTAAAGAAGGTCTTGGTTACATACCCAAGACAAAGAGCAAGAAAAACAAGAAGAAGAAGAAGAAGAAGAAGAAGAAGAGCAAGACTGCTCAACCAAAGACTAGCAACATTACCAATGATAAGACTAATTATGATGGTTATGCAGGGATCAACAATCCTAACTTTGAACTATATTGTGATTATTATGGTGATGTTTATGCTAGTTCTGCAGGCCCTTATGATTGTTACATTCCTTGGTCTATTTGGGTTCCCAAGACCCTTGTTACTAACATGAGAGGACCCGTTGAAAAATGGGAATCTAAAACCAAGAAGTAATTTTCTTGCAGGGCTATGCTTCCGGTGGTTCTAAATGGGTACTCGATAGCGGTTGCACGAGTCATATGACTGGAAGCAAGGAGATCATCACGGAGATGCGGCCAAATCTTGATCACATAACCGTCTCCTATGGTGACAAGTCAAAATCCGAGGTATTGGGTCTCAGCAAAGTTGTGGTGGCTCACGATATCCCTCTCGTGGACGTCATGCTTGTTGAGACCCTCGGGTACAACTTACTTTCAGTTCACGCCCTTGGTAAGATGGGCTTTGTAGTTTATATTGATGGTGATTTGGTGGTACTCTTGTGGAGCAAGTCTCTAAAAGTCGCTTTCGTGGGATATGTCAAAAACGACCTGTACGTGGTGGACTTTTCGGGGAAAACCACTACAGGACCGATGTGTCTTTTCAAAAAGGCTGACGCGGGTTGGCTATGGCATTGCCGACTAGCCCACGTTAATATGAGAACTTTGCAAAGTCTCCACAAGGGTTGCCACATTCTTGGACTAAAAGAAAATGTCTCCTTTGCCAAAGATCGTGTTTGCAGGGCGTGTGTTGAAGGGAAAATGCATGACTCACCTCATCGAAGGAAAACCATTATCTCTTCAAAAAGGATTTTGGAGCTTCTTCATTTGGACCTATTCGAACCTCCATCTCATGCAAGCCTCGGTGGGAAGAAGTATTGTCTAGTGATTGTTGATGATTACTCAAGATACACTTGGGTTTATTTCTTCAAGTTGAAGAGTGAGACTCCACAAACTGTCATCGACTTCGCCAACGAGGTTCAACGTCAACACAACGTCCCAATTCTGGCTATAAGAAGTGATAACGGCTCTGAATTCAAGAACTACACCTTAAATGAGTTCCTAAGTGAAGAGGGGATAAGACATCAATATTTCACTGCGTACACCCCTCAACAAAATGGTGTAGCCGAGAGAAAAAATCGAACTCTAATGGATATGGCAAGATCAATGTTAGCTGAATTTAAATCTCCATATAACTTCTGGGCTGAAGCAATCTCCACTGCTTGTCATTCATCCAACCAGTTATACCTCCGCAAGATCTTGGACAAGACTTCATATGAAATACTTACCGGTAACAAGCCAAACCTCTCATACTTTCGGGTATTCGGGTGTAAGTGTTTCTTTCTTATCAAAGGAGTTCGTTTATCTAAGTTTGAATCTAAGGCTTTAGAAGGTATTTTTGTTGGTTATGGTGCCGAATCCCACACTTATAAAGTCTACAATAAGCTCTCTGGAACTATTGTAGAATCTTGTAGTGTGGTGTTCGAGGAAAATGACGGTTCCCGTGTGGAGCAAGTTGGTGTTTGTGATGCAGATGTTGAAATACCCCAAGATGCCATAAGAAGAACGTGCGTGGGATTTTACTGCCCCATTGAGGAACCCCTTGTGGCGGACCGGGAAGGACAATGCTCTACTCATATAGAGCCCTCATCTACACATACTCAACATGTTCCAACCACGGGGGCAACTTCTACACCATCTCCATCAACTGCTGAAGGTCAAGATATTCCAGAAAGCTCTAGGCCAGATTTTCCGGTTGACACCGGATTATCCGGCCACCCCGCTCCAGCTGACCATTTTGCTCCTGGTGGTGAAGATATCAACGCAAGCTCCAGGCCAGATTTTCCGGCTAGCCCCGGATTATCCGGCCCCTCGCCAGTTCAAGCAAGCCCCAGATCCTGATGAAGCTGCTACAAATACTCCCAGGCCGGATTATCCGGCCTCTCCATCGGCCGGATTATCCGGCCCTGACTCTCCAGTTCAGCAGCCTCCTGTTACGGCTACAGACTCACCAGAAGGGCGCGAGTCTCCACCACCTGCTACTGATATTCCAGTTCCTGATCAAGGTCGAGTAAATGCTTCCAATGAAGACTCAAGTGATGAATCTACTCCTCCAAGAGACAACAAACTTATTGAACTTCGTCGCAAGGCTCGGGCTGCTCGAAACGTTGAGTTGAGGGGTCACACTCTCGACAAGGTTGTTGGTGATCTTCGACGAAGGGTTTCTACAAGAAGAGAATTGGCCAGTTTTGGTGAGCATCAAACTCATATCTCTATGGTGGAACCTAAGAAGGTCTTTGAAGCTCTTGAAGACCCATACTGGGTTGTTGCTATGCATGAAGAATTGAATAATTTCGAGCGCAACAAAGTCTGGAAACTCGCGGAGAAACCCAAAGAGTGCCGCAATGTTATCTGTACCAAGTGGATTTTCAAAAACAAGCAAGACGAGAATGGCATTGTTGTGAGGAACAAGGCAAGACTTGTGGCACAAGGTTACTCCCAAGTTGAGGGCATTGACTTTGGTGAGACCTATGCTCCAGTGGCTCGCCTTGAGTCCATATGTATCCTTCTTGCTTATGCTACCCATAACAATTTTAAGTTGCAGCAAATGGACGTCAAGAGTGCCTTCCTTAACGGTCCTCTACATGAGTTGGTATACGTCAAGAAACCCCCGGGGTTTGAGGATCCTAACTTTCTGGACCATGTCTACAAACTCGATAAGGCACTCTATGGCCTTAAATAAGCCCCACGTGCGTGGTATGAGCACCTTAAAGAGCTTTTGTTAGATCGTGGCTTCGAAGTTGGGCAAATAAATCCCAATCTTTTTACTAAGAAGGTTAAGGGGGAGCTCTTCGTATGCCAACTATATGTAGACGATATCATCTTTGGTTCTACTAATAAAGCTTTTAATGATGAATTTTTAAAGCTTATGACTGACAGGTTTGAGATGTCTATGATGGGGGAATTACGGTTCTTTCTTGGATTCGAGATCAAGCAACTTAGAGAAGGAACCTTTATTAATCAAGCAAACTACATCCAATACATGCTCAAGAGATTCAAGATGACAGATCTAAATGGCGTCGCCACTCCGATGCAAACAAAATGTCATCTTGAACTTAACCCACATGGTAAAGATGTGGACCAAAAGGTATATCGGTCCATGATCGGTTCTCTTCTTTACCTCTACGCATCTAGACCCGATATAGTGTTGAGTGTGGGGGTGTGTGCAAGGTATCAAGCAGCTCCTAAAGAAAGCCACTTAGTGGCGGTCAAGAGGATCTTTCGATATTTGGTTCATTCCCCTAACTTTGGTCTCTGGTATCCCAAGGGCTCCAATTTCTCGTTATGTGGTTATACTAACTCAGATTGGGCTGGTGATAAGGATGATCGAATATCCACTTCTGGAGCTTGTCAATTCTTGGGAAGATCTCTCATTTGTTGGTCCTCTAAAAAGCAGAATTGTATATATCTCTCCACCGCCGAAGCTGAATATGTTCCTGCTGCCAGCGCTTGCACCCAATTATTGTGGATGAGGCAAACTTTAAAGGAATATGGTGTCAATTGTGACAAAGTGCCTCTTTTATGTGATAATGAAAGTGCAATCAAAATTGCGTACAATCATGTTCACCACACAAGGACGAAGCATATAGAGATTCGGAATCATTTTATTCGAGACCATGTTTCTCGCGGAGATATTGATCTATCCTTTGTGAGCACGAAGAACCAACTTGCGGATATTTTTACAAAGCCACTTGATGAAGCAAGATTCTGCTCTTTGAGGAATGAGCTAAATATCATTGATTCCAGGAGCTTATCTTGATTACCCATGCACTCACTCGTACATCTCAATCCTTCTTTGGTCTTTGTGTGGGCATGGATATACGGGGAGTGTGGTCCTAACTCATTGGGCTAACCCTCCCCCCATAATGCCAAAAGCAAGATAAATCATTTCTCTTAATATCATTTTGTGATATGTGAGCTTTCTGATGAGTATTGGTCGTGAACCCAAGATATATCTTCGCAGTGTCACACCATACACTCCAACAAGGTGGCCTCGGCCACCGCCCTCTCCCTTTAGGAGAATTGGCTCTTTTTGGCTGTTCTTTGCTCTCTCATGTTCTTATGGGAATCACAATCAATCTTGGCTTTTACTTGGTTTGGATTTTGCAAGTTTGAGTGTCTAGTACCATCTCAGTTTGGCTCTCTTAATCCTAAGCCTTCCCTACCCCTAAGCCATCTATTCTAGCACACAAGACCCTTGTACACCTCCCACTCCGTATGCTCGGTGGAACTCTTCCTCCGGGCTGAACTATGGTGAGTTGGAGCGTCACTTGTTCCCCTCTGCGCCTGCTGCTGATGATGAAGATGAGGAAGGTGACACTGAGGAGCTTGAAGATGAGGATGAGGATGAGAATGAAGACGAGGAAGAGGACGAGGACAAGTACTATGAGTGATCCCGTGGGGCGCTAGCATCGCTCTTCTCCCTTTTTGGTGTCTCGATGCCAAAGGGGGATAAGTAGTTCTATTAGGTTGTCCGTGGATTTGCATGGGTCGGGCATAAGCACTTGCACTTTTCTATTCGTCATTTTCTTGCGTATGCCCATTTAGCGTTGAACTTTAAATTCGTGATTTGTGGTTGTTTGAGACTCTTTGTGGTTGTCTGGATGATATGCCTATGGATTTCATATCATGGATTATGCGTATGGATCTATCTATTCATATCTGCTGGAGGTTTATTACGGAAGGCGCGCTCATATTGGTTATCCGGTATTAATTGTGACTTATCAAGGATGCATTCTCTCTACCTCGGTGGTATGTTTTGTTGCTCATATGTCTATGGAATAGATTCACCTATTTGTGTGCATTTGTATTCCAATGCAAAACTCTATTATGCACACATTGAGGGGGAGTCTCTTTCATAGTTATCACTGTTTGTCTTGTGACTTTCTCCTGCAAATCCTGGTATTGTCATCTAACACCAAAAAGGGGGAGATTGAAAGAACATTTCATGTTTTCCTATGTTTTGCGTGTTAGATAACAATACTGTGGAAAATATTCATGTGCGCTAAGTGTGCAGGAAGCTTTGAGGGGGGGCAGATAATCCGCCCCACCAAGGGCCGGATAATCCGGCCTACCTTCTTTCTCAAAGAAGAGCCAACGCGCGTCGCTCGGTATCCGGTCGGATTTTCTCCTGGAAAATCTGAACTAGGGCCGTTTTTCCTCCCCAGGCCGGATAATCCGGCTGTCGCATGGACCGGATAATCTACCCCCCAGTTTTCAAGCAAAAGGAGCCAAGGCGCATCGCTCGGTATCCGGTCGGATTTTCTCCCGGAAGATCTGAACTAGGGCGGTTTTTCCTCCCCAGGCCGGATAATCCGGCCCTCGCATAGGACCGGATAATCCGGCCCCCAGAAGTTGATCAAGGGCAAGCTCGGCGCGACGCTCTGATAGGGGGCGGATTATCTGCCGGATATTCCGAGTCTAGGGCGGTGTTTTCCCTAGATCGGATAATCCGGCCCTCACTTGGGCCGGATAATCCGCCCCCCAAAGTGTCCAACGGCTGGTTTCTGAAGGGGGTATAAATACCCCTTCTTCCCCAACGTTCTGAACTCTTGATTCATTCGAAATTGTCCAGACATTATACAAGAGCTCTCATTCTCGATCTCCCACTTCAACCACCCGAAGGTCTTGATCTTTGGGGGAATTGAAGGAGGAGAAGTTCATCATCATCATCAAGAATCAAGCGCTTCAACTCCTCTCCATTCACTTGGAGAAATCCCTGATCTAGTATTCTTGTCAATACCTAGATCTTGTTTATTGTATTTGATAACTTTGTTCTTGTGGCAGTTTGTTGTCATTTCGGGAGCCTCCAAGTTGTTGTGGAGTTGTTGCCCCGCTAGTTGTGTAAAGGCGCCAGTGCCCGTCTCGAAGGGTACCTATAGTGGAAAGGTGGATCAGGCCTTTTGTGGCGAGATCCATCGGAGAACAGGGTGAGGCCTTTTGTGGCGTGGTGGTCTTAGTACCGCCCACCCCTCCAACGCAGACGTACTTCCCTTAATAAGGAAGGAACTGCAGTCAAACAAATCATGTGTCTCCGCGTGCTTCACTTCGGTTTACCCACCTCTTCCACTTGCTCTTTACTCGCTAGTAGATAGGGTTGCATATAGGGAAATTCCACCTAATAGTTTATCTGGAGAATTTACCCTTTGTGCTAAGCCTAAAATTGAAAAAGAATTAAAAATTGGTGTAGCACCTATTCACCCTCCTCTAGGTGCCCATACGATCCATTTCACTGGCGACTCTAGGTGATGCTCTGCTCGGACTAGTTGAGGAAGCGAGGGATGTCGACTTGGTCACCGCGTTGACGGTGACCGCGCAGGTGAGCACCTTCTTCTCGCGCTTGGTGTCGGGTCCGATGAAGGTGTGTAGCGAGCCGACGGTGTTTCCGAAGCCGCCGGCGTTGCCATTATCCCTTGGCGGGTTGTTGTTGGGGTCCTCCCTCGCTCGCCTCGCCTTTTCGATCTCTTTGAGAGAGTGGCTGTCCGCGGTAGTGTGGGTGGCGGGTTTTCCCTCCCTGCTGTGGTAGATGCAGGGCTGATTGAGCGGGGCAGTAGGGTCGAATTTCGGCCTCGCTGTATTGTTGGAGCGGTAGTTTCTGCTATCGTGGTAATTTCCGCTGTCGTGGCGGTATCTCTTGGGGTCGCGTTGGCCATAGCCGGTGTTGGCGACGAAGTCGCCTCGCCCGTCCGTGTGGCGCTTGCCGGTGATGCCGGTGTTGCTGTAGCACATGTCGCGTAGGCGCCCGCTGTCGTGGATGCTGGTTTGGCGTCTTCCTCCCGACTCGTCGTCGGAGTCTTGGTTGGGGTCCTCCTCCGCGTAGCGCTTGGTGATCTCGAGGAGGTCGGGGACGTTGTCGAGCGTCCGGTAGACCCTCTTGATCTTAGCGACCAGGGGTTCATAGCGGCACATGTTCTTGAAGCAATGTATCGATGTATCTGGGTGGATGCCGGAGGCGTTGATCCACAGTTCTTATCACCTTTGAATCCAACGGCAGTCGACTCGCGTTGTCCCTGGATGCATCGCTCCAGGTCTTCTATGGTGGTGGCGCAGGTGTAGGAGCCCTCGAAGTGCCTGATGAAGGCGTCCGGCATTTCTTCCCAGGAATCGATGCTGTCGGTGGGGAGGGTGTTAATCCATTGCCGAGTCGCGCCCTCCATCATCAGGGGGAGGTAGCGAGCGGCGAGCAGGTCGGTGTGGCCGGTGATTCCCATCACCATGAGGTATGTGTCCAGCCAGATAGCTAGATCGTACGTCGGGTCGTACTTTTCGATCTCCTTGGGCGCCTTGAAGTTGGCGGGGTATTTTTCCCTGCGAATCATGGGCCCGAAGCATTGTGGTCCGACTCGACTGAGCAAGCCTCTTGGTTCCGGTCGACGCGGTTGGTGAGGGTGTGCCTCAAGTCGTTAGGCTGGCACGCCCGCCACGCCTGGTTGTTGACGATGTGCGTTCGGGCATCAATGGGCTGCCCGTTGGCGGTGACCATGTTATTCGCTGGTCGCGGCTCGTTGGTGGACAGCGCGGGGTTTGTGGCCCGTGGTTGATTCGCCAGGGGCTGTGGTGGGGGGCAGGTCAATGCATTGGTGACAGTGGGGTGACCGCTTGATGCCGCTCTGCTTGCTGAGGAGCGGGAATACATCCGCCCCCGCGGGTTGACTACCGCAGCTTGTTGCTTGACAGCCCTGGCGAGTAGGGCCTTGGCGTACTGGATCTGTAGCGCGCCGTTGCCTTGGACGTCGAGGTTGGCGACCGCTGCGTCGGTCGCGACGACGTTGTCCATCGGGGTGGAGTAGAGTGGTAGTCCGTTGGAGTCGCGGACTTGAGGCGAGATGATGATCCGCGTCTGGTCCGGTAGGGGCGAACGGCCAATGGGTGGTGGAGCGGCACCAGTCGCCGGTGCGCCGGGTGGTGGTCTCGCAGGGTTGCTTCCGCCTGGCGGCGCGTTCTCGCAGTATTCGTGCCCGGCCGCGCGTGCGGGGTCGCTTTCATCATTCAAGTTCAGGACGCGGCCCTGGACGTTGGAGTTCAGGCGGGTCCTGATGCGGCACTGGTGATAGAGCGATAGCTCCCGCGCTGTTTCCCACTCGAGGCGGTATTTCTCGCGCTCGGCGAGTTTGTTGTGTTGCGCCTTGGCGAGCCACAGGCGGGCTTCCTCCACCTCTGTGGCCATAGCAGTCGACGGGATCAGCGTGGAGAACGGATCTGGCGGGGCGGCCGTGCTGCTCGCCATGTAGATCGCGTTAAAGCGATTGGATCTGGCGCGGAAGTCTTCAAGAAACTCCGAGCTGGAATCAGAGTCAAAGATCCCGAGGATGGAAGGGTCCTCGAAATCCTCCGGGTTGGAGACTCGCGTGATGGAGTCCTCTCGTGATGCCGCGGTGATAGATCCGTCGACCGAGGCAAGGGTCACGGAGTCGGCTTCGTCGTTTAGGGCCTCATCGTTTGTGGCGGCGTTGGTCTCGGTCGCGTTGCTGGCGGCCGAGTCGTACTCGGTGATGAGGCTCCTTATGGAGCGGACCTGCTCTTCCAAGAGCAGATCGCGGTGCGGCGGCGATCCGCCAATGATCACCGTTGCAGCTAGGTCGACCGCACCAGTGAAGCCGACAAAGAGGTTGATGGAGCCGACCAGCATCACCGCGCCATGAGTGACCGGGCGTGACGTCGGGATGTAGCTGCTAGGCAGGATCTGTAAGATCCCGCCGATGGCGATCATGCGGCCGGTGGCGAGCGGCTGATCGATCGGCGAGTAGGGTCTCACCGCAGAACTCAGGCCAGTCCTGCTATGCCCCACGGTGGGCACCACTGTCGTGGAAATGGCCACGACAGTCACTGCTACTGGCAGTGATTGATTGTAACGTGAGGAAGAGATGGCGGCCATCTACGGTGCGAGATGGGGGAGGATGCACATGGTTTACCCAGGTTCGCCCCCCCGAAGGGTAAAGACCTACTCCTGCTAGATAGGATTAATGGAGAGCGAGTTATAGGGGTGGCGAGCTCGGCGTCTTAGCAGCGAGTCGCTTGAGGGGGTATATGATGGAACGTAAGTCCTCAAGGTACCCTAGGGAGGTTTATATATGAGGCACCTCACTAGGGTTTATAGTTTACCACCGAACAAGATATGGATTCGGAGGCTTTTGACATAATCCGACTGGGCTTCAAGTACGCTTCTGGGCCTTCAGTCTCTAGTCGCCAGGCCCTCTCCTATGTCGCATTCCAGACGCCGTCCTTCAGGCCCACTCGTAGACCCTTCGGCCCAATCGGAACGTCCTGCTGGGCATACCCCCTACGGCATATCCCTATCAAACGGGGGAATAACAATGCCACAAAGCAGCACCTGAGCAAATAACTACGACTCGCAAGGCCGAGTGTCTATCAAACAATAGGCAATAGGATGTGTCCAAGGTAATATAGAGGCTTCAACGAATATAAATGGTACATAGAAACTAAAGCATCGCAACATAAATAGCAGTAGATCAATAGAAGTAAATAAAGACTACACAAGCAAAATAGGTAGAAAGAGGAGGGAATGCTCGCCTGAAAAACACTGCCGAAGGTACGTTATCCGAAGAACTTGTCGATACTCGCATAAACTCAACAGCCTAATCCGCGAAGAACCAAAGTCTTAAAAGAAACACCGGATGCACTATTTAATACTATGGCAAAAGAATCGGCATGTTTATGATATGATGCATGACATGGCACAGATGCGATGCAATTAGACACTATTAAGAAGAACTAGGATATCGACAATTAATTACTGGGTTCATGTTTTTTAGATGTCCCATAATTTAAATGTTTATTAACAAGGAAAGACATAGCATCGGTTTACTACACAAATTTAAATAGAGTCAATATAAGACTAGAATAGCCCGCATATGGTCTCCATATTTAATTATTAGGTGAGCCAACAAAATAGCCCCAACAAATGAATACATATGCGAGCATGTACAATTTAGTATGCAACAAGTGACAATGTCATATTATAAAAATAGGGGTCACACATAGGGGTGAAGGTCTTGGTTCGGAGGGGTCAGGTTCGGTCTTTGGACTCCGGGAACGGGGCCTTGGGCGATATTGGCATCCCAGGCTCGATCATCGTATCCGTAATGGAGGTCTTGATGCTCTGTGTAGGAGATCATGTCATTCCGAGAAGGAGACCTTCGCGTTCCGGATCAAAGGCCTTCGGGTACGGGGGGTCTTCTTATCGTCTTCGGTGGTCGCTGACGAACTTGAGCTTCATTAGCTAGTGGTCTTCGAGTAGCACCATGTACAACCTTCGAAAACATCCGCATCAAACCGGTCTTGTGGGGCGAGGAGATCTTGACGCTCCTGGTCGGTGTGCTCCGGGCGGCCATAGTGCTCACGTAATAGGGATGTCGGTGGTTGTCCCAAAACTCGATGGATTGCTCTTGTATATCCCTTACAGCAAGACACACACAACAGGTGTACATCGACGCGGGGAAGCTCGGGGCAGCACCATGGTAGCGGGCGGCTCGCGCGGCCGGCGGATAGGGAGTCGAGGAGAGGCGGTGCCCGGCACAGGGCTTCGAGGACGCCGGGCGAGCTCGGGCAGCAGGCAGCGCACGGGAGGGCTTGGGGAGGCGTGCGTCTTCTTTTAGGGAGAAGCAATGGCGGAGGGGCTGGTGTGGTGGCGGAGCATTGCGGGATCCTCGTTGCAGGGACACGCAGGCGAGCACGGCGCGACGGCGGCAACTGGGGCCGAACATGGCGGAGGGTCGAGGACGAGGCCTGGCGCTGGCGGCGCAGCTCGACGGGGAGGAGGCGCTCTAGCGGAGGAGATGGGCCGCGACGACGGCAGCTCGCAGGGCACGGCCTACAGATATGCGGGGACATAGGGAGGCGCTCAGGCGGGTCTCCTATGGGAACGGAAGTGGGACGGAGGAGCATCAGGGAGGAGGGCAGTGCCGTGGCAGCTGGGGAAGGAGATCGAGGGAGAGGCGACGCATGGTAACAGTGGACAGGGGCGGCCTGGCCTCCGTCGGGCGCTCATGGGGCGAGGGCAGCGGGGTCGGGGAAGAAAGTTGAGAAGGGGATCACACAGGGCAGGTGGGGACTCAGTCTCGGTTGGTGGCAAACGAGAGGGAGACATGGTAGGTAGGTGGGGCCTGGCGTGATCGTGGAGAGTGTCCGCGTACCACGCGCTGCGTGCGTGAGTCCCAGGTGCATGTGTGTGCGTGTTCGGGTGGGGCTGGGTGTGTGTCCACTGGGTTGGATCGGTTGGTGAGTTTGGTCCAGGGAAAAGGGTGGTGTGCAGGGTGCACATTGGCGGCGGGTGGAGGGATGGGGCGGCTGTGTAGAATTAGGGTTAGGTCTAGGTGTGGGTTAGGGTTTGGAGGTGGCCGGCTGGCCTTTTGGGCCTGGCTGGCTGCCTCCTAAAAATAGTATAAGTTTTTTTCTTATTCATTTATAAGAGTATTGTAATTAGTTTTAAGACAAACAAAACATTTAGGAAGACTATGTTTTATAATTTGAATTAAGGAAGAGGATATTTAGAAAACAAAGGTAGGCTTTTAGAAAATAGTTTTAGTTGATGCTCAAATGCAATATGGTATGATGACATGAGCATACAGTCATGATGATGCAAAAAAATAAAAACAACAAGCGATTTTCTAGTAGTGATTTACCAGGGTGCTACATCGTGGCACTCATGATTTTTCCACTCATTTTAAACTTTTGGCACTCCCTCACTTGTTGGTTGTTCATCTCTCACCACTCATTTCACAAGGGTCATTGGCTTGCTTTATATCTTTACTATTAAAAAGAAGTTGGTGATCGTAGGTCATCCTCAAACATCAAACATTGGAGTATTCTAGATCGTCTAATCTACATCCGTTGGTACAATGAGTAGTCTCAATACTTGGTTTAGTTAATTACATTTCTGTGCCACCGCTAAGTGGAAACGCCAGTCGAGGAGTTCGTAACACTCGACACTTAAAAAGACACTTTCTGATTTCCCACAACGAAAACACACAGTCCGATGTCGTACTCTTGACAACTCATGGAAACCTCCATCGTGACATCTCTCTCGCGTGCACCTCCACCAAAATCCCCTCTCTACATCTGGATCCAATCGCGCCGGCGCCGCCTCAGAACCCACCTTGTCGGCCATCCCAACCCCTCCCACAGCCGAGCTGGTCCTCCGACACCCCTCCTCCCGTTGATTGAGGATCACCCACCGATCGAGGGACGTGCATGTCGGCCGGCCGCCATGCTCGCGCTCCCTCCCGTATCGGCTGCACCACGGCGAGCAGACGACGATGATGGGAGAATGAGCCAAGGAAAGGGTAGGCGGTGAAACTCCGGTAGTGTCCCTGGTGGCCGACGGGGACGACCAACGCGGGGTGACGGTTGCAGCCGGGTGGCTAGATGATCTCACCAAGGGAATGCAGAGTTACATGGGTGGATCTGGTGGTCATCTGCCCGCAGTCCTACTGGTCGTCTTAGCTACCCCATCTCATGGAGAGAACCTTCTTCGTCTCCATGGCCTCCAGGGGTAATCAGGAGAGGGAGCAGGGAGAGAGGTAGGGATAGAAGGGGATATGGTAGCCGGATGACTCTCGGGAGGGGCACCGAAAGAGCAATGGCTAGGGGAGGGGAAGGCATTTGTCAACACTAGAAGACATCTGGTGATATATTAACGCACCCAGAGCATGCTATAATCCTTTGGATGTTGGAGAAGCTAGATGGTGGATTGATGGAATCTGGTTACTCAGCTGACGGAAGCTTTGTGCTGCATGATATTTATGAGGAGCTAACAATTCATAGCTTTGCCATATCATAGGCTGTAGCATATAGACTTCTGGAAGTCCCAAAAGGAATGCCCATTTGTGTCATGAAGAACTAGACTGTGTGGTGATTGCCTTGCTGCAATGAAGCTGATTGCAAAGATAACTTCCTGGGAAATCATACTCAGGGATGCTAATAGGTTCCATCATTTCAAAGATGGATTTTGCTCATGCAGGGACTATTGGTGAGGTGAATGGCCAGGTCGAATCCTTGGTCTGCATCATCTCATCCTTCGATTTGGTAAGTCGCAGTATCTGGTACAGTTACCCTTGGTTCTAGAAATCCTCATTCTGATGATGCTTCTGCTTTGTGTCTCATGAAAGTTCTTACTTTTTGGGCTGACAAACAATAATCCCATTTGCCAATTATATGCATATGTTATTGAATCCATCATTGTAGGCTTTAGATAATTAGTTTAATGGTGACTTAATTTTCTTATAGGGAACATATTCAGAATCTAGGTTCCAACTGGACATGATTGCATCATCTATTATTAGCAAATTGCACATGGTGGGCTTGTTCCCTTGAGGTATGTTTGCAGCTTTTGACAGCTGTTACAGAGATAAACTGCAATTACTAATCATTTTCTGGTACAGGGATTCACTGTTTTTCCAATATGAGTGTATTCTGCCTTCACATGAACTTGGTCTTGATATCTGTCCCCAGCACTCTCTAAGGATGGTGTATGGCCGGCGGGACGAGGGCTCCCAGTTGCTAGCCACCGAAAGTACCCACCGGAAACTCCATAATGCTAAATTTGTGGCGACTAATGAGGTACATTATTTAGGTTTTTTCTCTTTGTTTTCCTATATAATGATTTCGTTAACTGCAGTATCCTAATGTTCATAACATTTGCAGGGATGAACAGTTAACATTGTATTTACTCTTTATGCTTTGTGGGGAAGGGCCAAACAATTATGATGCTTATCTACGTGCACCGTCATTTACCCTATGCAAACTGGAATAGTGCTTCTCTTAACAACTTTATCTTGTCAAGTCTTTTTATCAGATCATTTCTAATTGTAGATGCTAAACCGGTTCTCACATTACCCAAGTGGTCTGAAAAGCTATATCAGGCCTTGCTGTCTCATCATAAATATTTACCTTCAGCTTCCTAATTTTGTGTGGGATAAGTCGTAGTGTTGCTTTCTATAATTAGTGCTCTAGATATACACTTTGGTTATTACTGAATATACTGCATACTAAGGCAACTATTTTTTTTGAATTACAAACCTTAATTGAGAAGCATAATGTTTACTTGTTATTTTTCTGTAGTATGAAATTCTCTAAAGCTTAATGTTAGTCCATATCCTTGGATAGAAAAGCGCGTTAGCTATCCACTCATGGCTTCTGGGCAACATGAAGGTCTGTCGACCTTATTTTTTCTTTTACATCATTGTTTCTTAATAGATTTATTTTTATATCCACAAGAACATGTTCTTATGTTTTTTGGAATCCCTTTCTTGATTGGTGTTTCCTAGAAACATGTAATAGGTTGCAGACATTAGATATTTTGTGTAACTTACTTTGTTGTCACTGAAGAATCTGTATGTTCTGATATTTAAACATTGGAGAAAAATCGAATATAATTGCATTTGGTGATACCTTGGAATGAAGAGAGGACTTTATGGCTTCTTGTGGCCATGCCTTCAACATTTACATCAAATATGATGGTTTCTTCTAAGGATCGACATACGAGCTACATCGGAAGCTCCACAATATTGTATCGAGGGTTTTCTTATTGCAAGATTTGGATGGATCTTATTCTTTATGATTGATCAGCAACGGTGCTCTTGTAAAGAAGCTTTCGGTTACCTTGTTCCAGTTTAATATTGATCTTGGTGTTCTCTCACTAGTCCTGCGAGAAGGTATATTATTCACTGCTCTTTTTTTTCAGTTTATAGAGACTTGTGTTGTACGTGCAATTGAACACGGGGATACTTTAGATGGAATAACCTCAATACTTCTCTGCTCTGCTGCCAGATCAATATCTGGTTTTATGGTGGAGGAACATGTTTGTATTATTATTTTCTGTCTTGTTTTGATAAAAGCTTTTGGAGGAGTCAGCATTTTACTAACTTTATTTTGATTGCCAACTCTGCATCCAATGTATAGACATTGTAAGTTCTCCTTCATACAAAGGCACTATTTAGAATCTCAAGAAGCACAAAATTTATAATGCCGTTCATTTATTACTATAGTGTGAGATCTGGTCCAGATTTAAGAGAATCACTTAATACATTCATGGTCTCACCAACTTTTGGCATTGGTTGAGACTAGGATGACGAGACTATGAATTCTTAGAATATTGTGGCAGTTCGTCTGCTTGCTAGCAATAATGCTTCATGAATCAAACAGACTGGGACTGAACACTGACCATGTTGCTTCACTTGCCTTTTCGTTGATGTTCTCCCGACATTAAATTAATCAAATTATAATTTCAATAGAAAGTGTAGGGAGTATGCCCCTCATGCAATTCTGATTCATATTTTCTATTTAAATGTGTATGTTATTGTTATAGCAGATTTGTATTGGACAAGTGGCGGAGGAATGTTGATGGACTATGTACGAATTCTATTTATATTGCCTACCTTTGAATTCGTTGTACTCCCTCCCTTTCAAAATAGATGTCTTAGCTTTTTCAAAATTTGGATGAATCTAGACACGGTTTAGTATATAGATTTATCCAATTTTTAACAAATCTAAGACACCTATTTTGAGACGGAGGGAGTATAACTTTCTTACATCAGAGAGTTAGGCGCAGATGTTTGTTGCAAGATGTAAGATACATTGTCCAGGCGTAGATCTTTGTTGCAACACATGTATTGGCACAAGAGTAGACGATATAGTACATTTTGATCCAAAATAAATATATCTTAGCAACACACGTCACTTTGGATGGTGGAATTAATTAATGTTTGTCGTGACATGGTGACAACTGACATGTGCTCCATGCTCATCATTTAGAGTTGAAAAGTAAACAACAGTTTGACTAATTTCTCTCTCCTTGTAATTGTTTTATGTAGCTTCTGGTTCCTTGAAGTGGTTTTACCTACATGGGTCTATGTACAAGTCACATCAAAATAGGAATAATACAAGCACCGGAAAAAAAAACGAAAATAGTATTGAGAAACTATGGAAAATTAGATATCAAAGTTCTCAAAAATATTATCAACCAAAAATCCATAAAGTTAATCAAATGAATAGTAAAAAAATACAAATTCATGTAAATCTGTGACTTCTAGATTCTGGTGATGGGGAACATCAAGAACAAGCCTTGGTAGTTTGACTAATACAAACATTCTATTAAAATATCGATTAAATACTTGTCTTTTTTATATACGTTTCATGTCACCGGATACTAGATTTTTTACGTGGATTATGTTTACATGTGTGACGATCAAATACATTTGAAATGTCGTAGCAACGTACGAATATTCAACTAGTTGTGTATAGTTGTCATGTTGGATGCAATAACTTGGCTTAGTATCATAGGTTGGAGCACAAATTTCTTGTCGTTCCACTTGAAAGAGTATTTATTGGTGATACCATCATGTATGGGTCCTCTATCATATTGCCATGGTCTCCCAAGTAACATGTGACACGCAGTCATAGGCACTACATCACACTCGATGGTGTCTTCATATAGGCCAATCTTGAAGGAGACGTTTACTTTGTGTTTGATCTTGAGGGTTCCATTGTCATCGAGCCATTTGACATGATATGGGTGTGGGTGCTACATGTATGGTAACTTGAGTTTCTTACAAAGGTATGTGCTTGCAAGGTTGTGACAACTTCCTCCATCGATGATTACCTTTATGTACTTACCATCAACGTCAGCTCTTGTTTGGAAAATACTAAGGCGTTGGTCCTCTCTTGGAATGGATTGTGTTTTCAAGACTTGAGCTATGACAAGTGAAGTACTTGGATCATGCCCGCAAAGGATGGTGTCGTCCTCTTGCATTGCAGCTTCTCTTGCAATTGCATGTTGAGTTATGGCTTCATATTCTTCTTCACTCACGGGATAGGTTGCACCTGTTTGGAATGATGTCCTAGAGGCTCACATTCTGCTTTGTATTTGTAACCCGGAATACGGCTTAGAGATAGTTGTATGTGTGTCTGCAATTGTTGCAGGTGTGGAACCATATACTCATATCTAGCTCTAGCCAGTTTGTCCTTAGTCGTTTGAGGTTGGGGGAAAACCCACTACCGAGACTAATTTGTAATTCGGAAGATGACAAAGTTTCACATGTGATGAGCATGGAGATGCTATCCTTCTTGCATTTTCTAGTCGGAAGTGGTATGATAGCCGGACCAATCGAAAGGTTAGTAGGACGTGAGCACAATGTCATACGTTCCGACTAACACAATGGAATCCTTAGACCTGAGGGTGTTCCACGATCCAAGTTGTGGAAAAGCCGGTTTTGACTCAATTTAATGCTCACTATAACTGGGAGTCATAAGGATGGTCTTGGGCCGACTTCAAAGCAAGTTGCGTGATGTGGATTAGCCAAGACGGAATTTTCCCCTCCATATCGGAGAGATATTCTCTGGGCCCTCTCTGTGATATGATTCAGAAGCATGTCAATGCGCTACTCGATCAAGTGTTGATCGAGGTAGTCCGACTTAGTGAAGCCAGAAAAAATCAGTTATCACCGGAATGAGAAGAGAGTAAGCCGGCACTAGGATGACGGAATCTCCCATGCGGTTTATCACCAATATCGTGAGGCAAAGGGACTCGAACATATCGTCACACTGAGCGCACTTACGGAAACTGGGAGTCGGCAAGTCTTGCTAGAGGCTGCTACCGACTATCAGCTGTAGTCGGGAAGTCGCTGAGCTATGGATCTGCACTACAAGAAATGTTTCCTTCCGCAACGACTTGGCCCGATGGTTGTCGTAGAAGGCGCATCTTGCGCGACAAAATTCTCGACTAGGTCGTGGCCGATGGAAAACTTTTTTTTTAGTTTCGCGGCCCTCTACTACGATGGAACCACCAAAAACATGGAGGAAGCTCGGTTGGTGCGTGGCAGAAGCAAGACTTTCGTTTCCTCGCGCGATGTTGACTCGCCAAACTCTTTTGAGGTGTGTGGGTCCCGGACGTCAGTGTCTCTAGCGGACCATACTTTTCGCTCGCGCCTCCCTGATTTGAACTCGATAACGTTGTTCGATGCGTATGCCGTTTAGTCACGATGCTAGGTCCGACATGTCAGCCTCTCATTAGAAGGATCGTGTGTATGATGAAATTTTTTTCCTTCGCTCGTGCTACCCTATTCCGAAGTTGATAACACTGCTCGATGCATCTACCGTTAAATCCGGCTAATGGGACCCACATGTCATCCTCTCATTAGAAGAAACGTGTGTATGATGGAATTTTTCCCCTCGGTCGCGTCTCCGTGTTCCGAACTTGATAGTGTTTCTCACTGCATTAGCCATGCTGGTGGGTTCCTTATGTCAGTCTCACATTAGAAGAATCATGGGTATGACAGACTCTTTTTCTACTCTAGCACTAGCATGTTCCTAACTAGATAGCGTTGCTTGACGAACCCGCCGTTTGTCCACGCAACTAGGTCCCACATGACAGCCTCTCATTAGAAGGATCGGTTGTATGATTGACTTTTTTCTCTGCTCGCGCCTCCGTGTTTCGAACTTGATAATGTTGCTCGCGGCATCAGCCATTTTTTCAGGTTGCTAGGTCCCCCCATGTCATCCTCTCATTAGAACACATGTGTGCATGATGGACTTTTTCTCGCTCACACCATATTGCTCTATACAACACTTGTTTAAGGCCGCACTGATGGGACTCACATGTCGGTCTATCTTTAAATAAAATGTGTGTACGATAGACCTTTTTTCAGCCGCATCTACTGTTTTGAGCTTTGCAACGTTGCTCCATGTGGCAGTTGTGTATGTTCTTGTTGCTAGGGCCCCCATGTCAGCTTTCTGGTATGTTCTGGCTTGTGGGTCCCCGATGCAGCCTTATATGTTCTGGCGGGTAGGTCCCTGATGCCAGCCTCTCTGTACAAGTATTTAACTTTTTTTCAAACCCGACCAATAAACTCGAGGGATGCTGCAGGCTGGTGGGTCCGTGATGTCAGCCTCTCTGTAATGCAATATTACTACAGTAGAATAAAAAACTCAAGACTTTCAATAGATTTAATTTGTGTGTGTCACCACTATGCCAAAGATATTTATAGAAAATATATTATTAAATATTCCTTAGTACCTTCAAGTTATGTTTTAATGTTTTTAAAAAGATGTTGTGTGTCTGTGTTTATATTTCTAAAAGTAAAAGGGCAGCCTCCTGGCATTTCAATTTATAAAATTTCACATATAAAATGGACTAGTTTCTTAAAAATATGGCAGAGTTTTTTCTTAAGATGTGGAGGCAGAGTTTTTTAAGAGGTGGGGGACAATGCTCAAAAGGCTGAATTAAAAATATTTTGGGCTATTCTACATGGTCAATCTACATGCGCTATACTCCATGGGATCCTTTCTTAAATTTCACTAGACTATGGGCTGTGCTAAGAAGTCCCTTGGCCCTGACAAGGCCGAATTAAAATGTTCTTGCCTATGCAACATGGGATCCTTTCTCAAATTTCACTGGCATGTGCTCAGTAGTTCCCTGACCCTACGCTCAAAAAAGCAGTTCCCTGATCTCGAAAATGTGTGTGTGTATGTTGGACTGTTTTTTTAGGTCGAACTTGATAAGGTTGCTAGGTCCTCCATGATAGCCTCTCACCACGCTGGACTTTTTTCTCGCTCGTGGCTCCCTATTTCGAACTTGGCAATGTTGCTCAATGTAGCATCTCTATAAGGCCGCGCTGTTGGGTCCCATGTGTCAGCCTCTCTGTAAATGAAACATGTGCATGATGGACTTTTTTCAGCCCCGTCCGCTGTTTTGACATTGGTCCGTTGCTAGGTCTAAATATACATGATACATAGTAAAGGACCAAATATACACCCATACTATATAGATGTCAATCAAATTATATTATTTTAAGAATTATCTATTATAATTTTATATAGTGATGATATGTCATATGTATATTATATGGGTCTCACGTGCAGGGTACGTGGAACTTACTAGTAATGCAGTAGTTTCAACAAAAAAACATAGGTAGGCGGAACGTTTTTTGGGGGCTGGGGAAGCGGATGACCATAAAGGCTGAATTAAAAAGATTCTGGGCTAACTGGGGGCGGATGCCCTATTCTTCATGGGCTCACTCTGAAACTGAATGCGCTATGGTCGGCATCCACAAGACAATGAAAAGGCCGAATTGGAAGGTTTTGGGCTATGCTTGGGCCTGATAGGCTAATTTCATGGGCTCATTACTAAAAATTCCAGGCTTCAACAAGGAGAAAATTTTGGCCGACATTTCGCGTGAAAATTGTTGACAACCAGGACACTTGCGCCTTCCAACTCGCGCCTTCACTCCAGCAGCCATCGATTGTATCTTTGCGTCATTCTTCTAGAGACGCGTAGGTGGTCAAAACCACAGGCTGCACACCAAAAGATTCACACTCCGTCTATCAGCCAGGACGGTCTGACACCATTACTGGCGGCCCCGTTCTTTTCGAGACACACACAGTGAAAGAACATTTCATGATATCTAATGTTTTGTGTGTTAGATAACAATATCATGGAGTATCTCATGTGTGCTAAGTGCTGCAGATAAGTGTTCACATGAAAAGCTGAAAAACCTGCTGTTGGGGGCCGAATAATCCGCCCTTATCAAGGGCCGGATAATCTGGCCTGACCCTTTTGCCAAAGATGGGCGCGACGTGAGTCTCTGTGTGGGGGGTGGTGGATAATCTACTAGATTATCCGGCCAGGGCCAGAGAGTTTGCCCGGGCCAGAGAATCCACCCCTACAGGATCGGATAATCTGCCCTGCCCCAAGAAGTTGGCAAGGGAGCTGTGGTGCGACCTTCTATGTGGGGGCGAAATATCCCCCGGATAATCCGAGGCTGGGGCGGAGTTTTTCCCCTAGCCGGATAATCCGGCCTTCATGTGGGACAAATAATCCGCCCCCGGGAGATGTTGCTAAGGGAGCCACGGCGCGACCTTCTTTGTGGGGGCGGAATATCCCCCGGATAATCCGAGGCTAGGACAGAGTTTTACCCCCGACCGAATAATCCGGCCTTCACTTGGGCTAGATAATCTAGCCCCAGGCTTCACCAACGGCTCTAGTTGGACAGGGGGTATAAAAGCCCCAATCACCCCTCCTGTCAGATCTCTTGATTCATTCGAAAAAGTACTGGTCTGATGCAAAAGCTCTCATTCAAGGTCTCCCACTTCAACCACCCGAAGGCTTCAATCTTTGGGGGAACTGAAGGAGGAGACTTCATTCATCGACATCACGAATCAAGCGCTTCACTTTCTCTCCATTCACTTGGAGATTTCTTGATCTAGTATTCTTGTTAATATCTAGATCTAGTGTTTCGATATTGATAACATTTGTTCTTGTGGCAGCTTGTTGTCATTATTGGAGCCTCCAATTCAGTTGTGGAGTTGTGCCCCGCTAGTTATGTAAAGGCATCGGTTACCGCCCCGAAGGGTATCAATAGTGGAAAGGTGGATCAAGCCTTTGGTGGCGAGATCCATCGGAGAACAGGGTGAGGCCTATTGTGGCGTGGTGGTCTTAGTACCGCCCACCCCTCCAACGCAGATGTACTTCCCTTAACAAGGAAGGAACTGCGGTAAAAAAATCACGTGTCTCCGCGTGCTTCACTACGGTTTCCTTGTTCCTCACTCTTACTCGCCTTTACTCGCTAGTAGGTAGGTTTGCATATAGGGAAATTCCTATTAGTTGCATATCTAGAGAATTTACCTTTTGTGTCAAGCCTAAAATTGAAAAAGCATTAAAATTTGAAGTAGCACTATTCATCCCCCCTCTAGGTGCCCATACAATCCATTTCAATTAGTATCAGAGCCTCAGCTCTTTATTCAGGCTTAACAGCCTAAGAGAAGTATGGGTGCTAAGGGAGATGGGAGTGAGGCTATGGACAAAGTCACAATGGATGACCTCAAGACGTTGGAAACAACCTTGTTGAAATCCTTTGAGGCTAAAATGGAAGAGATGCAACAAATGATTGCTTGTCTCGTTCCATCTACAGCGCCACCTCCATCTACCTCTGAGGCTACCACTCCACTATCTAAGGATAAAGCTCATGCTAAATCCAAGGAAGATGAAGTGGTGGGTGAGAAAAATAATGGATCCACCTCCAAAAAGGGAAGTGGTAAGGAGGACTATAGTGAGGTCTCTCATCTATATTCTCTCGACGCACCGATCCCTCATCCTCATATAAACAATAGGGGTGATCCACCCAAGCTTACCGCATCTTCATTTTAATCAATGGAAATTCTTAATGAAATATCATGTGTGCAGTTCATCAATTGAGCTTTGGAGGATCATTGAAGATGGCCTTCATATTGGAGACTCCACCAACTTGACAAGAAGATAAGTTGTGGACAGTCAACTAAATGCAACGGCTCTTCATATGATTCATCTTGGTGTGGGTCCCAAAGACATGCCACATATTGAGCACTTTAACACCGCCAAAGAAGCTTGGGATGCTCTCACCGACTTGTTCATCGGCAATGAAAGCATGAGAATAAATATGTATGATGCTCTAAGAAATGAAGCTGAAGGATTCTACATGTTGGATAGTGAGGACCATGAAAACATGTATAGAAGGCTCAAGAGCATTGCAACAACTTTTAGAAAGCATGTAGCCACTCATATTGATGATGCTTGGATCAAAAGAAAATATGTGAGTGCCCTCATGCCGTTTGAGCCCACGGACTTGAAGAGTTTGTAAGGTAGATACAACTACCACCAAATGACTTCCAATGAAGTCATGCAAGAAATGGCAGCCTTCAAAGTAGCAGCTAAGAACGCTGAAGACGCTCGTGCTCGACCAACTGGAATTCAAAAAGGATTTAATGTTGCACTAAAGGCCAGTGTTGTTGAAGAAGATGAGGATGATAGAGGGTACGATGTTGTCTCGATGAGATGTCACTATACCATAACACTACATTCCCTACTGACGTTGGTTGGTAAAGGTCAGCAGTGCCAACAAAATGTTGGTCGGCAAAGCTTGTGTTGCACGGTTGTTCGGGGAAATCTTGACCTGATGAGCGACTGTTGGTCAGCAGTATTATAGCCTCCAATGGTCGGTCAGCAAAACAATCCTGACTAACATTTGGTTGCTACTAGGCCGATGGTGTGGGACGCCAAATTATGTAGCACCAACATTTGGCCCAACGAAGCGCGGGTCGAAAAATATTAGCGCCAATGTTTGGCCCAACGCGCGCGCAAGTTTCATTTTCCTTAGCCAAAGTCTCCAACCTGCGTGTGGAAACCCTAAATCCCCAAATCGACTTGACGCCCGCGCCGCTCCGAGCTATCCCGGTCGCCTCTCCCCCACCTCTCTACCACGCGTGCACCGCCCAACTAGTCCAATCGCGCGCAGCCGCCACACCTTCCTGCCGCCGCACTGCGCTCGAGCTCTCTCAGCTGCCCGAAGTGCTCTCTCTGGCTGGAGATGGCCCTACCCGTCCAGTGAGCACGACCTGCCTCTCGCGCTCCCATCCCATTGCCAACTCTGAGCCCGTCCGTTCCCAATTTTCTATCGTTGCTACCCCCACGTAGCTCCGCCCGTGGTGAATTTTGTCTAGCCCCAAGCCAGCGAGTTCACTTCTCTCTCCCCTCCCCCTTCTCTCTCCCCTCCTCCTTCTCTCTCTCTCTCCCAGCTGCTGCTGCTCTCTGTGCGTGGCAATGGAGGACACTGATTTCTTCAATATCTAGAGCATCTCTTTATAATATCTATCTTGTTTGGTATTAGGTTTCTTGCTCACGGGATTGGTACAATGACACCCACTCCCTTCCCGTCTCTATTTTCAGGTATCTTCGGTCCTGATTAGTATAAATATATAGTGCATTAATAGGCTAACACATTATTCTATTTATAGTATAGCTTCTACACTCAGTTTACTACTGGTTAACTGTTTCTACATATTTTGCTTCACAATCTTGTGCACCGCAATGCATTAACCTGATTTATTGTCATGAAATGCTTAAAGTTGGAAAATCATGATGTTTCTGTAGAATTGGTGCAATTTCAAAGTTTAAATGATTAGGTAGAAAGAGCAAATCAAATATAGTTGTTTTGTTTTTAGGATTCTTGCTCCCGGTGACTGACGAGTTCCTTGTTGCAGCGCCAAAATCCTACTCCCTACCTGTCACTGCCTCCTCACCAGTTGGCGAGTCGACTTACTATTTCAGTATGTAAATACAGCCATGCTTGTTCTTCCTCTTTGATCTGTTTTGTTTATGGCGGTTTCGAGCTTTATTTTGCATACAATTGGGTGCATGCCTTTTCGTTTCTTGTTTGAACCATGCTAAGATCCATTTATATTACTTTCATTAATTCCTTGTGTCTTCTGGTTGTGCTATTACTTTGTTAGGATTTACTATTGTTCTAGTAGTCATAATTTGTGCAGCTAGCTTGGACAACAGTTGGATGGATGCGCCTAGGTACAACACATATTTTAATTTCTTAGAAGTTAGTACTTGCTGAAATCATCTGTAACAACCTACATATCTATGCTTGCATGTAGGCATACAGAAGAGCATTTACAAGGGCTAGCTAGATTCTTGGGCTATGCGTGCCAAGTCGACAGTGCCTCATACGGTTGGCAGCAAGAGTCATACTCGTGTTACCCAAGAAATGGTAAGAATATTGTCTCAGTTTCTCCAATCCTTGCCTGCATGATATTCATTCTAACCTTAGAAAGAAAAGTGTACCATTATATAAGTGTGTTTCTATAAATTAGATCATAATGGGAAATTCTTCTATGTGAGTATATTCCAATGAATACATTGTTTCAATTTTGCAACTTTGAGCAGAAGTGCTGAATTAAATGGTGTCGTGTGTCCTATATAAATTGCTCATTATAAATTACTATGTTTCAAGAACTAATATAGATTCAGAAATGACAAATCTTTGTAGGCTGACAAACTTGGATACGTGTGTATCAGCTCAAGAAAGGATCTAAAAAAGGACAACATGTGCCACATTCAGCACCAAATATTGTATGTCTTTTTACCATCTAGCTTTTGTAACACTTAGAAATTGTAATAAAGTAAATGAGATGTATTCTACAGAATGATCTCCTAGAGGCAGCTGAAAAGTACCCTGACTGGAAGGAAAAAAGTATGAAAGAAGTTGATTTGCTGCACGAGTTTGTGGGATGAAAGGGCCAAGGGGTTGTGTCCGTGCATTAGGCCTAGGTCCAACACCTCAAGATGTGGGCACACCGGGCACACGGGGTAAAATAAACACGAGGGCTCTAATTGAAATAGTAGCACGTAGAGAATCCGAACACCACATGAAGACGATGGAGGAGCAGATGCAACAAATGCAGGAACAAGGAAACCAAATGAAAGGAATGATGTTAACTTCACAAGGAGAGCATAATTTGAAGCCTCCAGGCTCGCAATATGGTTCTAATTCTCGACAAGTAATGAACTATTTTTCACATGCGTAATCTGAGCATTGCATTAATTATTCATCCATGCACGTAGTAAGTTACATATTGTTTTTGGCATAACTCAAGAGTTGAACTTGGGGAAGATAATAATGGTGAGGAAGACGGCGAAGAAGACTATGTTCAGAGAAGATTTGGAAACCTAAAAAGCTCTTCAATCTACCAAGATGAAATCCTTGTAATCTTCTCATGCATCCTTACTACATATATTAAAATGTTTTTATTCATTTGCATGTTTCTGAACTATTAATTTTTCAGATTTGGTTGGATGTGCTTCTATATGCATGGACTGTTCCTGAATCTCCTGTTGCTAAGGCAAGGGTACTCTAGATTGATCCAGACAAAATTGTGGGTGGGAAGCCTCTTGCACCGGCAACTTATGAGGTTGTTGTGAATATTGCAATTAAAAGGGATGCTACGCTGCCGTATCAGTATGATGATTTACAATATATCAGTGATGTTGTCACAAGGTCCATCGCATGGCCATCTAGCAAGGTAATCACCATTCTTGTGTGTTTTCTCCACACAACTTATTTTGTTTTATGTGTTATGCTGAATTGTAATAATTTGCTAGATGAGGCCCTACAAGCCAGGGTCTGTGTCATCTTGGCGCTGAGGTATTTCTTTTGATCTTCTGAAATTTTTGCTAGATGAAGCCCTACTAGTAGATCAACATAGCAGCTAGTGTACAAAGCTAGCATGTGTAGTGCCACTAGCATGCCTGGATCAGTAGGAATACATGACCTGAAATACCAATTCTAGCTATCTGGTGATTTGGTATGAAGGTGATTACACTTAAGGTGCATTGAAATAGGGAAAGTGAATTGGCTATTTTTGATTCATGGTAAATTCGTTTTACTATTTATCCAAGATGCTATAAACAATCCCGACAATCTTTCTAGACTAGTTGTACTTATTTATAAAAGAAAATATTTGGTTTACCATCTATCGTGCATTGTATGGCCAATTAAGCACACATACATTCAAAGGTTTATGTATTTCTCTCGAAGTGAAACAATGGCCACTCATCTTTTTGTTTGTGTTTGTGCAGGTGTCACGTCAAATATGAGTTATCATGCATAACTTATGTCACAATCCATAGCCTTCTACGCAAGAAACTTTTGGAAGGACCCAGCTAAGGCCAAATCTGAACTTGAGCGCAAGAATGGGTTAAGTGGGTGAAAGGAGAATGGCCCAAAACTGAGAACTTGCTACAATTGTGGAAACAGTTTGCACTTTGTGGCTGAGTGTCCCTACCAAAGTACACAAGACAATTTGGGCAGGCTCATCCTCAAAGAAAAATCGAAGGCACCTCGAAAGAAGCCATTTGTCAAGAGCAATGACCCTTACAAGAAGCAAATTAAGATTGTCTTGCTGGCACGAGAGGAATATTCATCCGCAAGTGAAGATGAAGAGGATGAAGATAGATCTCATGAGGTGGCTGCTATAGCCACCACATCTAGCCCCACATCACCCTTGGACTCTCCAAACGAAAATGTCATCAACAACAACGTCACTTGCCTTATGGCAAGAGGGTCCGAGGTATCATCGTCTATCTCTTGATTTCCTAAAACTACTGTGAGTGTTGATATGGACGATCATACAAGTCTTAGGATAAAAGAAGAGGTTATTGCCTTGGAATTTTTTTTCACTAACTTCCAAGGTGACCACAAACTTCATTTTGATGCCCTTATGAGTCAAATTGCACACTCCAAAGAACTCCTCGAAGAAAAGGGGAGAATTGAAAGAGAAGATGCCATGGAGAGAGCCTCTTTGAAGAATGCTCTAGAAGAAGAAGAGGCTCGAGTCTCACTAGAGGAGAAGCTTGAGTCAATTAAGGAGTCTCATGAAGATGTTGTTTCCCAGATCATAAAGAACGTGACAATGCTCTTGCTAAGGTAAAGAAATTAAAGAAGGAGAAGATTGACTTTTGGACTGCTCATGCTAGACTCTCTGAGGAATTAGAGAAGCTTGGCATTGCCTACAAGGCATTGGAGAGTGAACACTCTACTCTAAATGAGTCTCGTGATCAGCTCCAAACTGAATTGAACAAGTATGATTTACCTAGCACCTCCACAACATCTTGTGGACATGAAGAGGTTATTGAAGAAAATACTAGATTGAAAGAAGAACTTGTCAAAGGATCTCAACCCAAAGGCAAGGAAGTCCTTAATGAGATTCTTGGGAAGCAAAGGACAAGCAATGGAAAAGAGGGACTTGGCTATGTTCCCAAGACCAAGAAGAAGAAGAACAAGAAAATGAAGAAAAGCAAAACTGCTCAAGCAAAGACAAACACCGTCACAAATGATACAACTAACTACATTGGTTTTGCAGGGTCTAAGAATCCTAATTATCGATTATTTTGTGATTACTATGGTGATGTCTATGCTAGCTATGTTGGTCCTTTTGATAAGTACATTTCTTGGTATATTTGGGTTCCCAAGACCCTTGTTATTAACATGAAAGGACCCATTGAAAAATGGGTATCTAAAACTAAGAAGTATTTTTTTCTTGCAGGGCTAAGCTTCCGGTGGGTCCAAATGGGTGATCGATAGCGGGTGCACTAGTCATATGACTGGAAACAAGGAGATCATCTCGGAGATGCGACCAAACCATGATCACATAACCGTCTCCTATGGTGAAAAGTCAAAATCTGAGGTATTGGGTCTCGGCAAGGTCGTGGTTGCCCATGATATCTCTCTCGTGGATATCATGCTTGTTGAGACTCTCGATTACAATTTGCTTTCTGTTCGTGCCCTTGGTAAGATGGGCTTTGCAGTTTTTATTGATGGTGATTTGGTGGTACTCTTGTGGAGCAAGTCTCTAAAGGTAGCTTTCGGTGGATACGTCGAAAATGACCTGAATGTGGTGGACTTTTCGGGGAAAACCACTACAGGCCCGATGTGCCTTTTTGGAAAGGCTGACGCGGGCTGGCTATGGAATCGCCGACTAGCCCACGTCAATATGAGAACTTTGCAAAGTCTTCACAAGGGTGGCCAAATTCTTGGACTAAAATAAAATGTTTCCTTTGCCAAAGATCATGTTTGCAGGGCTTGCGTTGAAGGGAAAATGCATGACTCTCCCCATCGACGGAAGACTATTATTTCATCAAAGAGGATTTTGGAGCTCCTTCATGTAGACCTCTTTGGCCCTCCATCTCATGCAAGCCTCGGTGGGAAGAAATATTGCCTCATAATCGTTGATGATTATTCAAGATATACATGAGTCTATTTCTTGAAGTTGAAGAGTGAGACTCAACAAACAGTCATCGATTTTGCCAATGAGGTTCAACGTTAACTCAATATCCCTATTTTGGCAATTAGAAGTGATAATGGCTCCGAGTTCAAGAACTACTGACATGGGTATACCCTGCAGGTACTCGAGTTTGGTATATACGGTGAAAGCCCACGGCGTTGCCACGGCCCAATGAAGACTTCGAGTGACCCATGGACTCTCGATGACTTGCGAGACAAGAAGAAGTCTAAAGATATAAAGTTTAAAGGAAAAGCCCTAATCTGTAACCGACTCGACCTGCTACCCGAGACCTAGCCTATTTATATAAAGGCTGGGAGGTGGTGGCGAGGAGGACACATGCAACCTTAGTTTCCACAACCCTCGCCAGATTGCATCTGCGCACCATTGTAATCGTGGATTCCTTCATTAATTCCAAGAGCAGACAAGCAGGAGAAGGGACCTCTATGAGGCCTGAACCTGGGTAAACCTTGCACCCCTGTGTGCTTGTTTGCTAGCCGATTGATGCTTCCAGCGCTCCCTCCTTCTCCAAAACACAAGTCCATAACAATGGGCATTGATGAGTGAAACCCTCGTCAATAGGCGCCGTCTATGGGAACTAGGAGTGATGATGTTGCGGCTTCTTCGGCCCCATCAACCGCGATCTACAACTCCACAACAGCGGAGATTCGCCAGCTCTTCGGCGCGTTCGACTTCACCGTCCACACGCCGGCCACTCGCCCGGCTTTCGAGTCTGTGGGCGACGGAATTAGCCTGGCAATCGGGAGCTTCCGCTTCCAAGTTGGTCAGATGGGCACGCTTCGTATGCCGGACCAGCCAACAGAACCCGCGATTGCTCCAACATCGTGGTTCTCACCACCAATCGGCACCCACAGCGAGCTCAACACCTCAGCAACAGCTGAGAGCACGGATAGCGATAGCAATCGCGGATCCGATCTGGGTGACCTAGCAACGGAAGATGGAGTCTACGGCTCTGGATCCGAAAGTTGCGGAAGCAACAGCTTCCCCAACTACTTCATGTGCGCTGTCATCAACGCTGGCAATACCAGCGCCAATCACGAAAACGGCGGCAACGGTTCTAACCCACCCAACAGTGGCATGCCTAACGGCGGGCCACCTAATGGCAGCCCCACCAACGGTGGCAATGTTGCACCCGTCAACAATGGAGGGGCAGTCGAACCTCCAACCATGGTGAATGAGTACAATGGCGAACGTGTCGTGATCACGCTCAACGATCTCGAGTGGGCTCGCTGCCGAGAAGCCCTGTGAGGCAACCCTCTGCCCACTGGCACACCGCAAAAACTGCTGATGGGCTATCATTGGCTACTAAAGGAGGAGTACAAACGCCAATCACAAACGATTGCGCAACTTGAAGCGAGTAAAAAGGCGGCGGACGAGTCAAGTCTTCGACGGGCCGGGCTCTCCTCCCACAGAGGATCCTCCTCCAAGGGCAACGAATACATGGCCAACAAGAGGCGATCTCGAATGCCTACCTCGCCGAGCAGGAGCGCATAGAAGCTGCAAAGGTCCTCAACTTCAGCTCCATGATAGTCGACACACGGGGCAACGTAGTCCCAAAAATGCCGCAAGCTGTAGTGACAGCGGCCACCATGTATCTCCTCAATAACCAGCCGCCGGTTGGAGATCCCCGAGCCGCCATGCAGCAATCTACGATCACGGGCTTGGGGTTAATCGAGGCCGCTCTCGACAAAGAAGCCACGCTGGAGCCAAAGAAAAGCAAGGTTCTGGCAAAACGCTATTCTTCACCCTCGTCCAACGACGATAGTCACGATCTGTCCTGATGTCACCGCTCACGGCCACACGACCACGACTACGACGCGCGTGATGACATCACGCAGCGCAAAATTGACAAGTCAAGGGCATGACGTGCCCGCTCGACTGATTCAGAAGACAAAGACGTGGAGCTTTGTGGCGCTAGATGCTTCAGCAGGGCTATCAGACAAAAGCGAATGCCCAAGGGGTTCAAGCTCCCATTAGAGAACCCAAAGTTTGACGGCCTGTAGGACCCGAAAATCTGGTTGGAGGACCACATCTCCTTCGTCAGGCTCAACGGCGGGACTCGAAGCACGACCAGGCAGTGCCTGCAGCTACAGCTGCAGGGCGCCGCCCGAGCATGGCTCAACAACCTCCCACGCGGTTCCATTCGCAGCTGGGAAGAGCTGGTCTACAACTTTTTGCGCAACTTCAAGGGCACCTACAAAAGGCCCGCATCAATCGAAGAACTGAGGTGCTGCCAGCAAAGGTCAACCGAATCGCTACGCTCGTACATCTAGAGGTGGTCCATCATCAAGAACTCTGCAGAAAATATCTCGGAGGATCGCGCAATCGACGCATTCAATGGCGGCGTTCGCCGCATAGAGCTCAGGGAGGAGCTGGGCCGCTCGAAGCCCAAAACAATTGACCACCTGATGGAAATCGCGAATCGGTGGGCAGATGGAGAAGACTCGGTGAAATACCGCGTTCACTCTGATGATGAAGCAGAACTCGAGCGCAGACGCGATCGCCAAAGCAAACATCGAATGTGCATCTACCATGACCGTGACGACGTGAACATGGTCGCAGCGGGCTATGCCGACAAGCGCGACGACAACCGCAATAGAAGCTACCGCATTGGTGGACACCGTGACTTCAGGAAAACCATCCAGGTATGGCAGCGCCATACTCGCGAAGAGGCACCCGCAACAACAATCGAGGACAAACTGTCCGGGACGTGCAACGTACACTTCTACATCGACAAGCACGACGGCAAGAAGAAATCCAGCCACCTTCTCAAGGACTGTCGTGAGTTCCTCAAGCTCCACGAGGGTTTGGCTCGGATGAATCACGACGCAGTCAACAGAGGCTACGGTCGCCCTAGGTGCTGTAGCACATGGAGCTCCTCCACCACCACCTGGAGTGCCACCACCCGCGGCCATACCGGTCCACAATCAAGGCGGCGAGACATACCCACGGGCCATGGGCAACATGACGATCCAAAAGGGACGCCCCTCGAATCGGGTGCACAAGGATATCACTCGCCAAGTCAACCTGGCGACAAACTCTCCACCATCCACCATTGAGTACCTCAGTGGAAGCGACTCCTGCATCACCTTCAACAAGCGTGACCACCCGTGCCAAGTACCTTGCCCAGGCCACTGTCCCCTCGTACTCGAGGCACAAATTGGAGGCTTCGACATGAGTCGCGTCTTCATGGATGGTGGAAGCGGCATTAACCTCATCTTCGCAAGTATCTTGCGAGCAATGAGGATCCCTCTGACCTGCCTAGAGGTCTCCGACACGACATTCTATGGCAGCATCCCAGGCAAGGGCATATATCCCCTGGGCAAAATCAACCTCGACGTCATCTTCGGCATGCTGAAAAACTTTCGACGCGAACGCATCGACTTCGAAGTCGTCGACTGGCCCTCACAGTACCACTGCATCCTCGGACGCATCGCGTTCACTAGGTTCATGGTGGTACCACACTACGCCTACCTGCAGATGAAAATGCCAGGCAACGTCATCACAATCAACGGGAGCTTCGAGAGGCCCGACAGCTGTGACAGGGAATTCAATAGAATCTCCCAGTCCTTCGGCATGCAGGAAGAACTCGCAAGATTGAAGGAGTCGACAAACAACAGTCTGCCTTCCCTGAGCCGGCCAAGTTCACCCGACCTATCTTTCCACTCGTCGGTGCACACGAAAAAATTTCAGGTCCACCCATCGGACCCGGCTAAGACGGCTCTCATCGCCAACAACTTGAGTTCCGCATAGGAACTCGCGCTTGTCGAATTCCTCCGTGAGCACTGGAAAATCATTGCCTAGTTTCCTGCGGACATGCCAGGAGTTCCCAGGGAATTCGCCGAGCATGCACTCAATGTAAATCCAGACGCCAGGCCAGTCAAGCAGGCAATACGGCGACCGTCTGAACCACGGGAAAAGTAGTCGGGATGGAAGATCAATACGTGAGATCAAGGAAAGCACTTGGCTCGCCAATACAGTACTGGTGCCCAAAAAAACATGGATATCTTGCGGATGTGTGTGGACTTCACTTCTCTAAATAAGCACTACCCAAAGGATCACTTCCCGCTGCCGAGAATTGACCAGATCATCGACTCCACCGCGGGATGTGAGCGTCTCTGCTTCCTCGACGCCTACTTAGGCTACAACCAGATTCGAATGAAGGAGGAAGACCAAGAGAAGGCGGTGTTTACGACGCCCTTCGGTGTGTTCTGTTACAACACAATGCCCTTCGGGCTAAAAACGTAGGAGCCACCTATCAGCGGTGCATGCAGGCTTGCCTCAAGAACCAACTTGGTCGCAACATGCAAGTCTATGTTGACGACATAGTAATCAAGACCAAAGAGGAAGCCTCGCTAATCGACGATTTATGCGAAACCTGCGCCAACCTTGACCGCTACTGGATCGAGCTCAATCCGGACAAATGCGCCTTCGGCGTACCATCTGGGCAACTACTCGGGTATCTTATCTCCGCAAGAGGGATCGAAGCAAACCCGAAGAAAATAAAAGCCAAACTAGCCATGGAGAAGCCGAAGAACATAAGAGGCATCCAGCAGCTGGCTGGGCGAATTGCGGCTCTCAGTCGATTCATCAGTCGAATGGGCGAAAAGGCACTGCCCTTCTACCAACTTCTCCGCAAAGCTGACAAGTTTGAGTGGACCAATGAGGCACAGGAAGCATTCGAAGACCTCAAGCATCTACTGTCTACCTCACTAGTACTGCTGACCTCACGCGAAAGGGAACCACTGTTGCTATACATCTCCGCCACAAACAAGGTAGTCAGCATGGTGCTCTGGTGGAGCGAGCCGAGGAAAACAAGGTCCATGGGGTATAGCGCCCAGTCTACTACCTCAGCGAGGTGCTCACGCCAACAAAGCAGCGGTACCCGCACTACCAGAAGCTGGCATATGGCGTTATAAAATTGGTCTCTGAAGATTTGTAAAAAGAAGGAGATTACTATGGGGTTATAAAATAACTCTTTTGCAAGAGTTTAGAAGGTTAATTTTTGTATAACCCCGTTTTATCTTTATATGAATATAGGGTTTAGGAAAAGTATCTGTTGTAGCTTTTATTGTGTAATGCCATGATGCATAGGATATGATGCATGCTTCTAGTAACATCTGAAATTGTAAAATTTGGGATGTTACAAACCTACCCCCTTAAGAAGAATCTCGTCCCCGAGATTCGGGTTGGTTAGCAAATAGGTGTGGGTGTTCTTTCTTCAGGTCTTCTTCACGTTCCCACGTGGCCTCTTCCTCGGAATGGTGATTCCATTGAAGTTTGCAAAACCTGATAGTCTTGGTACGAGTAATCGTCTCAGCTGTTTCCAGAATCTTGGTGGGTTTTTCCTCATAGGTGAGATCGTTTTCCAGTTGAACCTCATCCAAGGGAACCATATCTTTTAGCAGTGTTTCAGCCATTTCCGGTGACACTTCTTTAGTTGTGACACATGGAATACATCATGAACAGTCAAAACTTTGGGCAATTCCAACTGATAGGCAACCTCCCCTCTACGACCCAAAATCTTATAGGGCCCTATGAATCGAGGTGCCAACTTACCCTTGATTCCAAATCTCTTAACTCCTCTTAGCGGTGAAACTCGGAGATATGCACGGTCTCCCACTTCATAAGTTACATCCCTGCGCTTGGAATCAGCATAACTCTTTTGCCTGGATTGGGCTACTTTTAACCTGTCTTGAATCTGCCTTACCTTTTCTTCGGCATCCTTGATCAGCTCAGGTCCAAACAGACTACGTTCTCCAACTCCATTCCATAGCAGCGGAGTTCTACACTTTCTGCCATATAGAACTTCAAACGGCGCCATCTTGATACTAGTTTGGTAACTGTTATTGTATAAGAATTCTGCATATGGCAAGTTGTCATCCCAACTAGACCCATAGTCTAGTGCACAGGCTCTTAACATGTCCTCCAAGATCTGATTAACTATTTCTGTTTGGCCATCTGTTTGCGGGTGGAAGGCAGTACTAAACTCCACTCGTGTCCCTAGAGACTCGTGTAGGTGTCGCCAAAACTTCGAGGTGAATTGGATACCTCTATTAGAGACAATCCCCTTGGGTACACCATGTAGACTTTCGATCCTTGAGATATAAATCTTGGCAAGTTTAGCACTTGTATAGGTGGTCTTTATAGGAATAAAGTGGGCCACCTTTGTGAAGTGATCGACCACAACCCATATGGAATCATACCCAGAACTAGTCCACGGTAGTCCTGTGATAAAATCCATGCCTACCTTGTCCCACTTCCAATCGGGCACATGTAATGGCTGTAGCAGCCCTGCTGGTTTTTCATATTTGGCCTTGACTCTGTTGCACACGTCACACAAAGAGATGTACTCGGCAATCTCTTTTCAAATTATTCCACCAGAATCTATCCTTCACGTCCATGTACATCTTTGTATTACCAGGATGAATTTAGTAAGGCGAATCATGAGCTTCCTGAAGAATTAACTTCCTGATATCGGGATCATTGGGAACGCACAAACGCTTCCCATACCAAAGTGTCCCTTGTTCATCCGTATGAAACCCCTTTGCTTTACCCTTGCTTATATTAACTTTTATTTCTTCCAACTCTTTGTCCCCCTTTTGGGCCTCTTTGATTTGGTCCAGAAGCGTTGGCCCTATCTCCATAGTTGCTAAGTGTCCTTCCGGAACTATTTCCAGCCTGAGATCCTTGAACTGTTCGCACAAATGTTTTGGAAGTTCTCCCACGGTAAGTCCATTTACATAGACTTTCTGACTTAAGGCGTCAGCCACAACATTGGCCTTTCCAGGATGGTACTGCAGGTCCAAGTCATAGTCCTTGATGAGTTCAAGCCATCTCCTTTGCCTCATATTTAACTCCTTTTGAGTGAAGATATATTTAAGACTCTTGTGATCCGTGAACACATCACAATGTTTGCATATGAGGTAATGTCTCCATACCTTGAGTGCATGCACGACTGATGCTAGTTCCAAGTCATGTGTGGGGTAGTTATTCTCATGGTTCTTAAGTTGCCGAGAGGCGTATGACACTACTTTTCCATCTTGCATCAGTACACTACCAAGTCCTTGTTGAGAAGCGCCGCAGTAGACTTGGAAATCCTTTTGGATATTAGGGAGACACAAAACTGGTGTTGTTACTAAGCGCTTCTTCAATTATTGAAAACTTGCTTCACATGCCTCGGTCCATTGGACTTCTTTTCTTTCTTCAACAATTTGGTCATAGGCTTTGCTATCTTGGAAAAGTTTTCAATGAACCTTCGGTAATATCCTGCGAGGCCCAAGAAGCTCCTGATATCACCCACATTATTAGGCGACTCCCATTCTGTCACGGAAGCTACCTTACTTGGGTCCACGGCAACTCCTTTAGCTGACACAATATGACCAAGGAATCCTACTTCTCTTAACCAAAACTCACATTTTCTGAACTTGGGATACAACTTGTGTTCCCTTAACTTTTCCATAATTAGGCGCAGATGCCTCTCATGTTCCTTCTCATCCTTGGAATATATGAGTATGTCATCAATGAATACCACAATAAACTTATCCAAGTACTCCATGAACACCTTGTTCATCATAGTCATGAAGTATGCTGGGGCATTGGTTAGACCAAAAGACATCACGATGTACTCATACAATCCGTATCTTGTGGTGAAGGCTGTCTTGGGTACATCCTGCTCTCGAATCTTTAATTGGAAATAACCTGATCGGAGATCAATCTTAGAGAACACACTAGCTCACTTTAATTGATCGAACAGGTCCTTGATATTGGGTAGAGGATACTTGTTCTTAATTGTCACTTCATTCAACGACCGGTAGTCCACGACAAGTCTCTTCACTTTATCCTTCTTCTCCATGAATAAGACAGGCGCTCCCCATGACGACGCACTTGGTTGAATGAAGCCTTTGTCCAATTGCTCTATAAGTTGTTTCTTAAGTTCCTTCAACTCATCAACATCCATCTTGTACGGTCTCTTTGCTATTGGTCCAGTCCCAGGCATCAAGTCAATGAGAAACTCGATGTCTCGGTCAGGAGGCATCTCTGGCAATTCTTCCGGAAATACATCTAGATACTCCTTCACAATTGGCACATCCTCCAAGCTAACCCCCTTAAGAGAGTTCACCATACTTCCTTTGAGTGTGAAAGCTGACTTAAAGAGGATCCTTTTCTTATCCGGAGTCGTGAGTGCGATAGTCCTTTTGGCATAATCTATGACTCCCTCATATTCGGTCATCCAATTCATGCCCAAAATTATGTCTAAGCCTTGTGACTCCAGAACGACTAGACTTGTGGGAAAGATTTGTGCCCCAATCTTTAGTTCTAACCCACGGCATCCAGAGTTTGCCACTATTTCTCCCCCAGGAGAACTTACCCTTAGGGGAGTACTAATAGTCTCCGTAGGTATTTTGCCTCTATCCACAAATACCCTTGATATGAATGAATGCGATGCACCCGTATCAAAAAGAACAACTGCGGGGATGGAATTAAGCTTGAACTTACCAATCACGGAGTCAGGTGCCTCACGAGCATCCTCCACGGAGACATGATTCACCGTGGCTTTTGACGAATGGATTTGGCTTCTTCCCATTTCCATTACCATGGTTGTGTCCATTGCCGTTACCATTGCCATTCCCATTCTTCATCTTTTCGGGGCAAGTAGTTGCATAATGCCCTGTCTTGTTACACTTGAAGCATGTCACTTCACTCAGATCCTTCCCATTGCCATTTCCATTGCGGTGTTTATAGCCATTGTGGTTATGTCCTCCATGACGATGACCATTTTGGTTGTGGCCATTGTGGTTGTGGGGCGGTGGTGACGAAGTGCGTTGCTTCTGATACGGAGCTGAGTTGGGCTTATGTGAGGTGGACTTTCTCTTGCGGTTCTCTATACTCCTTTGCTTTGCTTCAACCACAACTGCCATGTCCATAAGTTCCTGATAGTTATCAAACTTCAGAGCCACAAGCTAAATGGATATCTCGTCATTAAGTCCCCTTTGGAACTGTTCCTGCCTCTTGGCATCAGTGGAAACATCATCAGGTGCATAACGTGCCAGCTTGTTGAAAAGGTCCCCATACTCGGAGACAGAGCGGTGCAGTTGCTTCAAGTCGTGGAACTCACGTCTCTTCATTGACATGACACCAGCAGCCACATGATGAGTATGAAAAGCCACCTCAAACTGGTTCCAAGTGATAGCATCAATATCAGGGTGGGTGACTTGGTAGTTATCCCACCATTCAGCAACAGGTCCCTCAAGTTGGTGCGCGGCAAAGCGCACCCTGTCAGCTCTAACAACTTGGACGGTGTCTAACTTCTTGTTGGTGGTGTGGAGCCAGTCATCTGCCACAATTGGCTCAGAACTACTTCAGAATGTAGGAGGGTTCAACCTCAAGAACCGAGTCAAGCGATCCTGTTGAGACGGTGGAGGCGGCGGGTTGTTGTTGTTGTTTTGCATGTTTTGAGTGAGGAGTTGGATGAGCTAATTCTAGGAGTTCAGAAGTTGTGCTATCTCTGGGGGCATATTGTTGTTCCCACGTCTTGCCATCTGTGGGGTTGGGGAAACAAGTGAAGAAATATATATAAAGCCTAAGGAATAAACCCCTACCCTCATGTAAACACGAGAAAAACACACGAGAAATACAAAATGCACACATAGCACAAGGTTTAACTCAACTCATCCAAGTTTAACTAAACCAATATAGTTTTGGTACTTATTACAATCGCGAATAACGTTTGACTATAGAAATAAAGGTGGTCCAACTATCTACTCTGCTCATCATCCACTTCCTCATACTCAATAGTGAAGCCTTCCTTCTCTAGCATTGACTTGTATAACTCCATGTCCTTGGTCGTGGCTTCAAGCTTCTCCTAAAGTTCCTTCACCTCATGCGGCTCCTAGGTAGCAGCTTCGAGCTTCTCTTGAAGTTCCTTCACCTCTTGCAGCTCCTGGGTAGCAGCTTCGAGCTTCTCTTGAAGTTCCTTTTTCTCCTCCTGCAGCTCCTTGATCAAGCTTGACTCCTTAGCCATGGGCACGATCTTCTCCTCCAAGCTCCTCTTGGCGGCACGCAGGTCCTTCAACATGAGAGCAAAGTTTGTGAACTCCATCTTGTTCTTTGCGAGTATAAGACTCTGTTCTCTAATCCTCTTGTTCTTATCCTACACCCTCTTCTCTTGATTAGCGAACTTCTTGTCTTGGGCAGTGAGCTTTCCTCCTAAGGACTTGATCTTCTCTTATAGTTCTTCGATCTTCTCGTCCTCTTGACTTGAGCGCATAACTTGTCATTCCTTATGATCTCAAAACAGCTTCCCTCCTCAAGTTCTTTGATGTGGCACTCCATGTCTTGGTATTGGATCCTTCGATGCTTGGATGTCGCCCTTTCCTCCGAGGTTAACTCGATTGGAAATCCTTTCTCGTCATGCCTCCCAAAGAGGTTGATGTAGTGGCCTTGAGCCTCTTCATGGTGGCGTCCACATAGGCGCCCAATGAGCTCCTGCATGCTGGTGATAAGTCCTTTCTCCTTGGAGTCGCTGGTGATGTTGAGTACAATGGTCTCCGCCTTGGGTTCAGTCTCGCTTCGCCCTAGTTGGATGACTTCAATCGCCCAGCATCCTTCCTTGTGCATCTTCCTCAACTCGCTTCCCTTGATTGATGGCATGGGCAACCCCAACGTCTTGATGATGTCCAGAAGGCATTCCCCAAAGTGTAGGTACTTGAAGTCTTCGGCGGTGTCGTAGTAGAAACTCGTCATCTTTAAGTTTGGAGAGAGAAGATTAGACACAAAGTGATTAGGATGAGAATTACTAGAAGAGCATAAATAACTTAGAAGAATATAGAAAGCAAAAACACACAATGGTAAAGGTGGTTTCCAATCCAAGGGGTCACGTCCTACAGGAAAATTTGTGCTCTGATACCATCTGTTGTGACCTCGGATCGATAAAGATCCTAAGTCCCTGTGATTACCATGCTAGTCCCTAGATCAATAGCTAGCACTTCACAGTCGATGAATACCATGTAAAACACAAGTCATTATTACACGAATAATCCAGAGTATATTTATTACAACTTGCATAGCTTATAGCTAGCTCAAATAAAACAACGGAAAATAAGTAAAACTTGAGTCCATCAACGCCTCAGGCTAGGTGCGTGAAGACCCGCGATCCCTACGCACATTTCAGTCTTCGGATTCTACACATATGACGTGCAGCCAACAAGTTGGGTCAATACTTTGAATGTATTGGCAAATTACACCAAGAAAATAATAAGACTATCTCTACATGCAAGGCTAAGTGTAGGCTTTGGGGTTCTTTTGCATAAGGCCAATTTTCTCTAAGTAAGAAGAAAACAGGAAGATTTTACCCTACTTTGTAAACATTGATTAAGTAGTATAGGGTCGAGTGGAACACGAGGATATTACTCACCAGGTGTCCAATCAACCTAGCACTTGGATATTATGCACCAAGTCCCCAAAATCCCACCCAATGGTGATATTACTCACGCCTTGGGGTTTATAAAACTTTAAGTTTGGAAAAGAGAGAGGAAGATCTTTCAGAGGCTCCATCATTTAGATGCTCAAAGTGTTCTTTTCCGTGAACTCGGTTGATCGATCAAATTGCAATACTCCCGAGAGGTTGTGCACTTTCCCCACAATCCACGATCAAGTCCTTTTACAGACAAGACCATGGCGAAGCCTTCCCTTAGTAGCCCCTCTACCAGCTGGATCCAACCGTGCCAAGAACCTCCAAATGTTGGTACCCCGGTGAGGTTTCCCACTAAGTACTAAGCCAAGACAGAGCCCATATGTATTGTGGTTGCACTGGAAGCTTCTGAATTCTGAAACATGGCATACTTCTTTGATTCCTGGGCAGCCGTCCTCCACCAAAATTCCACTCGTTGTCCTGACAACCATTCCGCCTAGAAGAAAACTTAGTTTTCATTTTGAAGGGGGTTTTGAGAAGAAAGGTTCGCTCGAGAGAGCTCTTATACTTAGAAAATTTTGAGTCTTTCAGACCCCCCAACGGTACTTAGTATATAAATAGCATATCAAGCAATACTTAGCAAAAACAGGGGAACCTGTTAGGATGGGAATTCCTAAGTATAAAGCTACTCATGGCATACTACAAAACCGCACTTGCAAAAATAGTACTAAGAAAACTACTAAAAACCTACTCATTCATACTACAAGATTTGAAGAGTGAAACATGCATAGTCAAAACTAGGACATTAAACATGAACAAGTGGTGTAACTTGCCTTGATCCGAGCAGCACTCTACACAACAGTACTCCTCAACGCACTCCGAACAATCTAACGAAACACAAACATAGGTCCAATCACAATTTGCACATAACAATGCCACGAAGGTAATTATGCATGCAACATGGCAATATGCTAGGATGGGTTCAATTTCGACCAAGGATTTTATCCAGGGGTGGTATTGAGTCGGGGATGTCATTAGTGTCGATTCCCACATATTTTAAGTATTTTGGATTAATACTTAATTAAATATGCTCATAAATGGATCTACACTTCCAATCTACCTCGAAACAGATCTAAAAACTCTAAGCATGGTATACCAATTTTTCCATACTATATCTCGTAGATACAAAGCCAACACAACAAGAATCAACTAAAACGGAGTTACGGATATTTTTCTAGAATTAAAATACTACAATCTAGACTTTAAATCCTACCACAAGATTACTGCGGTAAACAACAATATTATTGCAGATCTATGTTCTACTCAATTTTGCAAATCCAACGGTATATTATACGCAATTTTTGGACAAGTATATGATTTACTATGAATTAAACGAGATTAAATCAATTTCTGCCTATTTAAAAAAACTGAACGAACGGCCAGTTACGCGGCGACAAGTGGCGGCTTGGAATTGGGCCTGCGGGACGCGCGGCGCTGACTTGGTGATGACGCAGGCACATGCCACATGGTGCTACGCGATTTGTCGGTACCGGTTCGGTAAGACCGATCTAATCTGCGCCGTCCCTATGCGATCTAACGGACAGAGGGAAACGCGGTGGCTTACCTGAGACAGCAACGACGGCGATGGTGAGCGGCGGAGGCACGTCGGCGGTGGTGCTCGGCAGCGGTCCGACGACTTCCCAAGGTGGCGAAGTAGATGACGGCGTGGAGAATCTTCTCCCGGTTCCGTTCCCGAAGTCGGCGTCGCCTAATCCATTCCCGAGCAGCGTCAGGCGGTGGCTGATCTTCACGAGCTCCAGCGAGACTCCATCGACGAATTGCGGGTGGCGCAAACTTCTGATCAAGGGGAAAACAACGCAACGTGACATGGTCGTTAGCGGGGGGGGGGGGGGTGGGGGTGGGGGTGGGGGTGGGGGGGAGGGACAGACAGAGGAAGGTTAGGGCCTCAGTTGCGACAGGAAACACACCTTCCGAAGTCACCGGTGGCAGAACTTCAGCGAGATCGATTCGCTCGAAATCGGCAGCCTGGTGGCGGTTCTCGAGAAAGTTTCTTAGGGTTTAGAGGCGGCGGGTCTGTGGCCTGTATTTGCCAGAGGCATGGGGAAGGGGCAGTGGAAATCGGTTCCGATTTGGCCGGGGAGATCGGACCTGACGCGGCGGCGCGTCGTGTTCGTCCTGGACACAGTAAGGGGGGGATGACAGGTGGGGCCGCGGTGTCAGTGGCGCGAGGGGGTAGCGGGCTGGCAGCTCGCGGCGCTTGCTGGGCTGGCCCATGCGGCTGCTACTGCTGCACTCTTCCTGCGCCTAGCGCGTGGTAGATAGGGGTGGGTCGGCTCGGCTGGCCCGGTTAGGCTAGTTCTCCCCCTTTTTTTACTTATTCTTTTTATTTTCTGTTTTCCTATTTGTTTTATAACTTTTGCAAATGGACTCCAAATTTAATGAAATTGGTCTCTAAAGTTTTGTAAAAAGAAGGAGATTACTATAGGGTTATAAAATAACTCTTTTGCAAGGGTTTAGAAGGTTAGTTTTTGTATAAACCCCTTTTATCTTTATATGACTATAGGGTTTAGGAAAAGTATCTGTTGCAGATAATGCCATGATGCATAGGATATGATGCATGCTTCCAGTAACATCTGAAATTGTAAAATTTGGGATGTTACACTACGTCTACCTCTTGGTCGCAGCCGACAAATTCGCCAAGTGGATAGAGGCCATGCCGGTGACAAACCAGTCAGGAGCCAGTGTAGTCAAGTTCTTTGATTCCATTGTCTATCACTTCGGAGTGCTGCACAGAATCATCACGGACAATGGAATGAACTTCACCTCTAAAGAGTTCCAGGGTTTCTGCGAAAACTTGGGAATCAATGTAAGCTATGCTTCTGTAGCTCATCCGCAGACCAATGGTCAAGTCGAAAAGGCCAATGGGCTCGTCTGTAGTGGAATCAAGAAGCGACTGCTTCGGCCACTCGAGCAATCCGCTGGATGCTGGCCAGACAAATTGCAATCCATACAATGGAGCCTACGCACAACCCCAAACAGTGCCACGGGATACACCCCGTTCTTCATGGTGCATGGAGCTGAAGAAGTACTACCCACAGAAGTATGCTTTAAAGCCCCATGAGTAGTCGCGTACAACGAGCAGGAGTCTACACTTGCACAAGACTCCGTCGATCTCCTCGACGAGGCACGGGAAATCACAGCAGAAAGATCAACGATCTACCAGCAGAACTTGCGCAACTACCATAGCAGAAGGCTACGCCCCAGGTCCTTCGTCGAAGGAGACCTGGTCCTGCGACTGAAGCAGCAAGGGCACCTCAAGCTCGAGTCCCCTTGGGAAGGACCGTACGTGATTACAGAAATAATCCCAGGTGGCGCCTATCGCCTCAAAGATTTCGAGACAGGAGTCGCATACTCCAACCCCTGGAACATCGCGCAGCTATGGTGCTTCTACCCTTAGTCGTTTTCTTTTTATTTTCATTACAAATAAGGCTATTCAGCCAGGCTACTTAGCCACACATTGTACCTCATACTGATTCTGCGAATAAATAAAGCTAAGTGCCCCAAACTCTGAGTGTTTCTATTATTTTTTGCCATCTACCTACTCGGGGGCTGCGCGACCCTTTACAGATCTGTTCTATGAGCCAATCGCGATATCCTGAGTAGCTGACACAATAATCGAACCCTTGACAAACACCAACCCAGCTGCAACGCACCTGGCAGGTTGGCAAGGTGCTGAGAAAAACACAATTCAGGGTAATGAAAAGGAATCGCATAGTGCAACGCACTCACAAAACATACGAGCTAACAAGCTCTTTACACATCAATGTCGATCAATTATGTACAACATATATATATATATGAACTTTACAACACTAGTACATTTACGTGTAAGATACAAGTTAAAATACTTCTGCAGCAAAAGAACGTTTGTATGCTCCTCGAAGAAGTGAACAATCTCCTCTGCTGGATGATCCACTGCCTGGTAATGTGGAACCATATTCTAGGTGGAACCTGCTGGCGGCGTGGGCGGTCCAGCAGCAATCGCTGCAACATCTACATCAGGCCTATGCAATCGCACCAGTGACAAAGCAGCCTTGGCACCAGCCACTAACTGTTGACGCACGCACTCGCGAACTGTGCTCAAGTCTTGAAACTTAGCAATGAGAGCCAACGAAGGAACAACATCCAGCGGAAACATTGTCTGATAGATATTCCTTAAGCATGGTTGCGCTTTCTTTATAAAATGAAGCACTCGCGAGGCACGATCCTGCAGGGTCGCAAGTGCGATTGCGCGATCATGATCCACCCAGAAGTACCCACTCGCCTGAAGCTGCTCCTGGGTCAGGTCATTCATGCGAATGCCGATCCTGTCCTTCTCATCCTGCGGATGACGCGCGCTGACGACTATACCAAGCAAGAGGCAAAAGTATGAAGACAACGAACTACCACGATTGACTACAAGAAAAGATAAGGAGGAAGAAAGCTAACACTTGAATTGGTCACCCAACTGCGCCACCTCCCCTAGTAGATATTGCTCTCGGGCGGTGGCCTTCTCTGCCCTCGACTTCCATACATCCGCGTTACCGTGGAGGATGGGCAGTTCGCGCTCAAGCTGCTTAACACGATCACGTAGTCATGAAAGCAGAGACAGCTCATCCACCCTTGAGCGCGACTGCGCTAAGGTATCATCAGTGGATGACGGATCCCGAGGCTCACTCGAAGGGCCACTCGATGTGCCCTATCACAATCCAAGCAAGAGATAATAAGAAGACAAAGCAACACATGGACAAAAACTCAAGTGCATTCAAAACATAACAAAGTATCAGAAGCGACACTCGCCAACGGCATGTATTGGACAAAAGGGGTCAAGCTATTAACTATTACAAATACAACTACTGAGGAGAAGCTTGCTTCTTCGACTTGGACTTCGGCTTCGGAGGCTTCATCGATTCTGTGGCAGTGTCAGATGCCACAGACTTCCCGCCGACCCCTGATGGCGCTGCCTTCGCCGCCTTCTTGGCTCGCTGCAGCTCCTAAGAGTACTTGGTGACTGTGTTGATGAGTTACGGCCCGTACTTGCCACAGGCAGTTGCAAAAGGAGAAAAAACTACCTGTTGACCATCTACGCCGACAGGCATCGCCTTGGAGACCATAGCGGGATCCACCTCCACGCCATGGGCTTGAACCATTGCGAGTGATATGGAAGCGCCAGCCGCACGAAGCGAGTTCTTGAAGCCTACAGGAATACCTCCAGCAAGGGACTCCGCCAGGTCATCTACGTTCTCGATCAGCTCAGCTTTGGGCGCCAGCTCCTCGCGGAGGCGACTGGGTACACCCTTAGCTTTGGTCAGCATTCCCTGAATGGAAGCACTGCGGTCTTCGACTGCCGCGACGATGCGTGCCAAAGCATCATCGGACGAAGCGCCTAGGCGTCGAAGCTCAGACCACCAGCATCTACACAAAGCAAAGTGTTAGCAAAAAGTCAGCACAATAACAAAGTCGAAAGAAAGGACACAATGGAAATCCAGATGAAAGAATACTTGAAAGGGCCTTGGCAATCGAGAAGAGCTGTTCTTCGAACAACTTCGCCCTAGCAGCGATGGAGGCGCGCAAATCCTCTTCGCGTTTCCGCGATTCATCAAGCGCAGCGACTGCCTCATCGCGACTCTTCACTGCCGTGGTGAACGTCTTTTCAAGGGAAGTGGCTTCATGAAGAAGCACATTATGCTTAGCTGCAAAACATACAAAGATAGACCGTTAGTCGAGTATATAAAAATATCACAAGGATGAAGAAGAAGAAGCGCAAAATACTAACTTTCAACCACGCGATGGCGATTGTCTAGCAGCGGGTGCTATCGACCCATTGCAAGTACTTGTTCCGCTAGGCGCGCAACTTCCTTCACAATAAGCTGCAATAGGAGAAAACAACAAAGGATCAGCAGATAGCATGGATGATTAATTCGATTGCAAGTAAAAGCAAAATCACACATACGTGATCCTCCAGAGACTCCGAAGTCGATTGCCGCACAGTCATCCGGGCAACCATCTGGTGCTCCATAGCGTTTGGAGAACTTGATGAATTGTGCTCAGAGTGGGTCGCCAATGGAGGAGAAGGAGTTCGCTCAACCACTTCCTTGCTCTTGGAGTCCGCGACTCCAGATTCTTTCAAAAATTGGACGTCGCCAGAAGATGACGATGCCGGTTGACTACGGAACAAAACGAACATCAGGAAAATGCAACTCCAAAAAGAACCAAGAGGAGAATTATATACTTACCAATCAAACTTGTCAAAATCGAAGGTTTGGCCCTCTGACTCCGACAACTCCTTCGGCGGCCGCATCTTCTTGCGGGAAGATGGCGCCATGGAACTCATAGGAACAATAGGAATCGGTGACTTTGCACCAATAGCTGGGCCTTCTGGAGTCGAAGGAGACGATGCATCCGAATCTTCGCTGCATGCACGCTAACGAGTGTCTGGACTACTGGACTCGGGGGCTTCCTCCTCCTCTTCAAACGGGACGGTCGATTCCGACTCGTCCTCTTCATCCACCTCGCAAGGAATAACCCCCTCAGGAAGAGGGGGCAAACTGGGAGACACCTTACAATCCTGCATAAAGAAAAACAAGTCAGCGCACATCAAGAAAAATCAGAATTACTTGACAAAATAAAGCTACTTCGTAGCATAATCATACCTCAGGAGGAGGGTTAGAAGCATCAAATGGGGGCATGACTGGTTCACTGGGGAGTACATCCTTGGCAGTGTACTTGGTCAGTAGTTGCACCCTCTTATCTACTTCACTCGTGGAAATGCCATCGGCAAATACGCGAGTGACATCGTCTCACTAGCCCATTGGAACATGGGATGGATTCTGGCCTGCAAGGGCTAGACGCGATGGCGCAACCATGTGCAAATGAGGGCGCAACCTCCCTCTTCTTTACCCATGTGAATCTCGATGTCGTAGACGTGTTCGTACAATACCTCTGTCTCCTCAGACTCGCCGGGCATCACCACATTCTTCCAAGAACGCCTCCTCCTGCACGGCATCGCGGGATCAAAAGGCACGAGTCCGAAGTGTTCTCTATCGGCCTTCTGGTCGCGGATGTAGAACCACTTGTCCCTCCACCCTTAGACTGACGCCATGATCTTGATATTGAATTATGTAACGGAGGAGTCAACATGGACCCCGCAGACTCCTACGTCGTAGACTACGGAACCAGATGCCGACTAGCGCTTCAGCTTGAAAAGCCGTTTGAAAAGACCAAAGTGTGGCTCGATTCCGAGCCAGCACTCGCAAAGTGTAATATAGTAGGCGATGTGGAGAATAGAGTTAGGGGACAACTGATGCAGCTGGAGCCCACAGAAACAAAGGATGCCCCCTGAAGAAAGGATGCAGTGGCAGAGACAGACCGCGGATGATGAACGCCAGGAACATCACCCGAAAACCTGCAGGAGGACAAGGAGTTACCTCGCCGCCTGGCACCCGTGAGTCACCAACCATGGGAGATAGAACTCCATCCTAACGAAGAAGATGTAGTTCAGGCGATTTGATGATGGACGCGCGCCACGCGCCATTGGTGACGCGGGCGCCCGCGCCCTTCTTCTTCCCAGCGACGGCGGAGCCGCCCTTCTTCTTGCCAGCAGCAATGGTGGCGGCAAACTCAGCAGCAGCACCTCCTTACTTCTTCCCCATCTTGTGGTGGCGAGTTGATCCAGCGCCGCGAAACGGGACGAACTCTAAAGAGGCAGAGAGCAGCATCAATGGCGATGGAGGCACAAAGCAGAGAAAGAGCGGATGTGAAATTACCGCAGCTACGCTGCTACTTAACCCCCTAGCGGATGCAATCCAACAGCCAGCAGAAACCCTACTGGACGTGTGGCGCGCACCGCGATCGACACGTAGAAAGGTGGAAGCACGAACCGTGCCCCACTACCTCCACTACGCGCGGAAATCGAAGAGGCGCAGTTAAAACAAAAAATTACGCATGCCCGATCAAGTCTGGGTCAGAAAATGGGGCCCACCGCTCGTCACGTCCCGTCAAAGCTGCTTACGTGGGCAACTGAGGTCATCACATCGTCAGCACTGATGTCATCAAAGATTGAGCACTAGAAGACTTCGACTACTTTAGTCCTTGCTCGAGTCTTTGACTCCACCAAGCACTCGGGGGCTACTCCCATAGGGAACGCTGGTCGCGCACCCTATGATTTTCTTTTTATTCAGGAATATGGACATTCAAAGCATACCCAACCACTCGAATCTACGATTCGACTATGGATCATGGGTTACTCCCATAGGGAGCGCCAGAAGCAAATTCAATTGAAACAAGCAAACAAAAGATGACAGCAGTCGCAAAAATTCTTTAGTCCCTGCCTGAGTCTTCGACTCAACCAGGCACTCGGGGGCTACTCCCATAGGGAGCACTGGTCGCACACCCTATGATTATTTGTACATCGTACTATGTGTTGATAACATCCGCACTCGAAGTCTATGGCGACACCGCCTCATATTTTCCTACAAAGAGACTACGTCTCCTGGGTCACCCGAATCATCTCCGCGATGACAAACAATTCGGATGTCGTGCTTGCAGCATAAAGATAAGACCTAAATAAGGCCTAGCAACGCATTTGCTGCGCACTACCAGAAATATATCCGTGCCTACAGGTACGATGAACATGCCTTGACGAACGCGTCGAGTGCTCACACCCATATACTGGAATTCAGCTCCTGTAAGACCTCCGCGGCTTGAGTCGAATTACACCAGCACTTTTCCGAATTCGAGTCCGGGGACTCGAGTTCGAGAAGATTGCGTTGTTTTGCCCTAAGGTAGTTAACTGATATCGATACATCGTTTAAATCAGGCATGCATATCAAAAATCCCTATGACATAAACAGAACACTCGAAATATACTCTGTCATGCACTCGAAAGGCTTCATAAAGTCTCCAGTCGAATCTGCGATTCCACTGGACACTCGGGGGCTAGTGACATGGGTATACCCTGCAGGTACTCGAGTTTGGTATATACAGTGAAAGCCCACGGCGTTGCCACGGCCCAATGAATACTTCGAGTGACCCATGGACTCTCGATGACTTGCGAGACAAGAAGAAGTCTAAAGATATAAAGTTTAAAGGAAAAGCCATAATCTGTAACTGACTCGACCTGCTACCTGAGACCCAGCCTATCAATATAAAGGCTAGGAAGGGGCGGCGAGGAGGACACACGCAACCCTAGTTTCCACAACCCTCGCCAGATTGCATATGCGCACCATTGTAATCGTCGATTCCTTCATTAATTCCAAGAGCAGACAAGCAAGAGTAGGGACCTCTACGAGGCCTGAACCTAGATAAACCTTGCGTCCCTGTGTGCTTGTTTGCTAGCCGATTGATGCTTCCATCGCTCCCTCCTTCTCCAAAACACAAGTCCATAACAATGGGCATTGATGAGTTAAACCCTCGTCAACTACACTCTGAATGAATTCCTAAGTGAAGAGGGGATAAGACACCAATATTCCGCTGCATACACCCCTCAACAAAATTGTGTAGCCGAGAGGAAGAACCGGACTTTAATGGATATAGCAAGATCTATGTTGGCTGAATTCAAGTCACCATATAACTTCTGGGCTGAAGCAATTTCTACTGCATGCCACTATTCCAACCGGCTCTACCTCCGCAAAATCTTGGACAAGACACCTTATGAAATACTTACCGGTAACAAGCCAAACATCTCCTACTTTCGGGTATTTGGTTGTAAGTGTTTCTTTCTCATCAAAGGAGTTCGTCTATAAAAATTTGAGTCTAAGGCTTTAGAAGGTATTTTTGTTGGCTATGGTGTTGAATCCGACACTTATAGAGTCTACAATAAGCTCTCCGAAGCTGTTGTAGAATCTCGTAGTGTGGTGTTCTAGGAACATGATGGCTCCCGTGCGGGACAAGTTGATGTTTGTGATGCAGATGTTGAAATACCCCAAGATGCCATAAGAAGAATGGGCGTGGTATTTTTCTGCCCCATTGAGGAACCCCTTGTGGCGGACCAGGAAGGAGAATGCTCTACTCAAGTAGAGCCCTCATCGACACAAGCTCAACATGCTCCAATTCTTGGAGAAACTTCTACACCAACTCCTCCAACTGCTGGAGATCTTCCTTCAATTGATCCAGGAAGCTGTAGGCCGGATTATTCAGTGGACACCGGATTATCCGGTTAACCTACCTCGACTGGCAGAACTAAAAACGTTGAAGAAGAAACTGATGCATCTCCTAGGCCGGATCTTCCGGGTGACACCGGATTATCCGGCCCTTCTCCATCTCGGGCTAGAAGCAACCAAGACAGTCAAACTGGTCGAAGTACTCCTAGGCCGGATTATCCCGCCACTCCCTCAGCCAGATTATCCAGCCCTGAAACTACAGAACAGCTACATCCTCCTGTTATGGTTGCTGATCAACATCAAGGGCAAGGTTCTTCATCTTCTATTCTTGTTGATATTGCTAAAGATCAAGGTCAAGCGAGTAGTCCCAACAAAGATTCCAATGATGAAGCAATTCCTCCAAGAAACAACAAGTTGTTTGAACTTCACTGGAAAGCTCGTGCAGACCGGAATCTTGAATTGAGAGTCGCACTCTTGATAAAGTTGTAGGTGGTCTCAGACAGAGGGTGTCTACAAGAAGAGAGCTAGCAAGCTTCGGTGAGCATCAAGCTCACATTTCCATGGTGGATCCCAAGAAAGTGTTTGAATCCCTTGAAGATCCGGACTAGGTTGTTGCTATGCATGAAGAGTTAATTAATTTTGAGCACAACAAGGTCTGGAAATTAGTAGAGAAGCCCAAGGATTGCTGCAATGTTATCGGCACAAAGTGGATTTTCAAGAATAAGCAAGATGAGAATGGCATTGTTGTAAGGAACAAGGCAAGACTCGTGGCACAAGGCTATTCCCAAGTACGACTTTGGCGAGACCTATGCTCTCGTGGCTCGTCTTGAGTCCATCCGTATCATTCTTGATTATGCAGCTCATAATAACTTTAAATTACAACAAATGGATGTTACGAGTGCTTTTCTTAATGGTCCTCTACATGAGTTGGTATATGTAAAGAAAACCCCCGGGATTTGAGGATCCCAATTTCTCGAACCATGTCTACAAACTCGATAAGGCACTTTATGGCCTTAAACAAGCCCCACGTGCGTGGTATGAGCACCTTAAAGAGATTTTGCTAGACCGTGGTTTCGAATTGGGTAAATCGATCCCACTCTTTTTACTAAGAAGGTTAAGGGGGAGCTCTTCGTATGCCAACTATATGTAGACGACATTATCTTTGGCTCTACTAATAAAGCTTTTAATGATGAATTTTCAAATCTTATGACTGACAGGTTTGAGATGTCTATGATGGGGGAATTATGGTTCTTTCTAGGATTTGAGATCAAACAACTTAGGGAAGGAACCTTCATAAATCAAGCAAAATACATCCAAGACATGCTCAAGAGATTCAAGATAATAGATCTTAATGGCGTCGCCACACCGATGCAAACCAAATGCCACCTTGAACTTAATGCCAATGGTAAAGATGTGGACCAAAAGGTATACCGGTCCATGATTGGTTCTCTTCTTTACCTTTGCGCATCTAGACCCGATATTGTGTTGAATGTAGGTGTGTGTGCAAGGTATCAAGCATCTCCTAAAGAAAGCCACTTAGTGGCGGTCAAGAGAATCTTCCGATATTTGGTTCATTCCCCTAATTTTAGTTTATGGTATCCTAAGGGATTCAATTTCTCTCTATGTGGTTATACTGATTCAGATTGGGCTGGTGACAAGGGTGATAGGAAATCAACTTCTGGAGCTTGTCAATTCTTGGGAAGGTCTTTGGTTTGTTGGTCTTCTAAGAAGCATAATTGTATATATCTCTCCACCGTCGAGGCTAAATATGTGGCTGCTGCAAGTGCATGTACTCAATTATTGTGGATGAGGCAAACTTTAAAGGAATATGGTGTTAATTGTGACAAAGTGCCTCTTCTATGTGATAATGAAAGTGTAATCAAAATTGTGTATAATCCGGTGCAGCATACAAGGACAAAACATATTGAGATTCAGAATCATTTTATTCGGGACCATGTTGCTCGTGGTGATATTGATCTATCTTTTGTGAGCACAAAGAACCAACTTGCTATTATTTTCACGAAGCCACTTGATGAAGAAATATTTTGTTATTTGAGGAATGAGCTAAATATTGTTGATTCAAGGAGTTTGTCTTGATTACCCATGCACGCACTTTTATATCTCCTCCTTATTTGGTTTAGGTGTGGGCATGGATATAGAGGGAGTGTGGTCCTAATTGATTGGGCCAACCCTCACACATGATGCCGAAAGCAATTAAAATCATTTCTCTTAATATCATTTTATGATATGTGAGCGTATTGATGAGTATTGGTCATGAACCCAAGATATATCTTTGTGGTGTCATACCAAGCACTCCAACAAGGTGGCCTCAGCCACCGCCCTCTTCCATGAGAAGAGTTGGTTCTATGTGGATCTTTTTGATTGTTCTTCCTTATCTTTTGTTCTTATGGAAATCACACTCAATTTTGGCTTTTAGTTGATTTGATTCTTGCAAACTTGAGTGTGTAGTACCATCTCAGTTCGGTTGTCTAATCCCAAGCCTTTCTCTATCCCCAGGCCATGTTTTCTTGCACAAAAGTACATTGTTTACCTTGTGGGGGTTTGTTTGGTGGTACACAAGCCTGAATGTGTGTATAATAGAACTTCAGAAATCAGGCCGGATTATCCGCCCGAAGTGGGGGCCGGATAATCCGGCCCAGGCGGATTCTGTCCTATAAGGGTTGGGCATCAAGGGGAAGGGCTCAAACAAAGCAGTTCTTCTCCCCCGACCTCTCTCTCTCCTAAGCCACCGCCCTCTGCCCCAACCCTCCCCGGAGGTGTTCCGGCCACCGGATTCTCCGGGCCTCCCCCAGATCTTCTTCCCCACGCATCTGGGTATCTCCTCCTCCACGTTCTTCCATCAATGAGTGAGGGTAACTGCTCTCTCCCATCTTTTGTGTTGATGTGTTACTTGTTGGTGGAATGTGGACTAGGAGTCTCGATGTGGTTATTGTTTCGCTTCAAAATCGTAGCCTTGAAGTTCATGTGTCTGATCTACTTGTTGCAATCAATCTAGGTGATTCTGAAAATATCTTCTAGGGCCGGATTATCCGCCCCTGGCCTAGCCGGATTAGCTAGCCTGATAGATTCATCCCTGATTCAGAATTCTTTAGATTTTTTGCATGATGTATTTTTTGGGCTGTGGATTGTTTTTGTATTATTTATAATTTCCTCCTGGACTTGTGTGTTTGCTTATACCCATTCTATCCATCCTATTTGTTTCACAGGTGGTTCTAGTACTCCCAAAACCTAAAAGCGCCATCCCCGTGGCCTCTACATCTAGGATGATGGTGAAGGTGGTCTCGTGGACGAGGTTGAACTGCGAAGGAGGAAAAGAGAGGCTGATCGTATGGATGAACAAGCAAAGAAAGAAAAGGGGAGGAAGGGTGTCTCCAAGAGAAAGGAAAAGGCACCAAAGATCAACTATAATAAAATGGATGCAGTCACTTACTCTTCGATTTGTCATCGTGATCTGTTTGAGGAATCTGAGCAAGATACACAACTTGGTGACTCCCTCTTTTGGTGTGCTGACTAAAAGTCCATCTATGAAGATGTCTATGCGTCGCTGAAGATTCACCCTATGCATCCCATGAATATTGCTGAGGCGATGGAGAAGCCTCAACTTGCTGATGCTATGGAGGTGACTGAGCGGATGGGGCTGCACACTCTTATGGCCCTTCAGTGTTCCTATGACTCCGAGGTGGTGAAGCAATTCTTCTCCACTTTGGTCATTTGTGGCGATGAGAACCGCACCATGAAGTGGATGACCGGTGACATTCCGATGCAATCTGATTTTTGGACCTTTGATGGGGTTATTGGATATCCGTTCCGTGGCAGGGACCGTGCTAGTGGCTATCGTATCATTACTCAACTCAAGCCCAACAAAGATGGTGTTCTTTCTCCTTGCACGGCTGACAATGGTATGGTGGGTACTATTGCTTGACTCTCCCCTCTTTATGCTAGCTTGGTTGGTATTTTCCATGACTCCATCACGCCTAGTGGGGCAACAATGAAAGTATTCATGGACACCTGGTTTAGCTGCTTGCTTTTTCTTTTGAGGTAGCCTCCTGTGAGGATGAGTCTGTGGAATACAAGCTTGATGTGATGGATTTCATCTATGATCAGTTGACTGGTGCGATGTTCAATAGGCTCTCCATTCCGTATTCTCCTTTTATTATGATGCTAATCAAGCACTTGCTTCCTGATGGAGAGTGTCACCTTGATGTTGAGCATAAGGTGAAGAAGATATACAACAAGGAAAGGAAGACCTCTCATCCCTCTTCTGCTCCTGAGGGTTTTATGAGGGATGCTCGTGATAGTGCTCATAGGCCCCTAGTCCCTCCTATTGCTTGTGAGGTGGAGCAGCTGAATTTTTTTCAGAGAAACATTTTGTGCATGGGCTGGATACTTGCAAGGGACAATATGCAGCGTACAAACATCACCACGATATGTCCTATACCCAGCATTTCATTCTCCATCATGTGTCTAGGGCATCAGGCGCACCACCAGCCCCTACTGCTCCCACTCCATATGCTCAGTGTAACTCTCCTTTTGGACTCAACTATTGAGAGCTTGAGCGCCACCTGTTTCCGGTGCGGGCGTCCACTATGGCAGTTAATGAGGAAGGGGAAGATATAGAGGAGTATGATGATGAGGACGGGGACGACGAAGATGGTGAGGACTATGAGTGATCCTTTGGGGCGCTAGCATCGCTCTTCTTCCTTTTTGGCATTTCGATGCCAAAGGGGGAGTAGTAGTTCTATTATGTCTTTGTGGATTTGCATGGGTCAGGCGCAAGCATTTGCACTTTATCGTTTCGGTATTTTTCTCGCTTCTGACCATTTAGCGTTGAACTTTTATTCGTGATTTGCTTTGTATGAGACTATGTTAATGTGTGTCTCTAGAATTATCTTGTGGATTATTCTCTCGTGATTATGGATCCATCTATCATATTGTCTATATTGGTTATCTCTCTCTCGTGGAAGGAGTCAATAATGGTTATCACATTGGCTATTCTTATACTATATTGAGGACGCCTCTCTCATGGTGGTATGATAATTTTGAGCTAGCTCATCATTTGTGTGTATCTTCCTTTCCAATGAAATAGACTTGTACCTACTTGTGTGCATTTGTATTCAAATGCAAATCTCTATTATGCACACATTTAAGGGGAGTCTTTTTCATTTGCTAAATGATGTTGTTAGTAGAGCTATCTTGCAAATCCTTATATTGTCATCTAACACCAATAAGGGGGAGATTGAAAGAACATTTCATGATCTCTAATGTTTTGTGTGTTAGATAACAATACCATGGATTATCTCATGTGTGCTAAGTGCTGCAGATAAGTGTTCACATGAAAAGCTGAAAAACCTGCTGTTGGGGGGGGCGGATAATATGCCCCTATCAAGGGGCGGATAATCCGGCCTGACCCTTTTGTCAAAGATGGGCACGACGCGAGTCTTTGTGTGTGTGTGTGGGGGGGGGGGGCGGATAATCTACCGGATTATCCGGCCAGGGCCAGAGAGTTTGCTCGAGCTGGATAATCTAGTGTTTAGTCCTGATTGTGGTATCTCAAGATTCAAACTAGTAATGAAATTACTAAAGGAGAAGTCATTCAACAAGATTACCAACAGAGATTTTGATTTAGTGATTAAGGTGTACAGCGAGTCAATCCCTAGGGAAGGACTGCCTAAATCCTTTTATGAGATGAAACAGCACATCAAGGTACTTGGACTATCATATGAGAAGATCCATTTTTGTCCAAATAACTGTGTATTGTTCTGGGAGGATTATGAAAACCTCGATGAATGCCCAGTATGTAACGAATGAAGATGGAAAATGGTGATAAAAATAAGAAAGATCCTTGTAAGGTTCTGACATATTTTTCAATTATAGATAGATTGAAGAGGTTGTTTTAGTAAGAACAAACATTTAAGGAAACAAAATGGCAAAAAGAGATTCTCAAACCAGACGATTACTTACCTAGACATCTAGTTGATGGTGGTGAATGAAAGAACTTTGACAAGGCTCATCCAGGATTTGCAGCGGATCCAAGGAACTTGAGACTTGGCCTAGCTACAAATGGATTTAACCCATTTGGCAATATGAGTAACTTGTAAAGCATGTGGCCAGTACTTGTTACAATTTACAACCTGCCTCCCTAGGCATGCACTGAGTAGTTGAACTACTTGCTAGCTTTACTCATCCTAGGTCACAAATCACCTGGGAAAGATTTTGATCTGTTCATGCATCCTCTTATACGATACTTGCAGGAACTATGGAAGGGTGTCATGACTCCTGATATCCTTGCTAGCAAGCAACCAGTTGCCAAATGAGGTAAAAGAAAGAATACAGAAGATGCACCAACTGTAGGAGCAGCATCCAAAAGGAAGAGAGCGGAAGATGTATCAGCATATGCTCAAGGGAAGGAAAAGGAACCGAGAATATTTTATAAGCGTAGATCCACTCTATGGGACTTGCCGTATTGGGCTGGTAAGACACTTCGACATAATATTGATGTCATGCACATGGAGAAAAATATATGTGCCAGCATTATAGGCACATTACTCAACATTCCATCCAAGACAAAAGATAGTTATAATTCTAGTCTTGACTGCGAAAAACTCAACATTAACAACAACTTGAAGCGGCATCCTGAAGATACGGTTGATAAGGGCGGTGAAAAACATTACAAATTTCGAGGTGCAGAATTTACCTTGACGATGAATAAAAGGGTACTATTTTGTGTCTTCCTTTGAGGTGTGAAGTTCCCATCTCGATTTGCTTCCAACATTGCACATTGTATCTATGTAGAGGGGAACAAGCTCGAAGGGTTGAAAACTCACGATTGCCACATCCTACTACAAAGGCTTTTAGCTCTTGGCGTTAAAGGTTTAGTGAACAAGGATTTGTACAACATGCTTGCTGAGTTTGGGAAGTTCTTTAGGGAAATCTGTAGCAGAACTCTGGACAGAAGAGTTATAGCACGTCTTCAAACGGACATAGCAGAAATCATGTGCAAGCTTGAGCTGATATATCCACCAGCTTTCTTAGATGTGATGGTGCATTTGGTTGTTCATCTGACTGAAGTTGCACTTTATAGAGGTCCCGTACAGTACGGATGGATGTACCCTATAGAACGTCGACTTTGCACTTTCAATGGTACTGTTAGGAACAAGGCTAGAGCCAAGGATTGCATTAAAAAGGCATACATTGCTGCTGAAGCATTTGCATTTTGCTCAAGATGCATTCCTAATCGTAAAACGAGATCCAATCTGGGTGGCAGAATTGAAGAAGTTGAAAAATATGTTTTTAACCATGGTGCTCGTCTAGTAGGAAATAAGGAACATAGAACATTAATGCATCACGAATATGACCAAATTACTTGGTATGTGCTGAATAACGCTGATGAGGCTAAAAACTTTGTTGCATGAGTATTATTCATACATATCCTCACATATATGAAATGAAAATTGTAGCAAGATATGTTCAGATGTCTTACTTGAGTATCGTTTTTGTAGGTTATTTAAAGCAACCAAAAAAATATTACGCTGCACCAGTATGTGGGGGTGGGTTTCAGGAATGGTTTACGAATCATGTAAGATTGTTAATTGAACTTTGAATTGCATACGAATTGTGCACATGAGATGACCTCTTGATTATTTTGTATAACCGCAGATCACGAAGCTGTGTGAAGAGAATCCGGGCGATGTTAGTGATGGTCTCTATGCCCTATCACATGGTCCAGCAAGATGGTGCAGACAGCTTCAACTTGCAATGACGATGGTATCCACTATAACACTTATGAGCATGAGAAACATCTGAATACACAAAACAGTGGCATCATGACTAGTGGAGAGCACATGACAACAAAAATGAAGTAGTCAGATGACTATGATCATTATGGTCACATAAAAGAGGTTATTGAGTTGAATTATAACGACAAGTTTGGTGGTCAATCTGTGGTTCTATTCAAGTGTTATTGTTATGACCAAGATCCGAACAAGAAAAGAGGCCCCAGAAATGATGGGAATTTCATATCAATCAATACTACTGCTGAGTGGTACAAGGAGGAACCTTATATTTTGGTAACTCAAGCTTCCAAGGTAATATTCTTGGATGAAAGAGATACTAAGGACTGGCAATATGTGCAAAAGTTTGAGGAAAGGAGCACCTATGATGTGAATGAGTATGACGCGCTAGTCACCATAGATGTTTCCTACCAAGATGATCCCAGTGGTTGTATGGTAACTTAACTGGCTGATGACGATGAAAATTTGATTGCCAGAGGTGGCTCTACGCATGATGGACAAGTAGATTTCACTGTCGAGGTTAGTGTAGTCGACAAAGATAGGAATAAATAGGTTCTACTTGATGAATCTCAGGATATGTATGATGAATGGCAAGGGGAAGAAGATCCAACCCAATCGGAATATGTGGATCTAGAACGCGGCGGTGCAGAAAGCGATGATGGTGATGATGATTAGACTGTTGTTTCATATTATGCAGTGATATGATGAACAATGATTTGTATTGGTTTTCTCTTTGTAAAATGTATGAGAAATGATAACAATGTCCTGTTGGATTGTAATTCTAGACTAATTGTTTTCCCTGTCTAAATTGGATTAAGTTTAATTCGACAAGTGCAAACATATGTAGAATAAGTTCACTTGGCATGCAGCAGATACATTGTTTCAGTACATTAATTAATTATCAACCCCATGACCAGTTTCATAGAGAAGGGGGCATATGCACCTCGTGTCAGTAGAGATGGGCTAGCACATTGTCTCGGCAAATAGGGCAGTTGGCATTGGTCTCAAACCAAGTGAAGATGCACTTGCGGTGGTACCGATGGTTGCATCCCCAGAGACGCACTATTGTGCGCTTCGATAGCGCATGCATGCATATGCTATAGTGGCCATCCTCCTGCTCAACCAGGTACCAACAGTCTTGAAGCGCCGACAGGTTGACGATGAGCCGGAGATCCACGTTGAGGGTTAGGTTGAAGTGGAACTCGTGGACCCACATACACGCCTCATGCCAGAGCCGGTGCAGAATGTCGTACCGCATGATGATGTCCTACTCCTCCGCCGTGAGTTGCAGGTTCTTTAGTAGCCATACACGTCCAAGAACCTTGCGCATAGTTCCCACGACCTTGCTCGCTCTTTGCAGCTTGCTGGGAGGCAGGCTGAGATTCAACACTTCCTCTTTCCAGGGTGTGGTCGCGACATCGTCCTCCTACAGAGGGGTTGGGATGGAGCCAGGCTTCCTCTTGAGCTCGTACGTCCTCGAGAAGAATATCTTCAGTGTCATTGTGTACGACATCGCCTCGTTAACTAACTATGGCTCGACGATGAAGAAGTCGGTTGTGGCTACGGAGACACGACATGAACGAAGACATGGGGCAGACTCGATGATGTGCTTCAGTGAGGAGCGCTCCAGTTCCGGTGGCGCTGCCATTTGGGGATTTTTTTGGGGGGTGGGGGGGAGGGGAGGGGACGGGGGCTAGTCGATGGTGCTGACCTGGATGAGGGGGAAGAGGCCAGGGGAAATGGGTGAGAGTGGATTGCTCGAACAAAAAGGCGGGGTCGCGCTACCTCGTCACTCCCCAACGTCAGACCTAGGCTGGTCATAGTGCTAGTGGAAGTAATTTGGGTAGTAACATAGTCCAACATGTATTGCCAACTAAGCATTTAGATGACATGGCATGCAATTAAATGATGAGAGAGAGAGAGTTGGAGTAACTAGCTGTGTTACCATAAGGGCGTCTCCAATGTGAAAAGTTGGACATAAGACACCTATGGTCGACCTTAGTGGAATTTTATGCATTGTAGCACTCGGTCTTAAGCTAAGAAACCTTGCGGTCGACCGTACCAGTATGACCCGGCCATAAGAACTAGAAAATCATTATTTCTCTCTCCTCACTACATAGTGCGCTTGCGGAAGAATTTTAAGAAAAAATGAGTCTACATTACACACTACAGGAACAACAAGCTACGCCGAGGGCCAAAAGCCTTCAGCATAGCCCCGATCCCCATCGGCGTAGGCTACGCCGAGGGCTGCCCTCAGCATAGCTCCTCGACAAAGACCTCCCTCGGGGGAGCGCATGGAGGCCGTCAGCGTATCGAAAAGCCATCGGTGTAGCCGACGGCTGCCCTCGGCATAGCCTAACGACCGGTTGCAAAAATAATTTTAAAAAAAATCAATTTTTTTCTCAATTTTTTTAATATTTCAATTGTTTAACTCGTTAATCTGTCACTTGGAACATTTTTTACACAAATTACACTTAATATTTGATCAAATTGCAGTCTTGGTCAAACTTCCCAATCGGTCACCCATCCTCACTACTCCATCCCCGGCACGCTTAACTTCTCCGTTTCTTCAAAATTTGTATCTGCAAAGCAGTTTATACCTTGTTGTCAATACTATAATATCAATCCTATTAACTCTTATATCATCATGTCATATGTTTGCAATTTTTCTAATTACAAACAATTCTTTAAGTAAATAACAATGAATAAGTTAAATATTATTGAATTCAAATAAAAATATAATGATTTTAGTTTTTTTGTATTTTTCTATTTAATATGGATTAAGTAATATCTTTAAATCCGTAAATCGGAATTTGATAAATAATATGTCTAAATCGATCAGAAAAATCATAGGATTCCAAATATGATATCCATATCAACTTAACACAAACTATGTTGTGATTCTAGCTATAATTTCATTTGCCATATAGATTCTTAGCTTAGGGCTGGGACTCGCCAAACTTGAAGTGGATCTATGATGAAATAGCATATTGTGAACCTAAAAATGATTTTGAAAAAAATCATGAGCATCAGATCATGTACCTATAGTTCACACTTGACCTACTTCCTACCGATTCAGCAGGAATTTCTCTCTTTCACCAGGTATAGACGGAAAGATTTGAGATCCCCCTTTTGGGACATTGTCCATGTAAGGTGGTCTAGTATTTTTAAAAACTGGGGTGGTAGCATTTTGAATCACCCATTTGGTGGTTGCTTCACAAAACCCCCCTTTTTGCGCTTAGAAAAATGGAAAATGGCTTTTTGGTGTGATCAAAAGGAAAATTTCCTCCTACAACATTGTTCGCCATCCCATGATGCACATGTTTGCACAATATGGACACATTATCACAAGCTATGCCTTGATTCTAGCCATAATATTGGTCATTTAACCCGAAATCCAAGAAACCTCGAATGAGGTAGGTCATTTTGTGAAGGTTTTTTTTGAGACATAATCAATATACCAAGTTTAATTATGATGCCACGCAAAGGACTCGCATTTTTTGCTTTTTTTATTTAGTTTTGGTCATTTGAAACTATCATCAAACCCAAATCAAACGACGGGCATGAAGATTCTTAGCTCGGGGCTGAGCCTCGCTAAACTTTCATTGGATCTCTGAATAAACATCATATTGTGAAACTAAAAATGATTTTTTCAAAAAAAATCATGAGCATCAGATCATGTACCTGCAGTTCATATTTGACCCACTTCCTACCGATTCAGTAGAAATTTTTCTTTGTTAGCAGTGGTGGACGGAAAGGTTTACGAATTCCCAGTTGGGACATCATTTATGTAAGGTGGTCTAGTATTTTTGAAAAATGGGGTGGTAGCATTTTTGTATTTAACATTTGGTGTTGCTTCACAAAATGCCCCGATTTTTGCACACCGAAAATAGAAAATGGCTTTTCCGTGCGATGAAAAGGAAAACTTCCTCCCGCACATTGTTTGTTATCCCATGATGCACATGCATGCACAATATGGGAATATTATCACAAACTATGTCGCGATTCTAGCCATAACATTGGTAGTTTGACCCCAAAGTCAGGAAACCTAGGTCATTTTGTGAATGGTTTTTGAGACATAATCAATATACCAAGTTTGATATTTTTTCCTCCCAACTACGTCACATAATATGAAGCCACGCGAAGGTCTCGCATTTCTTTTATTTTTTTATTTAGTTATGGTCATTTGAAACTATTGTCAAAACCTAATCGAACGACGAGCATGAAGATTCTTAGCTCGGGGCCGAGCCTCGCTAACTTGCATTGGATCTCTGAAGAAATATCATATTGTGAACCAAAAAATGATTTTTTCAAAATATCATGAGCATCAGATCATGTACCTGCAGTTCATATCTAACCCACTTCCTACCGATTGGGCAGAAATTTGTCTTTTTTAGCAGGGGTGGACAAAAAGGTTACGAATACCCGGTCTAGACATTGTCCATGTAAGTTGTTCTAGTGGTTTTGAAAAATGGGTGGTAGCATTTTTGTATTTAACGTTTGGTGTTGCTTCACAAAACACCCTGATTTTTGCGCTCTGAAAATAGAAAATGGCTTTTTCGTGCAACAAAAAGGAAAACTTCCTCCTGGAACATTGTTCGCCATCCCATGATGCACATTCATGGACAATATGGGCATATTATCACAAACTATGTCGCGATTCTAGCCATACAATTGGTAGTTTAACCCGAAAGTCAGGAAACCTCGAATGGGATAGGTCATTTTGTGAAGGTTTTTTTGAGACATAATCAATACACCAAGTTTTATATTTTTCCTTGCAACTATATCACATAATATAACACCACGCGAAGGTTTTACATTGTTTGGATCGTTTTTGAATTTGTTATGCCCATTTGAAACTACATGTAATGTTTTATGCTTTAATTAAGTTTTATTTACAAATATGTAATATTTGAGTTTACATATATAGATCTTATTTTACTGCAAATTTTGATACATTATTTGTATTTTTTTGAATTAGAATGATTTAGTTATGATTTTTCTAAGATTAATGAGGTAAAAGGGAAAATAGCTATGTTGACGGCAGCCGTCAGCGTAGATCTCCTATGCCGAGCGCAATTCTACGCCGACGGCCAGCTTCGTGGGGCTCCCAGCTCGTGGCCTACGCCGACGGCCCCGACTTTTGGCCGTCGACATAGCCTCTGGCCCTCGACATAGCTTGCCGTTCCTATAGTGGCAATAAATGAGACTTTGCATGATACCACACCTATATTATTTTACACTATGGAGGTAGTAACTTAGACTAATAACATATGCATGTTACTACTCTAAGTTACTCTCCACTATGACCATCCTAAATATAGTAGCTTGCATATGTTACTATCTTCATAGTGGGTGATAACATGTGTGTGGTGTTATGCAAGACCTAATTAATTAGGTTCTAGACTCATATAGTGTGTGATGTTATGGTAATACCTTCCTCTCTTTCATCATTAATTATCATGTCATGTCACCAATTTGCTTAGTTGGCATTGCATGTACATGCAAGTTACTAGCTACTAATAAGTTACTCCCACCTGACGAGAGGGATGGTTGTTGTCTCTGCGTTAAATAGAGGAAGGGTTGTTGAGCTGGACAGGGAAGACCAATATTTTAACATATGCTGAGTTTGGGCATCGGAGCAAGAAGCTGCTCCGGTTCCTTGAATTTTTGTGTGGCATCGGCTGTGCAGCTTAGGCACCGGTGCCGAATGGATGAGAAATGGTTTGGGCACCGATATTTGCATACGCTGTGGAGGGCCACCCAAGTTCTACAGATTTTCAAGCTTTTTAGCTAAAAGAGAGCAACTATGTAGATGCACATGCTAGTGGTACTTCCCCTTGCTACCGGTAAAAAAGAGAAACTATGTGGATGCGATGATGATTCAATTTATTTATATAACATAACTAGTATAGGTACAACACAATCATGGCAGAAACTAAACCATACTCTAGACGGAATCAGCACACACATAGACACCCGAATATCATATAGTTTTTTTTGTCAAGAACCTATGTCGCCCTCTACCCGTGCGGGCACGCCGTCTCGTGTTCGATGAACTCGAGGAAGCTGCCAGCCATGTCGCAACCTTTGTTGCTGCACTTGAGCCTCATTCCCGAGGAAATCTGATCCACGGTAGTAGTTAGTTTGAAGATGCTTCCGTATTCACATCCTGAGCACTGGCCATCGGACAATTTTCCAACACATTGTGCCATGCAATGTGCACTGCGGCCTTGCCAAAGCACTACTCATGCAAGGAAAAGAGATTTAGCCCAAAAACAAGAGTTGTATTGAACCAGTGTGGAAAACATCATGAAGAAAGAAGTAATAACCATCTACGCGGAAGATGAACAATTTGAGAACACAGACTGCAGCTGAAGACCTGCCTCATTGCACTCATGTCAATCGTAGATTCAAAACACTCGTCCACCATAGAGCCTCCTTCTTCAACTGCGGTGGATCTTAGATGGATTTTGAGACCGGGCGAGAGAGCAGAGGGAGGAGTGCATATCAGAGAGGGTTGATGAGAGCGAGCGAGAGAGGCTGGTACTATAGTTAAATACTAGGAGTACTAGACTCCTCATCCCAGTCTAGGCAATATTGTCCGTCCATCGAAATTAAACGGACATGAATGAATATCTTATCTCTTTGGAAAGAGACTGGCATGGAGAAAACTAGGGAAGCACTATGTTTCCTGAGTAATTATCTCCCTCTGACCCGGTGTACACGTCGCTTTAACGACCTAGGGCTACGTGGAAGACTAAATACTGTACTCCAGTACTACTCCGAGATGGAGGTACTAGTACTACTACTCTACCTCTGTTTGGGATGAGACTAGCCCCAATGGGGGTATCAGGTGGTATGTATCATGCATTATTACATGCATGTAAAATGCTTATGTGTCACGACAATTAATGATGAAAGATATTGTGTTGGTATCACAGGTAGAGTATCATAGTAAAAATAATCTTATTACCTTGAGATTACAAAACAATAAGGCATACTTCTATAGTTCTATCACGTGCCAGAGCACTAAGGCATGTGCAACTTATTACTACTGTATACTAGAGTACATACTCCAAGAATTTACCAAACTCGTTGCTCGAGCTGCCAGCTGCTCGCCACCTCTGTTTAGAGAGTGTATAGTAGTCCTACTATCCGATTAGACTGCGGTCAGCTGAAAGTACGACCTCTACAAGTACTGATATGACATTTCTCTTGTGAGTTAATGCCCCGGACAATCACCGACTGCGAAAAAACTCGCGCGCCACCAAGCGGTCACTCTGCATATGATGACTGGATTCCTGCACCAACAACAGGGCTATTGCAGTACTTGTAGCAGCAAATATTTAAGAGTTTGTCCCGATGGGAGATCGACGAACGGAAACAACACGACCCCGTAGCCACGTTGTTAATGCGGCCACGTTTCGCACCCAAACCATGGTTTGGAAATAGCCTATTCTATAAGTTAGTAGAACAACGATAATTGAGAGAGGTTTAAAATATCCAATAACAAAGAACTTTTAACAAGAACAAAATAAACTAAGATAGAAAGTAAACACAAATACGAACTGAATTAAAGAGATTGTAATTGTAGGATTGAATGGAATGAGAGAGGGCTTCTAGGCTTCGGTCTCACTAGTACTAGATGGGCAAATATATGTGTGATCTATAAGAGATTCCTCAGACAAATAAATGTTCCCCATTTGATTACTGGGCTATCACTCTGTATGCACTATCCATGATTCTCGCGCGTCATCGCAAGGGAAAAGGCACTTCCGGACCAAAGAATCACATAAACTCATCTTAGATCACAATAAATTCTAACTTAGCGCACTGGATCATACCTCAACCTAGAATTAAATCAATCACTCACACATGGATGAACAACAAAACATATATAAATATATAATGATGTCACAACCGTATTCAATCTTACAATTCTTAACACAAGGGGGAGAGGGAGATGGAGATCGGTGCGTGGGTGGTGATGTCTTCCTTCTCCTCCTCTTCTTATTGCTTGGATGCCTTGATGGTGTTGAGGGAGATCTAGATATCGGAGGTATGGTTGAGGTAGAGCTCCGCCGCCGTGGAGATCGGATGGGTGGCGGCGGCTGCAGGGCTCCGCCCTTGAAGGGCTATGGCATGGTGGCTCTCTCTTGGGTCCTCCCTCCTTTATATAGGCCTTAGGGGTGCCCTAGGGTTCCCCCAATATTGCCATATGACTGAAGGAAGGTTCTGGAGCTTCTCTGGGGCGAAATCCTGTCGTTTGCGACATTTTTCCAACTATACGGCCAAATTATACGGCGGGAATGTTTAGTTCCGAACGTTTAGTTGGTCGTCAAACCTTCGGATTCCGCAGTGTTTTGGCTACCATTTCTTCATATGAACTCCGATTTGGGTGTTTTTGGGCTCGTTGAGTTTGTATCGTCGAGGTCTAAAACCCCATGGTCTTGGATATTTATTTTGAGAAGTTGGAAAATTTCACTTTTCTAACCTCTCAAATGGCTAAGTCTGGTCCATGCAGCTCCTCCATACTATGCTCTCTTTGTTCCTTTTTATCCATAATCTTCACCAACCCCTACACACATGTCATAGACAAGGAAAGTGATAAAATTCTACCTAAACTACTAAATGTGCAAAGCTCGTATAAAAGTAAATGAGAACTAGAAGTCATACATATAAGACATAGCTATAGCTGGAAGAAACATGATATGAGAGAGAAATGGCACATTTTATATGGCTAAAAGAGGTGGTATTTCACAGCCATCAACTTCCCCAAGCTAGACCTTGCTCGTCCTCGAGCAGGAAGGGTCGATAATAAATTAATGGTTGTGAAATAGCTTATCATTGGAAATCAATGCCTTGCATCCTTATTTCTTCTACAAGCTCGAAGAGAGAAAACATGTATTCATACAAAGCAACACAAGCTCAGTTATAAAGACCACTAAAGATTCATCAAAACTTATATGTGCCATGTCAACAGTGAATCTACTTGCAGACAAACTTGTGATCCTCTTATTGCACATTTTGTATAACCTTTCATATCATTATTTTTTTATGAGGCAAAACCTAGTCACAAATAGATGTCAAGCATAGCATAAATAGGAATAAAGTTTATCGATTCTACCCAATCATGTCATCTAGTTAAGGCTCTCAAGTGCAAATATCAGTTATTGAGTTTTAGAAAGTTTATCTCTTACTAACGAGATTTATGCCAAAAGGAAATGCAAGAACATGTCAAAAGAAGCATAGCATTAGAGTGCCTCTTTTTGTCATCCACATAAATGAATCATGGCTATCAAACACTCATTTTCTATTCTTTGTCTTTTCTAAAACTTCAATTCATTAGTAATGAGATCATGCCAAAACTTAGTGTGTTTAATCAGACTATGCAGGCTAAGAATGGATATTCATGACCATTACCAAGGATTCCCTTTTCGGTATAATGATTTCTCATAATGGTCAGAGGAGTATTCCCTCTTTTGCTTTGTACGCAGGCCCATGAGAATACCAATGCATACCCAAATATAGTATTTTTGCTACATATGTTGGACAACTCATATCCAAACTCCAAGAGTTTCCTCTTTTTGGACTGTTCAAAGGCAAGCGGAGTTGTTAGCATCCCATGTTGTGCGATAGTGGTGCAGACACGCATAAAGCAATATCATACTTTAATCAACAGGTCAAGATTTGGCATGCATCTCAATTACCGCTAAATATTAGTTTCTTCAAACAAATCATTTCAAAGAGTACTATCAAGTCGATCATCACATCTATGGTGCTGAGTATCTTTAAGGCTAAACTCTTAAGACAATTAAACAACACCTTATTTAGCATAGAACTCAAAACTTTGAAATATCCTTTCCAATTGGCAACTCCTTCCGTAAGCAAACTATCAAGTCTATTGTTTTGACATATGGGGTCGAGCATAACCTATTCATTTAAGACAAAGCTATTTAGTGAGAACCAACAAATTTCAAAAGATCTTGATCAAGTATTCATTCTTTCCGAGTGTAGAGATTGTGGGAATGTTTTCTAGAGGATCACAAATAGTGTCACAAGCTTGATAAACAATTTGGCAAGATGCATACAAGCTCTAAGTCAACTCCTATGGTGCCTATCATGAGCAAGTGTATCCCCATATGAATACAGAACTAGACTCACTTAAACAAGCATTCAAAACAGCGGGATACATGATTGCATTAAACATTCATCGAATACGAACATTGCACAAGACTCTACAAATGCATAAGTAACCTCCCCAAGATTAGAACTTTGCAAGAACCAACTTAAGTATATCACCAAAAGAAAAGAGAAAATACAGTTTCCAAAAGAGAGTGTGATAAGTGGTTACCTCCCTAAGCTTAGTTGAAAACAAGGGTGACACACTTTACCGTTGAGGTACAAGTAACCTCTCTTTTGATGGACACAGAACCTTTGCTTTAACTTATACTTCTTAATATAGCCTAGTGGCTTCCTTCCTTGCGAACCTGCTTGGAAACAGACACTGATTCTCGAAGCGTTGAATTGAAGCAGCCAAGTGGCTCATGCGAGTGTTTGCACGGTTGGCACTACCATACACGTCGTCACGCAAGGTTCAAGTCCCTACGAAAATAACACACAAAATAAAATGCATCAGTTTGGTATACGAACATAGTTCGTTTACCCCACCGATAAAAGGAAAGTAAAAAAGAAAACATGAACTTCTATAGAAAATTACGGTCTAGGAGGGTTCTGAGGTATAATTTTATTGCTTACATATGCTCGGCTTCTCTAGATCATGGGAGAAGCTCCCAGGTGGTGTTTCGAGGTTTTTAGATGAAGAAAGAATATAATTTTGAGCAATGGTTACCTTCCAGTTGGCGTTTGAGGGGATTTCCCATCTATACGGGCGCAACTATATGGGCGGACCAAAAAGGTCCCGTCGTATAGTTGGTCATTAAACTTACTGTACCTTGGAAAAGAATTTTGACGAAGGCATTGATATCTATACGGCCGGAACTATACGGCTGGAATTTCTATTCACGTCGTATAGTTGGTCGTTAAACCTTTAGTATCCTGGAATAGAAATTTTACAAAGGCATTGATAATTATACGGCCGGAACTATATAGCTGGAATTTTTATTCCCGCCATATAGTTGGTCGTTAAACCTTCTGTACCTAAGAAAGAAAATTTGTCGATGGCAAAGATATCTATATGGCCAAACTATACGGCTATAATTTTTTATTCTCGTCGTATAGTTGGTCGTTAAAACTTCAGTAGACATAAAAAAAATCTATTTCTTGGAGAATTCTTTCTTATCCTAAAACTTAGCGAACCACCTTGTTTTGACAGTAAAATAACAACTTTAATTTTCAATCAACAACATCATGTATAAAACGGGATTTAAGTACAACCGAGTTATGCAACACATAGTAACAATAAATTCTACCTTTTCAAAACTACAACAAGATAACTCTAATAGAAAATCATGCAAACAATAAAAATACCAATGCAACATGAATGCAACTAGACTCAAGACACAAAACTAAGAAAGACGCCTAATGACTTCCGGGTTTCCTCCCGGGAAGCGGTTTCTTATAACCAAGTAGCCAGGCTTTTATACTCCACATTTATTCAGCAATGGAGACAGCTATAGGAGATTACCTCCAACGAGTGTCTGCAGGATTTATATCATAGTCTGCTCTAAGATGTACCCGCTTGCGGTGCATCGGTATCTTGTAAGTGTTCTCGTTGCCACGTGAGGATGGATGCACCAAGAACGATAAATATGTATTCTTTCCTTCCTGCATAGAGGGTGTTAAAGATTTATTATCAAACTTTGAATCTTTACCTTGATTACTATTTTGAGGATGCAGCTCATAATGTCCCTTTGGATACAGTAGCTTGGTCTTTGCCACCAGACTTTCCTGCACCTCATTAGTAAAACAAAAGTCATAGCAAACAAATATGGGAGGCACACAGGGTTTCATATTTGGCTCATCATAATTTATTTCCCTGAAAAATTATTTAAACAAATACTAGTAGAATCATAAAAAACTTCTTCAGGGCAATTGTCAGGGATCCTATAATAATTTAAGTCCGCATCATCACTAAACAATAAGAATAATAGAGATCAGGAATAGCTGGGGGATCAGGTTTGAGAGCGGCTTTCAATTTATTCCATTCCTAGATTTCTTTTTCTTCTTTCTTCTTGATGCGTCTTTCATTTCTCCGATACTCTTCATAAAGCCATTTCACTTCATCTGCAGATGTCAGATGTGTGGGATATTCAACACGAGGCTTCTTATTTTTATTTTTCCTGGTTTTAGGCTTCATGGATTTACCCTTCTGTCCTACTTCAATGATGCAACAAATGGAAGATAGTGGAGTAACAGTAGAGGGTTGTTCTCCATCGTTAGAAGCCGCAATTCTAATATGATTAAAATAATCAGCTATGAAAGGCATTGCTTGAGAAAGAACATCTCTAACTAAGGTATCATCATAAGGAATTTTTCCTCTTCCATTTTCATCTTTAAGAAACTCATTGACCAAGTTCTCTAGATCAGTAGGGAGAGGTTTTTCTTCATGCACAATTTCACATTGCCATTGATGAAAATTATTATGTATATCTCTTAAGAGTTGCCAAGCTTCTTTCAAAGTTTTTCCATGGAATGCACCATGACACATCATATCTAGCTTATCCTTAGAAGAGTGATTTAAGCCTCCATAAAAGTGATTCAACAATAACCAATTAGGTAAATTATGATGTGGACAATCATGCATCAATTTTGAGAACCTGCTATAAGCTTGTATTAAATCCTCATTGTTGCTCTGCTTGAAATTCAAGATATGAGGCCTACGCTCATAAGTTTGCTTTTGTGAGAAATACTTATCGAGAAAAGCTTCGGAGATACCTTTCCATGAATTAAAGTGTCCCGCGGGATGCGATTTTAGCCAATCTTTAGCGAGAACTGGAATAGATTTAACTTTAGCTTATCATTTGTCCATCCATTTTCCTTCACCGTAGAACACAATGAAGTAAATTTGTCAATATGCTCATATGGATCATTGTCCGGATCTCCTACAAAAGCTATTTCCATGATCATATTTATCCACATAGGATTAATCTCATATCCATCCACATTAATAGCGGGCTGAACATTAGGAGCATGTAAATGATCAACACTCGGAGCACCATACTCCGCAAGACTTTTACTTTCCATAGTTCCTATGTTTTTGAATTTCCTATAACTAAAATAAATAACAAGACTACTAACAAAAGGTAAACTATTTTTTTTGTTCTTTTCAAATAATAGAAAGCAGTAAGATAAATAGCAACAAATGGAAATAAACTATCTGCGAGTAGGAAGGTAATAATCGGACGCTTAGCTCCCTAGCAACGTCGCCAATTTGATGACTAGATTCCTGCACCAACAATAGGGTTATTGTAGTACTTGTAGCAGCAAATATTTAAGAGTTTGTCCCGATGGGAGATCGGCAAACGGAAACAACACGACCCGTAGCCACGTTGTCAATGCAGCCATGTTTCGCAACCACACCGTGGTTCGGAAATAGCCTATTCTATAAGTTACTAGAACATCGATAATTGAGAGAGGTTTAAAATATCTAATAACAAAGAACTTTTAACAAGAGCAAAATAAACTAAGATAGAAAGTAAAAAAGGAATACGAACTGAATGAAAGAGATTCTAGTTGTAGGATTGAATGGAATGAGAGAGGGATTCTAGGCTTCGGTCTCACTAGTACTGGATGGGAAAATATATGTGTGATCTATAAGAGATTCCTCAGACAAATAAATGTTCTCCATTTGATTACCAGGCTGTCACTCTGTGTGCACTATGCATGATCCCCGCGCATCACCGCAAGGCAAAAGGCACTTCCATACCAAAGGATCACATAAACTTATCTTAGATCACAATAAATTCTAACTTAGCGTACTAGATCATACCTCAACCTAGAATTAAATCAATCACTCACACATGGATGAACAACAACACATATATAAATATATAATGATGTCACAACCTTGTTCAATATTACAATTACTAAACACAAGGGAGAGAGGGAGATGGAGATGATGATGGAGATGGAGATCGATGCATGGTGGTGATGTCGTCCTTCTCCTCCTCTTCTTCTTGCTTGTATGCCTTGATGGTGATTGTGTTGAGGGAGATCTAGATCTCGGAGGTGTGGTTGAAGTAGAGCTCCACTGCCGTGGAGATCGGATGGGTGGCGGCGGCTCCAGGGCTCTTCCCCTAAAGTGCTATGATATGGTGGCTCTCTCTTGGGTCCTCCCTCCTTTATATAGGCCTTGGGGGTGCCCTAGGGTTCCCCCAATACTATCATATGACTTAGGGAAGGTTCTGGAGCTTCTCTGGGGTGAAATCCCGTCGTTTGTGACCTTTTTACCAACTATACAGCCAAACCATACGACATGAATTTTTAGTTCCGGCCATATAGTTGGTCGTCAAACCTTCGGGTTCCGCAGTGTTTTGGCCGCCATTTCTTCATACGAACTCCGATTTGGGTGTTCTTGGGCTCGTTGAGTTCATATTATCGAGGGATACAACACCATGGTCTTGGATATTTATTTTGAGAAGTTGGAAAAAAATCACTTTTCCAACTTCTCAAATGGCTAAGTCTGGTCCCTATAGCTGCTCCATACTATGCTCTCTTTGTTCCTTTTTATCCATAATCTTCACCAACACCTACACACATGTCATAGACAAGGAAAGTGATAAAATTCTACCTAAACTACTAAATGTGCAAAGCTCATATGAAAGTAAATAAGAAGTAGAAGTCATGCATATAAGGAATAGCTAGAGCTGGAAGAAACATGATATGAGAGATAAATGGCACATTTTAGATGGCTAAAAGAGGTGGTATTTCACAACCATCAGCATACTCCTTGGAGCATCTAAAAAAGTACTCCTTGGGGAAATTCTTGGTCAAAGAAAAACACCAAAAAAGAGGTCCCCTCATTGTAGCGGTGGGAGTAAAACTGAGTAGCACCGCTAGTAGTACTACTAGTAGTATACAATTACTTCACAAAAAGAAGTTCAAATTCTCCTTCATCCTACTCTCCAGCAAAATTTCTTTCTTCCACAAAAGGCATGTTACCCTCACAAATACTTGAAGGAATCCCGGTGGATTGGCTGCGTCGTCCTCGGTGGTCTGCTTTGGCTCGAGGCTAGGCCTGGGAAAAGTTCATCTGGCGGGAACACACCACCGTTGGAGCCGCCTCTATAGAGCGCCTGGTCACTCGCAGTAAATGTGTGTTGGCCTTGACGGCCGACGACGCGATTTTGGGCCCCCTCGAGGCTACTGATCCTACGCTGGTCGCATCATGGAGGCATCAACACGGCAGGCGAACAAAAGTGGACCTCTACAACAAAGCACCGGACCCGGTGTGCCTCCCTTTCGACTATGATGGATCTGCGTCCGGGCAGGCACTCCGGCTGGACATCAACCGTGGCCAAGTTAAGCCCGTGCGAGACAGCGGCCAATCCTTCCACCGGGAACCTATAGCCAGTGATAATGCGACTAGGGCAAACAACTCGGGTGGGCACTAGGTTGCCATGGCCATGGCTAACGCCGTCCTGGGTCCCCTCGAGCCTATCGATCTTATGCTGGCCCTTGATTACGATCAGGACATGCTCGAGTTCGAGCTCGTGTGCGAGGAACCTGCAACCAGCGAGCATGCGACCAGGGCAGGCAACTCGGGTGGGCGCCAGGTCACCATGGCCGTTGCAGACGACACCATCCTGGGTCCCCTCGAGCCTATCGATCCTATGCTAGCCCTTGCTTACCATCAGGACATGCTCGAGTTTGAGCTTGAGCGCAAGGAACCTGCGGCCGGCGAAGGTGCGGCTAGGGGAATCGACTCGGTAGGGGGGCAGGTCGACCTCTTTGGAACTTCGCCTGACGTTAACCACGTACAACAATGACTTCAGTCCTCGAATTGGTTTTACCAGATTCTTGGTTATGCTCCTCTACTCGTTCCGAGCAATCTTGTCCCTTCGACCATGATCAACACGCAGGAGCGTGCTGTGTTTCGTGTGTGAAGCAAACAGTAGTAGGAAGATTATGGCTCAGCTGCTCGGTTGAAATGAGCCAGACCTGACTGCCTTTCCAAGCTAAATTTTAGGGGCCTTTGTGCCAATTGTATGGACTTGGATGTAATTTTCTATTTTTTGATGTAACCTTTAATTCCACCGACCGTGTTGCTTGAAGCATGATGCACTTTCAGGTGAAATTAGCTATAAAATTAAGCTTGAAAAATATAACATGTAATTTATCCAACCAATTCATGTAGTACTATAGTAAACTAGTAAGTTGCACATGCTCTGCACGTGAGACTCAGATAATAGACGTATGACATATCATCACTATATAAAATTATAATAGGTAAAGCAGAAAAATATAAATTTGATCAACATCTATAAAGTATGGGTGTATATTTGGTTCTCGTACTTTGTATATCACGTAGAGTGAATGATTATTAGCTATCTAAAACTTCAAAATTTGGTAACATGGTCTGGAGAAATGAGGGACAAGTTTCTAGAATGATGGAGAAGTGTTTTTAGTTTTGTGCATAGTATTCATTGTGATGAAGACTATCAATAGAATCTTCTAGTTGCTAGAATGGAAAAGAAGATCCATCGGCAAGAAATGTTGGGATTCATGAGTCTTGATCCAACAGTCACTATTCAAAGTTATCCGTACACTAAATAGTGGTAAGAGCTAAGATAAGATAAACGACACATGCTATGAACTCTAAGCCACATTAAACGTTATTACTTCTGAAAATAATTTTACTTCTTTACCATGCTAACAAGCGCGCTATGTTTCCGGACATAGTGGACCATGCATGTTTTACTTGTGATTCCTAGGTTCTTTGAGTTTTCAAGGTTCATAGATAAATTAACCCACTTAAATTAGACTACTATCTCTGATTGAAATTAATGTTCTCAGATTTGTCTAGATTCAGGTATATGTATCTAGCACAGAAACATGACTAGTAACATTTGAATCTAGACGAATCTATGAACATTAATATGGATCGGAGGGAGTTTGTCGAAATTAGGTCAAATTGATTTGAATCATATGTGAGCTGCCAATTGCTCTTAAAACATTGCAAAAATCTTTTGAAGTTGCTCACCAGACATCCAATATATAGAGAAGACGACCGAGAGTTTTGAGAGATTCAACTTCTTTCTAAAATTTGCATGCCGACAAAGTTGACCCTGCTTTGAAAAAAGAGAGAAATAGGCAAAAAACACAGGAGGACTCATGCCTGGCGTCCTTTTGCTTGTATTACCTGCCATGAAAAATAATAAACATGAGTTTTCACAACTTTTGAAAAAACCCGCTTCACAAAAATGGCCTACCATGTATAAGTATGAACATGTTTCAGGCCGAGCGACCAAGCAAGGTCACGGACATATCCATGTTTATGGGCATTTGGTAGTAGTACTACAAGAAAGTAGATGTGCGCATCTTGGCGTTGGTAAACAACTTTGGCAATGAGAGTTTCCAAATACTAGGAAAAGTAACAACTCAAATTTTCTAAGCGATGGAAATAATTTTCTGTAAGGCAATGTACTTCACTTCTGTACTAGTACTACTTGAAAAGGGAGGCGGATCCTTCTAGAAAAAAGGAGGCAGTGCTAGAGCAGCGGGAGGAGGAGCCGGAAGGTGGTGCGATGTCAGAGCAAAGCTATGATGGGCTGCTGACACGAGGTACAGGGTACACTCCACTAGTTGTAAATATATGGACCTACTACTAGTAATATGCATGCAAAACAAGTTGTGTTTTCTCTCTCCTTCACTAGCTCTCACCATCCATCTTCCATCGATCTCTTCTCTGTAGTCTCGGGTGCACAGTCCGGCTTGTCTCTTCCTCGTCCACAGCGTGGCACTGCGCATGTGTGCCTTGGTACGGCACACCGATCTACTTCTAGCAACCGGTTTTTTCCCAAAATTCAAGCGATCTACCAGATTAATAATCATCTACACCAATACAAAAAGTCTCAAAAGCAATAATAATAATTACAAAAAGGTCCTCAGACCACATTGCAACAACTACAAACCCTAGTGTGCTAATTGGAGTGTCTCGCTCCTTCAGGACCTACGGTACCCCGGTTCCAAAAAATAAATAAAGAATGTCGCTGCACCAATTTTCAAACAAAGTGTACCGTGCTTTCTTACAATTCCCAAGTTTTGGGATTTTTTAAGCGGGCATAGAAATGTTTTTCATTTTATTCCTGTTTAATCTTCTTGCTTTTTGATGAGGTTGCTGCATGTAATGCTAGTTGTTCTATAGTTCAAATGTTAGGTATTGTACATGCTGGTATAAAGCCAGCAATAGATGATGTGTCACTTTGTTATACCTAACACTCGGTTATACTATTGAACTAGCTCTCACGCACTTGTAGAATATTAATTTAGACCTAATTCAACAAATCGATAGAAAGTTGTCTGAGTGGGTGAAATTAGCTAGAAAATTAAGCTTGAAAAATATAACATGTAATTTATCCAACCACTTTATGTACTATAGTAAATAAATGGCACATGCTATGAACTCTAAGCCATATTGATTGCGCTTCCTTCCAAAAAATACTTTTACTTCTTTACCATGCATGCTAACATGCACCGACCTAGCTATACCAAAATATGGGCACACCATCATTATCTTGATGAAGACAGAGTATGTCCATGACCTTAATCATTTGTCTTGAAACCCAAAAAAGTTCATACATAGTACATGATATAGTAGGCAATACAAGAAGTGTCAGTTTTCAAGTACTTTTACGGGTAGAAAAAGAAAAAGAATGCCCCCACCAAATTTTCATACAAAGTGGACAATTCTTTCTTACATTTCCCAAGTTTAAGTATTTTTCAAAATTCCAAGCTAAAGTTCCACTTGCACTTAATTGGATGACTCTATGTCGATTAAATGAAATTAGGTCAAACTTGAATACGTGTGAGCGCGATAGACTATTACTCTCGAAAATATCCAAAATTCTTTTGAAGGTACCTAGGCAGCCAATATATCATGGGCCAACAATTGTTTTGAGAAATGCCACTACTGATTAGTATTTGCATACCGACAAATTTGACCGTGTATGGAAAATATTCAAACAAAATAAAGCGTAAAACAAAAACATGGGATTTCATTACGATTGGGGTAATTTAGCTAGTATTATTAATTGCTAAGAAAAATGATAAACATGAGATTCGACAACTTTAGGAAAAACAGATTCACATTATAGCCCACCATGATGTAACATATTCTTGGTTTTCAGCACGAATGACCAATAAGGTCATGGCCTTCTATATCGATGTATACCCTAGCTACACTTTTACATAGGGTTCTGACATCGGGTAGATGTGTGCGTCTTGGCCTAGTAAACAATGTTGCCCGTGGGAGTTTCGAACAATTAGGAAAAAACATTTTTCACTTTTCCAACTGATTACGGGGATGTTTTGTACTAGCAGTAAAGAAAATCAGAAGAATGTGGCTCTGCATGCGAAAAGCGTGCCATGTTTTCGGACATAGTGAACCATCCATGTTTTACTTGCGATTCCTAGGTTCTTTGAGTTTTCAAGGTTCGTAGATAAATTAACCCAATTAAATTACACTATTGTCTCCGATTCAAATTAATGTTCTCAGATTTGTCTAGATTCGGATATATGTATCTAGCACAGAAACATGAATAGATACATTTGAATCTAGATGAATCTATGAACATTAATATGGATCGGAGGGAGCCTGTCGAAATTAGGTCAAATCATTTCGAACCACATGTGAGCTGCCAATTGCTCTTTAACTTTCACATAAATCTTTTGAGTTGCCCACCAGACAGCCAATATATCGAGAACATGACCGAGAGTTTTCAAAGATTCGACTTCTTTCTAGACTTTGCATGCTAGAAAAGTTGACCTTGCTTTGAAAAAAGAGAGAAATATGCAACAAAAACAGGGGGACTCATGCATGGCGTCTTTTTTCTTGTATTACCTGTCATGAAAAATAATAAACATGAGTTTTCACAACTTTTGAAGAAACCCACTTCACAAAAATGGCCTACCATGTATAAGTATGAACCGGTTTCAGGACGAGCGACCAAGCAAGGTCATCGACATTTCCACATCATAGTTTATGGTAATTTGGTAGTACTATAAGAACGTAGATGTGTGCATCTTGGCATTGGTAAACAACTTTGCCAATGCGAGTTTCTAAATACTAGGAAAAGTAACAACTCTAATTTTCTAAGTGATGGAAATATTTTTTCTGTAAAGCAAAGTACTCCAGTTCATTTTGTACTGCTACTCCAAAAGGTAAGCTGCACGAGAGCAGCGGGAGGAGTGCCCTGCACGTGAGACTCGGATAATAGACGTATGACATATCATCATTATATAAAATTATAATAGGTAAAGCACAAAAATTTATAAATTTGATCAACATACATAAAGTATGGGTATATATTTGGTTCTTGTACTTTGTATTAGCATGTAGAAGTCAAATATTGTTAGCTACCTAAAACACTTGAATTTTTTTGAAATATGGTCTAAAGAAACGAGGGAGAAGATTCTAGTAGGATGGAGAAGTGTGTTTTGTGGTTTGTGTTCATTATGCTGAAGACTATCTATATAATCTTCTAGATGCTATAACGGAAAAGAAGATCCAACAGTTGGAAACATTGGGATTCGCGAGTCTTGATCCAATGGTCGGAATTAAAAGTTATTTGTCCAATCTTATCTTACCACTATATATTGTACGAATATGAATAACTTTGAATATTGACCATCGGATCAAAACTTGCGAATCCGAATATTTCCAGCCGTTGGATCCTCTTTTCCATTCTAGCATCTAGAAGATTCTATTGATAGTCTTCAGCATAATTAATGCTATGCACAAACCTCAAAACACACTTCTCTATCACACTAGAATCTTATCACTCGTTTCTTTAAACCAATGTTACCAAAAATTTCAAGTGTTAGGTAGCTAATAATCTTTGACTTCTACACATGACGATACAAAGTAGAAGAGCCAAATATACACCCATACTTTATATGTGTTGATCAAATTTATATTTTTCCGCTTTACCAATTATAATTTTATATATTGATGATATGTCAAACGTCTATTATCTGACATGCAGGACACGTGTAACTTACTAGTATATAGTGGTAAGATAAGATATAGTGAGCTGCAATTCAATGGACCCTAGAGGAACGAAACGTTGTAAATGTACAAGGGGTAGAATCGCCTCGTACGTATTAGAGAGGTGGACGCTAGAGGGTAGCTCGCGAAGCCCATGTCCAGGCTCGTATTCCCATGTATCCGCATACTTTCACATTGCTACATTACATTTGACCATTCATGGCCATGTTGGCATTCTCAAAAACCATTGCCACGTCGCCGCACCATTAGGTTTTGATCACGAAAATAAGATCATGACCACCATTTTCTGAGGCACTTCTAACCCTAAATTTTCGATCCCGGCGGCGACATGTGCTAGCGAGGCGACGTGAATCCGGCCGTCCAGCCTTCTTATCCTCCATCTGCGAACCTGCCCGGCTCCGATGCCGACGTGTCCGTCCACGCCGGCGGTCGCGATCTAATCCTCCATCTGTGAACCTGCCCGGCTCCGGTGGCAATGTGGCCTTCCACGCTGACGATAATTGTTGCACTCCTACATCTGCAGATCAAAGGCCAGCCAGATCTTCTCATCCTCAGGGCGCATTGACCAGTCCGCTTGTGTCCCATCTCGCCACTGGCGCCCGGAAGATGTGAGTAGCTGCCTCTCTAACACACATTATTTATATCTCCTTTAGCGTAGTGGCTTAGAGTTCATCTTTGCATCTCCGAGTCCTCCATATATACATAACTGATTAGATTAGCGTTGTTGTTTTTCTTTGCTTGAACAGATAGATGACTCTATGTCAACTGGGAGTGAAAATGACAGCGTCCCTACGCGCAATGGTGATTCAGGTTCAGATGATAGAGATAGTTCTTTCTCTAAAGATGAGCCTACCGAGAACAACCTCTATGAAGAAAATAGATCCGAGGATGATGTGGTCACATGAAGTTTCTTTTTTATTTTGTACGCAAACCTAGAACATGCAAATTTATACTCCTAGTTTTAAATTGTGTAGATGGATATCGATTGTGGAAACAAGGAGCACCATCCAGAAGAATCATTCTCGGAAAGCATTAGTGACGTATGTCGAGTGCTACACTATTTTAATAAGAATTGAATAGACATGCTATATGACTTTGTGCTACAATGGTGCTGGTTATACTATTCTCTTAGAGTGACCATGATTATTTTGGGGATTCGGACTTAGAAACCTAGGATGAAGAGGCGACGAAAGAATCACAAGAACCTGAAGGGTCAAAATCTGAATACAAGAGTGATGTAAGTTGCTTATTGTTGTACAACAAGGCATAAATAGTATCAAGCAGATCACAACTTACATTGCTTTGCTTTTAATTGTGTAGGTTACAGGCAGTTCACAACCTGAGCACTATCAGCATCAAGTGATACCAAAGAAGGATTTTCAGCATGCTCATGATAAGAGGGACATGCACAACAATGTAAAGGAGATGGCCTTCCCTTCCAAAGCGGCAGTATAATCTTACTACAACGTATACGCGAGAGAACATAGTTTCAGCATAAGACAACAGAAGGTGAAGCGAGGTCCTAATGGAGAAATTATGTACAGGCGGTTTCTCTATTCCAGGTTAGGGAAACGTGAGGCACAGTATTTAAACATGGATGGCCGGAAGAAGAGGCAATGAGCTCTGTCTCGCTGCAACTGTCAAGCCCAGCTTAGCGTGTCATTTAACAAATCCGAGGGGCATTGGAAAGTTCTAAGATTTCAGGACAATCACAAACATGTGCTAGCTAGACTAGATGAAGTCCCGTTTCTTCGATCCCACCGAAAGATCAAGCCTTATGAGAGAGCTGAAATCATGTCACTGGCAGTGGGTGGGATGCGAAAGTTCGAGATTATCAAAACTTTCATCACCAAAAGTGTCAGGTGGAGCAATATTGGGTTCATCCCGAAGGATCTTTACAACATTTGTTGCCGGGTGAAGAGGAAGATGATTGCATCCGGTGACACTAACACAACCATCCGAATTATGCAGAAAAGGAAGGACTGTGATCCTGAATTCTTTCTCGATTAGCAGCTAGATAAAGAAGGAAATTTGAAAACCATGTTTTGGAGTGACTCTCAGTCATGCCGGGACTATCAGGACTTCGGTGATGTGCTAGTGTTCGATAGTACATACAAAATGAATCGGTATGGAATGTCGTTCATTCCTTTCGTGGGGTTGAACCATCACCGCGGGACTACTGTTTTTGCATACACCATCGTCTCGAACGAGAAAACAGAAACATATGTTTGGCTGCTTCAAACATTTTTGAAAGCTATGTGTCAGAAGAAGCCACAAGGGGTTATCACTGATGTGGACAGTTCAATGATGAAAGCTATTGGCGTTGTATGCAAGGATGTGTGGCACCGTGTATGTACGTGGGACATTGAAAAGAATATGAAAAAACACCTCTATCACAAATCTCTGATTGAATTCAGGTCATTGTTGTACTACAACACCTCAGAAGAGCTCTTTGAGCATAGATGGAGCGCGTTTGTTCAGAAATGGCGGTAGAAGAATACCAAAGAGTGGCTGAGTAGAATGTATAAGAAGAAGAGATGGTGGGCCGCCGCGTATCTAGCCGAGGGCTTTTTTCTCGGCATGAAAAGCAATCAGAGGAGCGACAGTTTGAACTCGTGCCTACAACTTCACCTCGATTCTGGAATGCCAGTGATGGATTTGATTGTGCACTACGAGAACGCCATTAACTATATCTGTCAGGAAGATGCGCGGCAGGACTATGTGGACTCACAGACAGTACCTGTGGCGATTACTAAATACAAGGATATCGAGATGGCTGCTATAGAAATATTCACTGCAGGAAACTTCTATATCTTGCAAGTGGAGTTGAAAAGGATTGATGGACTCAAGATTGCTGAATGTATGAAAGATTGTTCCAGTTGTAAGTACACTGTGGTATGGGCAAATAAAATTACTAGGAAGTTTGACGTGATCTACACGCTTGGAGACAGTGAGGAAACTATAAAGTGCTCCTGTAGAAGGATGGCAAGGAAGGGGCTCCCTTGCAAGCACATCCTCTACATATTGAGTTTCCTAGGACTAGACAAAATACCAAAATGTTGTGTCCTTCGATGCTTCTCAAAAAATGCAAGATATGGATTGCCTGCACAGCACAGGAGCAATATGTTTGGATATGGATGGTCAAGTGCAGCCATGAGGAAAAAGTTTTGCGATTTGAATGTACAATCTCAAGAAGTTATCGAAGTGGCATGCCATGATCAAGAGTCTTATGATGACTACCAGGAATGCATGCAGCGCATAATGGACAGGACAAAGGGGCTCAATAAAATGCATACAAGCTACTTCGATGCAGATGCACATAGCAGCAAGGGAAAAGCACCCGAAGTTTGTGATCCACTAAAATTTAAATCCAAAGGCGCGCCTGAGAAAAGAAAAGGAGTTCAAGCTGATCATGATAATCCACCCATGAGTAAAAATGGCAGACCACTATCATATGATGAACAAAAAAGAAGCAGGGGGACCACCACTACACCGCATGCAATACTGATGGTCATAACAGACGAAATGCTAAATTATGCAAAAACATCTAAAGTAAGTCATTCCTTGAGTACAACTAAAATGAATTATCAAATCTTTCATTGAAATTGTCAATAGCTAATTGTGCCTTACTGTTATGCAGGTATGTGGAACGAGAAGAAAACTAGACATTGCCCTTAATTCATAAACCATGTGGTCATTTGTGCAGAAAACAGCCTGTTTGGTTACGTGGGCTACCCCGTGTTGTGTCTAGCATGAGTATGAAAGAAACCCGTGGCTAGCCCTAGGAACTACAGTCGAAACAGCCTTTTCCGTGGAGCCAGCCTGGGTTGGGCTCAGAATGGGCTGCCGCCGACCAATGGTTGCATGCGTGGGGAAGCGCGGGAGAAACGGATAACTCCCTCCCCACTCTACCTCGGTTCCTATTACCTCCCCACTCTGCTAGTCAGAGCAGCCACGTCCCATCCCATCACAGAGACCGATGGTCTCCTCCTCTCCTCCTCCACCACTTCCTCTAGTCAGATTTTCCTCTGGCAAGGTAGTGCCCCGGGTCAAGCACACACCCCACCAGCAGGTGGACCGCCCCGTCCAACTCGCCGTCACCCAGCACGAGGCGGGGGGATTTAGGAGCGCGGTGGCTCCAGCTGACCCCGCCATAGTCCCCTCTCTACGGCGGCCGTCACCACTATCATGGGTGCCGCACAAGGCGCCGGTTAGGGCTTCGGTAGTCGGGGCGATGCAATCCATGGGGATTGCATCGGGGTTTTCCCCCGCCCCGACACGCTTCAGCACCGACCCCTACCACAGGGCATTGAGGGTAGCGGCCATGTCAGAGGGGGCGCCGGGTGATGACTACAAGTGAATAGATCGTTTGTATCTAGTTTCAAAATAAAGATATCGATCCCACAGGGAGTAGTAGGCGAAAAGACTAAAATTATTTTAACTATAACTAAATGAAGTACTTAAGAAATAACTTTAAGATGCAAGATAAGTAGAGTTGTTTTTGGGTTTTTGGTCAAACAAGGTAATTTAAAGTAAAGAAAAACTTAATGCAGAAAGTAAGAATCGCGTGTGTAATAGAACTTTGGAACTACAATAGGGAAAAGGCGTTCTCAGGGAGTAGCCGATACACCACCTAGAAATATAGACTAAGTAATCGAGAGTATTATAACAAGTATTCTCATAGTGTCTATGTATGTGGGAGGAGCTCCATAAAAGGACGATTTACTAGCAACCGCTGCACACATCATCCTCATAACCACAGCAGACACTAAGCGACAACCATCGCATTACCGCGCTATTAAGGGATTTCTCCTGTGGCATGGATATGTCTTGATGAGTTCTCCTTGGTTCCCCAAGTTAGTACGTAAGGTATGACAATAGCCTTATAGTCACAGTAAGCGCTATCATCCACCCGTCTATTAACAATTAATCCCCTCCGTTGAGTCCCCATAAGAGGCAAATATTAAGAAGGTGCACTTCTCCTTAATATCAAGATGAAGACAATTAACACGTACACATAATGATGTATAACATAATAATCTCTATCTCATCTCAGTCATATGCTAGGGTTTCTCCATCTCCCCAAGAACCAAAGATCTACTCAGACATGGATGCAATCAACATCATGGCAATGGTAATTGAAACAATCATAGATGAATAGAACTTTTATAAATATACAACGACTATAGGAATTACAACAAGATCTAGATAAGATGTAGATGGGATGGATGAGGATGGTGGTGATGCAGCGGTGGTTGATGAAGATCGATGCCTTAGCCTCCCAGATCTACGCAGGGTAAATATGGATCCCTGGCGAATGAGTTCCCCCTCCAGATGCCTTCCGGACGTGAGGTTTTTGCGATTTCTGGGTGTTCTGTATGTCGTCTCTCCGAACCAATTGCATGGGGTGAAACTATTTGACGAGGCGGAGGCGGCACCAACTATATGGCCGGAGCTATACGGGCGGAAGAAATTCTCCCGCCGTATAGTTGGTCGTTACGCTCTCTGCCTCCCTTGTTCGCTTCTGGTTTTCTTCTGGTATTATTAATATTTCCCAAATAAGTGATTTACGTTGTTTTTTACTCCTTTTCTCGATAGTACAACTGCTTCAATAATTGTATCCATTGGATCCATCATTTGTCCTGGTCCTGGTGAAAACAGACATAAAATGTGCGTGCGAGCACCGTAAAATACCAAGATCCTACATCTACAATGCAAAATAATAATGTAAAACATGATGCAAATATGCACTCATCAACTTCCCCAGGCTTCGACTCTTGCTTGTCCCGAGCAAGTTTTTAGCTTAATGGATGCGATCCTCATTTTCATGAAGCTGAGTGATGTCTACGCACTTCTATTCTTGTAGACAGTTGTTGGGCCTCCAAGTGCAGAGGTTCGTAGAACAGTAGCAAGTTTTCCCTTAAGTGGATTACCCAAGGTTTATCGAACTCAGGGAGGAAGTGGTCAAAGGTATCCCCTCTCAAGCAACCCTGCAATCAAGATACAAGAAGTCTCTTGTGTCCCAACACACCCAATACACTCGTCAGGTGTATAGGTCCACTAGTTCGGCGAAGAGATAGTGAAATACAAGTGGTATGGATATAAGACAACGGTAACAAAAAATAGCTTGATAGTGTGGAAGAGACTAAAGGCAAACTTCAATAAAGCTGGAAGCAAGCAAACATGTAACAAATCTAGTTGCAAACGGTGTTTCAATGCTTAGAAACAAGGCCTAGGGATCATACTTTCACTAGTGAACACTCTCATATAAATATCTTCTCTTTATGATACTACTCTGAACTACTCTCCGGTTGGACACTCTAATCCATGGTAGGGCTATAACAGCACACCTCAAAGTAAGCCTTTCCCATCTAGATAACCCCACACTATCACCTTGACCACTAGATGGTTACAACAAACACCACAATTTCATAAAGACATCCAACTCCAAATATAACTTATAACAAGTATTTGTAATCTCTAGCCTAAGTGCCACCATGGTGTGGACGCAGTCACCTTCACACAGATGGGGAGAGCAGAGATCTATTAAAGCACTTGAGTAGCATGGTAGATCTACTTGATTACAAAGCTCATGATCACAATATGATCACGCATAGAGAGAGATGAACACATAGCTACCGGTAGAACCCTTAGCCTCGAGGAAGAACTACTCCCTCATCATCATGGGAATCAGCAACGGCGATGGAGATGGTTTGGGGAGATCGATGGAGATGGCTCCCGAGGCACTTCCCCGTCCCGGCAGGGTGCCGGAACAGAGACTTTCTATCCCCCGAATCTCCCCTTTGGTGGCGGCGGCGCTTTGGAACTTTTCGTGGCTAGAGGCTTGACGATTTAGGGTTTTTGCATCGGGAGGCATCTTATAGGCGAAGAGGCAAGGTCGGTGGGTGGCCAGAGGGCCCACACCACCTGGTGGCACGACTAGGGCTAGCTCGCGCCACCACATGGTGTGGCCGCCCTGTGGCCTCTCTTCGTCTCGTCTTCTGTCTCCGTGAGTCTTCCGGTAAAATATCAACTTTGGCTTTTGTCTTGTCCAATTCCAAGAATATTCATTTTCTGACTTTCTAGAACCAAAAACAGTAGAAAATAGGCAACTGGCACTGTGGCATCTTGTTAATAGGTTAGTCCGAGAAAGTGTATACACATACTCCAAAGTGTGGACAAAACATAAGAAAGTAGATATAAAACAAGCATGGAACATCAAAAATTATAGATACGTTTGCAACGTATCACTGAGTCGATAAAATAAATGAGGCAATTGCACCATGTGTTTACCATGTATGATACAGGGGAATAAGTTCATGAACAGTACCTTACTCGAACCATCTGAATAGTATTGGAAGGCTTCCACACCTTAGTTATTAATAGTTCATAAAAGATGAATCTCAACATAATGTAAAAGTATCTGGTTCAACCGAATGAGTTAACGAGGTAGTCCCAAGTGTTTTAGGATCGACGTATTCACTCGGGATTCAAAATCTCAAAAGTGTCTCTTTGTCATACTACATTACAATGGTATATGCCTATTTGCTCTTTGCACATTCGCTCTTTTTCTTATTTTCTTTTTCTTTTCTTTTGCATATATGCTCACACTTTTGTTTTAAGTGTTGTGCAAAGGATCTAGCCATATATTCCACTTCATGTAGGAATTCAAAGTTCAACGATCTCAATTATCAAATTCCAACTGTATATGCAGTATTCTTATGACTTGAGATTCTACCACGACTTGTTCTCATTCTATTTGGATAACACTTTCATTTTCCTTTGTTCAAGGTTTCTCTTTTAACTTAATTGGATAGATAATTTTTATTTGTGAATCAAACCGTAAACTTACAACATATTGACCAAATTATATTTATGTGTTCCATTAATACCAATGGTGTGGACGACTCCTATCGCTATCATCAAGTGCAAGTAAAATCATACTCAAGCCATTCATATATCAATAAAGCAAACACAAACTCAATATTGCTCCATATATAATAATAAACTTGGAATTTCATAAAAGGGATCGACTATTCCTGAAGGGAATTCTAATGATGCAAACTTTATTTCTAGTTTGAACTAATGCAAAAACTATAATGTAGAACTTATAAGAGAGATCACAAGGTCTTTAAAGATCTCCCCAAGCTTGGAATTAAGCCAGGTGGGATCAATTAACTCCTTGTAGGTACCTATTCCTCCTCTTGGGTAGATGGAGCATTGCCTTCTTCCTTTATGTTGCCCACTTTAACTATGCTTTCAAAGCGAATGCTGAGCTTCGCCATGTCGTATTTGAGCTTTAACATTTTACTCTTGAGGAATTTCTTCTCATCTGTTAACTCAAAGATAGTTTTAATCAAGAAACCAACTCTACCATCGATTGCATCGACCTTCTTCTCAAGGTCTTTGCTCATCATCGAGTAGGAATTAATTCCTTCTCCAATTGTTTCAACAGATGCCTTAGAAGGCTTTTCTAACTCACAGAACTTATCATGAGTCTCATCTTGCCGCACCTTCTTAGGTTTAAGAGGTGATGGACCAAGAGGAGGTTCATAGTAGGATCCCATGTTGTAACAATAAGGATTAGGGAGGTAATCATCCTTGTTCCTTCCTTGTTCAGCTTGTCTCATCATCTCCATCCTCTGTGGGAACAGGTCCTCCCAATTTGGGAGAGGCTTGATCTCTAGGCTGGATGATGATGACGATCATTTAGGTTCTACTTCCTTGATCCTCTTCATGGGCTTCTCATATTTCTTCGTCCAGATCTGGTTGATGTGGAAGGGCTGCATGGCTTTGCTGCACAGATGTTATTGGAGGGCTTGTATAGGGATGGCGAGGATTTTTCGAGGCTGGAGGTTGTAGCTCTGCGAAAACTTAATAAAAAAGGTTAGATGCGATCAGCTTTCCCGTATAGCTCCCGCTATATAGTTGGGACCTGACTATAGATTAGATCTACGGCAGAACCTAACTATACATCCGGAACTATACAGGCGGAATTTTTAATTCCGGCCGTATAGTTGGTCGTTAAACTCTCTGTTTCCTGGATAATTTTTTAAAAGAAGGGTTGATAACTATACGACCGCAACTATACGGGCAGAATTTTTAATTCTGGCCATATAGTTGGTCGTTAAACCCTCAGTATTCTAGAAATTATTTTGTCAAAGGTGTAGACAACTATACGACCGCAATTATACGGGCGAATTTTTTCATTCCGGCTATATAGTTGGTCGTTAAACTCTCTGTTTCCTCGACAATTTGTTTGGAGAAGGGTCGATAACTATACGGCCGTGACTATACATGCAGAATTTTTAATTCCGGCTGTATAGTTGGTCATTAAACTCTTAGTACCTTTTGTGGACGGAAGCGTCGCCGTCACAGCAAATATATGGCCGGAACTATACAGCTGGAATTTTTATTCTCGTCGTATAGTTGGTCGCTAAACCTTCTATGTCCACCAAAAAAATTCTGCTTCTCCAGGTATTCTTTATTAATCTAAAACTTAATGAAATATCGAGTTTTGACAAAGAAAAATCATCTTAGACTTTCGACCAATTTTGGCATCATCAATCTTCCCTAAAAACAGTACTCAAACTAGACTTTAACAAAAAAATTAAAAACTTACTCAACCTTTATTTCACATGGGCTGCCTCCCATGAAGCGCTCTTTTATGGGCAATAGATTGACCGTAGTACTGCTCATTCCGTCTTGAGTCCATTCTTCTTGTAATTGCCATTCTTCATGTATTTTCGCTTTATCACTTCTTCGGGGGGGGTGCTCAACTCTATAGTGATTGCACTTATATCTTCTTTCACCCGATAGTGTTTCAAGCGTTGTCCATGCACCACCCATGCAAGAGAGGCAGTTTTTCCTTGGAGCTTCACTACTCCTGATGAATAGGCTTCTTCTACTACATATGGACCTTCCCACTTTGACCTGAGTTTTCTTGGAAACAACTTAAGACACGAATTATAGAGCAACACTTTGTCTCCACTTTTAAAATTTGTATTCTCTATTTTTCTATCATGCCATCTTTCAACTTTTTCCTTAAATAACCTAGCATTCTCATAGGCTTCACTTCTAAACTCATCAAAAGCATGCATATCTAATAAACGCTTTTCCCCTGCTGCTTTGTGATCATAATTTAGATTCTTTATTGCCTAAAAAGCTTGGTGTTCTGTTCTAATGGTAAATGGCATGCCTTACCGTACACCATCTTATAAGGTGTCATATCCTTTGGATTTTTAAATACAGTATGGTATGCCCATAGAGTGTCATTTAACTTGTATAACTAATCTTTTCTTGATTTGTCCATTGTCTTCTCAAGTATGGTCTTTAGTTCTGTATTTGAGAGTTCCACTTGACCACTTGTTTGGGGATGATATGGTGAAGCAACACGGTGAGTTACTCCATACTTGCTGAGGATTTTCCTAAAAATCCCTTTCAGAAAATGAGAACCAACATCAGTAATTAAAAATCTAGGAACTCCGAACCAGGGGAATATGACGTCCTTGATCATCTTCACTAAGGTAGCTGCATATGCATGATTCATTGGGATAGCTTTAACCCACTTAGTAACATAGTCAACAGCAACAAGAATATGAGTATAACCGTTTGACTCTGTCAATGGCCCCATGTAATCCATTCCCGACACATCAAATGGTTCAATTATTAGACTATAATTCATCGCCATTTCTTGTCTCCTAGCTATATTACCTCTTCTTTGGCAAGCATCGCAATATTCCACATACCCGTGTGCATCCTTGAGCAAGGTGGGCCAATAGAATCCAGATTGAAGTACCTTTGCAGTTGTCCTTTTACCTGCATGATGCCCTACATATGGACTGTCATGACAAGCCTTCAATATCACATTCATTTCGTGATTAGGAACACACTTCTGAATCATTCCGTCAAGTCTATGATGATATAGATACGGATCATCCCAAAAGTAATATTTAAGATTATTAAAGAATTTCATTCTTTGATTTCTTGACATACCAGGAGGTAAAAATTTTGTTGCTAGATAGTTCGCATAATCTGCATACCATGGATCAGAAATTTCTACCTTTGCTAAATATTCTCTCGGAAATGATTCATTAATAGGTACGAGGTCATTCATTATTCCCTCCATCCTAGAGAGATGATCTGCTACCGGATTATCCTTACCCATCCTATCTACTATTTGCAAATCATATCCTTGTAGTAATAAAACCCACCTAATCAACCTAGGATTACCATCCTTTTTCACAAGCAGGTGACGCAAAGCTTGGTGATCCGTATGAATTATTACTTTAGAATTAATTATGTAAGATCTAAATTTGTCACAAGCCAAAATTATAGCTAGAAACTCTTTTTCCGTAGTAGCATAATGTTTCTGAATCTTATTAAGAGGTCTACTAGCATAATAAATAACATTCAAATTCTTTCCATCACGCTGTCCCAACACAACCCCTAAAGCATAATCACTAGCATCACACATAATTTCGAAAGGTTCATCCCACTTTGGAGGTTGTATGATAGGTGCTGAAACTAGTTTATCTTTAAGGTTCACAAAAGCTGCAATGCAGTCATTGTCTAAATAGAATGGAGTTTCTTTATATAGAAGATTGGTAAGGGGCATAGCTAGTTTAGCAAAATCTTTTATAAACCGCTTATAAAATCCTACATGTCCCAGAAACATTTTTAAGCTTTTAATGTCCTGAGGTGTTGGGAGATTTTCTATAGCATTTATATTAGTTTTATCTATTTCTATTCCCTTCTTCGAAACCTTGTGCCCGAAAAATTTACCTTATCTTTCCATAAAACGACATTGCTCCCAATTCAAAACCATGTTTGATTGCCTGCATCTTTGCAAAACTCTGGTCAGATTGTAGAGACAATTATCAAAAGTTGTTCCACAAACAACAAAATCATTTGTTAGGACTTCCATACTCTTCTCAACAAAATCATCAAAGTTGTTGTTGCATTACATAAGCCAAATGGAATTAATCAGCATATGTGCCATAAGGGCAAGTAAAAGTTGTTTTCTCTTGATCTTCCGGCTGTATGGCAATTTGAGAATATCCAGAATAACCATCAAGAAAACAAAACTAAGAATTATTACTAAGTATTTCTAGAATTTTATCCATGAATGCTACAGGTTTATGACTCTTTTGTGTCTCATGATTTAGTTTCCTAAAATCAATGCACATACGAGATCCTACAATTGGTCTCACAGGAACTAGCTCACCTTCCTCATTCATAGCAGCATCAAGACCACCTTGTCTTGGTATGCAATGAGCTGGGCTAACCCACTTACTATCAGAAATAGGATATATTATACCAGCATCAAGTAAGCGTATAACTTCTTTTCTTATTACTTCCTTCATCTTAGGATTAAGCCTTCTTTGTGTATCTACTACGGGTTCAGCATCATCAAGCATGGTAATCTTATGTGTTACAATAGATGGATCTATTCCTTTAATATCACTCAATGTATATCCAAAGGCTTCACGATGCTTAACCAAAACTGAAATGAGTTTATTTGTTTCATTTTCTGATAGATTCTTGCTAATAATAACATGACATTTATTTTTATTATCTAAAAACTCATACCTCATATTATCTGGATGTTTTTTCAATTCTATTGGCGGAGGTTCTTCATCTCCTGTTCTTACCAATTCTTCATAGTCATGTGGATTTTGTGCCTCCAAAATTTAATCAATGCAATCATCCATGTCTTTTTTCTTCTCATCACCCGGTGCTTCTTCCCAATTAATCAAGCTCCTTTCTAGTTCATCTTGTGGAGTGCTGAAATGAATTGTCGCTAGCTCGACAATCGTATTTTCTTCCTTGATGTCCTCCACTTCATATGAAGTGGAAGGTCATTTCTTCTTCTCCAAACTTCAGTGAAATGGTTTTCTTCTGATTATCCACTCGAGCTTTGGTGATGGAATACAAGGCCTGCCTAAAAGAATAGGGAAAAAAGAATCTTGAGGCATATCAACGATATGAAAATCAAGGGGGTACATGAGTGAGCTAATAAAGACATAGATATTTCTAATTACCCCTTCCGGTTTTATATTAGTTCTATTAGACAATTTTATAATAGTGTCTACTGGTTCAACATCTGGATTATTTAAGTTCTAGAGAAGTTCTTGATTAAGTGATGACGGCATAATATTTATGGTGGAAATTACAAATTCCATATAAGAAAGTTTCTCCACAATATATAGGGGTCATAGGTTTTGAAGTTTCATTACCTCGAACCTTACCTTGGATGAATTCCGAAGTTTCACGGTCTAACATAACCACTTCATCCTCCACTATTCGTGCCTCCATAAAGGTCTTCTATTATAACATTATTTATATTTGTAGCTTCGGAATTCCTTTCTGGTTTCATCATTCTCTTCTTTATTTGTTCTTCCTCTCATTGTCTTTTTTCAAGATTCCCTGTATAGGTATCAAGGAGAACTCTTCCATTAGATCTCTTGCATGCTTCTTTTCTTCGAGAGGTTACGAGGTTCCCATTCTATAGGTACCTACAAATACCTTGCATAATTCTCAATAATTTTCTTTATTGAGTAAGAATTAATACCGAGGGTTTTAATCATTGTAGCTGTCCTCTCATCTACAAGGAAATCATTAATGCAAGCATATTCTGAAAAACTATTTGTAATATTTTCCTTATCTTTAGAATTTTCAGTTGCTTCTTTCATTTTTATTATTAGATTCCAAGCCTCATCATAAGTATAAGATAGAAAAATGCCATTTGAAACAGTGTCTAGATTCGTCCTATTTTCAATATTTAGCCCTCCATAAAATGTATGAGTGATTAACCAATCAGGCAAATGATGATGGGGTAATTATCTAGGTAACTTTTATACCTTAGATATCCTTCATATAAGCCTTCAGTAGGATTAGTTTTGAAACTGATAATAATACCTCTCATTATGTGAGTTTTTCTTTCAGAATAATATTTTGATAGGAAATTAGTTGTCAAATCCTCCCAAGTCCTTGGTGCTTCTGCATAAAAAGATCTATACCAGTCACAAACATTATTAGAGAGAGTTTTGTCTAAACAACTAGATTTTAACCATATCAAAATTACAGTCATCGAAAATAAAGGAACTGAGAATATCTTCAAAGAACTATAAGTTTCCATATGGACTTTCTTCATTAGTTCCTGCAAATTTCTTAGAGTGTAACAATTCGAATAATAAAGGATGGATCTCGACTCCATCCGGATTTATTCTTTTTTTGACAGTTATAAAAGCGTCCATGGGCAATCCCATTTTCCTTACTGCCTCAAGCTAGTTTAAATGCTGAGTATTATCCATTGTTGTGGTCCTGCAACTCGAGTAAAAATTAGCAATGAAAGTAAATAACTAAAATTAAAGTGACTTATAGCGCTAAGCTCCCCGGTAACGGTGCCAGAAAATAGCTTGATGACTGCTAGTGCACAGATGGTTTGTAGCTAGTTTCGAAATAAAGATATTGATCCCACAGGGAGCAGTAGGCAAAGAGACGAAAATGCTTTTAACTATAACTAAATGAAGTACTTAAGAAATAACTTTTAAGATGCAAGATAAGTAGAATTGTTTTTGGGTTTTTGGTCGAACAAGGTAATTTAAAGTAAAGAAAAACATAATGCAGAAAGTAAGAATCGTGTGTGTAATAGAACTTTGGAACTACAATAGGGAAAAGGCGTTCTCAGAGAGTAGCGGATACACCGCTAGCAATGTAGACTAAGTAATCGAGAGTATTATAATGAATATTCTCATAGTGTGTATGTATGTGGGATGAGCTCCATAAATGGACGATTTGCCAGCAACCATTGCACACATCGTCCTCATAACCACAGCAGACAGTAATCGAGAACCATTGCACACATTTTTTCTCCATCTCCCCAAGAACCAAAGATCTACTCAGACATGGAGGCAATCAACATCATGTCAATGGTAATGGAATAGTACTTGTATAAATCCACAACGAGTATAGGAATTACAACAAGATCTAGACAAGATGTAGATGGGATGGATGAGGATGGTGGTGATGCAGCGGTGGTTGATGAAGATCGATGCCTTAGCCTCCCGGATCTACGCAGGGTGAAGACGGATCCCTGGTGGATGAGTTCCCCTCCAGATGCCTTCTGGAGGTGAGGTTTTCGCGATTTCTGGGTGTTCTGTATGTCGTCTCTCCGAACCAATTGCACGGGGTGAAACTATTTGACGAGGCAGAGGCGGCGCAAACTATATGGCCGGAGCTAAACGGGCGGAAGAAGTTCTCCTGCCGTATAGTTGGTCGTTACGCTCTGTGCCTCCCTTGTATGCTTTTAGTTTTCTTCTGGTATTATTAATATTTCCTAAATAAGCGATTTACGTTGTTTTTGACTCCTTTTCTCCCTAGTACAACTTCTTCGATAATTGTATCCATTGGATCCATCATCTGTACTGATCCTAATGGAAACAAACATAAAATGTGCACGCGAGCACTATAAAATACCAACATCCTATATCTACAATGCAAAATAATAATGTAAAACATGATGCAAATATGCACTCATCACCGGGGTGGAGCAGCGACATGGCCGGGCCGTCCGCCTTCACGGCCGCTCCGCTGAGCCAGGACATGCTGTTCCCGCCGGGGTTTGGTGCGATCCGGGTAGGGTTTCCTGCCCTACCCTTGGAATTTCCGCAAGGATTGGCCACGGCTGTAGTGGGCGGCACCCCCTCCGGGCAGTTTGCACCTAGCACGACCGCTCCAGCAGCCGTCGCTACGGCCAGGTCCGCCGCTGCTTCACCAACACCTCCGGCGATTAGGCCATCCACTACTCCTCTGCAGGTAAGGTGTCTCTTTTCCCCATATGTTCTTGTTCCTGTATACAGATTGATATGTTTGCTTGATAGAATGTGTTACATACGAATGATGGCAATGTAGATTACAATCTGTTGCTTAATATGCGCAAGGGAAGATCAAAATTTCCATGTTTGCTTGTCTAGATGCTTGGCAACATCATTATGCATGTGTAGATGAATGCCATTGCCATGCTTGCTTCTTTAGATGCTTGGCATCACCATTAAGCATGTGTAGATGAATGGCATTGCCATGTTTTCTTGTCTAGATGCTTGGCAGCAGTGTAGATGAATGCTATTTCCATGTTTTCTTGTCTAGATGCTTGGCATCACCATTAAGCATGTGTAGATGAATGTTTGTTTAGATGCTTGGCAATAGTGTATATGAATGCTATTGCCATGTTTGCTTGTCTAGATGCTTGGAAGTAGTATAGATGAATGATATTGCCATGTCTGCTTGTCTAGATGCTTGCCATTTTGCTTGTGTACATGCTTTCCATGACCATTAAGCATGTGTAGGTGAATGGCATTGCCATGTTTGCTTGTCTAGATGCTTGGCATGGCCATTAAGCTTGTATATATGAATGACATTGCCATGTTTGCTTGTCTAGATGCTTGGCATCACCATTAAGCATGTGTAGATGAATGCTTGTCTAGATGCTTCGTAGCAGTGTAGATGAATGATATTGCCATGTTTGCTTGTCTAGATGCTTGGCATCACCATTAAGCATTTGTATATGAATGCTTGTGTAGATGCTTGGCAACAATGTAGATAAATGCTATTTCCATGTTTGCTTTTCTAGATGCGTGGCATCACCATTAAGCATGTGTAGATGAATGATTATCTAGATGCTTGGCAACAATATAGATGAATGCTATTGATATGTTTGCTTATCTATATGCTTACCATTTTGCTTGTGTACATGCTTGGCATGACCATTAAGCATGTGTAGATGAATGGCATTGCCATTTTGCTTGAGTACATTCTTGGCATGACCATTAAGCATGTGTAAATGAATAGCTATAACATTTTGCTTGTGTACATGTTTGGCATGACCATTAAGCTTGTGTAGATGAATGCCACTGACATGTTTGCTTATCTAGATGCTTGGCATCACCATTAAGCATGTGTAGATGAATGCTTGTCTAGATGCTTGGCACCAGTGTAGATGAATGCTATTGCCATGTTTGCTTGTCTATATGCTTGCCATTTATCTTGTGTACATGCTTGGCATGACCATTAAGCATGCATAGATGAATGGCATTGCCATTTTTCTTGTGTACATGCTTGGCATGACCATTAAGCACGTGTAGATGAATGGCTATGCCATTTTGCTTGTGTACATGCTTGGCATGACCATTAAGCATGTGTAGACGAATGGCATTGCCATGATTGCTTATCTAGATGCTTGGCAATAGTGTAGATGAATGCTATTGCCATGTTTTCTTGTCTATATGCTTGCCATTTTGTTTGTGTACATGCTTTGCATGACCATTAAGCATGTGTAGATGAATGGCATTGCCATTTTTCTTGTGTACATGCTTGGCACGAAGTATGTGTAGATGAATGGCATTGCCATGTTTTCTTGTGTACATGGTTAGCATGACGATTAAGCTTATGTAGATGAATGCCATTGCCATGTTTGCTTGTCTACATCCTTGGCATGACTGTTAAGCTTGTGTAGATGAATGCCAGTGCCATGTTTGCTTGTCTAGATGCTTGGCATCACCATTAAACATGTGTAGATGAATGCTTGTCTAGATGCTTGGCAACAGTGTAGATGAATGCTATTGCCATGTTTTCTTGTCTATATGCTTGCCATTTTGCTTGCGTACATGGTTGGCATGACCATTAAGCATGTGTAGATGAATGGCATTGCCATTTTGCTTGTGTATATGCTTGGCATGACCATATTTGCTAGTGTAGATGAATGCCATTGCCATGTTTGCTTGTCTACATGCTTGGGATGACCATTAAGCATGTGTAGATGAATGTACCAATCTCTGTACAACTATCATTTATCTGTTTGATTTGCACAATGCATTTGCTAGTGTTTTCTGATCAGTTCTAATTGGCAAGCAAGGTACCCAAGCAGGACTGGGACACCTTGTGCATAAACACAGTTCCTCTTATGCTTGGGTACGAGGACTTCATCCGAGACCTCATTCCCTCAACGGCTAGACCATCCCTCAATAGTTTGCTGGGTGAAGCGCAGACAAGGAAGAAGATGGATTGTGAGGGCCACAAGCCACGCCTTGGTAACCGCATAAATGAGGACCTCCCCCATTGCTTCTACGTCCAGATCAAGGCCATGCACCTAACTGCACTCCAGCTCTCGGAAAGCATGAATCTAGTAGTGCTGAAGTAGCTGCAGATAAGGCAGCAGGTCTACACTCGCCCCCTGAAGACCTCCTCCTTCTGTGAGTATGGCGTGTAGTTGCAGATGCTCGAGGGGCAGATGTACTTCATGAAGGGTTGTAGTGAGTTTGTGTCAAAGATCAAGCTCTAGGTTGGGGATGTCCTCGCCTTCAAGTACATCAACAAGCAGAAGGGCTTCAAGGTGACTCTCTTCAGGGCTTTCAACAACACGGAGGAGTTGATCACCTGTGACATGTAATATGAGTACACTTTGTTGTTCATTTTACATATTAAGTAGTCTTCGCTCTATGCTTCATGGATGCATATGGAACCACCATCTTTTGGATCAGGGGTGTGTATCGCTAGTGTGAGCAACTTATCAGGTAGCATGGGATGCACCTGACTATGAACTACCCTAACTAACTAGCTAGTATCTATGCTATGTTCTTATTTGTGCTCTGTTGATATGAATGTGGTGTGCTCTGTTGATATGAATGTACTCTATTGATATGGGATGCCGCCGCATCCTCTCCATGGTGCTTGCGACATGGCCATAGAATCTTACGACCTGATACCAATTGTCACTCGCAACCTGCGAGCTAGCTATCAGAATACATTACACGACCTAGAGCATACTCTGACTGAAACACCTAAGCAGCGACTAAGTGCTACTCTGATGAAACTGACGGAAATAACACCAAAACTAAAACCTAACAGCAGTCAAGTTGCCTGACAGTCTTGGTGAAGTCGACGATGATCTTCTTCTCGTCGACACACTGCCTGATGTAGTGGTAGCACACCTCGATATGTTTGCTTCGATCGTGGTACACCAGGTTTCTGTAGAGGGAAACGGCAGACTTGTATTTCCTTTTTATTTCATTAAAAAATAACTAATATTTGCCAAAATTTTGAACTTTAGTTTTTTGAAACCAATTACATATTCTGCATACGTACCTTTCTGATAGCATGTTGAAAAGTTTGGATTAATTTGGTGATGGTTGAAAAAATAGCAAACTTAGAAACGGAACGTTTAGTCTAACCTGAGCCACTTTTCCTAATAATGTGATTTTTCCGACCTTCACGAAATAATATGAATTTTTTTACACATGCTAACATTCGCAACCTAAGACACATGGTGAAGGTTTCACTATATTTTTATTTTTTTCAGATTTCTAGTGCCCCTTTCAAAGTTAGGTCAAAATTGTGAGGGTGCAATCATCGAATATGGATGAATCATGCTGACCTAGCACCACATCCGTGATGAAATGTCATCTTGTGCACCTTAGTATGAATTTTGAAAACATAAATGAGGTGCCAATCATGTAGTTGTAGCTCAATTTTTCTAAAATTTGACCAGTTTGGGTGGAGGGATCGCCGATGTCCTTGGCGAAGGAGGAGTGCCACCACGCCCTGGCCACGCCAGGTAGCGGTGCTCCTGCTACCTATGGAGGTGTTCCGCCATCGCCACGGCCACCGTGTCCTCTCCCCGGTGCTTGCGACATGGCCAAATAATCTTACACTCTGATACCAATTGTCGCTTATAAACTGCGAGTTGGCTATCAGAATCTGTTACACAACCTGGAGCAAACTCTGCCTAAAACACCTAACCAACGACTAAGTGCTACTCTGACGAACTAACGGAAATAACACTTAAACTGAAACCTGACAGTAGTCAAGTTGCTCGACTGTCCTGGTGAAGTCGACAATGATCTTCTGCTCATCGACGCATGTCCTGATGTAGTGGTAGTGCACCTCGATATGTTTGCTTCGATTGTGGTACATTGGGTTTCTGCAGAGGGAAATGGCACACTTGTATTTCCTTTCTATTTAATTCAAAAATAACTAATATTTGCCAAAATTTTGAACTTCAGTTTTTTTGAAACAAATTACATATTCCATATGTACCTTTCTAATAGAATGTTGAAAAAGTTTGAATTAATTTGGTGATTGTTAAAAAATAGCAAACTTAGAAACGAAGCGTTTAGTCTAACCTGAGCCACTTTTCCTAATAATGTGACTTTTCTGACCTTCACGAAATAATATGATTTTTTTACACATGATAACATCCGCAACCTAAGACACATGGTGAAGGTTTCATTTTTTTTTTAGAATTTCTAGTACCCCTTTCAAAGTTAGGTCAAAACCGCGAGGGTGCCATCACCGAATATGGATGAATCATGCTGACCTAGCACCACATCCATGATGAAACATCATTTTGTGCACCTTAGTATGAATTTTCAAAACATAAAGAGGTGCCAATCATGTAGCTATAGCTCTATTTTCTAAAATTTGACCAGTTTGACCTAAATTTGACTTGGAAAATATGTGGTTCAAACTTGCATATCACATTAACAAGAGTGGTCATTTGTGCACCAAATAACACCATCTACTTCACCATGTTGTTACTAGACCACTTGGCCAACATGATCCCACCAAGTTGAGACATCAATGTGGGCCCATGCCAATGTTGCATGGGATCTAGACCTAACTTAGCTGTCTAGAAACACCTTCATCAACTTGTGGTTGTATGAGTCATCACTTGGACAACATAATCCTATCTAGTTGATAGATCTAAGTATAACACTGCTATGCAAAGACATCATCAGACACTTTGTGGAAAATGTGGGCCCATGCCAACATTGCATGGGCTATAGACCTCTATTGGTTGGCCAGAAACACCATCATCAACTTAGTGGTTTTGTGAGTCAACACTTGGCAAAACATGATCCCACCTACTTGCTACATCTAAGTTTTAGAGTGCTATGCAAAGCCATGAGAAACACATGTGGCATATGTGGGCCCATGCCAACATTCCATGGGATCTAGACCTATCTTAGCTGTCAAGAAACACCTTCATCAACTTGTGGTTGTATGAATCATCACTTGGAGACCATAATCCTACCTAGTTGATAGATCTAAGTATAACACTGCTATGACAAGACATGATAAGACACTTTGTGGAAAATGTGTGCCCATGCCAACATTGCATGGGCTATAGACCTCTTCTGGTTGGCTAGAAACACCATCATCAACTTAGTGGTTTTCTGAGCCGGCACTTGGGAAAACATGATCCCACCTAGTTGCTAGATCTAAGTTTGAGAGTGCGATGCAAAGCCATGAGAAACAAATGTGGCACATGTGGGCCAATGCCAACATTTCATGGGATCTAGACCTATCTTAGCTGTCAAGAAACACCTTCATCAACTTGTGGTTTTATGAGTCATCACTTGGACAACTTAATCCTACCTAGTTGATAGATCTAAGTATAACTCTGCTATGACAAAGACATCATGAGACACTTTGTGGAAAATGTGGGCCCATGCCAACATTGCATGGGCTATAAACCTCTCTTGGTTGGCTAGAAAAACCATCCTAAACTTGTGGTTGTCTGACTCAACACTTGGCCAACATGATTCAACCTTATTGTTACATCTAAGTATGAGAGTGCTATGTCAAGCCATGACACACACTTGTGTTACATGTAGGCCCATGCCAACATTGCATGGGACCTAGATCTCTCTGGGTTGTTAAGAAACACCTTCATCAACTTGTGGTTGTATGAGGCAACACTTCGCCAACATGTTCCTAACAAGTTGATAGGTCTTAGTAAAACACTATTATGATAAGACATGATGAGACACTTTGTGTTACATGTGGGCCCATGCCAACATTGCATGGGATCTAGACCTCTCTAGGCTGGCTAGAAACACCTTCAACAACTTGTGGTTGTATGAGTCATCACTTGGACAACATGATCCTACCTACTTGATAGATCTATGTATAATTTTGATATGCCAAGACATGATGAGACATTTTGTGTTACATGTGGGCCCATGCCAACTTTGCATGGGGTCTAGAGCTCTCTAGGATATCTAGAAACACCTTCATCAACTTATGGTTCTATGAGTAACCACTTGGCCAACATGTTCCTACCAAGTTGATATGTCTTAGTATAACACTTCTATGCCTAGACATGCATGATGAGACACTTTGTGTTACGTGTGGTCCCATGCCAACATTGCATTGGATCTAGACCTCTCTAGGATAGCTAGAAACACCTTTACCAACTTGTGGTTGTATGAGTCATCACTTGGACAACATGATCCAACCTACTTGATAGATCTAAGTATAACAATGTTATCCCAAGACATGATGATACCGTTTTTGTTACATGTGGGGCCATGCCAACATTGCATGGGCTATAAAGCTCTCTTGGTTGGCTAGAAACACCATCATTTAGTGGCTGTGTGAGGTGACTCAACACTTGGCCAACATGACCCCAACTAGCTAGTTGCAACATCTAAGTTTGAGAGTGCTATGCAAAGCAATGACACACACCTATGGCAAATGTGGGCCCATGCCAACTTTGCATGGAATCTAGCTCATATTATCTATGTACAAAACCCCTTCATCAACTTGTGGTTGTATGAGTCATCAATAGGACAACTTGTTCCCACCAAGTTGATAGATCTAAGTATAACACTGCTATGCCATGACATGATGAGACACTTTGTGGCAAATGTGGGCCCATGCCAACATTGCATGGGCTATAGACTTTCATCAACTTGTTATTGAACAACATGTTCCTACCAAGTTGATAGATCGAAGTATAACATTGCTATGCCAAGACATGATGAGACACTTTGGGGAAAATGTGGGTGGCACTGCCAGCCTCATACAGGCCTCGGGCCATGAATGACAGCCTGTTTGGTAGACTGCACGCCTTTTTTGCATCCACGAAAAACAGAAATGTGCTTGTTGTTTTTGAAGTAAAGAAATGTGCATGTTTAATTCCATGTGTGTGTCTATGAACACAAGCAAGCCATGTGTTTGGTTGCATGCAACGTTGCTGATAGGGTCTTGGAGAGAGGTGAGGATACCACATAAACAGAAACACAAACACAAGTGTTGATAAACGAAAGTTTAGAACAACACACGAAAATGTTCTAGTTAATTCATCAGCCACACATACATAGTAGAACAACTTTTTATGCAGACGTAAGTCACCTCTGCTCCACAATCCTCCTGAAAGCTTCAGGGTGCTCAGGGCACCTCTTGATAACCTCGGCTTGATTGTAGCCATAGATGACCACCTTGTGAACCTTTGGGTAGATGTTCTTGAAGGTTAGCAAGTAACCGATCTTTAGGTCATGAGCCACTGAAAAGGCCACCCAAACCTTGATCGACGCAAGATTTACCGTATACATCTGAGATCGTGATGTCCCATAAGCATCCGGTTGTCAGCTTTAGAGTGACCGTGTCAGGGACACTGTCCAATTATGGCATGAATGCGTCTGGGATAGGAGGTAATCCCAGTGCAGGTGCTACCAACACCTTGTAGAGCTGGGTAGGGTTCACTGCCTTTACCCAGTTGCCAACATTGGGAGGCATCCCAGATTTCTTGGCCCTTTTGTTGGAGCCATCGGCAGGCTCCTTTCCCCAGCCACGAATGTTGACAGCCTGCAATGACTTAAAAACATAAGAAGTGAACAAAAAGCAAAGCAATGAACAGAAAGCAAAGCAATGAACACAATCCAAAGCAATGAACAGAAATACAACCAATGAGTCAGAAATTTGGTGCCTCATATTTGGCAATTGCATGTCACCTTCAGGGATGACGTGAGCAAACAAAATCATATGCATAAATCCATGGTTTGTACGTACAACAAGGTTCGATCAGACATCCCTGAAATGTTACATTGTGTGAAAAGTGTAATCATCGATCTAGCACACATAGCAAGGACATCAAATGACAACAATCTAACATGTCTCAATAGATGATCCCTTAGTACCAAGGATCCTGCACAAATTTCCTCTTTGGGCGAAAATACGAGGTACTAAAGCCCATCTATAGAAAGTTGTTGCATGTGGAACTATCCTAATCATTGGCAGTTTGTAAAGGTGGAAACATTGCCTCGTATAGAACCCTAACCATGACTGCATGTGGCAAGGGACGAACACCAGTTTCAGGGACGGGGTGAGTGAACCTGGAGGAATGCACAAACCATTGAACATTCATCCTGGTTCAATCACCTCATCCTGAAAGTGCTCTTAGCCATTGTAATCATCGGCAATAGGTCATCCATGCCCTGTTGTCAGATCCAGGTTCAATACTACCAAAGAAATGTAGCACAAGTCGCACGAACTAGTCCTTGTAATGGTACAACAGTAAAGCCCCGAGATTGAAAAAATACCTTAAGCAGGCATATCCGGGCAGATCTACAACGCATGCCATCTAGAACCCTAGCCATGACCTTCTATGAGCAGATCTACCATCTAGATGCCTCGGGGAAAAAAGGGGAAAAGCTTACCGCCATGGTTCAGATTCTCCGCTGTTTCTCGAATGAAGACTGCCGCTTTCGATGGTGAGAAACAACATTGATCCCGGTGTCTCCTCCCTACAAGCCCTACACCGCCGGAGTGGTAGCCTCTAGGAACGACACCGTCGAGTGGTGGTGGGGGTGAGGGGTCACCTCAGTGCAAAAAGTAGAGTGAGCGAGAAGGGTGGGCGGTGAGGGGATTTATGGCGGTGGGCAAGAAGCGACACAGCGTCTCCCTACCCATCTCCCACCAGTGATCCACTTCGGCTCTTTTTCGTTGGCCCGTTCCAGGCCCCATAAAAATGACCGATTCGAGCGTTGTCCCTAGGCCTGGCTCTGGCCTTCTTTAAGACACGTGTGGGCCACAACATAGAGGGGCTGCAGAGTTTCTGCCCAACTCAGCCTACCCAGGGGAACTGCAGGCTACCAAACGCGCCCTTAGTGGTTGTTGAGTCAACTATTGGCCAACATGATTCCACCTAGTTGCCACATCTAAATATGAGAGTGCTATGCAAAGCCATGACACACACTTGTGGAAGATGTGGGCCCATGCCAACATTGCATGGGCTATATACCTCTCTCGGTTGGCTAGAAATACCATAATCAACTTGTGCTTGTCTATCTTAGCTGTTTAGAAACACCTTCATCAACTTGTGGTTGTATGAGTCATCACTTGGACAACATAATGCTACCTAGTTGATAGATCTAAGTATAACACTGCTATGCCATGACATGATGAGACACTTTGTGGGAAATGTGGGCCCATGCCAACATTGCGTTGGCTATGGACCTCTCTTGGTTAGCTAGCAAAACCATCATCAACTTAGTGGTTGTGTGATAGTGTGATTCACCACTTGGCAAACATGATCCCACCTAGTTGCTACATCTAAGTTAAAGAGTGTTGTGCAAAGCCACGACACACACCTATGGCATATTTGGGCCCATCCCAACATTTAATGGGATCTAGAACTGTCTTAGCTGTCTAGAAACACCTTCATCAACTTGTGGTTATATGAGTCATCACTTGGACAACATAATCCTACCTAGGTGATAGATCTAAGTATAACACTTCTATTACAAGACATGACGAGACACTTTGTGGCAAATGTGGGCCCATGCCAACATTCCATGGGCTATAAACCTCTCTTGGTTGGCTAGAAAAACCATCATCAACTTAGTGGTTTTGTGACAGAATCCATTGGAGTGTGTTTGGTCAGATATCAATATGGTTTTGGAAAAGAACACATATGCACTGTGAAAAATGACTCTAGGGGGATCCAAGATAGTGGCAAAAACCATGGTGTAGAAGACCAAAAACACACATAGGAAAGCAGCCCATATTGCATGGTTGCACCAGTGTGACAAAGAATAATCCACACTGGAGTGTGTGGTCATGTAGATATCAATGTGGTTTTGGAAAAGAACACATGCAATAATATGTGCAATGACTCTAGGGGGATCCAAGTGGAAAACCATGGTGTAGAAGACCAAAAACACATAGGAAGCACCTTCCACATTGCATGCACCAGTGTGACAGAAAGTTGCATCACAGGATCACTGGAGTAGGGTGTGTGTGTGGTCTATATCAATGTGGTTTTGGAAAAGAACACATGTAAGGTCATGTGTATCATCAATAATGACTATAGTGGAGATATCGATGTGTTGCTTAGGGAAAATAACACATGTAATCAATCTAGGGGATCCATATATATGTGTGTCAAACCATCATGTGGTCATAGAGGCCAAAAACACACTAGTGTGATAGAAGTTTGCATCACAAGATCCACTGGAGTGTGTGTGGTCATGTATATATGTTTTGGAAAAGAGTATGCAATATGCAATGACTCTAGGGGGATCCAAGTGGCAAACCATGGTGTAGAAGCAAAACACACATGGCAAAGCAACTTCCACACATTGAAATGCACTAGTGTGACAGAGAATTAAGTTGCATCACAGAATCCACTTGAGTGTGTGTGGTCATGTAGATATGTTTTGGAAAAGAATATGCAATGTGCAATGACTCTAGGTGGATCCAAGTGGCAAACCATGGTGTAGAATAAAAACACACATAGGAAATCAACTTCCACACATTGCAATGCACCAGTGTGACAGAAAAGTTGCATCACAGAATATAATCCGCTGGAGTGTGTGTGGTCATGTATAAATATCAATGTGGTCATGTGGATGATCAATGACTACTATAGTGGAGATACCAATGTGTGGTTTAGGAAAACAACACATGCAATCACTCTAGGGGATCCATATATATGTGTCAAACCACCACATCATGGGCATAGGAGACCAAAAACCACATAGGAAAGAAACTTCCAACATTATTGCATGTTGCACCAGTGTGACAGAAGTTGCATCACACAGAATCCATTGGGGTGTGTGTGGTCATGTATATATAAATGTGACCCAAGGGGCAAACAATGGTGTAGAAGACCAAAAACACATAGGAAAGCAACTTCCACATTGCATGGACCAGTTTGATAGAAGTTGCATCACAGAATAACTGGATCAGTAGGGTGTGTGTGGTCCATATATCAATGTGGTTTTGGAAAAGAACACATGTAAGGTCTGTGGATCATCCATAATGACTCTAGTGGAGATATGTGTGGCTTAGGGAAAATAACACATGCAATCACTCTAGGGGATCCATATATATATATGTGTCAAACCATCATGGTCATAGAGAGACCAAAAACACACCGGTTTAGATATCTACAGATCCGTGTCTCTATCTGCTAGCCTCAGCTCAATCATCATCTTATCATCTTCCTTCTTACATAGCTGGGCAAGCATCATCTGCATCTGTGATGGCCATGGGTTGTCCGTCCAGTATAAGTAACATCAACCTTCATCTAGACAACCTAACAAAATTCTACCAATTTCTACACCATAGGAGGCAACCTTCCTAGCAAGAACATGGTTGCACTGGCATCTCCAACTAGGATCTATCTCCTTCCCACCAATCTCTTGATCTAGGATGGAAATTGGCAGCTCCCCATCCCCAACTCTGCAGAACAAGTCATTGAAACTCTTGAATTCCCCTAACTGCTAGAAACCTAGCTAGAACAGATTCAAGGATGGAGCAAGACCTAATTTACCTGGTCCAAAGCGTCGCCCTCTCTTGCCGGCTCGTGCATCCCCATGGCAGCCGAGATGTGGCAGCGACGGCAGCGACATCGGCTGTGCGGTGCGGTCGGGGAAACGACTCGTTATGGGGCCACTCGTCTGCTCAAGCGTGGGCCCCACCTGTCGTTGGGTATTATGGGTCCCTTCCACACTCGCCCAAATCCACTCACCTCCTAGCATTGGGAAAACTCTCACCGGTGACAGCCGAATCCCCTCCCCGACCCTCCCAGCGACGGACAAATCCCCTCCCCTCTCGTACCCTCCCGGGTGACGACCAAATCCCCTCCCCTCCCCTACAACGGCCAAATCACCTCCCCTCCCCTTCTCAGCGAAGACCAACCACCCTCCCCTCCCCGGCGATGACGACTGCAATGTAAGTTCTCCTCGACCTACTTCCCTTCATCCTGTTACCTCCTCGTTCTAGGTTCACCGTGTTAGTGCTCCATCTAGGTCACCAGCAATGGATCTTGGCCTTAGTGTCACCGCCTCGTTCTAGGGCAGAGCAGCGGCGTTATTGTCTATGTCACTGGATGATCTTGAAGTAGTCGCTAGATTAATGCCCCAAATTATTGTTTTTCGTAGCTATATGTTAGAGTTGATGGATAATCTTAGGATATTAACTGTTTACAACTGGCCAATGACTAATATGTGGCGCTTAGCTTGTTGATGGGATGATCTCCATCTAATTAGTGTCTTTGTACAACCACTATGGCTCTATATCTCCTTGGTAGATACAGATTCATCTCATTGACTTGTGTGTGTTATCTTACTATGGAGCCCACATTATATATTGATGTAGGTCATTGTCTTCTCTTCACATGCATTTGGCCAATGATTAAAGTGTGGCACTATCTGTGTCCATGGGATAATGTGCATATAGCACGTGTTCTGTATAAACACATTTGTTGTGCATGCTTCTTGCTATATGCTTGATTATCTCATTGATTTATTTGTGCTTTGTTAGTATGAGGCCCACCAAATTGATGTTTTTTCATAGCTATATGTTAGTGCTAATGGATAATCTTATGATATTAATTGTTTACAACTGGCCAATGATTAATATGTGGCACTTAGGAGATTAATGGGATGATCTCCATCTACTTAGTGTCTTTGTACAACCACTATGGCTGTACATATCCTTGGTAGATACAGATTCATCTCATTGACTTGTGTGTGCTATCTTACTATGGAGCCCACATTATATATTGATGTAGGTCATTGTATTCTCTTCACATGCATTTGGCTAATGATTAAAGGGTGGCACTATCTCTGTCCATGGGAGAATGTGCATATAGCACGTGTTTTGTATAAACACATTTGTTGTGCATGCTTCTTGCTATATGTTTGATTATCTCATTGATTTATGTGTGCTTTGTTAGTATGAGGCCCAAATTGATGTTTTTCATAGCTATGTTAGTGCTAAGGGATAATCTTATGATTTTCACTGTTTACAACTGGCTAGTGATGAAAATGTTGCACTTTGATTGTTGATGGGATGATAGGCATCTACTTACTATCTTTGCATGGACACTATGGTTGTACATGCTCCTTGGTATATACAAATTCATCTCATTGGACGATGCTTGTAGTTGTGACCAAACCATATTCTTTTAAATTTGATATTTATAGTTCACTACTTATTATTTGATTCTTCTAGTTAGCAAGTCTCCAAATGGCTGCACTGTCAAGGGAGGGATTAGAAAGAGACGCATGTCGAAACTGTGAATACTGCAAAATGGAAGGGCTGACGCAGAAGGAGCCTACTGTATAACATAGCATCAAAATGCAGGTTTTAAAATTGTTGCTACTGACTCTAAGGTAGTAGTTAAACCTACTGTACAACAGCAAAACAAAACATTAATTCTAATTACTACAATGTCCATTTAGGTTTCTAAAACCAACGCTGGCTTAATCGATGTCACATCCGATGATGATGATGATGATTATGATGTGAAGCAAACTTTAGTCAAGAGACCTAAGAAAGCAAGGTTCACATCATCTGATGACAATGTGAAGAAACTAGTCAAGAGACCTAAGAAAGCGAGGTTCAGAGCACCTGATGCTGTGGTTGTTAAAATCACCAAAGCTAAGAAAACTAGGATCCCAACTCAGGTGTTTAAATTATAATACGTTTAATGTATATATACAGTCTATTTCTTTTGGGAGTTTAGTTCCATATATCATTTAGACATTCATCATTTTTGCCTAACAGGATCTGGTATCATGTCTAGTATGCAAGAGCAATTGTGAATCGAGGTTGTCATCGGGCATGTCCTTTTGCATCTACTTGTCAGAGTCAGAGGGGTTCCAAAACTCAGTGGTAAGTGGTAACAAACAATTTTCTTTCAAACTACATTGTAAGTGTGTAACCGTTTGTTTAATGTCTGATTCTTTTGTTTTTGGTGCACAAACTGTGCCATGAAATTCAAGGTTCATGTTCAATCTAGCCACACCTGAATGTGAGAGTGTGCCCTTCAAGGTGCTTGTGCGCACCTACAAGATTTACCTCGAGAAAAGAAAGAACATGACTATCATGGGAGGTGAAGGATGGAAGCAATTCATTACACAGAACGATCTTACCAGGGAAGAAATGTTATGTTTTTCTTTGACAGGACCCGTGCCGAGGATAACTATTCTCTATATTTGTGGTCTTGGTGGCTCTCCCAAAGATGCCACCTTACCGATGATGAGAAGGAACACCTCCTAGCTACCCTATCGCCAATCAACACCTTCATCGGGTTTCCATTTGTGACCTGTTTGACAAGGACAAATCTTGTCCAACATAAGATGGTATGGCAACTACCTTTTGTTTGTTCCTTGTATGGCTACATATGTAACTTGTGGTGGTTGTCGTCTGACATTATTACTTCTTCTTTTTAATCCATGACACGACATCACAGAGATTACCTACGAAAGTGGTTTCCTCCATGGGCATCCCTGATGATGGCGTGGCTGGAGTATAGCTAGGAGATTTTGACATCACCCCAATTGCATACAAGACTGACCCAGATGGTCATGCCGTCTTCAGCAATCATGGGTGGAAGAAATTCCACCAGAGTGAAGATGATCTAAAGGTTGGACAAGCCATGCTAATCACTAGTAGGAAGACCACAGAAGAGATGTTGGATGTGAAGTTTGTGTTCGAGACCATCTAGAGTGTAGTTGTGGTTGGGAACTGTTAAGCTTAACTAGTATGACGTGTATATCTATATAATATTTGCCTGTTTAGTATACTTTTGGAAGATTTTGCCAGGTATGGTTATGATTGTGTGAACTAGAAGTTACTTCAAAGAATTATATGAAAGCTACTAGTACAAAAGAATTCTAAAAGATTTCCCGTCCACATGCATTCCGGTCATTTGGGCTGCTCACGAGAGGGTCCCTCATCACGAGTTCGAGAGATTTCCATGAGACTGATCTCTGTTAGATTTTTTGAATCAATAATTACAACTTGAGTACTATGATTGTAAAAGTTGAAAGATAGTACTTGCACTCTGAAAGCTAACATAGAGAATTTTGAAAGAAGCTACTAAAAATAAATATTTTGAATTCTGAAAGTACTAAAATTAAATACATTACAATTTTATCTGAAAGGTAATACACATACTGCTGATCGAATTAATGTAAACCCAATACAAATTTCTACTTCGAATATACCTGAAAATGCTAGCAAATAACCTAGGATGAATATAGGATTCATTTTGCCCTATATATTTTGTTGTCACCGGCTCCTGAGTGTTGCATCACATATTCATTGAACTCTCTCCATCTGAAGTGTGCTGCGAGTATCTCGTCCACATGGTATGGCCTCAGTGTACGTTCCAACTGATGATGACCTAAGCCATGAAAAAACATTGTTGGTTCCTCTTCCAGGCTTGATCATCATGATTGTACAGTCTAATATAATTTGTGTAGTATATGCAACCAGGTTTTACTTTGGGTGCAACCTGGTGTCGATGGAGATAGACCGACATAAATCAATGAAGAGGGCACAACTTCTAATGTCACTGATAGCCTCGGGAGAGTGGTTCTCCGTGTCTACCTGGTACAACACCGGTTGACCTTTGGTGAAATCTCCGTTCAACACAAGAAGCAGATCACCATATGACTCCACTAGGTAAAATTTGTAGGTTCCGCGTATCTGTTTAAAGACTAGGGCTAAAATTATTTTGGCAATCGTGATAGTGCTCATGCGCTGCTCTAACTGGTTGTTGGTCGACATGATGTCTCCATTCTCAAGTAATGCATATACTTCCCCTTGGAATGCTGTCAGGCAGAACAGAAGCACATCGGGTGGTGGCGAATACTTTCCTTCTCCAAATGGTTCATTGAATTGCACCGTTGGGGTGCTCTCATCAGCCCATGCAACAATCTAGGGACTATTTGTGCAAACGAACACCATCATTGGGGTCTTCGTCACGATGATAGATAGAAACATATGAGATGGTATTTGTGCTTGAAACTCAGTGTTTGACTTATGAGTGATTGGGTTCAGAAGACGAATCTTGTACGGCTCCACCCTCTGAGCAAGCACGATGAAACCACGAGAAACACCGATGAAGTAGAATCTTTGGAAGAAGAGGACAGTTAGCACTAAGATGTTTACAATGGAAAATACAAATAAATGAATGTTATATAAATATTGGATGTGAATGTGAACTTGCGATGGATGTCCATTAGATTCGTCGTGAAGCAATGACCAGTGGCAAGGTTGAGGAAGGTGAAGTCGCCGACATTTGGAAGTGTGTGATCTAACATGATCCAGTTGTTAAGATGGAATTCAGGCACTTTTAAAGTGTGACACCAATCGGTGCAGACTTCCCGACAAGCAGCATAAGTGTCGACGTACTCCTCTTTCTCTAGCAAGTAGTCGGCGATCTTGCAAAGTGGGTCGGCTGGGAGATCGGACCAGCTCCTCTTCATTCGGCTGCTAGCCATGGATTACATGCATGAATGTTTTGATCGAGGAAGAAACAAGAACATGGTGAGATGAGGAGAAGATACGAGGGAGACGAAGCGGAACTGCCACTGTGAGGAGACGAGGAGAAGAGGGAGAAGAAGCAGAACTGCCACTTCAAGTTTGGATCGATGGGCTTTTTTCGGAACTAGCGTGTGAACTAGCCATGCACTACATGCAAGTTTTGATCAAACAGACTGACATGTCGAACCGGCTAAAAATCACCCCTAGATTCCGTGAAGTGCTACCGTGCATAGTGTGCTGACAAGTGGGGTTGAGGCACGGAGGAGACGGTCGATGCAGAACAAAGTGTCGAACATGTTCCGTGATGAAATCCATGACAAATTTGGCACCAGACGAAATGGCAAACTGGGTTTTAGTGTCTGGGATGAAATCTGCGACGAATTTTCCACGACGAAACCAAGGAATGTCATGGATAACTGGGCTAGAGGGGCTTGGAGCTTGTTATGATGAACCATTCTAGAACGTCAGGGATCTGCGACGTTTTTAGGTCACGTCATAAAAACGTCACGGATCATACAGATTCTTGTAGTGATGCCAACATTGCATGGGCTATGGACCTCTCTTGGTTGGCTAGAAAAACCATCCTAAACTTGTGGTTGTCTGACTCAACACTTGGCCAACATGATCCCACAGAGTTGATACATCTAAGTATAAGAGTGCTATGCCAAGCCATGACACAAACTTGTGGCAGATGTGGGCCCATGCCAACATTGCATAGGATCTAGAACTATATTATCTGTTTAGACACACCTTCATCAACTTGTGGTTGTATGAGTCATCACTTGGACAACGTGATCCTACCTAGTTGATATATCTAAGTATAACATTGCTATGCAAAAGACATGACAAGACACTTTGTGGGAAATGTGGACCCATGCCAACATTGCATCCTAAACTTGTGGTTGTCTGTCTCAACACTTGGTGAACATGATCCCACCTAGTTGCTGGGCTATAGAACTCTTTGGGCTGTCTAGAAACACCTTCATCAACTTGTGGTAGTATGAGTCATCACTTGGATACCATGATCCTACCTAGTTGATAGAGGTTAGTATAACACTGCTATGCCAAGACATGATGAGACACTTTGTGGCAAGTATGGGCCCATTCCAACATTGCATGTGCTATAGACCTATCTGGGCTAGCTAGAAACTCCTTCATCGACTTGTGGTTCTCTTCCTCAGCACTTGGCCAACATGATCCTACCTAGTTGCTACATCTAAGTACGAGAGTGCTATGCAAAGCCATGACACACATGTGTGGCAGAGATGGGCCCATGCCAACATTGCATGGGCTATAGACATCTCTAAGCTGTCTAGAAACACCTTCATCAACTTGTGGTTGTATGAGTCATCACTTGGATAACATGATCCTACCTAGTTGATAGATCTTAGTATAACATTGTTATGCCAAGACATGATGAGACAGTTTGTGGCAAATGTGGACCCATGCCAACACTGCATGGGCTATAGACCTATCTGGGGTGGCTAGAAACTCTCTCATCAACTTGTGGTTATGTGCCACAACACTTGGCCAACATGGTGAAGGTTTCACTATTTCTTAAAAAATGAATTTATGGTGCCCCTTTAAAAGTTAGGTCAAAACCGCGTTAGGTACAATCACCAAATATGGATGAATCATGCTGACCTAGCACCACAACCATGATGAAACATCACCTTGTGCACCTTAGTATGAATTTTGAAAAAATAAATGAGGTGCCAGTCATGTAGACATAGCTTAAATTTTCTAAAATTTGACTAGTTTGACCAAAAATTGACCTAGGGAAAATGTGGTTCAAACTTTCATATCACATTGACAACATTGGTCATTTGTGCACCAAACAACAACATCTACTTCACCATGTTGTTACTAGACACTTTTGTATTGCATATTTTGTGCTTCCTTCACAAAAATTAGCATAATTTGCCATCTTAAAATGAATAATGGTATTTTTTCATAACTGGTGAGAACCTACAAAATAAAATATGCGTGCCATGCCAAGACACACATCCCAGCTAAATTTGAGATCAATCAGACAAAGTTTGACATGGAAAAGGCCACTCCCTAGCTGATTTGGGTAGTAAGCCCTAGATCTCACACTTGAAACCAAGTGTGTGAGAAGAATCTTCTGAATTATGCAACATACTGCTAGTTTCATATATTTTTTGTGTGAACTATGGCATAACCTAAGACACACGATGAAGGTTTCAGTATTTTTTGAATTTATGATGCCCTTTCAAAGTTAGGTCAAAACCGCGACGGGTACAATAACCAAATATGGATGAATCATGCTGACCTAGCACCAAATCCATCATGAAACATCATCCTATGCACCTTAATAAATGAGGTTCCAATCATGTAGTTGTAGTTCCAATTTCCTAAAATTTGGCCAGTTTGACCAAAATTTGACTTGGAGAATCTCTCGATGTCTTCTATGTCTCCCTAGGGGGTTGGATCTTCTATGCCTGCCTAGGCAAAACCCATCCATCTAGATGTACTAGTACATAGGTCACCTAAAATGTTTAACGTTTATAAAAAAGAAAAAGAAGAAACGTATACCAATTTAAAACAAAACGAATCCATGTAAGCGATCCTTTTAGTCAGGAAGGTCAATAGGGAGAGAAGCTCGAAGAACTGATCGAGCATCTTATATAAGCTGGTATGAATCCCCTTGGACTAGCGAGGTCAGACTAAAACTTCCACCGGCAACGGCTGATAGATATGTGACGCATTACAGGCCAAAATTCGGCCGGCCCGTGCGATAAGCACTCCGTCTGATGAACTATTTCTTTGTAGGAGTCGTACCATAGGATCGTGTAGCACAGGCTGGCCCATTTGCGGTCTTAGCGGACAGATGATGTATTTTCTTTCTATTTAGTTCAAAAATAACTAATGTTTTCCAAAATTTTGAACTTCGGTTTTTTTGAAACAAATTACATATTTTGCATACGTACCTTTCTGATAGCATGTTGAAAAAGTTTGGATTAATTTGGTGATGGTCGAAAAAATAGCAAACTTAGAAACAGAGCGTTTAGTCTAACTTGAGCCACTTTTCCTAGTAATGTGATTTTTCTGACCTTCACGAAATAATTTGAATTTTTTAGACATGCTAACATACGCAACCTAAGACACATGGTGAAGGTTTCACCTTTTTTTATTTGTTTCGAATGTTTGGTGCCCCTTCCAAACTTAGGTCAAAACCGCCGGGGTGCAATCGCCGAATATGGATGAATAATGCTGACCTAGCACCACATCCAAGATGCAACATCATCTTGTGCACCTTAGTATGAATTTTGAAAACATAAATGAGGTGCCAATCATGTAGCTATAACTCACATTTTCTAAAATTTGACCAGTTTGACATAGACTTGGAAAAAATGTGGTTCAAACTTGCATATGCTATTCACAATAGTGGTCATTTGTGCACCAAATAACCCCATATACTTCACCGTGTTGTTACTAGAGCACTTGGACAACATGATCCCACCAAGTTGAGACATCTAAGTATTAGAGTGTTATGCAAAGCCATGACACACAATTGGGGCAGATGTGGGCCCATGCCAACATTTCATGGGATCTATACCTATATTAGCTGTCTAAAAACACCTTCATCAACTTGTGGTTGTATGAGTCATCACTTGGACAACATAATCCTACCTAGTTGATATATCTAAGTATAACACTACTATGCAAAGACATGATGAGACACTTTGTGGAAAATGTGGGGCCATGCCAACATTGCATTGGATATAAACCTCTCTTGGTTGGCTAGAAACACCATCATCAACTTAGTTCTTTTGTAAGTCAACACTAGGCAAAACATGATCCAAACTATTTGCTACATCTAAGTTTGAGAGTGCTATGCAAAACCATGACACACACCTGTGGCAGTTGTGGGCCCACGCCAATATTTCATGCGATCTAGACCTTTCTTAGCTGTCTAGAAACACCTTCATCAACTTGTGGTTGTATGAGTCATCACTTGGACAACACAATCCTACCTAGTTGATAAATTTAAGGATAACACTACTATGCAAAGACATGATGAGACACTTTGTAGAAAATGTGGGCCCATGGCAATATTGCATAGGCTATAAACCTCTCTTGGTTGGCTAGAAACACCATCATCAACTTAGTTGTTTTGTGAGTTAACAGTTGGCAAAACATGATCCCACCTAGTTGCTACATCTAAGTTTGATAGTGATATGCAAAGCCATGACATAGACTTGTGGCAGATGTTGGCCCATGCCAACATTTCATGGGATCTAGACCTATCTTATCTATCTAGAAACACCTTCATAAACTTGTGGTTGTATGAGTCATCACCTGGACAACATAATCCTACCTAGTTGATAGATCTAAGTATAAGACTGTTATGCCAAGACATGATGAGACACTTTGTGGTAAATTTGGGCCCATGCCAACATTGCATGGGCTATATACCTCTCTTGTTGGCTAGAAACACAATCATTAACTTGTGGTTGTCTGACTCAACACTTGGCCAACTTGATCCCACCCAATTGATACATCTAAGTATAAGAGTGCTATGCCAAGCCACGACAGAAACAGTTGGCAGATGTGGGCCCATACCAACATTACATGGGATCTAGAACTATATTATCTGTTTAGCCACACCTTCATCAACTTGTGGTTGTATGAGTCATCACTTGGACAACATGATCCTACCTAGTTGATAGATCTAAGTATAACATTACTATGCAAAAGACATGATGAGACACTTTGTGGCAAATGTGGGCCCATACCAACATTACATGGTCCATAGACCTATCTTGGTTGTCTAGAAACATCATCATCAACTTGTGGTTGTATGACTCAACACTTGGCCAACATGATCCCACCTAGGTTATACATCTAAGTATAAGAGTGTTATGCCAAGCCATGACACAAACTTTGTGGCATATGTGGGCCCATGCCAACATTGCATGGGATCTAGCTCATATATCTATCTACAAATCCCCTTCATAAACTTGTGGTTGTATCATTCATCACTTGGATAACATGATCCTACCTAGTCAATAGATCTAAGTATAAGACTATTATGCCAAGACATGATGAGACACTTTGTGGCAAATTTGGGCCCATGCCAACATTGCATGGGCTATATACCTATCTTGTTGGCTAGAAACATAATCATCAACTTGTGGTTGTCTGACTCAACACTTGGCCAACCTGATCCCACCTAGTAGATACATCTAAGTATAAGAGTGCTATGCCAAGCCATGACACAAACAGTTGGCAGATGTGGGCCCATGCCAACATTGCATGGGATCTAGAACTATATTATCTATTTAGACACACCTTTGTCAACTTGTGGTTGTCTGATTCATCACTTGGACAACATGATCCTACCTAGTTGATAGATCTAAGTATAACATTGCTATGCAAAAGACATAATGAGACTCTTTGTGGCAAATGTAGGCCCATGCCAACATTGCATGGTCCATAGACCTATCTTGGTTGTTTAGAAACACCATCATCAACTTGTGGTTGTCTGACTCAACACTTGGCCAACATGATCCCACCTAGTTGATACATATAAGTATAAGAGTGCTATGCCAAGCCATGACACAAACTTTGTGGCAGATGTGGGCCCATGCCAACATTGCATGGGATCTAGCTCATATATCAATCTACAAATCCCCTTCATCAACTTGTGGTTGTATCATTCATCACTTGGATAACATGATCCTACCTAGTGGATAGATCTAAGTATAACACTATTATGCCAAGACATGATGAGACACTTTGTGGCAAATTTGGGCCCATGCCAACATTGCATGGGCTATATACCTATCTTGTTGGCTAGAAACATAATCATCAACTTGTGGTTGTCTGACTCAACACTTGGCCAACCTGATCCCACCTAGTAGATACATCTAAGTATAAGAGTGCTATGCCAAGCCATGACACAAACAGTTGGCAGATGTGGGCCCATGCCAACATTGCATGGGATCTAGAACTATATTATCTATTTAGACACACATTTGTCAACTTAATGGTTGTCTGATTCATCACTTGGACAACATGATCCTACCTAGTTGATAGATCTAAGTATAACATTGCTATGCAAAATACATGATGAGACACTTTGTGGCAAAAGTGGGCCCATGCCAACATTGCATGGTCCATAGACCTATCTTGGTTATTTAGAAACACCATCATCAACTTATGGTTGTCTCACTCAACACTTGGCCAACATGATCCCACCTAGTTCATACATCTAAGTATAAGAGTGTTATGCCAAGCCATGACACAAACTTTGTGGCATATGTGGGCCCATGCCAACATTGCATGGGATCTATCTCATATATCTATCTCCAAAACCCCTTCATCAACTTGTGGTTGTACGAGTCATCACTTGGATACATGATCGTACCTAGTTGATAGATCTAAGTATAAGAATGTTATGCCAAGAAATGATGAGACACTTTGTGGCAAATGTGGGCCCATGCCAACATTGCATGGGTTATAAACCTCTCTTGTTGGCTAGAAACACAATCATCAACTTGTGGTTGTCTGACTCAACACTTGGCCAACTTGATCCCACCCAGTTGATACATCTAAGTATAAGAGTGCTATGCCAAGCCATGACATAAACTAGTGGCAGATGTGGGCCCATGCCAATATTACATGGGATATTAGGGATATTAAAACTGAGTCAAAAATGAGACCTCCCACAAACTAGGCAGTTTTGGCCATCCGATTGCGCCCCCACGTCGTTCTGGCCGTTGGATGATCCTCATCTCCCGCGTGGGCCGAATTATCCCTTAGGGACGCTTCTCTGGACATCAAAAAGCTTTTCTATGCTTAATTGGGTTGGAATGTCTATCTATTTCGACCCACTCTACTCCACCTTTCGACAACCGGTTCTCCTCGTACGGAATTTTTTTTGAAGAGAACACATGCAGCAGCAGACTCCAATGGAAACCAGGTCTCCTTGCTCATACGGAACCACTAGAAAAAAATTGAAGAGGACACACGATGTGGCGGCAAACTCCAATGTAAATTCAACCACCCAGACAAGACACACACCTCCCGATCGATTGGACCACAGGATGAAATCTAGACCGGGCATGCAGCAGACTCCAATCGAGATTCGACCGATCGAGACCAGATGCACACCTCTCAATCCGTTCGAACGCAGGCCAGAATTTGGAGCGGCCATCGACCTGTCCTGCAGATGTGATACAGATCCTTCCCTCGCCTCCCCATTCATCGCGACCTGATGTGCTGGTCTTAATTGATCTTTATGATCGTGTTATTTTTTCAATTCTTGCAAATACCTAATGGCAGTCATGGTGCACAAATTGACGGTGGCAGATGATTATGGTGATGGGTTCGTAGCATGGAAAACAAAAAATTTCTACCGCAAGAACGAACAAAACCCAGATCTAATCTAGATAAAAGCCAAGATCTACTCTATTAGACATGAGCAACGAGATAGATAGGAACTAACCCTCGTAGATCCAAAAGCGTTAACGAGATTAGATCTCGTGGTTGATGTAGTCGATCACTTGCCGATCCAAAGATCGTGTGGATGATCCTTCCGGCGTCGTGTTCCGGTAGCGCTCCCGCAGTCGGTCAAGTTGACGATCCTTCCGGTCCCGCGTTTCGGCAGCGCTTCCGCAGTCGGTCACAAGTGCGGAGTCGAAGCAGACCTTCCTCTCCCCGTTCCAGCGAGCAGCGGAGGTAGTAGATCTTCTCTACGGAATCCCAGCAGCACGACGGCGTGGTGGTGGTGGAGTAGAGAATTCTGCAGGGCTTCGCCTATGCCTGTGCAGAAGAAAGGTGGAGGAGAGAGGCGGCAGAGATTGGGAGTTATAGGAGCAGGGCTGGAGGGGGCGCCCCTGCCCTTCTATTTAAGGGGGGAGGCGCGCCTGGGGAGGGGGAGTCCTAGTAGGACTCCCCTCCTATGGCCGACGGTGGGAAGGGGGGAGGAGTCCTCCTCCCCCATGAATCCGTGTCTTGCCCCACTAGGTTTCCTTTGACCCTTTCTTGGTTTTCAAGCAAACTCCAAGAAATCCTCTAGAACCTTCCAGAACATTCCGAAACCTTCTAGAATCTCCATACAAACACTCCGGAACATTTCCTAACTTAGAAAATGATCCCCAATATATGAATCTTATTCTCCGGACCATTCCGGATCTCCTCGTGATGTCCCGGATCCATTCCGAGACTCCGAACAACATTCGGTCTCCAACGCACATTCCATATCTACTTAAAACAACTTCGAACCTTAAGTGTGTCACCCTACGGTTCGTGAATATGCAGACATGACAGAGACACATCTCCTATCAATAACCATCAGCGGGACCTGGAGATCCATAATGGCTCCCACATACTCAACGATGACTTCGCGATCGATTGAACCATTTACATACGAAACTAATTCCCTTTGTCTCGCGATACTATACTTATCCGAGGTTTGATCGTCGGTATCTCCATACCTAGTTCTACATCGTTATTGATAAGTACTCTTTACTCGTTCCGTGATATGTCATCCCTTGTGACCTAGTCACATGCTTGCAAGCTAACTAGATGACATTCCACCGAGAGGGCCCAGAGCATATCTATCCGTCATATGGATGGACAAATCCCAATCTTGGTTCATGCGCTTCAACACATACTTTCAGAATACCCAATGACACTTTTATAACCACCCAGTTACGAAGCGGCGTTTGATGTCATCAAAGTATCCATCCGGTGATGGTGATTAACATAACCTCATGGTCAAAGGAATAGGTTACTATGTATTTGAAAGCTTACAGCAATACGAACTTAATGACTTGATCTTATGCTACGCTTACTATGGGTGTGTGTCCATCACATCATTCTCCTAATGACATAACCTTGTTATTAATCACATCCTAATGTCCATGATCAGGAAACCATGATCATCAATTAATCAACAAGCTAGTTCAACAAGAGGCTTACTAGGGACTCTCTTATGTTTACAAAACACACATGTATTAGTGTTTCCTAATAATACAATTATAGCATGGGATGTAAACATTCATCATAAACACAAAGATATAATAATAATCACTTTTATTATTGCCTCTTGGGCATATCTCCAACAGTCTCCCACTTGCACTAGAGTCAATAATCTAGATTACATGGTAATATACCGAACACCCATGGCGTTCTGGTGTTGGTCATGCTTTTCCCTAGGGAGAGGTTTAGTCAACGGATCTGCCACATTCAGATCAGTGTGTTCTTTGCAAATCTTTATGTCACCATCTCGGACATACTCGCGAATAGCGTGGAAACGTAGCTTGATGTGCTTCAGCTTGCTATGTGACCTTGGATCCTGTGCATTAGCTATGGCACCTGTGTTGTCACAGTAGATGGCCATCGGGTCCAACGCACTGGGAACCACGCCAAGTTCAGTAATGAATTCCTTCATCCAAACGGCTTCTTGTGCAGCCTCCGAAGCAGCTATGTATTCCGATTCAGTTGAAGATTTCGCCACAACGCTTTGCTTCTCACTCCTCCAGCTCACTGCAGCACCATTCAAAATAAATACGTATCCCGACTGTGACTTTGAGTCATCCGGATCGGTGTTCCAACTAGCATCAGTGTAACCGTTTACAACAAGTTGTTCATCACCTCCATAAGAAAGAACAATATCCTTAGTCCTATTTAGGTACTTTAGGATATCCTTGACCGCTGTCCAGTGCTCCATTCAGGATCACTTTCATATCTGCTAGTCAAACTAATAGCATGTGCTATGTCCGGTCTTGTACACAGCATCGCATACATGATAGAACCTATGGCTGAGGCATAGGGACTATTATTCATTTTCACTCTATCTTCTGCCGTAGCTGGACTTTGAGTTTTACTCAAGGTCTTACCTGACAACATGGGCACGAACCCTTTCTTGCTATCTTCCATTCTAAACTTCTTTAGGACTTTGTCCAAGTATGTACTTTGTGAAAGCGCTATTAGGCGTCTTGATCTATCTCTATAAATCTTGATGCCTAGAATGTATGCTGCTTCACCAAGATCCTTCATTGAAAAACTATTATTCAAATAGGTTTTGACGCTATTAAGAAGTTCTATATCATTCCCAATCAACAATATGTCATCTACATATAGTACTAGGAACGCTACAGAGCTCCCACTCACTTTCTTGTAAATACAAGCTTCTCCATAAGTTTTATAGACGGTAACATTACCATCAGCATCTGTTTTTCTCTTGAAAATCCATTTGTTCTCGACAGCCTTATGGCCATCCAGTAAGTCCACCAAAGTCCACACTTGGTTTTCGTACATGGATCCCATTTCGGATTTCATGGCTTCTAGCCATTTGTCGGAATCTGGGCTCACCATAGCTTCTTCATACGTCGCAGGGTCATCAGTGTTGTCAACCAAAATGACGTTCAAGGCAGAGTCATACCAATCAGGAGTGGTACGAACCCTTGTTGACCTGCGAGGTTCAGCAGTAACTTCATTCGAAGTTTCATGATCATTATCATTAGCTTCCTCTCCAATTGGTGCAGGCGGCACAAAAACATCTTCCGGTGCTGCGCTACTCTCAAATCCGAGAGAAGGTTCAACAACCCCATCGAGTTCTACTTTCCTTCTAGTCACCTCCTTCGAGAGAAACTCCTTCTCAAGAAAGGATCCATTCTTTGCAACGAAAGCTTTGCCTTCGGATCTATGATAGAAGGTATACCCAATTGTTTCTTTAGGGTATCCTATGAAGACGCATTTCTCCGCTTTGGGTTCTAGCTTATCAGGTTATAACTTCTTTACATATGCCTCGCAACCCCAAACTTTAAGGAACGACAACTTAGGTTTCTTACCAAACCACAATTCGTCCGGTGTCGTTTCAACGGATTTAGATGGCGCCCTATTTAAAGTGAATGCGGCAATCTCTAATGCATAGCCCCAAAATGATAACGGTAAATCTGTAAGAGACATCATAGATCGGACCATATCTAAGAGAGTTCGATTACGGCGTTCGGACACACCATTACGCTGTGGTGTTCCCGGCGGTGTCAACTGTGAAAGTATTCCACATTTCTTTAAATGCATGCCAAACTCATAACTCAGATATTCACCTCCACGGTCAGAACGCAGAAATTTAATCTTCTTGTTACGATGATTTTCCACTTCACTTTGAAATTCCTTAAACTTCTCGAAAGTTTCGGACTTATGTTTCATAAAGTAGACATACCCATATCTACTCAAGTCATCCGTGAAAGTGAGAACATAACGATATCCACCACACGATGCTACACTCATTGGACCGCACACATCGGTATGTATTATTTCCAATAAGTCTGTAGCTCGCTCCATTATTCCAGAGAATGGAGTCTTAGTCATTTTTCCCATTAGACATGCTTCGCATCTTTCAAGTGATACAAAATCAAGTGATTCAAGAAGTCCATCAGAATGGAGTTTCTTCATACGCTTCACTCCAATGTGACCAAGATGACAGTGCCACATGTATGTAGAATTATTATTCAATTTTATTCGTTTAGCATCTATGTTGTGAACATGTGTATCACTACTATCGAGATTCAGTAAGAATAAACCATTCATCTCAGGTGCATTACCATAAAAGATATTACTCATATAAATCGAACAACCTTTATTCTCGGACTTAAAAGAGTAACCGCCTCGCAATAAACAGGATCCAGATATAATGTTCATGCTTAACGCAGGCACCAAATAACAATTATTCAAATTTAAAACTAATCCCGAAGGTAGATGTAGAGGGAGCGTGCCGACGGCGATCACATCAACCTTGGAGCCATTTCCAACGCGCATCGTCACCTCGTCTCTTGCCAGTCTTCGCTTATTCCGTAGCTCCTGTTTCGAGTTACAAATATGAGCAACCGAACCAGTATCAAATACCCAGGCACTACTACGATTACTAGTAAGATACACATCTATAACACATATATCAAATATACCTTTCTTCTTGATGTTGCCGTTCTTCAGATCCGCAAGGTACTTGGGGCAGTTACGCTTCCAGTGACCAACACCCTTGTAGTAGAAGCACTCAGTTTCAGGCTTAGGACCAGCCTTGGGCTTCTTAGTAGGTGCGGCAGCTTTCTTGCCGTCCTTCTTGAAGTTGCCCTTGTTCTTAGGCTTGCCCCGTTTCTTGAAATTGGTGGTCTTATTGACCATCAACACTTGGTGCTCCTTCTTGATCTCCACTTCAGCAATTTTCAGCATGGACGACAGTTCAGGCAACGTCTTGTTCATGCAGTGCATGTTGTAGTTCATCACAAAGTTCTTGTAACTTGGTGGCAGTGATTGAAGGAGATGGTGAATCCCCAATTCATTAGGAATCGATATTCCCAACTCTTGGAGCTTCTTAGCGTACCCAGACATGGTGAGCACGTGCTCGCTAACGGAGCTTCCCTCTTCCATCTTACAGTTAAAGAATTTTTCGGAGGCCTCATAGCTCTCCGTGGCCGCGCGAGTCTCAAAAATTAGCCTGAGCTCCTTAATGATCTCGAACGGATCGTGGTGCTCAAAACGCTTCTGGAGCTCCGATTCTAAACCGTACAGGATGGCACACTGAACTGTGGAGTAATGATTTTTCCGAGTGGCGAAAACATTCTTTTCGTCATCGGTGGCATTATCTGCAGGTGGGTCACCCAGCGGTGCATCGAGCACATAGGTCAACTAACCAGCCCTGAGGACGATCTTCAGTCCACGAAACCAGTCTGTGAAATTGCTTCCATTTTTCTTAAGCTTTTCTTTCTCTAGGAACGCATTGAAATTGATGGAGGGGGTCACCATAATCTACAACAATTTGCAAGTAGTTTAGACTAAGTTTATGACAAATTGAGTTCAAATTTAATTATTAAACTAACTAGGTGAACTCCCACTCAAAACAACATCCCTCACATTGTCTTAGTGATTACACGAACCAAGTCCACTACACCAAGTCCGATCTTCACGAGAGAAGATGTAGTTTTATCGGCGAACAATCTTCATATTCATCATATCATTTATATGACCCATGCTCTACCTTTCGGTATTCCATGTTTCGAGACCATGTCTGTACATGCTAGGCTCGTCAAGATAACCTTAGTTTCCGCATGTGCAAATCTGGCTTGCACCCGTTGTATGCACGCGTAGAATCTATCACATCCGATCATCACGAGATGCTTTGAAACGACGAGTCTTAGCAATGGTGCCAACTAAGGTTGAACACTTTATTACTTGATATTTAGTGAGAGGGATCATCTTATAATGCTACCGTCGCGATCTAAGCAATACAAGATGCATAAAGGATTAACATCATAGGCAATTCATAATTAGTGTGATATGATATGGCCTTTTCTTCTTGCGCCTTTGATCTCCATCTCCAAAGCACAAACATGATCTCCATCATCACCAGCATTGCGTCAAGGTCAGTGGCGCCGTTTCATGGTTGTCCATCATCACCAGCAACTATTACAACTACTTGGAATAAAGCTATTACAAGATGAATAGACACGCAGGTCTTAACAGAATTAAAGACAACCATTAGACTCCTACCGGTTGCCATATTACAACAAGGATCATTGCATACATCAAATACAATCACAATCCCATGATGGCCATATCACATCACAAAAACCCCTGCAAAAACAAGTTAGACGCCTCTAATTTTCTTTGCATGTTTTACGTGGTTTGGGGCTTTCGCACAAGACCGATCTTACCTACGAACAAGGACCACAACGTTGATATAAGCGTTGTCAAGATGCTCATTGTAAATTGAATCTTAACTATGGTGGGAGAGACAGACACCCGCAAAGCCACTTGTGCAAAGCAAGTTGCACGTCAAGCGTGGAGCAAGTCTCATGTGCGATGACATGTAATGTTAGCCCGAGCCGCTTCATCCCACCATGCCGCAAGATGCAAAGTACACGCTAAGACACCGACAACAAAAGCATCAACGCCCACAAAAACATTGTGTTCTACTCGTGCAACAGATCTACGCATATACGGCTCTGATACCACTGATGGGTTCGTAGCATGGAAAACAAAAAATTTCTACCGCAAGAACGAACAAAACCCAGATCTAATCTAGATAAAAGCCAAGATCTACTCTATTAGACATGAGCAACGAGATAGATAGGAACTAACCCTCATAGATCCAAAAGCGTTAACGAGATTAGATCTCGTGGTTGATGTAGTCGATCACTTGCCGATCCCAAGATCGTGTGGATGATCCTTCCGGCGTCGTGTTCCGGCAGCGCTCCCGCAGTCGGTCAAGTTGACGATCCTTCCGGTGTCGCGTTTCGGCAGCGCTTCCATAGTCGGTCACAAGTGCGGAGTCGAAGCAGACCTTCCTCTCCCTATTCCAGCGAGCAGCGGAGGTAGTAGATCTTCTCTACGGAATCCCAGTAGCACGACGGCGTGGTGGTGGTGGTGGAGTAGAGAATTCTGCAAGGCTTCGCCTATGCCTGTGCAGAAGAAAGGTGGAGGAGAGAGGCGGTAGAGATTGGGAGTTATAGGAGCAGGGCTGGAGGGGGCGCCCCTGCCCTTCTATTTAAGGGGGGAGGCGCGCCTGGGGAGGGGGAGTCCTAGTAGGACTCCCCTCCTATGGCCGACGGTGGGAAGGGGGGAGGAGTCCTCCTCCCCCATGAATCCGTGTCTTGCCCCTCTAGGTTTCCTTTGACCCTTTCTTGGTTTTCAAGCAAACTCCAAGAAATCCTCTAGAACCTTCCAGAACATTCCGAAACCTTCTAGAATCTCCATACAAACACTCTGGAACATTTCCTAACTTAGAAAATGATCCCCAATATATGAATCTTATTCTCCGGACCATTCCGGATCTCCTCGTGATGTCCCGGATCCATTCCGAGACTCCGAACAACATTCGGTCTCCAACGCACATTCCATATCTACTTAAAACAACTTCGAACCTTAAGTGTGTCACCCTACGGTTCGTGAATATGCAGACATGACAGAGACACATCTCCTATCAATAACCATCAGCGGGACCTGGAGATCCATAATGGCTCCCACATACTCAACGATGACTTCGCGATCGATTGAACCATTTACATACGAAACTAATTCCCTTTGTCTCGCGATACTATACTTATCCGAGGTTTGATCGTCGGTATCTCCATACCTAGTTCTACATCGTTACTAATAAGTACTCTTTACTCGTTCCGTGATATGTCATCCCTTGTGACCTAGTCACATGCTTGCAAGCTAACTAGATGACCTTCCACCGAGAGGGCCCAGAGCATATCTATCCGTCATATGGATGGACAAATCCTAATCTTGGTTCATGCGCTTCAACACATACTTTCAGAATACCCAATGACACTTTTATAACCACCCAGTTACAAAGCGGCGTTTGATGTCATCAAAGTATCCATCCGGTGATGGTGATTAACATAACCTCATGGTCGAAGGAATAGGTTACTATGTATTTGAAAGCTTACAGCAATACGAACTTAATGACTTGATCTTATGCTACGCTTACTATGGGTGTGTGTCCATCACATCATTCTCCTAATGACATAACCTTGTTATTAATCACATCCTAATGTCCATGATCAGGAAACCATGATCATCAATTAATCAACAAGCTAGTTCAACAATAGGCTTACTAGGGACTCTCTTATGTTTACAAAACACACATGTATTAGTGTTTCCTAATAATACAATTATAGCATGGGATGTAAACATTCATCATAAACACAAAGATATAATAATAATCACTTTTATTATTGCCTCTTGGGCATATCTCCAACATATGGTACGTTACTACACCGCCTACATGTCCTATAAAATCTCTTGCCTCAGTTTATGCCCATGCTACTCCCACTCGATAGCAGATTCCAGGTCTAATGGTGGTCTGATTGGTTGATTCTATTTCCAAACGAAATACCCATCTTCTTCAGATAAAATTTGTCATCTTTTCTAAATCAGAAATATATTTCTCTGTAGGTTCTGTTTGTTCTAGCTCAGCTGCTTGCATTCTATGAATGTGGCTCCTCCTAAAAAGTGACATGCTTCTATTACTTCCTTCATGCTATTTAAATCTATCCTCATTTTATTTGATGTACTCATATTCACCTTCCAATTTAGAAAATCATGGAATATTTTAGTAGCACGACCCCTTATCAACAGACAAAACACCACGAATCTTGTGTAAGAAAATTATGTGCCTAAAAAAATCTATGGAGCCTGAATAAGAAAGAATATTAACAAAGGAAAACCTACGTAGATAAATACAATACAAATTCTAAGGTATATTTTAATTAAAATAAAGTTTTGCCATTTCATAACTATGAATTTTTCTAATGGATGGGCGCGACAACGCGCGCGACAACGCGCGCCTCCATGATCTAGTAGACCTATATTATCTATCTAGAAAGACCTTCAGCAACCTATGGTTGTATGAGTCATCACTTGGACAACATGTTCCTGCAAGTTGATAGATATAAGTATAACATTGATATGCCAAGACATGATGATACACTTTGTGGCAAATGTAGGACCATGCCAACATTGCATGGGTTATAGACCTCTATTGGTTCGCTAGAAACACCATAATCAATTTATGGTATGTGACTATAGTGACCTCGGATTGATAAAGGTCCTATGTCACTGTGATTAATATGCTAGTTCCTGGATCAATAGCTAGCACTCATAGTCGATGAAATATCATGTAAAACACAAGTCTTTATTACATAAATCGAGTAATCCAGAGTTTATATTATTACAAAAGTAGCGATATAAATATATCTTGGAGTCCCATCAATGCCACAGGCAGGTTGAGTGAAGACCTGCGATCCTCGCGCACCTTTCAACGATGATCTCCAATTCCTACACATTAAACGTGCAGCCAAACGAGTTGGTCAATACTTTGAATGTATTGGAAAATTACACCATGAAGGAAAAGACTTGGTTATTACTACATGCAAGGCTAAGATAAGGCTTTGTGGTTTATTTGCATAAAGCCAATTTTCACTAAGTAAAATAGAAGTAGAGAGAGGATATTTTATCCTACTTTGCCAACTTTTAGTAAGTAAAATAAGGTCGAGTGGTGATACGTCATAAACATATCTATAATTTTTAATGCTCCATGCTTGTTTTATATCAACTATCTTATGTTTTGTTTACATTTTGAGATACTTTTATGCATTTTCTGGAACTAACCTATTAACAAGATGCCAAAGTGCTAGTTGCCTGTTTTCTGCTGTTTTTGGTTTTAGAAAAGCTGGACAAAATATATTCTTGGAATTGGACCGGACAAAAGCCAAAAGTCAATATTTTACCAGAAGACTCACGGAGCCAGAAGAAGAGACGGGAAGGGGCCACGAGGTGGCCACACCACCTGGTGGTGCGGGCCAGCCCAAGCCACGCCAGGGGGTGGTGTGGGCCCCTCGGGCTCCCACCGACCTTGCCTCTTTCGCCTATAAAACCCCCAGGACGAAAACCCTAGATACCAGATCAGATTTCCATGAAAAGTTCCACAACGCTGCCGCCACAGAAGAGGAGATTCAATGGATAGAAGTCTTTGTTCCAGCACCCTGCCAGGACGAGGAAGTGCCCCTGGAGCCATCTCCATCGACTCCACCGCCATCTCCATCGTTGTTGCTGACTCCCATGATGAGGAGGGAGTAGTTCTCTCTCGAGGCTAAGGGCTCTACCGGTAGCTATGTGTTCATCTCTCTCTATGTGTGATCTTATTGAGATCATGAGCTTTGTAATCTATAGATCTATTTTGCTACTCAAGTGCTTTAATGAATCTCTTCTTATCCCCACGTGTGTGAAGTTGATAGTGTGCACACCGTGTGGCAATTTGGCTAAGATTACATAAATACTTGTCATGAGTATAATTTGAGTTGGATGTCTCTATGAGATTGTGGTGTTTGTTGGAACCATCTAGCGCTCAAGGTGAGAGTGAGGGGTTATCTAGATGGGGAATGTGAACTTTAAGGTGTGATGTTATAGCCCTACATCGTCCAACCGGAGAGTAGTTCAGGGTAGTATCATAAAGAGAAGATATTTATATGAGAGTGTCCACTAGTGAAAGTATGATCCCTAGGCCTTATTTATAAGCATTGAAACACCATTTACAATCAGTTCTACTACATGTTTGCTTGCTGCTACTCTGATTTCAGATTGCAATTACCACTTATAATCATCCATATTACTTGTATTTCACTATCTCTTCGTCGAACTAGTGCACCTATACACCTGACAAGTGTATTGGGTGTGTTGGGGACACAAGAGACTTCTTGTATCTTGATTATAGGGTTGCTTGAGAGGGATACCATTGACCACTTCCTCCCTGAGTTGGATAAACCTTCGGTGATCCACTTAAGGCAAACTTGCTGCTGTTCTACAAACCTCTGCACTTGGAGGCCCAACACTGTCTACAAGAATAGAAGCGTGCGTAGACATCAAGCTATATTCTGGCGCCGTTGCCAGGGAGGTAAGGTAAAAGGTACTCACATCCTCAGGCTACTAAGCTATCTTCTAGTACTGTAGCTGGTGTGTGAGTGCTCGAAGTTATTTCCTTTAGATTCTGCAATTATATCTTTTTATTTCTTGTTTTTATTTTCACTAGTTAGGCTTAATGGAAAACAACAGCAAAATTAGAGAGCTTTTTAGTATTTTTCCTAAGGTAGAACATGAATGGTTTGACAAGAAAATTTAAAAACCCGTGGAACTTTCTTTGCATGGTAATAGCAATGTTATTAGAATGAATTTTTTGACACCTTTGGTACTAATGCTATGGAAACGTCTAAACTTGGGGAAGTTAGTTTTTATGAAAATTATCTTTTTAGTTCCCCAACTTTAAAGAAGAAAATTTGCTCTGATGATACTTATATCCCATATGTGGTAATTCTAATGATACTTGTGATATTTTAAATCCACATATTGAAAGTGTCCCTTTTAAAATACCTATGGAAATTGTTGAATGTGTTATGAATAACTATTATTTTGGAGATGGAACTGTCCATCCTGGTGATCATTTACTCTTTATACATGAATTATGCGGATTGTTCAAGTGTGCAGGTATTTCAATGAACCAAGTTAAGAGGAAGCTATTATCTTTATCACTTAAGGGCAAAGCAAGGGAATGGTATAGGCTTCTAGACGATCCTCATCATTTGGAGTGGAAGGAACTTGAATCTCTCTTTTACTCTAAATTTTATCCTCCTCATGAAATTCATAAAGATAGGAATTACATTTATAATTTTCATCCTCATGATGGAGAAAGTATTTCCCAAGCATGGGGGAGATTGAAGACACTAATGCTCAAATGTCCCATTCATGAGCTCCCCGGTAATATTATTATTAATAATTTTTATGCAAGGCTTTTAGGACATTACAAGGACTATCTAGATACCTGTTTAGTGGGATCCTTCACAAGTAAGGAGGTCAAATCTAAGTGGGATCTTCTTGAAACAATTCAAAGCAATACCGAAGATTGGATAACGACAAAGGTAAAGAACCAGGTATAAACTATGAGTATGATTGCATTAAGTCTTTCGCTGAAACTGCTGATTTTCAAGAGCTTAGTGCTAAATATGGTCTTGATCCTCAAATTCTTGTTGATTGTTGTAGAGCCTTTGCTTATCATATTAATTCTCCTAAATAAAAATGGGACATGTATCATGAGCCTTTTAAAGAGACTTGCATGGAAAATGAAATTGTTATTAATGATAGCAATAAACATGCTCAAACTTCTAAAAGTATTATTTCTTATAAGAATGTTAATTTTTGTGGAATACATAGACCTTGTGGAAAGAATCAAATTGAAGAAGAATATTGTATCACCCACAGGAATGAAAAAACTAGAACATGGTATAAGGCTCTAAATGATCTTGGTAAAAAGGTCTGTTCCCTCTATCCTTTTATTCGTGAACTTTGCTTTGAAGTGGGTCATTTCAATTTTCAATGCTTATTCCATAATAATAGCCCTTCTAATCCAATGAGTACTGCAAGTTTGTATTGTGATAACATGATCACTCCTAATCAGCATGGTGAACTTACATTATTTTTGGGGTGTGAAGAATTATCAAGAAAAACTTCTTTGGTAGATATGAATGCTTTTGGTATGAATAACGTCCTGCATGGTTGTCATCTTTATTGTGTTGATAATTGCCACACAAATACTTACATACAAAATATTATAAGAGATGAGATTTTACCAAAATATGACAGGACTAATATGTGTTTTGATCTTATTAATGAAAAGAAGGAATCCTCCAAAGTTTCTTCTATTGTCTCTAACAATAAACCAGGGTATCTGGAGAAGCTTCCTTTCAAGCCTCTCCCTCCTAAAGAGAAGAAGAAAAAGAATAAGAGGAGGAGTAAAAGGAGGGAGGAAACGGTATTTTCCCCTAAGCATGTTGCTCCTATTATAGTTTTTGATGAGTCTGAACTCGATGATGTTCCTATGCCTATTACCTATAGTAGTGATCATGATTGGGAAAAGCACACTACTTTTGATATTGAAAATATCTTTGGTACCAATTCTGAAAACAATGATATTAATAATTGATGTACTATTAGTGCTATCCATGTTCCTTCCAATGATGATATGTTTATAAACGAACACACTTTGGAAGATAGCTATTCTATTACTTATGATGATACCATACCTCCAATATATGATGATTATAATAATGAATATGATATTTTTAGTCCACCTACTATTGAGGAGAAAATTAATTATGATTACAATATGCCTCCTATATTTGATGATTATGGTGATGAGAATAATAATGATAGCTATTTTGTTGAATTTGCTCCCACTAAAATTAATAAGAATGATTATGTTTATGTGGGGAGTATTAATTCTTCTATGCATGTGGATCATGATAAGAATGTTTTATGTGAAAGTTATATTGTTAATTTTATTCATGATGCTACTGAAAGTTATTATGAGAGAGGGAAACATGGTTTTATGTGTCTCAACAATATTAAGTTTCTCCTCTTTATGTTGAAAATTTTGAAGTTGCACTTGTTTTGCTTTCCTATGCTTGTTGCTTTGTGCTTTCATGACTTGTTTCTTTATAAGATTAATTTTCATAGGAAGTGGTTTAGACTTAAATTTGTTCCATATTTGCTTTTTGATACTCTTTTTTACTTCAATTCATATTTCTTATGTGAGAATCATCGAAATTATCATGCCTATCTTAATGGCTATAAAGAAAGAGCTTTCAGGAGACAACCCATTATATTTTTACGTTCAGTTTATTTTTGTTCTGTTGAGTCTTGGAAGTTATTGCCTCTGTAATAATCTCTCCTTATCCTTTTTGTTTGGTTTTTGTGCCAAGAATAACCTCTAATGAGAGGGAAGTAAGATATGGGGAAGTTACTGTCCCGAAAGAGATTTCTGTGCGCCACTGTAAAAACAATCGCGAAAAATCTCAGTACATCGAATTGAGCTGTAATTTTTTGTGCTTCTGACATAGGTTGTTATCTAACTTTAGTTAGTTTATCACTTTTCGATTTGAGCAACAGAAGGTCTTCGAAAAAATGGGTTTTTACCTGCTGGTCTGTTTTGACAGATTTCTGCCATTATTTGCGTTTGCCTCTTAATCTCTTTCTCTTTGAGTTCTCCTTGATCATTTGAACTTTTAAAAGGAATTGCTACAGTATATTGTGTTTTAATGGAAGTTTTACTTGTGTTGAAACTGAACCTAAAGACTTATTATCTTAAGTGCACTAATGTTGCTAATGAAGATTGTGTGAAGTTTTGTCTGAAGGAAATATTAAAGTATAGGGAAGAACAATGTGATAAGATGAAGTATGGACAAAAGCTCAAGCTTGGGGATGCCACCCGTGTTACCCCAAGAAATATTCAAGAAGTACAAGCGTTAAAGCTTGGGGATGCCTGATACATTTCAAATGTATCTATAATTTTTGATGTTCCATGCTTAGTTTTATCCACTTTCTTGTATTTTGTCCACACTTTTGATTATTTTTCATATGATTTCTTGGACTAACCTATTAACAAGAGCCACAGTGCCAGCTGCCTGTTTTCTACTGTTTTTGGTTCCAGGAAAGTCAGAAAATGAATATTCTCGGAATTGGACGGGACAAAAGTCAAAGTGCCTATTTTTCCGGAAGTCATCAGATGCTAGAATACGAGACGGAGAGGGGCCAGAGGCCGGCCACACCACCTGGCCGCGCGACCAGGCTTGGCACGTGCCAGGGGGTGGTGTGGTGGCCCCTGGCACCCCCTCGGCCTCCCCTTCCGCCTATAAGATGCCCTCGGGATGGAATCCCTAAGTGCCTAATCAAAAATCCACGAAAGATTCTGTAGCCGCCATCATCTCCATCCCTAGATCGGGAGGGATCTGAAGCTCTTCCCGGCACCCTGCTGGAGAGGGGAATTCACCCTAGAGGACTTCTTCATCACCATGCAAGCCTCCGGTGTGATGTGTGAGTAGTTCATCCTTGGACTACGGATCCATGTAGTAGCTAGATGGCTGGTTCTCCTCCTTTGTGCTTTCACTTCTAGATCTTGTGAGCTCTGTTCATGATCAAGATCATCTATTTGTAATTCTACATGTTGTGTTTGCGGGGATCCGAGGGATATTGAGATGCTATTTCAGATTAATTATTGATTCTATCATGTCTTTGTTATTTGTGATCTTGCATGCTTTCCGTTGTTAGTAGCTATCTTGGCCAAGTAGATGCTAGCAACTCCAAGATTTAGTATTTATGCTCGATAGTGGGTTCATGCCTCTGGTAATCTGGGGAAGTGACAGAAATCTCTAAGGTACTAGATGTGCTGTTGCTACTAGGGATAAAACAACAATCCTTTGTTCATAGAACAATCGTATTGTTTACTTTACACGCAGTTCGTCAAGCAATAATCTGTTGCTTGGAACTTAATACTGGAGGGGGTTCGGATGATAACCTGAAGGTGTATTATTAGTCATAGATGCAGTTGGATGGTGGTCTATGTATAATGTTGTAATTTCCAATCAAGTTCCAAAGGAGTCAAGATGATTAGTATATAAATGTATTGCTTTCTCGATGTTTGTCAATTGCTCCGCTGTAATTTGTTCACCCAGCATGTTATCTATCTAAGGAGAGCCACCTCTAGTGAACTATGGATCCCGGTCCTTTGTCTTTTACATACAATCTATAAACTGTTTACTTCTTTGTGTTTACTTTCTGCAAACTATTACTTCTTTCCATTCAATACATTTAATCCTTTGTTTTCCGCAAAACACGGTGAGATTGACAACCTCATCGCAAGTTGGGGACAAAGTTCTGTGGTTGTGTTGTGCAGGTCTCCACGTTGCTACTAGCACCGGTAGTGCGCCCTGCCAAGGCTCAGCTAGCAACACCTTTGGGGTGTTTCCTTGCTCCTACTGGTTCTATTAAACCTTGGTTTCATACTGAGGGAAATTTGTTGTTGTGCTCATCATACCTTCCTCTTGGGGTTCCCAACGAGCTCTACATCAACATCGCTCCAGCATTTTTTTGGCGTCATACACAGAGCCATCAATGCCCAAGGCATCCCCTTCATCAATAAAAATCTCAGTTTTTCTTCCAAACACTTCATTTTTATCGTTTCGTGCACAAATTGTGTTGTTCTTGGAGCGACTTCGTCTTTCTTTTTTAGTTTTCTTAAATAAGTTGGTTGGATCCCAACACACTTCTTTTGGAGAGAGACACACCTCGTTATTCATTGCCTAGAACACTCTAGTTTTCACTCTTATTGTTATGTGAGTGTTCTCCTTTGCTAGCACTACGTTTAGCTTTAGTTTTTGATGGGTGTTGGAAAAGAGTAGGAAGTTTCATGCTTATAATGATACAAAATGAGCTTTCTTTAACTGTGGCCTAAACTTTATCATGTCATGTTTTATATTGCTTTCACTTTATGCTTAGTCATTATTGTTGTAGCATGACTTGTTACAAACAATTGAGATTGCTTAATGTGCCTTGAAAGAATCATGCGTTATTTTAGCATATAAAAGCATAATATTGCGGTATTCTCCTTTGATGCTTTATTTGGGTTGACTTGGCGCATGCTCGCACCATGTTAAGACTATACTAGTCACCATGGCCTCTATGATCATTTAGTTTTCGACTTGTAATATCACTTTATGCTTTAATTAATAATGTTTTGTCAATTTGCATGATTATGGCCATTATTGCTCTCTTAGTTGGTCGCTCCTAGTCTTTTGCTAGCTTCCACATGCACCAAGTATGAGTTCCACTCATGCATCCAACTCCAAATAAAACCAAGTTATTCCAAAGATTCCACCATACCTACCTATTAGCATTATTGCTATTCCAAGTATATTCATGTTTTTATCTACCTTCCGAATTAAACTTGTTATGTGAAAATTAGTGATTAAAGCTCTCACGAACTGGATGGCACACTTTACTTTCTTGCACTTAATAAACTTGAACCATTGTGCCCATCTATGTTGTGTATATGCTTGCTCTTTGTAAATTGTGAATTAGCAGAACCATGTTACCATGGGGAACGCTTTCAACATTGCACTTTATATAGTTGATATCATGGTCTTTTGCTTATGGATCCTGGCAGTGTGAAATGAAAGGGAAACTTGTAAGGCTCATGGAGTTCGTATATGTGTTAGAGAAACGCCTGGGCGGCTAGTCTAAGCCATGCCTAATAATGGTGGAAACCTGGAGCATAACTATAGTGAGCAATCAATGAAGCATCCTCAATAAAAAAAACCTATGCAAATAGGAAAGAAAAAAAGAAGAAAAAAAGCCTATGCAAATAGGAAATAAAAGGATCGCTGAGATGCTCATTGTCTGCTTGCCTTGTCATTTTGATATGGGAAAGCTTCCGTATCATCGGGCAAGGGGTACCCCGTTGGCGGTTCTCTATGATACACATGTACTTACAATGACAAGAACTTACTTGTGACTAAAGTTGAGTAGCATGAGTAATGGTACTCGTAACTAAGGGGCATGAGATATTCAGCTTATAACTTGTCAAGCATATCCTCATATTTGTTCACTTTGACCTTAATCACCTAAAGATGCTTCTGATAGGGGCAATGAGAGATGAAAGCTAATAAGTACCATAATTTTTGGAATCTCTTTATGAGACTTGAATCCTGCTTCCTTCTATGAAGGGCCTTTCTTTTACTTTTATGTTGAGTCTCCATCTTCTATCTTTATGCACCTATTGAGAGAGCATAGTGGTCATTCTTAGTTTAATGTGCATTGTCCCAATACTTTTTGATTGATTCATAACTTTGATATTGCTTGTTCTTAAACTATTTGTATCTAGTTACCCTTATGAACTTTGAAGGTGTCCTATGCATTTATGTTTTGCTACACCATGAGGGACAAGCTAAATACCATTCTCATTATGTTTTCTATATGTGAAACAAACAAACGACATTCAAAGCATTGTTATTCATGAATCTTTTGTTTGTACCTTTTCATATTATAGCATAGTTGCTATGTCTTATTGTTAGAACTATATCTTTCATGTCTATGTTAGAGTACTATGATCCAGCTATCAATGTTTTACAAATACCTTGATCAAGATTGTGATGGTGCATGTCAACTCAAAAATTATTCTTTTTTATCACTTACCTACTTGAGGACGAGTAGGAGTTAAGCTTGGGGATGTTGATACGTCGTAAAAGTATCTATAATTTTTGATGCTCCATGGTTGTTTTATATCAACTATCTTATGATTTGTTTACAGTTTGAGATACTTTTATGCATTTTCTGGAACTAACCTATTAACAAGATTCCATAGTGCTAGTTGCCTGCTTTCTGTTGTTTTTGGTTTCAGAAAAGCTGGAAAAGAAATATTCTCGGAATTGGACCGGACAAAAGCTAGAGTCAATATTTTACCAGAAGACTCACGGAGTCAAAAGAAGAGACTAAGAGGGGCCACGAGGTGGCCACACCACCTGGTGGTGCAGGCCAGCCTAGGCCGCGCCAGGGGGTGGTCTGGGCCCCTCGAGCGCCCATCGACCTTGCCTCTTTTGCCTATAAAATCCCCCACGACGAAAACCCTAGGTACCATATCAGATTTTCATGAAAAGTTCTGTAGCGCCACCGCCACCGAAGAGGAGATTCGGGGGACAGAAGTCTCTGTTCCAGCACCCTACAGGGACGGGGAAGTGCCCCAGAGCTATCTCCATCGACTCCACCACCAAGTCCATCGCTGTTTCTGATTCCCATGATGAGGAGGGAGTAGTTCTCTCTCGAGGCTAAGGTCTCTACCGGTAGCTATGTGTGATCTTATTGAGATCATGAGCTTCGTAATCTATAGATTTATTCTGCTACTCAAGTGCTTTAATGAATCTCTTCTTATCCCCACGTGTGTGAAGTTGATAGTGTGCACACTGTGTGGCACTTTGGCTAAGATTACATAAATACTTGTGATGAGTATAATTTGTGTTGGATGTCTCTATGAGATTGTGGTGTTTGTTGGAACCATCTAGCGCTCAAGGTGATAGTGAGGGGTTATCTTTATGGGGAATGCGAACTTTAAGGTGTGCTATTATAGCCCTACATCGTCCAACCGGAGAGTAGTTCAGGGTAGTGTCATAAAGAGAAGATATTTATATGAAAGTATGATCCCTAGGCCTTATTTCTAAGCATTGAAACATCGTTTACAATCAGTTCTATTACATGTTTGCTTGCTTCCACTCTGATTTCAGATTGCAATTACCACTTATAATCATCCATATTACTTGTATTTCACTATCTCTTCGCCGAACTAGTGCACCTATACACTTGACAAGTGTATTGGGTGTGTTGGGGACACAAGAGACTTCTTGTATCTTGATTGCAAGGTTGCTTGAGAGGGATACCTTTGACCAATTCCTCCCTGAGTTCGATAAACCTTGGGTGATCCTCTTAAGGGAAATTTGATGTTGTTCTACAAACCTCTGCACTTGGAGGCCCAACACTGTCTACAAGAATAGAACCGTGCATAGACATCAAGTGGCTCGCACTGGGTCCTCCAGGCTACCAACTTTCAATCCAACACATGGCACCCAAAATAATCCCACTAAGTGTGAGTTCACAGAGCCCATAGGATGCAGCTCACAACTTAGGTGTGCAAACATTTTATTTGAAAAATATAGAGGAAAATCCTTTAGAGGCTCCATCCTTCAGACGCTCAATGTTGTTATGTTTCCGTGAACATGGCTAATCGATTAGATTATTACTCTCGAGAGTTTGAGCACTTTACCCACAATCCACGATCAAATCCTTTTATAGACAAGACCATGGCGAGGATTTCCCTTAGTATCCCCTCTACCTTCTTGATCCAACCATGCCAAGAACCCCCAAATGTTGGTACCTAGGTGAGGTTTCCCACTAAGTACTAGGCCAAGACAGAGACCATATGTATTGTGGTTGCACTGGAAGCTTCTGAATTCTGAAACATGGCAGACTTCTTTGATTCCTAGGCGGCAGTCCTCCACCAAATTCCACTCATTGACCCGACAACCATTCCACCCAGAAGAAAACTTAGTTTTTATTTTGAAGTGGATTTGAGAAGAAAAGATCACTCAGGAGAGCCTTTATACTTGTCTTTTGAAGCCCCCCCCAATGGTACTTTATATATATAGCATAGCAAGCAAACACTTAGCAAAATAGGGGTAACCTATTAGGAGGGAGAAATCCTAAGTATAGAGCTACTCATGGCATACTACAAAATCATCGCACTTGCAAAATAACACTTAGAAATTCTACTAGAACATCCTACACAAGCATTCTATATAATTTAAAGGTCAAAACATGCATAGTTAAAACTAGGACAAAAACATGAACAAGTGGTGTAACTTCCCTTGATCCGAGCAACACTCTACGCAACAGTACTCCTCGGTGCACTCTGAATAATCTAACGAAGGCAAACATAGATCTAATCACAACTTGCACAGAACATTGCTACAAAGGGAATATGCATGCATACAACATGGTAATATGCAAGGATGAGTTCAATTTCGACTAAGAAATTTATTCAAGGGTGGTAATATGTTGGGGGTGTCATTAGTATTGATTTCCCACAATTTCAAGTAATTTGGATTATAACTTCATTAAATATGCCCATAAGGAGATCCAACCTTCAAATCTACCATGAAACAGATCCAAAACCTCTAAGCAAGATATTCCAATTTTAAACAGTAGATATCATAATTACAAAGCCAACGCAACAAGAATCTACTCAAACGGAGTTACGGTTATTTTCCTAGAATTAAAATACTCCAATCTAGACTTTAAATCCTACCACAAAATTACTGCAGTAAACTAGCAATTTTATTGCCGATCTGTGTTCTACACAATTTTGTGAATTCAACGGTATATTATTTGCAATTTTTGGACAAGTATTCGATTTACTATGAATTTTACAAGTTAAAACAATAATCTGTCTATTTAAATGTATTTTACAAAAAGACAGAGACATGGGAATTGACGTGGCACGATCTGATTTGGCGATACCTCTTTGGTTAAGTGGGTCGATGTGGACCTCTGGTTCAAGATCTGACGGTGCAGCAGACGTGGCTCGGATCGGTTTGGCTCGAGCTTCGGCTAAAGGCTTGGCTTCAGTTCAAGACAATCTACACCATGCAATATAGATCGGATGGTCGCTCTGGACCCAGACATCGGTGTCCATGGCTTTCCGTCGGCGGCGACGTGTTTGTGCTGGTGCCACAGAGGCTGGTCAACGTGTGACGTTCCGCTGTCCTCCTTCGATGGGGAAGTGGTCGACGATGATCAGCACCTCCCCTGGTCATTCTTGTATCATCGGAGACGTCCGTGTGGCGGCTCATGTGCTCTTCGGTAAGGGAAAAATAGTTAGGACGAAGCGGTACTATGGGGGAAGAAGAATATAGGGGAAAAGTGGGCGCAAGGTGCTTCCGAAGCTCGTGTTCAAGCTCATACTATGGTGACCCGCAGTGGCGAGATCCGGTCCTTTGAGTTGAGATTAGGGTTTCTAGAGAAACGAGAAAAATTGAGAGGGGAAGGTGCGGGAGAAATATATAGGGTTCATGGCATGTGAGAGGGGTATGAAACGGCACCGAATCGGTCCGGTTTTGGTTCAGATCGATCGGGGCAGAGGGGTTCGTGCGGGAGGCGGTCTCACGACCAGAGGAGGAAGACGATGGGTGGGACTGGCTATCAGCGAGACAGAGGGGGCGGACGGTCTACTGCTGTGCTGGAAGCTTTGGGCTGGCCAAAGTGTTGTGGCGGCTGCTGCGCTGCACACTGGTCGAGTACGGTAGATAACAGCGTACTGGCTTCAGCTGGCCCGGTTAGGTTAGGTTTTCTTCTTCTTATTTTTTTATTCTTTTCTGTTTTGTATTACTTGATAACTTTTATTCTATGAAATTTCTTTATAAATGTTTCTAGAAATCAGTAGATCAACATAGTATCTTTTTTGGCAATAGTTTTATATTATAAAAAAATGGATTTATAAATCCTATTTAATCTCTCATAGGAGTAAAGTAGCACATAGAAATTAGGGTTTTAGTTTATTATTTCAATTCGAGGAATATGCAAGATGCCATGATGTAATGCAAGCACAATGTTTTGGATTTGTTCAACTTCAACCAATGTGATAGTAATGTTAATCCATTTTTAGCGTGTCTTAGGAAAGCTTAATATTCCTAAAAAGTTTCTTTTCATTCAAAATTTTCATCAAGATCAAATAATTCAATCAACTTATTTAATTTAATTTAACATTCCAAATTTAAGAAACTTTGGGATGTTATAGTGACTCAACACTTGGCCAAACATGAACCCACCCAGTTGATACATCTAAGTATAAAAGTGCTATGCCAAGGCATGACACAAACTTGTGGCAGATGTGGGCCCACGCCTTCATTGCATGGGATCTAGCTCATATTGTGTTTCTACAAATCCTTTTCATCCACTTGTGGTTGTAGGAGTCATCACTTGGACAACATATTCCTACCAAGTTGATAGATCTAAGAATAACACTGCTATGCCAACATATGATGAGACACTTTGTGGCAAATGTGGACCCATGCCAACATTGCATGGGCTATAGACCTCTCATGGTTGGCTAGAAACTCCTTCATCAACTTGTGGTTGTCTGACTCAGCACTTGGCCAACATGATTCAACCCATCTAAGTATGAGAGTGCTATGCCGAGCCACGGCACACACTTGTGGAAGATGTGCGCCCATGACAACATTGCATGGGATGTAGACCTATCTATGTTTGTTACATGAACATGCGCATAAAGAGAGGCACTACTCACCCCCCCCCCAAATACACATTTTTATGCTGAAGCTAGGTTCAGAAAAGAGTGAAGTAAGATAAGGGTTTTTTGGCCGAAAAGAAACCTATGTGTCAAACCCGTGAGAATGACCGTGTGTACACCCGAAACTACGTATCTCGGCACTGCGAAGGGAGGGCAAATTTTCCAGCTCTAGTGACAGGTGGGGTCCTGGCAAAGTTTGCTCCAATTGGGCCTGGGCGTGAGCTGAATGGTTCACGAACATGTGATAGCAGTGCTTGTTATAATTGGGCCTTGGCTTTCAAACACTCGTCATCGTGCCAAGGACTAACAGTAACTTTTTATTTTTACTTCAAAACAAACTATGCATTGCACTGTCGAACTGAAGAAGCAGGTGCGTATCTTGACTGACAAACCGACGAAACGAAGCAAAACAGAGAAAACTGAAGAAGCCAAATTCGTGATGCTTTTTATTCAGGGCTTGCAAAGCATGAGGAAGCTAACTGATACACTGATTATAGTGTCTATTGCTTAATGATCAGCAGATACACCAACCCGAGAGCAATTACACAAAAATAAAATACATCATTCATCATGTTCGTCTGCTTCTTCAGATTGATAATCTGCCTTAACTGCTTGTTGAGTTTCTTCAGTTCTCCCTTAACTTCTGTATCCCCCGCCGTAGCAACAGTTTTAGAGCCCATGTTCTCCATCGTCTGCGAGTAATTGAGCGCAATTGATGTGCCCCCCTTCCATCAACTGGGCCCTCTAGTTTAATCCTCTCAATGTACTCATCCATCCACTCAAAATGCCTACAATTCTTCAAATCCTGAAATCGGATGGGAAAGATGAATCCTGAATTAAACCCCAAATCCAGGGAAAAACCAGAAATTGGTTGATGCAATCGACAATTTGGCTTAAGAAAAACTCAGATCTAACCTTCCCATCCTCTGGCTTGCTCTCGCATTTCACAAATTCGCGCCCATAGTTGCCATTCTCCTCTTTCTTACAGACCAACCGTTTCTGTTGGGGGGACACCCGGGTAGGGTAACACCGGGGTATAAGGGCCGAGTTAGCCGGGGTACAGCACGGTCAAAGCGAAGTGCTGATCGGGTCACCTCAAGGCAGCCCGAATCACGGTTCGACCTGACCCGTAGGGCATTTCCTTGACAAGGGTCCGACCCACATACAATTTATGCTGGCCATGTCTATCTATTTTGCAGGTAATGGGTAAGCCGGATTAACTATATGCTAGCCGGACTATCTTAGCTTCCAAGAGAAGGAATCCCCCGCTGGTCAAAAGGTGGCTTTATTAGCTGGAACATGAGCAAAGTAAAGTAAAGAAGAGGACCAATGGGTCAGGGCGACCAAGGTGACGCGGGCAAAGCCGGTTGACGTAGCCCGAGTCAGTTGATGCCAAAAAACAAGGATGACGCTGTGGGTTACGTCCAAAGCTCGGACGAGCCGTTAAAGAGGAATAAAGAAGCATCTGCTTTATGAAAAGAGCATATTCATAGAATATGCTGCCACCTGTGCCCTAGAATTGTAACCCCGGCTCCCCTATATAAGGAGCACCGGGGCCTCCATAGAGAGGGACGTCAAATAGAGGAATCACTCTCTGTCTAAGGTAGAACTCTAGGGCTAGTTGGTGGGGAGTAAGAGGCATTGTCTTCTTCTTGCTAAGAGCCTCAAGAGCACTTGGAAACACCATTGGTAGAAAGAATACAAGAACTTCCGTGCGTGGAATCACCACGCTCTCCCTCCCTGGATTCCCCTAGCACTCATTGGCCCCATCTTTCGCCTATCCATGGCATCTACCGTGCCACCACCACGACAGTTGGCGCCCACAGTGGGGCTAGCAGTGCTAGCAGGGGTGAAAATCCATACGGGAAACTTCTCGGGCACCGGCGAGCGTATCGTCTCAGGCTTGGTTCAGCGCTTTGGAGCACTGCACTACGTCAGTGACAACGCGGGAAGCTTCGGCAGGCACCCTCCACCGCGCAACGGCGTCTTCCTCAAGCTTGGCGCGCACAAGATCTACGTCAGGGTCGATGAGTCCTGCATCCACCCGCGACACGGCGTCAAAGGAGACGAACCACCTCTCAACGCTGCTCGTGGAGTGCGTATCACTCGCCCCAGTAGCAGCGTTGGAGTCCTGGTGACAGCGCCAGATGCGGAACCGAGCAAAGATTCGGCGCGAGAGTCACAGGTAACGCCCGAATAGACCAGATCTAGGTTTCCTCCGCTAGAGAAGCCAGAGAATGTGCTCCAGCAAGCAATAGATAGCTTAGCAACACCAATAGAACCTGTGGTGGATCCAGCTCAGGCGCAAGTTGAGTTAGAGGAAACTAGGCAGAAGATGTTAGCCGGAGCAAAGAAGGTAGCAGAGCTGCATCAGTCGCTGAACATCACCTTGAGAGAGTATGCTAAGGAAAACATATCGATGGAGTAAAAATCCGGGGCAGAAACCTGATCACTAAGACTGACAAGGAATACGAGCCTAGGCCGGGTCAGACAGCTACGATAGTAACAGGAGGGTTGGATCGATATAGTACCCTAGCAAAAAACCTCAGAGTAGTAAATGCGGCCGCATCCGAGTTAGAAGGCTTAACCGGTGAGGCTCGTCAAAGGTAGCAAGAGAGGGTAAATCACTTGTTGAGAGTTGCATACCAACAAAATGAAGAAATAAACAAAGCTAACTCGGCACCACCAGGGGCCTCACGGGTGGTACATTCGGCCAGAAATAACCCGGAAATATCCAGAGGAGCCGCGTCATCTCCGGGTCATGATCCTAGGAGAGAATATGTAGTGGACTCTAGGAGAAGAAACAAGCAGATGGTCCCTTATGACCCGGTAAGGGCTGGAAAAGGTAAAGATGTGCAAGTTGAAAAGTACCACCACAGTACCAGCCGGGGTGTGGCAGCCCGAGGTAACCATGACCAAGGCGATGCCGGTCAAAGAAATGTTGCCAACGGCAATGCCGGACAGCGCAATCTCGTGGGAGCGGGGCAAAATTTACCTCAGACGCAATAGTGCGTACCTCGGCAAGGACGAAGTACAGGACAAGTGGCACAACAGCATCATGCACGTCCGGATCAGGAAAGAATGATGGTTATTCGGCTATGGTCAACGATGGATACCCCAGACCGGATCACCACGTAATTGGATCACGGTTGGGAAGCAGGAACTTGCAGCCAGATGATGCGAGGTTGAAGTTGGATAGGATTTATAGGTCGGAGCAAATCGAATTACAAGGTCCACCGGGTCCAGCATGTTTTGGGCCCCGGATCATGAATGAGCCACCAGTGTCGAACTTTCAGCTAGCTAGAGGAACCCGAACGTATGATGGAAGTACCAGGCCAGAGGATTGGCTAATTGACTATGCCACAGCAGTCAAGATCGCGATAGGAAATTTGAGATGGGCGGTGAGATATGTACCACAGATGTTGGAAGGACCAGCACAAGTTTGGTTGAACAATTTACCACTAGGAAGCGTTAACTGTTGGCTGGATTTCCGGGAGCTGTTCGTTAGCAATTTCTCAAGCACTTACAAGAGACCCAACAGACAACAAACCCTCGCATTATGCCGGTAGAGACCGAATGAGCCAGATAGAGATTTCTTGACTCAGTGGTGTAATGTGAGAAACTCGTGCGAAGGGGTGATTGAATCACAAGCTATCGCGTGGTTCGCTTAGGGGTGCAGATATGGAAGTATGTTGTGGCAAAGGTTACAGCAAGATATTTCAACTACCTTGGCTGAGACGATCCGGATTGCAGATTCATATGCCTTGGGAGATCCAACTCAACCCCGGATAATGTCTAGCGAAACAAACGAAGAGTATTATGGTCGAGATGGCCCCGGATCGTCAAGGAGGAACGATTTCTGAGGAAAGAGAAGGGACGAGCGCCCAGATTATCGGTATAACTCGCAGCAAGTCGCGGCAGTGGATCGGGATCAACCCAATGCCAGAGCCAGTCAACGCCAAAAAACTGGAGGATAGACCTAGCAACCGAAAAACAAAGGGAGAAAGCCTTGGACTCAGAGCAGAAAAAGCAATGGCAAGAACGAAAGGATAGGCTGAGGTATACATTCGAATCTATGCTAGATCAACCTTGAAAATTTCATACGCCAAGTCCGAACAGTCTAGCGAATCATACGACCCGGCAGTGTGAATAGATGAGGAAGTTGGAACAAGGGACTTCGGGGAATGCTCAGGCACCTCGAAATGAAGCACCTAGAAATGAAACACCCCGGCCACCGTTACTAACAAGGGGAAATCGACAGCAACTGATGCTGCCACCACCTCCGCCGAGGTACGATAATCCAGAGAGAAGGGACGTTGTACATCAAGTGAGCAATAACCAACAACAAGGCCAAGCTTACAACGAGAATGAAGGACGAAATGAGTACATGGAACATCATCAAAGCTATTGCGTGTTCACCACAGAAGAGAATGACCGGAAAAGCTTACAACGCCGGCATATGGAGGTGAACGCAGTAATGCCGGCTATGCCAAGATATCTGCCTTGGGTGGATCAAGAGATTACATGGAATGTCAAGGATCACCCAAAGATCATGCCAAGCCCAGGAACCTACGCTCTAGTCTTAGATCCGACATTCATCGGGTCGAATCTCAACGTGAGATTTTCCAAGGTATTGATTGACAATGGTAGCAGTATCAACATTATGTACAAGGATACCATGCACAAGTTAGGGATAACAGAAAACATGTTGCAAGCGACAAGGACCACCTTTCACGACATTGTGCCAGGTATTTCTTGTGAACCAATTGGTAAGGTCCAGGTTGACGTGTTATTCGGCACAAGAGACAACTGCCGCACTAAGAACTTGGAATTCGAGGTGGTGAATCTGGAAAGTGCTTATCACGCGTTACTCGGCAGTCCAGCGCTGAGCAAATTCATGGCAACTACACACGTCAGCTACCTTAAGATGAAATTATCCGGACCAAGGGGCGTGATAACTATATCAGGGGACTTCCGGCGTTCGATCGAGTGCGCGTTAGCCGGATCCAATTTAGCCGAGTCAATCGTGATAGCTCAAGAAAAAAGGAAGATACTAGAGGTGGCGGCTTTGGCTCAATCCGCGCAACAACATATGTCGGCCCTGACCAACCCGCATGGGAGTGTATCATTCCAAGCAACCAAGGACACGGAGAAAGTGCCAATTGATGATCTGTTCCCAAAGCGCACCGTTACCATAGGTGCCGAGTTAAGCAGCAAATAGGAAAGCGAGCTCGTCAACTTCCTCCTTGAGAATCAAGATATCTTTGCTTGGTCTACGCAAGATCTGCAATGTGTACCGAGGGAGTTGGTTGAGCACTCATTGAATGTAAGACCCGGGGCTAAGCCGGTAAAGCAGCCTCTCAGGCATTTCGCAGAAGACAGAAGGAAAGTTATTGGAGATGAGATAGCAAGATTACTGGCAGTCGGGTTTATCATGGAGGTACTCTATTCGGATTGGCTCTCTAATCCGGTGCTGGTGGAGAAAAAGAAAGACGATCCGAATGTGGCAGTGGTATGGCCCATGTGTATTGACTACATGAACCTGAATAAGGCGTGTACGAAAGATCCATTTCCACTCCCTAGAATAGATCAGGTCATAGACTCAACGACCGGATGTGAGCTACTGTCATTCATTGATGCATATTCTGGTTTCCATCAGATACCCCTGAATCCGGATGATCAAATAAAGACTGCATTTATTACCCCGTATAGGGCTTATTGCTATCGAACTATGCTGTTTGGATTATGTAATGCAGGAGCAACGTTCCAGCGATGCATGCAAAAGTTCTTGCATGACCAAATAGGTCGGAATGTGCAGGTGTATGTGGATGATGCGGTGATAAAAACCAAGGAAAGCAATATGCTCCTTGAGGATATCCGGTAGACATTCGCGAACTTAAGAAGGTTCTAAATGAAACTGAACCCGGAGAAATGCACCTTCGGCGTACCAGCCGGAAAGTTACTCGGTTTCTTGGTATCTAGCCGCGGCATTGAAGCTAACCCGACGAAAATCCGGGCCATTGAAAGAATGGAGTTGCCAAAGTGTCTTAACGATGTCCAGAAGTTCACTGGTTGCCTGGCATCGTTAATTCGGTTCGTATGTCGGCTGGGAGAGAAGGCCTTGCCCCTCTATCAGCTAATGAAAAAGGCAGATAAGTTCACATGGACGCCATAGGCGGATCTTGCATTTCGAGAATTGAAAAAGATGCTATCTACCACGCCGATCCTAGCTGCACCACTACCTAAGGAACCAATGTTGCTTTACGTACCCGCGACCAACCGAGTCGTAAGTGCAGTGATCGCAGTGGAGAGCAAGGAGGAAGGAAAGTTGGTGCAAAGGCCAGTGTATTATCTGAGCAAAGTATTGTCAGCATCCAAACAGAATTATCCTCATTATCAGAAGATGGCATACGGCGTATATATGTCGACCAAGAAGCTCAAGCACTATTTTGAGGAACACCCCATCAAGGTGATATGTGAGGCACCCATTTCAGAGATCATGAGTAACAAGGACGCAAGCGGCAGAATAGCAAAGTGGGCTATCGAATTAGCTCCATACGCGCCACCGTTTGATAGAAGGGATGCGATCAAGTCACAAGCTGTGGTAGATATCTTTGTGGACTAGGCTGAAATTCAGTACGAGCCACCCCTGCCGAACTCGAATTATTGGCAAATGCATTTTGACGGATCGAAACTGAAAGATGGATTAGGCGCTAGAGTAGTGCTTACCTCGCCCAAGAAGGATCAACTGAAGTATGTCCTTCAAATCCATTTCCATGCCTCGAATAATGTGGCGGAGTACGAAGCACTGGTACATGGTCTCAAAGTGGCAAAGGAAGTGGGGATACGTCGGATACAATGCTTTGATATTCGGATTTGGTGGTATAGCAAGTATCTGGAAATTGGGATGCCCTAGATGCTAACATGGCCTTGTATAGGTTCCATGTCCAGAAGACAACTGAGTTTTTCGAAGGGTGTGAGTTCCATCACGTACCTCGGATCGAAAACGAGGCAGTAGATACACTGTCCAAGATGGGCTCATCCCGGCAACCCATTCTGCCAAACGTTGCTCTAGAGCACCTGAGAAAACCGTCTATCACACCGTCGCCCGAATCAGATTCAATTTATATCCCGTCACTCCTCGGATAAGGAGCTGCACCTATGGAGATAGAATGGGGAAGCACCTCCACAAACCTAGGGACTGCTTCCGCAAACCCGGGGGCTGCTTCAGCAAACCCGGGGACTGTTCAGCTTGATCCGGCAGGAGTTCTGTCTGTGGATGCAATGGAGGTTGATGAGGAACCATTCCTCGTCTGGACTATACCAACTTGGGCAAAGCCAATTTTTTATTTCCTGAAAGAGGGAATCTTGCTAGATGATGAAATAAGTTCGAGGCAAATTTAGAGAAGGGCAAAGGCCTATACCATTATCAACACTGAATTATACAAAAGGAGTGTGACAGCGGTACTACAACGGTGCGATGATCCGGAAGAAGGACTTGACATACTCTGGGATATTCACCAAGGTGAATGTGGCCACCATGCATCCTCAAGGGCCTTAGTAGCAAAAGCTTTCCGGCATGGATTTTTTTGGCCCAATGCTTTGGAGTAGGCAGAGGACTTGGTGAGAAAATGTAACGGTTGTCAAAGATACGCCACGAAAACTCACCTACTAGTGTCAGAGCTGAAAACTATCCCCATTACATGGCCATTTGATGTATGGTGCCGAGATATGGTAGGACCATTTAAGCCTGCCAAAGGAGGGATGACCCACATTCTAGTCATGGTTGACAAGTTCACCAAATGGATTGAAGTGAAACCGATTCGGAAATGTGATGGGGCAACAACAGTAAGATTCCTCAAGGATATAATCTTAAGGTACGACTACCCCCCATAGCATCATAACTCATAATGGGACAAATTTCGCTGAAGGAGCATTTGGGAGATTCTGCCAGGAAAAGAAGATCTGGTTAGATGTCGCCTCAGTCGCCCACCCGCGTTGAACGGGCAAGTGGAAAGATCCAACGGACTAGTGTTGTCCGGGATAAAACCCCAGCCCATAGAGCCGCTGCAAAGATCAGCGGGGTGCTAGAGAGAAGAACTACCAGTGGTACTATGGAGTTTAAGAACAACTCCAAATCGATCAACGGGCTATATGCCATTCTTTCTGGTATATGGGGCAGAAGTTGTATTACCGGCCGACATAGAGCATGATTCGCCTAGGGTCACCCAATACACAGAAGCCGAAGTGCGTGAAGCCCAGCAGAATAATGTTGATCTACTGGAAGAAGCGAGAGAACTGGCCTTGTCCAGATCCGCCAAATATCAGCAAAATCTCTCACGCTATCATAGCCGGAAAGTAAACCCCCGAGTTTTTCGGGAAGGTGATTTGGTGCTAAGACTAATACAACACACCGCTGGCATGCATAAGTTATCCCCTCCATGGGAAGGACCTTTCATTGTGAGCAAAGCTTTGCGCAATGATTCCTACTATCTTATTGATGCACAGCCCCGACAAAAGAACAAGGCGGATAGGTCCGGAGAAGAATCCAAAAGACCATGGAACATAGCACTGCTTCGTCCTTTCTACACCTAAGAGGTGAATGTATCTGAACTACTCGTATGTCGGTATGTATGTCGGTAGTGAGCTTATCAATAAAAACTTTGCCACCCCGAGCAAAGACTTAGGGACTGCTATAACACTTGTCTTTTGTTTTCGTATTTGTTGTGTCGGCTGGGTTAAGTTGCTTATGTCTTAGTTGGATTAGTAATGTGTTAGCACCAAAAAACTAACTCTTCAACTTTGCTGCTGTCCAACAAGAATTGGCTTCATGGGAAGCAAGAGAACAAGTTTGGAATGGCAAAGCACATGAAAAACAACTAAGGGAAAGAACTTAAGCAGGCCGACATTGGTTTTTTGGGTAACCCTTAGTTTACTTTCTTCACTCAAGTGCCGAATCATTCTGAGCTAATCTCAATGTTTCAAGTATTGTTAAGTCAATTTTTTGAACCTCGGACTCGTAAGTCGAAAAAACCGAATCAAGGTAGACGCGAGCCGAGTCAAAAATTGGGGGAACAAGAAAATGAAACTCGGGGACTTCGCCCATGATAATCCGGCAATAAAACTTAGTTCAAAACATAAAATTGTAACACGAACAAACCAAACTATTTAAATACATCTGCACCCGGCATTCTGGGGATCTGATCAATATGGTAAGTGTTTCTCAAGGGGCAGGAGCACCAGGCAAATCATCTGTTGAGGAGGGAGGTACTCCAGAGTATGGGGGAGGAGCGCTAGCTTCGGCTTCGTCCTCCGGGTCAACTTCGTTGCCCACCGGGTCTTCAGCATCGTCGCCTAGCTCGGAGCCCTCGCTTTCACTTCCTTCATCTTCCGCTCTAGAGACAATCTCATCATCAGCGACATCAAGGAAGCTCGGCCCCTCATTCCAGGCATGGCAGAAGGAGTACTAGATGAGATTGTTTGCAGAGGCCTAGCGGCGCGTGATCCACTCCGGATCCTCGCACCACTTTGACCCGGTGCGCAGGCGGTTGAGCAATGCCAAGTCAATTCCTTCATACCACGAGAGCGCAAATTTCATAGCAGTGTCGGCCCCAACCCGGGCAGCAGATTCACACCACAAATGCAGCTACGTGTCACATTCCATGAGTTTGGCTATAAAAACCGAGGTTTTCTTGGGAATGGTCTCACTAGGCTAGAGGAAGCCAAACATCCGTGTTGCAGTTGGGACAATATCCGCGCCAAAATTCTTTACCACCTCAAGGCGAGCGGTGATACTCGCCAGGAGATCCTCCGTGGTATAAGGGATTGACTCGGCAGCAGGGCCAACAGAAACTCCACGCTGCTCACGGGATTGGCGTACGGCAGAGGCGGCGAACGTATCACTCTAGAAATTTTCCTAAGGATAAGAGGAGAAATAGTGAGCGAATGGACCAAATCCGAATAGTAACAGATCAAGCAAGGGCGGAGAACTTACGCGCAATTTGGAAGAGGAGTCGCTAAAGCTCGGAATCAACGTTGGCATTGTGGACCCAGAGTTTTTCATACTCGGTGGTCGCCGACGTAAGTTTGACGTCGGCTTCCTCCAGTAGGCTCTTGTCCTTAGAGATTTGCGTGATTAAATGCTCCTTCTCTTCGACAAACCCTTGGTCGGCCTTGTCCAACACGTACTGATGAGAGCTCTTAAGCCTCTGGATTTCAGTATTCATCCGAGTAATCTCTGAGTCCTACTGCTGGAGCCGAGCTATCTCAGTGTCTTTCTTCTTTAGCTCAGCTTCGTACTTCCCTGCTTGCTCGAGGCAGTGGGTCATCAGTTCAGGCATGGGGACACTATCGTCAAGAGCAACTGCAACATGATCCGGAGGACCCAAAATATTAGTGTCCACTGGATGAACCACGGAAGGAACGATGATCATGTAAAGGGGATGAGTTTACCTTTGATCTCCGCAAGGTTCTTCCTCATAATTATATTCTCATCTTCAACCTCGGCTGCAAAATTCGGACGAGAAATTCATATGGGTCCTAGGAAGTTTGAACGAACAAGGAAGAGGAATGGGAAATTACCCCTCTTCTGGTACTTCGCAAGGAGTTTACCATAACACGCATGAACATCTTTAAAGGAGTCCAGCAGGCGCTGGAACTCGGCGGTGCGGCGGTTAGTGGTAATCTGAAATAAGCAAGGCAAGGGCAAAGTTCAAAGGCAGATTAAAAACAATTCGAAGTATATAAGATCCGGGCCAAGTGGAACTTCACCCGGCTCTAGGTGTGTGGATATTCGAAGTATACAAGATCCGGGCCAAGTGGAACTTAACCCGGCTCTAGGTGTGTGGATATTTGAAGTCTACAAGATCCAGGCCAAGTGGAACTTAACCCGGCTCTAGGTGTGTGGATAATCGAAGTCTATAAGATCCGGGCCAAGCGAAACTTAACCCGTCTCTAGGTGTGTGGATATTTGAAGTACTTAGGATACGGGCCAAGGGAACTAGACCCGGCCCAAAATTTATTGCAAATTAATGACATTATGAATAAAAATTAAGGAGCATCCGACCAAATAACAAGCTATTCCCTCGGAGGCTCGGGGACTAGGGGATATATCTACAAATACTAAGTTATGAAAAACACCAGTAGTAGAGAAAAAGGATTACCTCCATCATCCGGCCAGCCAGGGACATACCCTTGGTAGCGGAGTTCATCTGGGCGCTGAACTCGGCTAGGCCGAACCTTTCTGGGAGATCGTCTTAGGGGTCGACGAATTCAGCATTGTTCTAGTTTTTCACGTACTCAAGGAGTAGTGGACTGTAACTCTCGCTGCTCGGAGAATGGCTCACCACTAGGCCCTTCACATGGGCCTCATGCCTATCGGATTGAGCCGCAGCAGGGCTGGTGTGCAAAACCAGCTGTTTGCTGCCCTCTGATCCGGAAGCTAGCCCAGATGAAGCTGACCCAGAGGTCTTCTTAGCTTTACCGGATGAGGATTGAGGAGCGAGTTCAAAGAAGTGAGTGATTGAAGGGGCAAACCCGGTGGGGGCCGAAGGAGCTTTTCCCTTGGGAGGCTTGGAAGCTCTTGCTGTTGCTGCTGCTGGTGTTGTTTAGTTGCTGGTGCTGGTGCTGTTGCTGTTAGTGCTGGTGCTGGTGCTGTTGCTGCTGGTGCTGTTGCTAGTACTGGAGATACTGGGGGCGGCGTCGATGAAACTAGCGCCTCAATATTGGGCACGGAGGCCGAGGAGCTAGAGAGATCCGCCATCGCTGTATCCAGATCCGGCCCACTACCCCTCGCGCCGACGTTGCCCTCCTCTTGGCGAGGTGGGCTCTAGTTAGGCGCGGCCACAGAACCCTCTTGAATAGGGCTAAGCGAACGATGATCGTCGTTGCGGGGAGGGGGGAGAGGGACTGCTCCGGAGTGGGGAGGCTATGCCGGAACCGCTCTGGGAAATATCCACAGGAGCTCTGGAAAAAAAGGAAGGACAATGAGTCAAAAAGAGAGAACCAACCAGAGACAAAGGCAAGCAAAGGAAGAATCCGAAGTAGCAATGCTAAAAGGACTTACTCGTCAGCGGTAGGAGGAGCCCGAGGTTTGGGTGCCCTCCGGACTGTGCTCTTGGTGGCAGGCTTGGCCGAGGGTTTAACCCCGGACTTCTTTTGCCTCTTCTTGGGCGGCGGTGCCTCCGAAGCTGTGGCCGGGTAGCTGCAAGCTTTTGGGAAGGGGACGAGGCCGGGCCACCGTTGGCAAGCGGAGGAACCTCATGGACCCGAGCGTCCGGGTTATCTGAACATTCGAACAATGCCAGGTGCAAATAAGAGATAAGAAGCGGATCAAGTACCTCAAGGACTTCAATGTCCGAATCATCATCGTCTGGCCAATCCCTTAGAGAACAGGCCTTACCAGCGATGCGTTTGACGACATCAGGGGCAAGCAAGAAGGCCTCCGGATTAGTCTCCACCTCGTCTCCCTCGGGACGGTCCTCCAACCACTTGCTCGCCGGTACCTTGCCATCCTCTAGCGGTTGCTGAAGGAATTTCTGAAAGAATAGTGGCCAAGTTACAAAAGGAAACCGACAAACATTGAAGATTCAAAAAACAGAAAAGGTTAATTTACCTTTGGAGGGGGGTTGGTACAGGTGAAGGGCTCAAGTCCCCACTCCCAGGCCTCGGAGAACTCCTTCTCCATGTTAAATATGGACTTAACCCGGCGGTAAACCGCCGAGTTAACCAGCTCAAAAGAAGAGGTCCGGTGAGGGTCAAGAGGACCGCTAAGATAGCAGATCTTGTAGGCTCGCTTCTGGAGGGGGGAGACCCGACTGCGGATGAAAGTAATCATAATATCCTCCCCCCGGAGGTGCTCCTTAAGCAGCTCCGTGATCCGGCATGCCACTTGATTCGCCAGAGCCGTGGCGCATTTGGGAATGCTTTCCCAAAGCGAGACATCTGGAGGGCCGAGCCTGAAAGGGAGCAGCCAGATCTGGTCCTCCTTGGTGGTGTTCCGGACATAGAAGAAGGTCTGGGCCCAGCCCTTGCAAGACTCAAGCCCAGTGACCCGGGGGAACACGGACTGCTTGCACGGAGAAATGGAGGCAGCACCGCACTGGGTCAGGTGCTTGTCCTCCGGAGCAACCTCCGGATCTGGAACCATGTTCCTCTGGAGACCAAAGAACTTAATCCAAAGTTCTTTTGTTGGCCAGAGGCCGAGGTATCCCTCAATGACAGAGGCAAAGGAGGACATAGAAGTGATAGCGTTTGCGGGGAGATGATGCGGTTGCAGTTTGTAGGTGGAAATGAAATCGAAGAAAAAATCGAAAGTGGGGAGGCCGAAGCCGTGCTGGACATGCGATCAGAAAACCACATATTCCTCAGATTTGGGGGCATGAGTAATCTCACCGGCAGCAAGACGGCAGGCGACGCCAGTGGGGATGCAACGGGAGGCGTGGAGCCAGGCCAAATCCTCGTCGCGGACGATGGAGCCGTCCTAGCAACCACGCTCGCGGCCCTCCGCCCCTTCCTCCTGCTCCGCCGCCTCCGCCTCAGACATGGTGGAATCAGAGCTTCCGACGGGGTAGTCGGAGTAGAAGTATCCGGAAGAAGGGAAACGAGAAGCACAAGGCCCCGTGGTGGAAACTAGCAATGGGGACTGTGGCGCTGGCGTGGAACGCTGCCGGAGCACGGTCACGGCGGCGCTCGGGGAACAGAAAACTAGCGGCGGCGGCGAAATCGCTGTGAAAGAGAGAGGGCTGTGGAGTGCGGCGCAAATGAGGGAACTTCCCCTAGGAGAGCCCCACACCTCCTACATAACCGCGCTGCACGCGCATCGTGGGATCTAGTGTGGGCAACGTGCCGCATGCAACTAGCGTGTACGAGGCCAGAACAAACCAGTCAGAGCGAGGCCACAGGAGGCGTTACAGGAGCAAATGATCCCATGACATGATATGGTGTTACGGTTAACGAGGCGCTGCAGTGATGGGATGATTACAGCAGTTATGCTTGACGCAGCGATAGTAACCGACGCGGTAAATGTGCATGACCCTTAAAATGAGGCAAATGATGATTACCCTCCATGTAGGATATGGGGAAGCGTACGAGAGAAGGAAAGACAACCTAGATAAAGCAAGCAAAAGACCAAGCCAACAAGGAATGACTCGGAAAGAGAGAAAGGGTTGCAAGAAAAGAAACTCTGGGTTACGGGGTAACTTGGCCTAGGGAGCGAAAGATCTGTATAAGGGAACCTGCTGTGGCCTTAGCAACTAAAAAAGTTGCCAAGACCGCACCAGCTTCGGGGACTAATGTTGGGGGGATACCCCCGGGTAGGGTAACACCGGGGTATAAGGGCCGAGTTAGCCGGGGTACGGCACGGTCAAAGCGAAGTGCTGATCGGGTCACCTCAAGGCAGGCCAAATCACGGTGCGACCCGGCCTGTAGGGCATTTCCTTGACAAGGGTCCGGCCGGCATACGATTTATGCCGGCCATGTCTATCTGTTTTGCAGGTAAATGGGTAAGCCGGATTAGCTATATGTTAGCCGGACTATCTTAGATTCCAAGAGAAGGAATTCCCCGCTGGTCAAAAGGTGGCTTTATTAGCTGGAACATGAGCAAAGTAAAGTAAAGAAGAGGACCAGCGGGTCAGGGGCGACCAAGGTGACACGGGCAAAGCCGGTTGACGTAGCCCGAGTCAGATGACGCCAAAAGACAAGGATGAAGCTGTGGGTTACGTCCAAAGCTCGGACGAGCCGTTAAAGAGGCATAAAGAAGCATCTGCTTTAGGAAAAGAGCATATTCATAGAATATGCTGCCACCTGTGCCCTAGAATTGTAATCCGGGCTCCCCTATATAAGGAGCACCGGGGCCTCCATAGAGAGGGACGGCAAATAGAGGAATCACTCTTTGTCTAAGGTAGAACTCTAGGGCTAGTTGGTGGGGAGTAAGAGACATTGTCTCCTTCATGCTAAGAGCCTCAAGAGCACTTGTAAACACCATTAATAGAAAGAATACAAGAACTTCCATGCGTGGAATCACCACGCTCTCCCTCCCTGGATTCCCCTAGCACTCATTAGCCCCATCTTTAGCCTATCCATGGCATCTGTCATGCCAGCACCACGACAGTTTCAGTGGCGCGATGCGTGGGTAGTCAGGGCACCTCGTCATCGGTACTGCACCATACCGCGGCCACGAGGAGCGGGAGGTTGTACTAGAGCTTGGCATCTATCACTGGCATTGCCTTGCTTCGTCGACGGGGAAGAAGAAGAAGGGCACCCGAAGAAGAAAGGAGAAGAAAAGCAGGGGAAAGGGAAGGCAATGGCCGCTCGAGATCATGTTCCCCCAATTTCTAACGATAAAAATGAGGTGGATATGTGGTGGGTACTGCGATGTGAGGGCTCGTGGCTGCATCAGGACGGGACGCTAGAGGAGCACGGGATACGCATCAAACACCTAGACCTCATGAAATGCGTCAAGTTTCATGGCTTCTCCGACTACTTTGAGCGACATCATCCGCACCCTATTAGCCTCATGGAGTACACTTCATAGCTCCTTTGTAATTCCCATTCATTATATGTCTTGTCCATTACTATTTTGGCGAGCGTTGTATTAAATAGTAGTTTTCTCCTCTTTTTCAGTCCGAAATAATGTGCCGATGTTATACCCATCCATCTAGCTGTACTACATTGGTCACCTAAACTATTGTATTAAATAGTAGATTTTAAAAAACATAGGTCACCTGAAATGTTAATGAAAGTGAAATAGAAGAAACGTATACCAATTTAAAAGTATAAAATTCCAATAAAAAGAAGCCGAACTAGCTCACGCTAGAGATTTGTTTTCCAAAGAACCCATCAGAGATGGACAATAGGACCAGCAGCCAAACCAACAGAGGAGGGTAGTTATTGTTTAACTCGAATGGTAGAGAGGAGCTTCAGATCGAGCAGCTCGTGTATAAGACGGTATGAATCTTTTTGGACTAGCAAGGTGGGACTAAAACTTCCACCGGCAACGGCTGATAGATATGTGGCGCGTTAACAGGCCTGTGCGATAAGCACTCCGTCTGACGAACTATTTCTTTGTAATGGCCAGTCGTACCATGGTCTAGTGTAGCACATGCCGGCCCATTTGCAGTCTTAGCGGACACATCTTGTATTTCCTTTCTATTCAATACAAAAATAACTAATATTTGCCAAAATTTTGAACTTTGGTTTTTTTGAATTCTTTTTACATATTTTGTATACGTACCTTTCTGATAGCATGTTGAAAAAGTTTAGATTAATTTGGTGATGGTCAGAAAAATAGCAAACATAGAAACAGAGCGTTTAGTCTTTAACCTGAGCCACTTTTCCTAATAATATGATTTTTCTGACCTTCACGAAATAATTTGAATTTTTTTACACATGCTAACATACGCAAGCTAAGACACGTGGTGAAGGTTTTGTTAAATATGTAATATGTTTATGCATACGATACAGATGTACTCCAACCACATATTACATCTATGCCTTTGAAGTTTTGGGATGATGCTTTTCTCATAGCCACCTTTCTTATAAATCTTCTTCCCACTAAAGTTCTCAACTTTGAAATTCCTACACAAAAACTCCTACAAGTTACACCTAATTATGACCCTCTTCGTGTTTTTGGCTGTGCCTGTTCGCAAAATTTCCGTCCCTACAATAAATACAAACTTTCTTTTCGCTCTAAACAATGTGTTTTTATTGGGTATAGTCCTCTCCACAAAGGAGTCAAATGTCTAAATATCTCTACTGGTCGCGTTATATCTCCCGTGATGTCTTGGTTGATGAAAGTATTTTTCCCTTTTCTTCTCTTCATCCAAATGATGGTTGTCGTCTTTGTGAACAAATTATTCTCCTTCCACTTGATAATTCCCCTTCCGATAGGGGTGTGCATACTAATGATAATTATCTGCCAATTGTGCCTACTGTTACTCCTCAAGTTATAGTCGACAAACATCATACAGATTCTAGTGTTGATAGAAGTTCAAATTCTGAAGAAAATAGTCATAATATCACATCAAATAACAATCGAACAAGTGCACATGAGACAACAACAGGTAGCTCCGATCCCGAGGAAGATTCCTGGCAGTAATCTCCCTTGGATCACGGCCTGCCACCACCTGGCGGTGCCCTCGAGGTGTCCTCACGCACCAGCTCGCCAACATGCGCCGAGTTCCCGCCCGTGCTATACCCCTCCACTCCCCTGTCCGTGCGCGTGCGGCTGCACCAGCCAATGCGCGCCACATCGCCACCCGGCTGAGACGGAACCCGCCACGATCATTTCTCCCACCCCCACGGACACGCAGCAGTCATTGTACCCATAGGTCCCTATCTCCTACTCCGATGCGACGGATAATTCTCTCTAGGACATGGATTCTTAGGTACCGGTCTTGGCTGATCCCGAGGTGGATTTGTCCCCTGGATTGTCTGTATCAGGTCCTGGTGCTCCTCTCCATGCTGCATCACCACAATAGCCTCTCGCTGAACCGAGAACTCGACTATAAAAAAGTATACGACAGCCTAAGATTTATACTGATGGTACACTCAGATATGCTCTTTTGACATCCACAGGTGAACCAACCTGATATCTTGGAGTGCCAGAAAACAACCTACTGTGTCTCGTTCTAGCACTAAAGCAGAATACAAAGTGCTGGCAAATGCTACTATAGAATTGATTTGGGTTGAAGCCCTTACTCAAGAACTTGGTGTTTCACTTAAGGAGAAACAATGTCTATGGTGTGACAACCTTGGTGCAACTTTTTTCCTGCAAATCCTGTTTTCCATGCTCACACCAAGCATATTGAGATTGATTTTTTATTTTGTTAGAGAACGAGTAGCCAACAAACAACTCTATGTAAGGTTTATTTCTAGTAAAGATCAGATTGCTGATGGTTTCACCAAGACTCCATATTCTAAGAGATTAGATGAGTTTAAGCGTAATCTCTAAACCTCTCCTAGGTTTCGATTAAAGGAGGGGAGGGGGTGTGTTATTAGAGATGTAATATATGTATGTATTTGATACGGAGTAGTACTCCGACCGTATACAGTACAAACTATGTATTGCCACATAGGGGGCTTTCCCCTATCCTATAACACGTACCCGATCCCCCCCAGTCCGGGGTACGATCGTTTCCACTTAACTCGATCAATAGGTTTCACTATTTTTTATTTTTTTTCGAATTTTTGGTGCCCCTTTCAAAGTTAGGTCAAAACCACAAGGGTACAATCACCAAATATGGATGAATCATGCTGACCTAGCACCACATCCATGATGAAACATCATCTTGTGCACCTTAGTATGAATTTTGAAAACATAAATGAGGTGCCAATCATGTAGTTGTAGCTCATATTTTCTAAAATTTGACCAGTTTGACCTAAATTTGACTTGAAAAAATGTGGTTCAAACTTGCATAACACATTCACAAGAGTGGTCATTTGTGCCCCAAATAACACTATCTACTTCACATGTTGTTACTAGACCACTTGGCCAACATGATCCCACCCAGTTGAGACATATAAGTATTAGAGTGCTATGCCAAACCATGATAGATACACTTGTGACAAATGTGGGCCCGTGCCAACATTGCATGGGATCTAGAGATCTAGACCAATCTTAGCTGTCTAGAAACACCTTCATCAACTTGTGGTTGGGGTCACTACCTTTGTTTGTTTTTTATTGGCTCTGTATATAACATGTGGTGGAAGAATTTCCACCAAAGTGAAGACGATCTAAAGGTTGGAAAAGATGTGCTAATCACTAGCAGGAACAGCACAAAAAAGATGTTGGAAGTGAAGTTTATGTTCGAGACCATCTAGAGTAATTGTGGTTGGGAAATATTTAGTGTAACTAGTATGACGTAGTCTGGAACAGTTAATGTATCGTTGATACATCTAAGTATGAGAGTGCTATGCCAACATTGCATGGGCTATAGGCCTCTCTGGAATGTCTAGAGACTCCTTCAACACCTTGTGGTTGTGTGACTCAACACTTGGCCAACATGATCTCAACCAATTGATACATCTATGTATGAGAGTGCAAAGCAAAGTCTTGAAACACACTTGTGGCAGATGTGGGCCCATGCCAACATTGCATGGGATGTAGACATATCTTATCTGTCTAGAAACATATTCATCAACTTGTTATTGTATATGAGTCATCACTTGCCCAAGATGATCCTACCTAGTTGATAGATCTAAGTATAACACTGATATGCCAAGACATGATGAGACACTTTGTGGCAAATGTGTGCCAATGCCAACATTGCATGCGCTATAGACCTCTCTTGGTTGGCTAGAAACACCATCATCAACTTAGTGGTTGTGTGACTTAGTACTTGGCCAACATGATCCCATCCAATTGATACATCTAATTATAAGAGTGCTATGCTAAGCCATGACACAAATTAGTGGTAGATGTGGGTCCATGCCAGCATTGCATGGGATCTAGACCTATATTATCTGTCTAGAAACACCTTCATCAACTTGTGGTTTCATGAGTCATCACTAGCACAACATGTTCCTACCAAGTTTGATAAATCTAAGCATAACACTGTTATGCCAAGATATGATGAGACACCTTGTGGAAAATGTGGTCCATGCCAATATTGCATGGGCTATAGACCTCTTTTGGTTGGCTAGAAACACCACCATCAACTTGTGGTTGTGTGACTCATCACTTGGCCAACATGATTCACAAAGCTAAAACATCTTATATTATGAAACGGAGGGAGTAATTCCCATTCATTATATGTCTGGTCCGTTACTATTTCTGCGAGCATTGTATTAAATAGTAGTTGTCTCCTCTTTTTTCAATCCGAAATAATGTGCCGATGTTATACCATATTGCTAGCCAGAATTATTTTAAGCACACGCACTACAACTAGGCCTACGAACGTTGCTAATCAAATCCACAAATTGGCAAACATAAACAATCCAAACTTTAGATTACAATCGTCTAATTAAGCAAAACAACGAAACCACGGTCATGAAACATTCTTCTGGACAAAACCACAACAATGCATGAATTGTTTAGCAATCAAACATCCCAGCTTTGCGTAAATTGTTTAATGGTATACCAACATTCGCCAGGTGTAACATCCCAAAATTCTAATCCAAGGTTATTAAGATCCAAATCATCAAAATTTAGGGTTAACAAAAACTTTTCCATTTAAAAATATTAAAGCATTCATATGTGTGTGCATATAAATTAGAAGTTGTTTTGAATTGCCATGTTTAAGTCATCCATTGATTGTAAAATGATTCTTAGGTGATTTAAACATCATCTAGATCATTCCCAAACAAATCCCGAAGAAAAACAAATCAAAATGAATAAAAAAAGGAAATGGTCATTTGTGCCATTTTAACTACCTTGCCTACTTTGGCTATTCCTAGAACTCAAATCTTAACAGAAACAAATGTGGATCTTTGCACCCCTTGCTAGTACAAGTAGTGATGTACCAAGGCCCGCTTTGTGATCTTCCAAAAACTTTCAAACACTAATTTTAAATGGCATTTGAAAATTGAATCTAGTGTAGGTACCAAGATCACACTTATTCAAAAACCACTCAAATGAATTCCATTTTCAAATCCCAAGCAACCACAGATGCTTAAGCATGTGACAAACAACTCCACCAAAAATCATCTCAAAATTCAAAACTTGAATTCTTTCGGCCATTTTGTCAAACACCTTGTGTGCAAAAATCTGGGAAAATCACAAACACTATTGTGAGCAGTGTTGGACCAATGTTGTCTCCCATTTTGCAACCAGAGCCACCCCAGTGCACCCCCTACCCTTTGCTAGCCCGGCCACCCACTGTGCACATGACCAAATGGTCATGGCCATTAAGGCCGAGCACCTTGAGCACCCTCACCGGCAACAGCGCTCCACAGCAGCCGTCATCCTCGCCTACCTTGCCCAGCGTGTCGCCCGTGGTCCACCTCCACCGCTAGGCCAGCCCTAGCCCGCGGACAGAGCGAGGAGCAGCCATGAACCGCCGTGCCCGGATCCTGTCTGCCATGCCGACGCGGCCCGTAGAGCGCGCACGGTCCCTGCTCTGCCAGACCCTGCCTAACTCTCACTGTCCACCTATATGATCGCCACCGTCCTAGGAAGCTAACGAACATGGCCGTTTCCCTGACTGTGCCTCGTAGTCGCCGGCCACCGCAAAGTTCGTCGTTGGCAGAGAAAGCGTGCGCGTCGCTCCACTCACCTCTCTCGACCGTAAACCACTGCACACGCACCGCCCTGATGACCGCCAGGGAACCGCCCACCGTTCTAGTCCACCGCCCACACCTCTAGCTCGCTGTACCGTCGTCACCGGCGAGCACCGCCCATGCTCCTCTGCCGCCTCGCCGAGCCTATAAATAGAGAGCTCCCCAGCACCATCTCCTCACACCATTCTCATCCCCTCCCTCTCAAAACACTCCTAGAGCCCCGCTGGAGCAAGCCATCGTCCGCAGCGCCGGAATTTTGCCGGAGTCTGCCGCGGAAGGAGGAGAAGGGCCCCGTTGATCGAAGCCATCCCCAGGGATGTCGCCAGTACCAGGAGAACCGTTGTCCTCGACTTGTTCGTTTGCCCGCCTCGCCGACCCTCGCCGGAGCCCCGATAAGCCGCTCCAGATCCCCACCGAGCCGCTAGGGTTACACCTTGCCAGCGACCTGTCCGTCGTCGACGACAAGCCCTAGCCGTAGATCTTCTTTCTAATCCAACAGTCCACGTCGCCCCGTACCGCTTCGCGTGTAATGAGCCAATGACATGTCGACCCCCCTATCAGCTGTTTTCTGCGCCGTGGAGTGAGACTGGGCCGGCCCATTTCCTTTCCCGCACTGACCCAGTAATTCAAATCTAGATTTTTCAATTTTAGTTTAAACTCAATTCCGTCCCTTAGTTCAAAAATCAATTCAGGAAGATTTAATGAACCAAATTGAGTGGTTCTAATTTTTTTGGAAAGCCTCTGAAAAGATCTATCCAAGCCCGTTGGATTTAATTCATTTAGAGTTAGCGATCGCTCCTAGTAAAAATAACAATACAGAAGCTTTTGCACATTCAAACATTTTTATAAAATCACCCATAATAGCTTTTGAGTTGATTCCAACTCTCAAAAATCACATTTAACCATATCTATCTGCATATGTAATGCTTTTGAGTTTAATAATAACTTTTGAGTTTACATGCAGTGACTTTGGACTAGTACCAAAATAATGCTATATAGGCATTTCTAGTCACTTTAAATCATTAAATATTAAACTTAAACTTAATTAATTGTGATCCAACCTTTAAATGACATTCCCATTTGTTAGAATATGTCTTAGTTATTTTCAATGAGTAGAAATTAAATCTACATGATCCCATATTTTAATTGGAGAATATTAAATCTTAGTTATTTTCAATGAGTAGAAATTACTTTTCTTAAATAAAAAGAATGAAGCTAGTTAATAAACCCTTGTGATGCTTTTGATGATAATAGATCATCAAATGTGTGCCTTAGTGTACTAAGTAGCCTAATTAAGTATTGTTTGGTGATTATGTACTCCGTATGTATTTATAGACGATAGTACCGACCAAGCTTTCGAGGAGGAGGAGTTCTACCAAGAGGAGGAGGAAGAAAACTTCAACCAATGCACCAACCAAGGCAAGATAGCACTATACAAGTTAACCCTTGAAAGTTTTACTTGCAAGCCTAGCACTTCAAGTAAACTGAGCAAGCTATTGTTAGCAAGCTAGAATTAAGTTAGATAACCTAAGAAAGATGCATTAGGCATGCGTTGGTTATACCACTTTGACTAGTACCTACTCCAAGTTTTACTTTCAAGCTTTTACTTTCTTTACTTTACCAAAGTCCCTTACTTGTTTGAAGGTAGCATAAAAAGTATAAAACTTGACCTATCTAGATAAACTTAGATGTCATTCTATGGCATGAGATTGAGATTAGAATCCAACCTTAGTGAACACTCTTAACTTAGTAGCTTAGAGCTAAATCAAAATCTTGAGTCACTTTAGATGGGAACACTAGGTGAAAATGAATTGTGAAAACCTTGGAATGATGAGTCATTCTATTGAGATGTTTTGACATGTGTTGAGAAACACAAATGGTTTATGATGATGAAAATGTTGAGGCATGAGCCTTAGCCCTTCTACAAAACTTGATGGTTGGATTCAGATGCGATACCATTCCAATTTTACCTTACAACCACAATACCTGAATTAGGTAAGGCTTAGCCGGAAGTTTATATGCATTAGTATTAGTTCCCTCGCGGGAGAGGTTTGAGCTGAGGCTACCTCTCAATGTTGTCCACCTATGCAGTGCCCAAGATGACAGATGGTCATGGTTGGGAGGCCATACTCATAGGAGAGGTGCTTATACTAGGGTGTGTAAAGGGAAGGTTATGTTTGATTATCTGCATACTAAGTATGATGATTCAGGGTTATCCCTGATAGATGTATCGAATCTTGTGGTGAAAGTGTACCACCTCTACGGAGTGTCAAACTATTCGAATAGCCGCGTCCGCGGTTATGGACAGTTGGAGAGGCCATACTGTTTCGTTGTGAGATGTTTTCAAAATGACTTAGGAAATGAATGATGAATCTTGACTTGACCACAACAGGGTTGTGACTATGACACTAGCTTCCCAACTTAAGTGATTCTAGAACCTTATTTTTATCTTTCTTTGTTTATGAACTCAGCTTAGGTTTCAAACTTAACTTTAAAATAATCATAGAGTTAGAATTTCCCACTAGCACTATCTTACTTGTTAGTGGTAGTTTGCGAGTACTTAAAGAGTACTCATGGATTTTGTCCCTGGCAATTCTCATGGCCAGACTATGAAGGAGACTACCAGGATGACGGACATCAGGAAGGCTATGATAACTAGGACTATCTTCCATCGTCAGCATTGCCTGTGCCACTGAAGATGGACCCCACCGCTATGCTTATTATTTATTCCGCTGCTTGTTGTATTAAGACTGGATCATGAGATCCTTTATTCGTGTAAGACCTTATATTGGTTTGTAATGGATGATGTACTGTGATATCCAATCTATTATGTCTCACAAAAATGGTAATCCTGGGATTGCAATGTATGACATAACAAGCACTTGGGATTAAAAATCCGGGTGTTGACACCAGGGAATCGGTACTAGGAAGTTTTGTTTCTTCTGTTTTCAAGAATCTACCAGATCCGTGATCTCAAGAACTCTGCTTATTACCTTTTCGAGCTTATTTGTCTTTGACAAAATAATTTCTACAACAATACGACTCCTAGAATCATTTAGACTTTTCTATAACACAAGATTAGGAGGGTTAATAAGGTCACATGCTAGTGTATATATATGCCATTGCAAAACAAAAAATTTGAAAACCTGCAAGACTTCATCTGTGAATTTATCTCCATCCCAGTGCTCGCTCGAACATTCCACACGAGTTCCTAATCATAACGAATCTAAATTTGAATAAAAGTACTAACAGATCAAAAGAAATGACATTAGTTGAACGAGAAACTCACAAATCATTTTGCTGTGGTGTATCGCAGCTTACGATCTCCCAATTTGAAACGTCAGCAAACTTATACTCCGTATATTTGTTAGCCACTATTACGACTTTCGAAATTTGGTCTCTCTAAGAAACAGAGAGGTTCAGTGTAATGCTTCGAGTAACCATATCATCGCAAAATCTATAGAGAACAAACATACCAGATTTTCGACATGTTTCTTGACCCTTCTAAATTCATACAGCAAGTCGAACACTTGAAATTGCTTATTTGGTCTGTTCATGACAACAGTGCACTAGTGGGAATTGTTTATATTCAACGGGAAAAAGGCCTACCAAAAAGAGACAAGTGTTATCACGTTGCATAATCTGGTTTATACCCTGCATTTTCTTGTACAAACAGTACTTACCTTATCAGCAAGAAAATATTTTTCAATGCATCTGTCAGAGCATCCTGATATATCAACCATAGCTGTTGTATTTGTTTCCAAGGTTTTCATATGCTGGGATCTAGTTTTTGTTCTTGGTGGAGTATCTATTAGAGCATTTGCCCTCCATTCAGGGCATAAGTGTCGGTCATCCCCTAATCAAAGAGACAATTCTTCCATGTAAGCACATATAACCTACAGAAAGATTTAATAATGTGTGACAAATGATCCTTCTTGTGTCCATATAATAAAAAAACTGTTGTACTTGGACTTACATTGCCACCTAGCCATAGACGGTCAAGGATCTCCTTAATGTGGTTGGCACTAACCTTAGTTTTGGCCTGGTTTTTATAGACAATTTGACTCCTAAACTCTTTATTTTATTTGCTGTTTCAATGTACAACACTTCATCATCTATTTGTTCGGTTGCAACGCATTTAAACCGACCAGGACTTCTTGGTCTTTGAAAATACCTACAAGACAAAGAAACAATATTTCAGTATGTGCATGCAACTATTTTAATCAAATGCACGCACAACCATGCAATTCAATGATGTTGCACTACCTTTTCTAACATCACATTTTTCCTCTTTTTATCTACCAACTTGTGCTTGCGCTTCTCGCCAACGACTTCTCTCCTCCTCACCATTAATAACATTCTAGCAAATGGTACCTGGGCTGTCAACCGAGGCAGATTCATTCGACGGAGTGTCTCCTACCTCAACTTTTTTTTCCTCGTTGCCCTTTTCCCATGCAACTATGAATTCTTCTAATGGAATCGGCTATGGGTCCTATGCAGGAGGTGAAGGTTCCCTACCATCAATGAGTATTGGTGACTCTTTGGTACTACCAAATTTTGCTGTTACAGTGTGGCAAGCATCAGTAGCATTCATTTCCTTCTTGTGTGTGGGTAGCATGGATATGTCATCTTCATCATCCTATGCATAGTTAAAGGAGTTATTTTTTGTGGTGTCAGAATGTTCCATGAAATCTTTTGGCGTATATTTGGTGTTACCAGATGCCATTCCTTCATCCTTCTCTATCTTCTTCTCTACCTCCTCTTCATTGTCATTATCAGACATTTTATCTTTATTTGGTCTATACACGACCCTTGCCGAGTTCATCATAATAAAAAGTTTCTACAAAATTGAAAATGAATGAACCATCATGTCATGCTAAAAAAGAAAGCATTTTTTACTCAGAGTAGATGACACATAGGGTATATCACCTTAGCACAAAGTTCCACGAGGACATCCATCTTTCTATCAAGGATTTCCTCAATGGTACTATCATTATGCTCTGTTATACACTTCATCATATGTTTCATCATGACTTCTATCTTTTGTATACGCACCGCGCTGCTAGATGTTGAACCTCCATCTTTATTCTTGTAGGGCCCTCTTCGTTTATTATCACATAAATTATACGGTGTATTGATGACCTCTTCTCGATGCTTCTGAGTTATGTCGTCATCAATCTGCAAGATGTGTGTACATAAACCAATTAATATTGACAATGGTGAACCGTTAGCAGAATAAAAAATAAGCACGATATCACTTGTATTTACGTACCTTTCCCAAAGCATGACCCTTTAATTCTAACACATCTCTCACTAAAGCGGCATTTTCCGTCCAGTTCCTCATCAAAGGCCTCCTAGATGTATACTTGGCACCTTCTAGGAGTATCTTCTCCTAGTATAGATACTTCAAATATCACAAAAAATTAGATTAAAACAAAGATTGCATTGTAGATAATTATATATCTAAGTTGAGAATGGAATTAACTGTATCAAGATTATGTTGCCTTTCGGCCATTGCTTGATCTCATATGGGTCCCCTCCTTGTTTCAGGCTAGTAATGAGGAATGTCCATATGTACTCATTGAAATTCAATTTTTTATGCATCTTACGTCTTCTACTATTGCGTAGTAGTTTCTTGGGACGATCTTGAGGCTCTGTGGGGCAATCACTGTACCAAGGAGAACCAGAACCACCTTACGGATAAAGTCGTCATCTGCTAGATTATCCTTAATGACATCGGCAATTAGGTCATCAATTAGAAGATTACCAGTCTTCTTGCTTGCAAAACTATTAGGTATACGGTCCATTGCTTCATCGCCTTTCTCGTAAAGTATGCCCGCTATATTCAATCCATCATTTTTAAGCCATAGATGCACTCAACGTCCACTCCTTCAAGAGATATCCCATCATCATTTTCTCGTATAAGGAATTTTCCTGTCTTGGGATCAAATTTCTCAACCATATATTTGATCACCAAACATCTTAGCTTCAATGATGGAATCTTTAGCATGTAGTGCAATTCAGTTTCTTTGATTATTTTCGCACGTTGTGTGGGTGTCATAGTTTTCACAAAATTGCACCACTTCTCCACAGCACAACATATTTCTCCGAATGTGTCCATTTTGTTAATAACATGTATTTAGGAGTAGTTGGCACCCAAAGAAATAATACTATTCATAACACACATAGACAAAGATGGATAACAATAAGAATATTTTATACTACACCATGTCAGGTAAATGTATGGACGCCAATAACTACCGATAAATCAAGAGTTGGATTCTGGAATTGTTCTATTTGCATGTGCAATAGCGCATAAAAATATTTACACAGATATTTCTTCTTAAAAATGTTTACACATATATGCAATTACAAATAAAAAGAGTTTGCACACATAGTTTTTCTGGAGTGCATGTGTTTACACACCTTTTATTGCACACATATAAAAAAAATTACACATATGGTCCGGCCCAATAGAAAAATCAAACGTATTTTTTAATCAAAAGGGACTTCCCCCTGCTTCATTAACAAAGCATAATGTCTACAACATTCATTTTTAAACACAAAACCAGTTAAATTGCATCGCATCTCAACACCGATATAGGCCTGATATGCGAAGTCTAACACAGAACCAACACAAGAAAATTACAGCAAAGAATAATTGGCAACAACCATCCAAACGATTTCCCACCCTCAAACAGAGCCCAACAACAGTAATTCCTCACGAAGAAGATCCGCTGACGATTCTTCAACATAATGGAAACCATCCTTGAGCGGAAAATCCAAGGACTAAACAAATAGATCCATATGGATCGATCTCTAATCGAAGTTATGCTAAACTTATAACTAGTGAAACGATATGATAAATCTAAAGTGCATACAAAAATACCTGCAATGGTAGTGCGTGTGCTACAATGACACAACTCCTCAAAATGCAACGGTGTGTCCTCGATGTTGCTCTCACATAGGGAAGGATGAATAAATATTTCAGATCTCATCGTTGGTGGCGATAGGCGGAGTCGAGGCGAACAAGACAATCCCTAGATACTTGGTTTACATCGTGGGGTGTGTGGGGTCGGGTGGGGTGGGGCGGAAATCCTAGACTTACGCGATGAATTGTTATAGACCTAATTACGGAAGGACGTGGAGGTTGATGACTGCTGCAAAATCGCTACTCCTCTGTTATTTCTAGGCGTGCATCGCCCCAACTCCTCGCCACGTCAGTCCATAGACAGAATTCTATAGAAAGCATGAGCTTTCGCCAGTCCGTTTATAGGTCGACCTGTCGGCTTTAGTCGGCCCATCATTGAGTCTGTTTGTTTAATACTTTTATGATATTTGTAGATGAGAAAAAATAAATATCACGCATCCTGACGTACTCGGGGCAGTTGTGCAATCAGGCAACCATGTCTATGCTTCTAATGAGTAACTATGAGTGACTAACTAGTGCCTGAGTGGGTCGACACGTGGCTTAGTGCATTGAAAGTTACTTAAGGAATCACAACAACATTTGTTATGAATAGATATGGAATTACAACGTTTCATAGTAACACATAAGAAATATTTGAGGAGAATATTAAAAATGTATATATTGTTAGGATTGAAGGGAGTTGGAAGGCCAATAATGATACACATAATCATGTGTTAACTTGTCGGAACAATAATGTGCTCACATATGGCTGTGAAGTAGATAAATAATTGTTCCAACATAGCTACACACGAATAAACATCGATCTTAAGAAACAAGTAGCTAGATGATGTGGATGATAAACATGATGTTTAGGCCAACTTGTTGTGTGGTCCTAGAAGTGATGAGCAAGGATTGTCCAACTTGTAGATCATCTTCTTTCCTGTGGAACTCCCTCCATCCCTTTTTGTTGAATATCAGCCGGCCATCATTGTCAAACTTGTAGGCAATGTTGCTGACTTCAAAATCTCTAACCCACAGCCCAACCAAGCCTTCCTTAGGAATGTTTAAGAGGAAACAAAAAATTTAGCTAGTTTCTGTGATACCGTAGGGGATGATGAAATCAAAAGACTAACGATGTCAGACGATTTGACACAAGTTATGCACGTATAAGGACGAACAACATAAAACTACAATGAAAAGATAACATACCATGTTGTGTTTTGCAAGGTTGGCGTGTGTTAAACAGGTTACTAATGGGACCCCAACAATAGTACTACCTGCACGTATAATATTTAAGAGGTGTCGATGCTCATCTTCGCTCAGTTCGCATATTTGGGAGATGATGGTAGAGTCATACGAGTCTTTCTTACCACCGGTGAAATAGATAATAATAATACTTGGTGTTTTCCCTCCCAACAAAAACATAATCATTTGATCTCCCCTACACGAACATGGTTCCGTCTAACGAATTTTTTCCATCCATCACCACCTATGCAGGTCAAAGACCTCTCTTTCACCACATCAACGCCATATGCACGCCCAAGTGCTAGAAAGCGCACACTAGTCTTCTCTTCTACATATTCATTAAAGATGAACCTTGCATTGCATGGAATAATCTACACGCAATTAACTGGAATATACACACATTTAAAAAAAGGTAGACCGCCACCAACAATGGTTACAAAATAGCTATAGTGCATAGAAAAATAGTTTGTTTCATACCAATGAATCTTCAAACTCTTCACGCATAAAGACATTAAATAATAACCCCGAGGTTAACGAGTCGCACACACTCTTGCATTTTCCACACAACGCCATGTCTCCTAAAACAACAACATAATCATATAATTCCACTACACAAGTCATACACTAGTGCACAATTGATATATTGTATACATAATTCATCTACGCAATAAAATCAGAGCCTACAAATTTAATGTATAGATACGAGCTATAGGGAATCTAGGGCTCACGGAGGGTGGCGGATCAATGTCACGGACGGGGGCAGATACGTCATAAGAAGATGTGCATGGGTAGCAGCAAGAGGAGAGGATAGGTACGGTGGTGGGACGAGTAACCTATTTATGCACTTTATAGGAAAGTAGTGTTGAGTCGGAAAGGCCGCCGCCTGACGCTTCCATCAGCAGACTATGGGCCGCCTTGTAGGCAACTGACGAGTTGGCCCAACTCATACTTTTATTTTCTTCTATTTGTCCCTATTTTCTTACTTCCATACCTCATAATCCTTCCGGTCCAAAATGTAAGACGTTTTAGTTTTGTAAAACGGAAGTATTTGTGTGTAGGTTCATTTTAGATTCACATCTCTATACATTCGTTTCATAAAACTAAAACGGCTTACATTTTGGAATGGAGGGGGTATGTTGAAATGTAATTAGGACAGTAACTTACTTGTATACATGGCATTTTGACATAATAATATAGCATTCACGTACATATATGAACACATGTCGTGTAGGCTTAAAAACATGAAACCAGTACAACAAAAAGTAAATAGGATAACATAATTCGGGTGTCCACGAACAGAGCAAGTGCAACATTCAATAACTACATGGCATCATCAGGAAAACAGGAAACAAACAAGTAAGCTCCTTTTTTCCTTGGTACAGCAAGAACAACATCTTGACACCCAATCCAAGAACAACATCTTGACACCCAATCCAAACGTATGCTCCTTGTCTATGAAATTCTTCCAGCTACTCGAAAAGAGATGACCATCCGAATTTGAAATGGTGTATGACCCCTTCACCATTGTGTGGGGATCACACACAATGGTCATGTCAGCTTCTTTATCCATTATATTTGAAACAAGACATTTTGGGAGTTTTTGATTTAAAGAAAATGTAGCAAGGCACCCAAAAAATATGATACTCCCTACATTCACTAATATAAGCCCTCTATTTACTAATATATCTTATATTAATAAATGGAGGGAGTAACAAATAAGATCAGTTTGACATTCACAATAAACATAAAAAGACCAAAACAGGTTGGTAATGATTACTAGGTGTTTGTTTCGGTTGTGATAGTTAGTCCAGTTTAGGGTATGGACCATTGCTACAGTTGATCCTTCTGCATACTGTGCAGCATTATAGCGTGACACCAGTAACTCAATATTCTCTACAGTATGTGTGACTCTCTTCATCATCCTCTAGTTTGTCTTGGATCCGTCGGTGGAACCGATAGAGTCAACAATGTCATGTCTTTCAGGTGAGAGTTTGAAATATTCTGCAATGTATAATTTAACAAAATTAAATGTTAAAATTATTACACTAAAATATTATATTATTGGTACATGATGCATTATGTTGGAACACTACTTGGATGGATGACTGGGAGGTTCCCAGTGGTGCCACGATTCAAAGGAACATCAATGTTCATAGTGAAATACATTTTCTGGCCAACTTGAACATTGTAGATTGTTGCAACTTCCTTCCATCCTCTGCCACTAATGTAGGTTAGACCTAGTTGGTTTGTGACATCAACATCAAATTCGAAGTGCTCATTGGTCTTTAGAATAGTAGGGAAACTAATTTTGTCGGCCTTGGGCATGAAATATGACTTAAGGAAACGTGCTCTTGCGTAGCACGGGATGACCAACAACAAACATGTGATTAAAATTAGATTACCACATTAAAGAAGGTCTAAGGTTCATGAAATTATATAGATGCCTTATGATGTTTTTTAGTAGTAAGAGCTAAGAGCCATGAAGTGCAAACCATAACCATACAGTTTATTGTCTTTGAACTTTTCATAATATTACACTACATCAAATTTATATTACGAATAATAAGAACAATTACTCTTAACATCAAACATGCACATAAAACTTCGAACATTACATGCAGGTAGACACTAACACACATTAATGGCTCAAATAAACAACAAAATGTGCCAAACACACAATATGCAAGAAATAGACAACATGATATACTTGTTGGTAGCTGAATACCGTGGAGTGCACAAATCCCTTTTTAAACGTCAAATCAAAGTTGGTCACGCACATATCCCCACTGCTGCACATACCCTTTGTGTCAAAACAAGTGGGACACTATGATAGAATATAGATCTGATCAGTAATACTAATCAGGAGAGATTTAGTGTTAGGAAGAGACCAAACATGTATGGTACCTCTTTTGTGCCTGCCATCCTTGCTGACAATGACAAGTGTGGCTGGTAAATCTACCGCGAGAGAGAAATTATCTTTCTACGGAGAGACGGATGGCGTCTGGCTAGTAGAGTGGTGACAGCGGCACTGCGCGGAGCCATGTGCATGATTTGATATGCACAAAGTGGGGATAGTTTGTTCACGGAGGAATGTCAACTATTTGGCAAAAATCTACACGCATGGTTGGGCCACGGTTGATCCGGCCTGTTGAATGGCTGACGCACATCCACCCTAAATGGATAGCCTAGTTGCATTTTATGTGCTTTCGTGTTTACTATAGTACTAATAAACTACTGAGTATGACATATCATCATTATGTTGTACTCTCTCCGTCTAGAAATAACTTACTTTTATTTGTCTAGATTCGAAGAAATCTACACACTAGAACATGTTTTGATACATTTGAATCTAGATAAATCTAAGTCAGCTATTTCTGAATGGAGGTAGTATTAAAATTGGTTAAGCTCAAAAAGGTAATTAAGCCACATCCAAAACATGTTGATACATCTTAGAAACTACTTGTGGTTGTGTGACTCAACACTAGGCCAACATGATCCAAACTAGTTGATACATCTAAGTATAAAAGAGCTATGTGATGCCATGACACACACTTGTGGCAGATATAGGCTTATCGAACATTGCATATGGGATCTAGACCTCTCTAGGTTGCATACAAACACCTTCATCAACTTGTGCTTCTATGAGTCATCACTTAGACAACATGTTCCTACCTAGTTGATAAATCTAAGTATAAGAGTGATATGTGATGGCTCAGTGTTGATGTAGAGCTTGTTGGGAACCCCAAGATGAAGGTATGATGAGCACAGCAGCAAGTTTCCCTTAGTTATGAAACCAAGGTTTAATCGAACCAGTAGGAGCAAGGAAACACCCCAAAGGTGTTGCTAGCTGAGCCTTGGCAGGGTGCACTACCGGTGCTAGTAGCAACATGGAGACCTACACAACACAACCACAGAACTCTATCCCCAACTTGCGATGAGGTTGTCAATCTCACCGGTTTTGGTGAAAACAAAGGATTAAACGTATCGAATGGAAGGAAGTAATAGTTTGCAGAAAATAAACACAAAGCAGTAAATAATTTGTAGATTGTATGTAAAGAAAAGGACCGGATCCATAGTTCACTAGAGTTGGCTCTCCTTAAGATAGATAACATGTTGGGTGAACAAACTACAGCAGGGCAATTGACAAACATCGAGAAAGCAATACATGCATATACTAATCATCTTGACTCCTTTGGAACTTGATTAGGAATTACAAAATTATACATAGACCGCCATCCAACTGCATCTATGACTAATAATCCACCTTCAGGTTATCATCCGAACCCCCTCCAGTATTAAGTTGCAAGCAACAGATTATTGCATTACGAATTGTGTGTAATGTAAACAATACGATTGTTCTATGAACAAAGGATTGTTATTTTCTCCCTAGTAGCAACAACACATCTAGTACCTTAGAGATTTCTGTCACTTCCCCAGATTACCAGAGGCATGGACCCACTATCGAGCATAAATACTAACTCTTGGAGTTGCTAGCATCTACTTGGCCAAGATAGCTACTAACAACAGAAAGCATCCAAGATCACAATAACAAAGACATGATAGAATCAATAATCAATCTGAAATAGCATCTCAATATCCATCGGATCCCCGCAAATACAACATGTAGAATTATAAATAGATGATCTTGATCATGAACGGAGCTCATAAGATCTAAACATGAAAGCACAAAGGAGGAGAACTAGCCATCTAGCTACTACATGGATCCGTAGTCTAAGGATGAAGTACTCACGCATCACACCGGAGGCTTGCATGGTGATGAAGAAGGCCTCCAGGGTGAATTCCCCTCTCCGGCAGGGTGCCGGGAAGAGCTTCAGATCCCTCCCGGTCTAGGGATGGAGACGACGGCAGTACAGACTCTTTCGTGGATTTTTGATCGGGTACTTAGGATTTTCATCCCGAGGGCATCTTATAGGCGGAAGGAGAGGCCGAGGGGGTGCTGGGGTCGGCCAGACCACCCCCTGGCACGGGTCAGGCCTGGCCACGCGGCCAGGTGGTGTGGCCGGCCCCTAGCCCTTCTCCGTCTCGTATTCTGGCATCTGATGACTTCCGGGAAAATAGGCACTTTGGATTTTATCCCGTCCAATTCCAAGAATATTCATTTTCTGGCTTTCCTAGAACCAAAAACAGCAGAAAACATGCAGCTAGCACTGTGGCTCTTGTTACTAGGTTAGTTCAAGAAATCATATGAAAAGTACTCCAAAGTGTGGACAAAACACAAGAAAGTGGATAAAACCATCAAAAATTATAGATACATTTGCAATGTATCAACATCCCTAAGCTTAACTCCTGCTCGTCCTTGAGTAGGTAAGTGATAAATTGAAAGAATAGTTTTTGAGGTGACATGCACCATCAAAGACTTGATCAAAGTATTTGTAAAACATTCAAAGCTGGGATCATAGTACTTCAATCATAACATGAAAGACAAAGTTCTAGCAATAAGACAAATAAACTATGATGCAACATGCAAAGGCACGAAGAAAATATTCATGAATAACAATGCTTTGCAAGATGTTTGTTTGTTTCAAATAAAGAAAACATAGCATAATAGCATCCAGCTTGTCCCTCATAGAGTAGCAAATATAAATGCATAGGACACCTTCAAAGTTCATAAGAGTGACTAGATACAAATAGTTTAAATTAAGCAATATCAAGTTATGCATCAATCAACTAGTCTTGGGACAATGCACATAGAACTAAGAATGGCCACTATGCTCTCAAAGTAGGTGCATAAAAATAGAAGGTGGAGACTCAATATAATGGTGGAAGAAAGGCCTTCATAGAATGAAGTAGGGATTCAAGTCTCATAAAGAGCTTCCAAAAATTATGGTACTTATAGCTTTCAGCTCTCATTGCCCCTATCATAAGTATCTTGAAGTGATTAAGGTTAAAGTGAACAAACTATGGTGTACATGCTTGACGAAGTATAAGTTAGAAATCTCATGTCCCTTGTATACGAGGGCCGCTCCTCATGCTACTCAAGTTTAGTCACTAGTAAGTTCTTGTCATTGTAAGTACATGTGTATCATAGAGAATCGCCAACGGGGTACCCCTTGCCCGATGATACGGAAGAATCCCCATATCAAAATGAGAACGCAAGCAGACAACGAGCATCTCAGCAATCTTCTTATTTACCATGGGAATATGGTGCTTTTTTCTCTCTTTTCATCTTTTCATAATCTCTTTTTTCTTTCTCTTTCTTTTTCTCAATATAGGACTCTTTTTTTATAAGAAGAATGCTTCATAGACAGCTCATTATGGTTACGCTGCAGGTTTCCACCATGTCAGCATGGATTAGACCAGCGGCCATGGCGTTTCTCTAACACATATACATAACTCCATGGAATTACAAGCTCCCCTTTCATTTCACACCGACGACATCCATATACAAAAGAGCATGATATCAACTAGGTACATGTACCAAGTGCAATGTTGAAAGCGTTCCCCATGAAAGCATGGTTCTGCTAATTCCCAACAAATAAGTGCAAGCATATACGCAACAAAGAAGGACCCAATAGTTCAAGTTTATTAAGGGCAAGAAAAAGTAAAGTGTGCCATCAAGTTCGTGAGAGCTTTAATCACTAGTTTTCTCATAACAAGTTTAATTTGGAAGGTAAACAAAAGCATGAATATACTTGGAATAGCATAAGATAGTAGGTAGGTATGGTGGACTCTTTGGAATAACTTGGTTTAGGGAGTTGGATGCATGAGTGGAACTCATACTTGGTTGTGGAGGCTAGCAAAAGACTGGGAGCGACAAAGTAAGAGAGCAATAATGGCCATAATCATGCAGAGCGACAAAACATCATTGATTAAAGAATAAAGTGATACTACTAGTTGAAAACTAAAGGATCATAAAGGCTATGGTGACTTGAGATAGTCATAACATGGTGTGAGCATGCGCCAAGTCAACGCAAATAAAGCATCAAAGGAGAATACCACTATACTATGCTTTAATATGCTAAAACAATGCATGATTCATTCAAGGCACATTAAGCAATCTCAATTATTTATAACAACTCATGCTACAGAAAAGAATACTAAGCATAAAGCCAAAAAAACATCAAGCATGGCATGACAAAGCATAGGCCATAGTCAAAAACAAGCTCTTTTTACCTCATAAGCATGAACTTTCCTACTTTTTTCCAAACCAAACCAAACTATTTGCAAACCAAAGTATGAAAGAGGGGGTCCAACCAATTTATTCAGCAAACTAAGAAAACCAAGCAAACTAAAAAAAAGACGCTCCAAGAACAACACAACTGTGCATGAAACAATAAAAATTAAGCGTTTGGAAGAAACCTGGGATTTTTATTGATGAAGAAGGGGATGCCTTGGGCATGCCTTGGGCATCCCCAAGCTTTGATGCTTGTACTTATTGGATATTTCTTGGGGTGACACGTGTGGCATCCCCAAGCTTGATATTTAGTCCATCCTTCATCTTATTACTCATTCCTTCCATACACCTGAAATTTTTGCTTCATACAAAACTTCACACAATCTTTATTAGCAACATTAGTGCACTCAAGATAAATAAGTCGTAAGGTTCAGTTAGAACACCAAATAAACTTCCATTAGAACACTAGCTACTGTATGACTTCCCTAAAAAATCTCAATTCCCCAAAAGAACTCAAAAAGGAACCAACAAGAAGCAAATGTAGAAAATACCAGAAATCTGTCAAAATAGACCAGCAGGTAATGCCGATTTTTTTCGAAGACATTCTGTTGCTCAAATCAAAAAGTGTTGAACTAACGAAAGTTAGATAACAACCTGGGGCAGAAGCAGAAATATTCACACCTCAAAAAAGCTTTCAGAGATTTTACACGAATTTTTACGGTGAAGCACAGAAATCTGTTTCGGGACAGCAACTTTCCCAATCATTACTTCTCTCTCATTAGAGGTCACTCTTGGCAGAAAAAGCAAATAAAAAGGATAAGGAGCGGTTATTAATGAAGTAATAACTTGCAAGACTCATCTAAAACTTTTGGGTTATCTCCCAGTAAGTACTTTTTTTAATGCCTTTAAGTTAGGCATAAGAAGCAAGAAAAATAATCAAGTATTTTCAAATGAAGAAGCATTAAGATCAAAACCAGAAATATCTTCAACAAGGCAAGGTATCTCATCCAAATAATTTCTAGAGGATCCTCTCTTAGTGCTCTTTGGTTCACTATTTTCATCAAAAGGGTTTTCAGGAACGATCCAATCAAGATTCTTTTCTTTGGCTTCATGCATTGCTACTAGTTTAAAGGGTATTGGTATCTTAGGTTCCTCCCCATTAGGTTCGGTTTTGTTCATCTTTTCTCGTGTACCAACAACATCTACACATGAGCCTAGCATATTGAAGCATTCAAAGACTTTTGTATCTTCCTTCGCAACATCATAGAACTCTTTAAACAAAGTTTCTAGAATAAAATCCCTCTTTTCAGGGTCCTCAATTTTTTAAGCTTAAGAAACATTACTTGCATTAAGGGGTTGAGGTGAACAAACCTAGCTTCTAACATGTGAATTAAAGAATCTGTAGCAACCTCATAGTTTGGAGCAAGTTCTGCAAGGAATCTATCCTCAGTATCCTCATGTTTACTAACATGATTAAAGAATTCTTCAATATTATCTTTCCCAATTATAGAACCACTACCAATTGAAAGATCTTTCAGGGTGAATTTAGGGATCAACATGGTGATCTAAGGAAGCGACAAGAACTAAAGGAGACTTAATTTTTTTGTGTTTTTGATAAAGAAAGCAAACTAGTAAAACTAATTTTGTGTGTGTTTTTTATAACAAAACAAAAAGAAACTAAGCAAAACAAAAATAACAAAGTAAAGAGATTGGTTATGAGGGAATCCCCTTGTGAAGATGTCCTTGACTCCCCGGCAACGGTGCCAGGAAAATGCTTGATGGCTCGGTGTTGATGTAGAGCTCGTTGGGAACCCCAAGACGAAGGTATGATGAACATAGCAACAAGTTTCCCTCAGTTATGAAACCAAGGTTTAATCGAACCAGTAGGAGCAATACGATTTGCGTGTAATGTAAACAATACGATTGTTCTATGAACAAAGGATTGTTGTTTTCTCCCTAGTAGAAACAACACATCTAGTACCTTAGAGATTTCTGTCACTTCCCCAGATTACCAGAGGCATGAACCCACTATCGAGCATAAATACTAACTCTTGGAGTTGCTAGCATCTACTTGGCCAAGATAGCTACTAACAATGGAAAGCATGCAAGATCACAAATAACAAAGACATGATAGAATCAATAATCAATCTGAAATAGCATCTCAATATCCATCGGATCCCCGCAAACACAACATGCAGAATTACAAATAGATGATCTTGATCATGAACGGAGATCACAAGATCTAAACATGAAAGCACAAAGGAGGAGAACCAGCCATCTAGATACTACATGGATCCGTAGTCCAAGGATGAACTACTCATGCATCACATCGGAGGCTTGCATGGTGATGAAGAAGGCCTCTAGGGTGAATTCCCCTCTCTGGCAGGGTGCCAGGAAGATCTTCAGATCCCTCCCGATCTAGGGATGGAGACGACAGCGGCTACAGACTCTTTCATGTATTTTTTATCAGGTAGTTAGGGTTTTCGTCCCGAGGGCATCTTATAGGCGGAAGGAGAGGCCGAGGGGGTGCTGGGGTCGGCTAGACCACCCCCTGGTGTGGGCCAGGCCTGGTCGCGCGGCCAGGTGGTGTGGCCGGCCCCTAGCCCTTCTCCGTCTCATATTCTGGCATCTGATGACTTCCAAAAAAATAGGCACTTTGGCTTTTGTCCCGTCCAATTCCGAGAATATTCATTTTCTGACTTTGTTGGAACCAAAAACAACAGAAAACATATAGATGGCACTGTGGCTCTTGTTAATAGGTTAATCTAAGAAATCATATGAAAAGTACTCCAAATTGTGGACAAAACACAAGAAAGTGGATAAAACCAAGCATGGAACATAAAAAGTTATAGACACATTTGCAATGTATCAATATGCCAAGACATGATGAGACACTTTGTGGCAAATGTGGGCCCATGCGAACATTGCAGGGGCTATAGAACTCTCTGGGTTGGCTCGAAACACCATCATCAACCCAGTGGTTGTGTGAGTCAATACTTGATACATCTAAGTATATAAGAGTGTGATGCCAAGCTATGATACACACTTGTGGCAGATGTGGGCCCATGCCAACATTGCATGGGATATAGACCTCTCTAAGCTATCTAGAAATCCCTTCATCAACTTGTGATTGTATGAGCTATAACTTGGATAACATGATCCTACCTAGTTGACATATTTAATTAAAATATTGTTATGCCAAGATATGATTAGACACTTTGTGGAAAATGTGGGCCCATGGAAACATTGCATGGGATCTAGACCTCTCTAAGTTGTCTAGAAACAACTTCATCAACTTGTGGTTCTATGAGTCATCACTTGGACAACATGATCATACCTAGTAGATAGATCTAAGTATAATACTGGTATCCCAAGATATGATGGGCCAATTTGTGGTAGATGTGGGCCCATGCCAACTTTGCATGGCTATAGACCTCTCTTAGTTGGCTAGAAACACCATCATCAACTTCGTGGTTGTCTGACTCAACACTTGGCCACCATGATCCCACCTATTTGCTACATCTAAGTTTGAGAGTGCTATGAAAAGCCATCACACACACTTGTGGAAGATATGGACCCATGCCAACATTGCATGGGATCTAGATCTATCTTAGCTGTTTAGAAACACCTTCCTCAACTTCCTCCAAAGTATATGATCGATTCAACACATTGCTAACATGATCCTACCTAGTCGATAGATTTAAGTATATGACAGCTAAGTGAAGACATGATAAGAAATTTTGTAGAAAATGTGGGCCCATGCCAACATTGCATGGGCTATAGACCTCTCTGGGTTGGCTAGATACTTGTTGAACTTAGTTGATTATATATTCCAAATATTGTGATGGTTCCTCTACTGAACCTGATAATGATAGTAGGTGCAGACTATTGGGTTCTTGTTTTGAAGATTTAGTTGCTTGAATGCACTGTTAATTTATACTTAGCATATAGAGATGTTTTTTATGTGGTAGAAAGCAACAACATGCACTATAAATATTCCTAATAGACAGATAATACTTAGCATATAGAGCACCATGTTCATATCAAGTTCTAAACCGCCCAGATTATTCCAACTAAATTTAAACATTTCCTAACCACTGACAATATTTTCCGTTAGTTAAGGAAAACAACATGACCCATGAAGCCATCTGCTAGCCCCTCATTAAAGAAGGTGAAGACGCAGACATCCCCCTGCTTGATTCCAGCATGTTCGAGAACATTTTACCAGTTGCTTGTCATCTGGGCAACACCATTCTTTCCTTGGATGAACTGAACATGCTCCAAATCTACATGACCTACAACTATGAGTGGCAACTCCTTTGGCAGATATCAGTTGAGGTGGGCATTGCTATAACAAGCTGAAAAGTACTGGAGTAGAAGAACAAAGTTAGTCGTTAACTATAGTACACCTATGCATATATAAGAGTTTTAAAGATTCAAAACTCAAATGTTTACCATCTTGGCCTTCCTAGGGATGAAATTTGACTTTGTCATCGTGCACACATGGTATTGTATAGATGGCTTGTATCTTTAACTTGGGCACTTAGATACGCAGCTAGTTCAGCAGTCAATTCCACATAGTTTCCAAATACGCAGCGATCGTCGAAGTCCTCACACAACCCAATTAAGGGACCTAGAAATAAAAATATTAGAAAGTAATCTGTATCTGCATAACAATGAATAACATTAGCGAGTATCAATAACTGTAACCCCTAAAAATGACCGTCGTCTTATTAGCTTTCTTGGCTACATGTTGCTTCACTTCACCATCAGACGGAACATCGGTGACGGCAGCTTTAATTTCATGAGCCTTGTAGCCTTTCTTTTTAGCCTAAAAGACATTGTACCAATTAGAATGTATTGTTTTGATGTTATATAATAGATTTCACTTCTATATTAGTGTGTGTAGCAACAATTTTAGAACCTCCTTATGTATGCCGCTAGCCTTTATGTGGCAGAACTTGCAATCCTCACATTTCATCCTGCCTGCACCTTACAGTGTAATACATGAATCAAATTAGGAGCATTTAATTTCGTAATAAAAATATGCATTCACTGACTAAAACAAGTATCCAAATATATAAATCAAATTCGAGTTAGTGAAATACAAGAATCAAATTCGAAGCATTTAATTTGGTGACTAGCTATACAACCATCATCCAACGACTAAAATAAGCATTCAGTGACTACAAGCATCCAGGGAGCAATTTCTCTGCACTGTCGTCATGATGTTTTGCGCGATGAATTCCAAATTTTTACGTCCAACACCGTGTAGTCCATCTGAAGTTCAGTAAGAAAACCGAGAATTACTAGCTTTTACCGGTGAGCTAAACATAGATCTAGATCGAGCATCTACATGGACTAGACCCGTCAACAGTGACGCAAAACTAGATCACACTGCCGACGCCGTGACCTAGATCGAGCACAAACGCGCTGCCATAGAATGAGGAGCACTTACCCGTGAGCCTGTAGCCTCCGCTACCGCCGACATCGCTGGGGAAGGTAGGGGATTCGGTGGTCACCGCGGAGGGGAGCAGATTTGGATGAAGTAGTGGGGTCGGGTTAGTGAGGAGCTTCTCACTAGAATCTTCTTGAAGCTGATGAGTGGGTCCCGTGGGCATCATTTGTGAAGCTGAAAAATTGGGTAAATACAAAAATTACTAGAGGTAGTTTTGTCGAGCCCTCACATTTGTTTGGCCTACCATTAATCGGCCGAGGCGTGAGTCCCAGCCGTAGGCGCGTGGTTGGCCCGGCCCAGCGCTCATATTTGTCGAGATAAAACCCTAATTCCTGAGGCCATAGTACTGCCCCACCACGATACCCCCTCCTCCCTTCTTACGCCATGAACCGAGTCCGTGGTTATGAGCCGGGGCTGCTGCCAAGTGGAGGATCAGAGGATGCCCATGCGGTGGTCGTCGCTATAGGGGTCGGTGCAGATGCTCCGGGTAGTCCGGACTTTTCTGGCACCGCCATAATTGCTCTGGTTTCCGACACAGCGGTCGTCGGTGACCTCGAGGATTAGGTGAAGGACGTTTCGTGGCTCCCGCTGCAGACAGGGATGAGAAGCAGGCGAAGCGCATGGAAGTCTTCGATTTCAAAGAGGAAGACTACAACATGGATGCAAACATCGAGGTGGACTACGAGGTGTACCCGGATGCAAATGTCGAGGAGGACTACGATGTGTACCTAGATGCAAATGTCGCCCACCTTCGAGGTCCCAGAGAATGCGAGGAGTTTGAGGTTGAGATCAGTGATGAGTACATGTTGTTTCTCTGTTACTCCCTCCGTTTCAAAATATAAGATGTTTTAGCTGTGTGAAAGGAATGTATCTAGATCACTTTTAGTGTGTAGGTTCACTCATGAACCTACACACTAAAAAGGGTCTAGATACACACACTAAAAGAGGTCTAGATACACTTGTTTCACAAAGCTAAAACATCTTATATTTTGAAACGGAGGGAGTAGTTGATTACTGTTCATATGTTTTGCTCGCGTTGTAGGTTGATTTAATCTGCCACCAAGTTGATTTAGGCATATCTTATTTTAAGGTTGGTGGTTTGATTTTATTGTAGATTGATTCGATCTGCAAGAAATTTTGCTCATATCTCATCAGATTGCTTAATTTTTAATAATTATAGACTAGTATTTTAAAATCAATGTGATTAAGTATCAAATGATTTTTTAGATCATAACCATGAATTTATAATCAAAGTTATTGCACTTGTTTTCATGAAGGCATATATTTACCGTGTACTACCCATGCACTTGGTAGTAACCATATCAGATGCATGCAAAGTTGATTAGAAGCACACTTTTCTTAATGTAGATTACGAACATGATGATTCCATATTATGATGCATACCCTTCATCTTATATATTTCAAATTCTTATCACATACGACAGATGTATTTCTAAGATGAGATGCATGCCCATTTATAATAATTTTTGGAATCTTGAATTTATATTTTAAGTAAATTAATTTTCTCACTTCTTCGTATTTAATAAATCCAGGAGTATGACAACATGGCAGATGATAAGGAGGCTAGGGACAACAAAAGGATGAACATACATAAGAAGCGCAAGTATGTCAACACTAATAGCCCCTTGACGCCAATCTTAAGGGCAACATTTGATTGTGCTACCGCTGCTTTGATCCCTATTTTAGTTGTTCTTCTGTTGGTTCTCGTTGAAACTATGTGTTGTAGAAACTGATGTTATTTTGTCGTCTATGATGGAACCTCGTTTAATCCATACCTTACGCGAGCGTTTTATACTTCGTGAGATATAGTTTGCTTTAACATTACAGGTGCACAATTATTTGGTTGTTCATGTTCATGCACACTAAATTGTTTAGATGGTCATCTATTCATGCACACCAAAATTCTTGGAGTATTAGATAGATTTGTCTGACCCAACTATTTTATACAAATTGCAATGGAGGAAAACTATGGTATAACTAATTTATTTCAATATTCCAATATGTAATATTTTATGGCAAATAGGACACCAATTACAAAGGCATAATGTGATACGGTTTCTAGCCAACTCAAATTGCTCTAGGCCCATGCAATGTTGGGATGAGGCTATATGAGGTACAAGTGTGCATCATAGCAGTTATACAGTTTATTAGATTTAACAAATAGGTGGGATCATGTTTGACCAAGTGTTGACTCATACTACTACAAGTTGATCAGTTGTTTCTAGACAACTCAGATTGGTCTAGATCCCATCATGGCTAGGCATAGCAATGCTATAGTTTCATCTAACAACTAGTTGGGATCATGTTAACCAATTGTTGACTCATTATTCTACCAGAAGGTGATCAAGGTGTTTCTAACCAACTCAGATAGGTCAATAACCAATGCGATGTTGGCATGAGACCATATTTGCCACAGTGTGCATCATGCCTTGACATAGCATTGTTATACTATGCAACAACTAGGTGGGGTCATGTTGACCAAGTGTTAACTCATACAAGCACAAGTTGATGAAGGTGTTTCTTGCCAACTCAGATAAGTCTAGAGCCTAGGCAATGTTCGCATTCTTTGCATAAATCGGAAAGCTATCACACATCATTCCAAAAGTTCTATGAGTAAAGCTGGAAGGTAATACATATACTTGTGAAATAAATACATTAAAAATTTGCACTTTGAATAAACCTGAGCATGGTGCGGAAACCATTTACGGCATGAAAACTGCACCATACCCAAGTTTATTACTTATATTATATTATATAATGATGATGATTGAGTAAGTACATCGCCGCTAGCACATAACAGTGGTACGAGCGATAGTCTGTGGTTTTATGCCCGAGATCGCACATATGTGATATATATGTAGTAGGCCCCGTGTGAACGATTTTATATGCAGAAATTATTGTGTAGGTCAGGTTTGGGCAAGGATTGGGCCGGCTTCATGTCATATACTCCGCGACCCCCGATTCCCCTGGTTTCTTTCCTTCTCTGCTGACGCTAAAGTCGGTGGGCGGTTATCATGGATGTTGTGATGATCGAGGACGCGAGGTAAACGAAGGTTACGTTCTTGACTCCCTCCTCTTCTACACAACGTAGTTGCGCAAGTAGTGATAGGGTTTGCCGCTACTATTCCTAGGATAGTGTTGGTGACAGAAAGCGGTGGATTTGTTTTTGCTTTTTGTGTTGAATTTAGCCATGATCTCCTAAATTATATCGCATTGTACTTTTATTTCAGCTAATTCATGGATCTGGGGGAGATTTTGTTGGTGAGATTTCATTTTGGAGGGGATTTCATCAAAAGTTGGGCCAAGTCTAGACTATTTTGTAGGAGATGATGCGCTGTCAGAGATAGAGAGGAATAAACTATCGTTGTAGGAAGTCAAAAGATTTGTTAAAGATCGCATGGCATCGAAGGAAACAATGAAAATTTATTTCTTGTTCCAGGGAGAGATCTTGTGGATGGGTTGGTGTTGCTCTATGATGACAGTGGCTTTGTCGAGATGGCTCATTATGTTTGCCCTGAGGGAGTGGCTGATGTGTACGTTGAGTACCACGGTGAGGAAGACAGTAAGCATAGTAGCAGCAAGTGTGCTTTCAAGGATGAAGTGTAGGAATTGAGTGATGGAGAAGAGGAACCTGATGTTGTTGTCATAACTGAAGTTAAACCTGCTGAGTCTGAAACCAGATGTTGCCCACAAAGGTAGAAGAAATCATGCAATAGAGCACTAGTGCAAATAGAAAGTGATGAAGATGATGTGATAATGATAGAACCAGTATTATCTCAAGTGGTGAATTATACTCAAGGTGCAGCTTTTTCATCTTCAGGGCAAGGTCATCATCCCATGCCAACAACTTAGGGTCATGACCAGCAACCAAATCCAGCAGGTCCAGGACATGACGGTGAATAGAAATATATTATACTGATAGATTCAAAGAGTGATGTGGAATACATTGCACATAATAATAACAAAGGGGAAGATTCAAAGGTTGTGGAGCTAAGAAGGCAAGGTAGAAAGTTTAAGAAATGGTTGACAGACTCCAAGAGATAGATTGGTAGAGATGCAACTGCCACTACCTCTCCATCTGCCACTGCATCACATGGAACTGCTGCTGCCCCCTCAACTGCAGGGTCTCAACCAGCTATAAGAACTGCAGCTCCTATAGGTGCGAGAACTCTAGCTACTCCTGGGGGAGCATCTGGTAGCACAGGAAGACAAGCATGAAGAGCCAAAACATGAAAAAGAGTGTCAGCATCTCGCGTTCCCATATACTCTTATTTCACTTGTAGTGGTCACTACTGAATGTCATTTTCTTATGTTAATGTAATGTTGCAAACGGTGTGGAAACCTTCTATGCGACATGTTATGATTTTACCTGATTCTCTATGATTTTTCCAGAATTTATAAGATTTTTGTGGAATATATATGATTTCGGCAAAATGTATTCTGATAATTTGACCCAAATATACACTATTTTCATCTCTCGAACAGCACACACATATTGCTTTCACAAAAATGTGTACATACTTCAATGCACATAATAATGACACACCATTTGACCAAGATAGAGTTTATTTTAAGCTTTCATCAGGGGAGAGAATCCCCACCTGTCAAAAGAGCATTACAAGACCAAGATAGAGTTATTTAGGTTCCACATAATTTAGTACTTACCAGATAAAGTATGTTTTCATTTTATATGACCACAATAATTATAGTTAGTACGTCTCATGCATGACTTAGAGAAACTCTAACAATGCCCATAAACATGCAAACTGTAAAACCTAAGTACAGTCTTCCGTAAATGGGAAACGGGTCACATTTCCCCAAGGCGCAGAACAAAAACTATAAAACACGAACTGCATATTCGAATTTTAAGATAGCATGGCATAGATAATCGATCAGAGAAGATTTTCGTGTGAATTAGTTCAAATTACACATAGTGTAGCTTCACAAAAGCTACAATTTACAAAGAAAATCTAATAGTGGTGGACGCCGCCGCAACCTAGACCAAAATTGAGCTCCGGTCATCGCCGAAGCTGCAGATTGCGGCAGCATTGGGGGCGGCGTCGACCTCAGTCGGTGAGGTCGATCACGTCCTCCATCTCCAGCTTGACGACCGGCATGATGGTGCGCTCCCTTGCCAGGCGCTACTCCCGCTCCCGCGCCAGCTTCACATCCCGGCGCGGGTCGGCGGCCTCGATCTCCTCCTCTTCGTCCCGCTCCAGCTCCGACTCACGGATGACCATCTCCATCGCGAGGTGCTCCTAGTCGGAGTCTTTGGTGTAGTCAGTCGCCGCGACGACACGCGCATGTGGTGGGGAAGGGGAGATCCGATTGTCGTTGTCGGAGTCGTCGTAACGAGCTTCCACCGTGGCGGGGATGGTGGGTCCGTGTGAGGAGCTCCCATCGCGGGACGATCCATCACCGGCCGCACGAGCATGCGCAGAGACGAAGCCCGGTGGCGTGTACTGTCAACACCCGGATTTTAAATCCTAGATGCCTGTTATGCCATACATCACAATCCTTGGATTACCATTTTCATGAGACATAACAGATTGGATATCACAGTACATCATCCATTACAAACCATAATAAGGTTTTACATGAATAAAGGATCTCATGATCCAGTCTTAATACAAACAAGCAGCGGAATAGTAAAGTGTAGTAGTGGGCTCCATCTTTAGTGTCATAGGCAATGCTGACGATTGAAGATGATCCTAGTTGTCGTAGCCGTCCTACTGTCCATCTTCTAGATAGTCCTCCTCATAGTCTGGCCACAGGAATAGCCAGGGACAAAGCCATGAGTACTCTTTAAGTACTCGCAAACTATCACTAACAAGTAAGGAAGTTCTAGTAGGAATACTAAGCTCTAAGTTTATTTGCAAAAGCTAGATTTATCTTAAGCTGAGTTTAGAAGTAAAGAAAACTACTTTAATGCTCTAAATCACCTAAGTGGGAACTTAGTTTTCATAGTCACAATCCTCTTGTGGTCAAGTCAAAGTCACAAATCATTTCACAAGTCATTTTGAGAACATCTGGCGACGGAACAGTATGGCCACTCCAACTGTCCATGACCACAGACACAGCTATTCGAATAGTTTGACACTCTGCATAGGTGGTACACTTTCACCACAAAATTCGATACATCCATTAGGGATAACCCTGAATCATCATACTAGGTATGCGGATAATCAATCATAACCTTTCAATTACACACCCTAGTATAGGCACCTCCTCTATGAGCTTGGCCTCCCAGCCATGGCCATCTGCCATCCTAGGCACTACATAGGTGGACATCATCAAGAGGTAGCCTCAGCTCAAACCTCTCCCACGAGGGAACCCATACTAATGCATATAAACTTCCAGCTAAGCCTTACCCAATTCAGGTATTGTGGTTGTACAGTAAAATTGGAATAGTATCGCATCCGAACCCAACCATCAGTTTTTATAAAAAGGCTAAGGCTCATGCCTCAACATTTTCATCATCAATTTCATTTGTGTTTCTCAGCACATGTCAAAACATTTAAATATAATGACTCATCATTCCAAGGTTTTCATAATCATTTTCACCAAGTATTCCCATCTAGAGTGATCAAGTTTCATGCTTAGCACTAGCCACTAAGGTTAAGTGTGCTCACTAATGAGGGGTACTAATCTTCAATCTCATGCCATAGAATGACATCTAAGTGTAACTAGGTAGGCCTAGTTTTATACTCTTTATGCTATCTATACTAAGAGTAAAGAACTTTGGTAAAGTAAAAGAAAGTAAAGCTTGCAAGTAAAACTTGGGATGGGTATAAATCAAAATATATAACCAAAGCATGCCTAAGCCATCTTGCTTAGGTTAAAGCTTGCATACATCTAGCTTGCTCATAATAGCTTGCCTTGGTTGGTGCAGTGATTGAAATTCTCCTCGTCTTCTTCGGGGTAGAACTCCTCCTCCTCGTAGACTTGGTCGGTACTATCGTATATAAATGAATACAAGATATACAATCACCAAACAATACTTATCTATTACTATATAGCACACTAAGGCACACACTTGATGATCTAGTATCATCACAATCATCACATGATTTAAAGAAGTAGTTTCATTTATTTTATTTAAGAAAAGTAATTTCTAATCAATGAAATAAATTAAGATTTAATATTCTCTTAATAGAATATGGGATCATGTGGACACATGTCATCACCACATATGCTAATACAAGGGAATGTGATTTAAAGGGTTGGTCACATTTTATAAAGATTAAGATTATTATTTAATCAATTTAAAGTGACTAGAAATGCCCTAATTGCATTATTTTGGTACTAGTCCAATGGCACTGCATTCAAACCTAAATGTCTTTACGTTTTCAGATAGATATTGTCAAATGTGATTTTTGAGAGTTGGAATCAACTCAAAAGCTATTATGGTTTATTTTTGAAAAATGTTTGTAGTTGCAAAAGTATCTGTTTTGTTAATTTTGCTATATGTGATCTATAACTCCAAATGATTTAAATACAACGGTCTTGGATAGATAATTTAATTTCCTTTCTAGAAAAATTTGAATTAGGCAATTTGGTTGAGTGCAACTCTCTAAATTGATTTTTGAATCTAGGCACAGAATATGATTTCAACTTAAAAGGAAAATCAATTATTTGAATTATCGGGCCAGCGCGAGAAAGCTAACGAGCCGGTCCAACTGCACAGCGCAGCGCAGAGCGCGGCTGACAGAGGGGGTCCAGTGGTCAGTGACTTATCTAACGCGAAACAATATCTTTCAATCTGGACGCTACGATCTAATTCTAATCCAACGGTTGTGGGTCGTCGTCGATAATGAACAGCTCCGACGAGGTCTAAACCCTAACGCGGCGGTGGGGGTTGTGTAAGGCTCACCTGGGCTCTAGCTAGGCTCGGCGACGGGGGAAAACGTCATGTTAGACAATGGCGAGGTGAGGCGTGGTCACGGCAGGGCTCGGGGTGGTCGCAATCGACAGCGCCCTTCTCATCCAGCAGCGGCGGACTCCGGTGGAATTCCGGCATGGTGGTGCTCGCCTTGCTCCGGGAAGATGTGTGGGAGGCTCAGGGGTGAGTGGGGAGTCGAATGGTGTCAGGATTGAAGGCTGGGGTGGCCTCCTTTTATAGCTCGACGAGGGGACAGAACAGTGTGGGCTAGCGTCTCCCGTGAGGGCGGCATAGAGAGCTTAGTGCATGGGCGAGGGGGTAGGACGGTGCGGTGCTCCCTGGGGGTTCTCACGGACTTAATGGCGTGGCGTGGGGCGGCATGGAACGGTCGGGCACGTGCGGCGCTCTGGGCAGAGGCAGAGGTGCTCGAGATCGCGCACGGATGCTACGGGTCGTGCGGCGGCGAATGGGGGTGTTTGCCGGGGTGCTGTGATCATGGCGAGGATGCGCGTGCGCGGTGAGGGCAAGACGCGGCACGTGCAAGCTGGTCGGCCGCGGTGCAGTGGTGTGTTCTAGACATAGTGCAGAGAGGCGGTGGTAGTGTGGTCCAGGGCTGGGCTTCGACCGTGGGGTGGACAGGGGTGGCGGTAGGAGCTCGCGTGTCTGGTGCACGTCTTGGGCAAGGCTGGCGTGGCTCCTGGCATGCTTCCGACGTTCGGCTGTTGACGACAAAGAACGGGCGGCGCTACACTATGCTAGCGGCTAAGGGGGAGCTGGTCTAGGGTTTGGTTAGGCTTAGAGGGGACAAGGGGTTAAAGAGTGAAGCTAGTCTAGTGTTTATTCTGTGCATGCCAAGTGTTTGATAAAATGGCTGCATGAAACTTTCTTTTGAATTTTTGATTCAAATATTTTGAGTGATCTTGCATTAAGCTTGAGAGACTAGATTTGCTGGGATAAGTCAAGGTGAACTCATTCGGTGGGTTTTTGGAAAAGTGTGATCTTAACACATACACTTGATTCAATTTTCAAATGTCCATTAAATTTATTTCCTAGATGTTTTTGTAAGTTTATAAAGTGGGCATTGATACATCTTTACATGGTCTAGCAAGGGGTGAAAATAGTTGGAAATGTTTCTGTTAGAAATCTCCTCCTAGGAACACTCAAAGTGGCCTAGTGGTTTAAAATGGTCAAAATGACCATTTGCCTTATTTAATCTTATTTGATTTCTTTCTCTTTGGATTTTGTTTATAAATGGTCTAGATGATGTGGCATTCACCTTTAAACCATTTCATAACATTTAGAACAATCAAGCATGGCATTTTCAATCAAATCTACACTAATGCAAACACACATGCATTCATATGCCTTTTCTTTAATAAAAGTTGTTGTTAACCCTAAATTGGGTTATTACGATTTGATAACCTTGATTAAAGTTTTGGGGTGTTACAAACCTTCCCTCCTTAAATAAAATATCATCCCGAGATTTAAAAAACTAGGAACTAAAGAGATCTGGACACTCAGTCCTAATGTAATCTTCTCGCTCCCAGGTAGCTTCTTCTTCGGTATGGTTGCTCCATTGGATCTTGAGAAACTTGATACTCCGGGTCCTTGTGGTTCTGAAAGCTTCTTCCAAGATACGAATGGGCACTTCACGATATGTTAGATCCTTGTTGATATCAATGGCTCGGTGATCGATCTTCTTGAAAACTTTGGTCTTCTCTGGAACTTCTAAGCACTTGCGAAGTAACGAGATATGGAACATATTATGGATGGCTGACATCTCCTCTGGCAGTTCCAGTTGATAAGATACTTCTCCTCGGCGGTTCAGAATCTTGAATGGTCCAATATATCTAGGGGCTAACTTTCCTTTCAGCTGGAAATGCTGCATTCCTTTCAGCGGCGACACTTTGAGATACACAAAATCTCCGACATTGAAAGTCAGGTCTCTACGTCTCTTGTCAGCATAACTCTTCTGTCTTGATTGGGCGGTCTTGAGGTGCTCACGGACTTTGTGAACCTTCTCTTCAGCTTCTCATAGGATGTCGGATCCAAAAAATCTGACTCTCTCCTACTTACGACCAGTTCAAGGGGGTACAACACTTTCTTCCATCCAAGAACTCAAATGGGGCCATTTGCAAACTGGCTTGATAACTGTTGTTGTATGAGAATTCTGCGAAAGGCAGACAATCTTCCCATTTTGATCCATACTCTAACACACAAGCTCTCAACATATCTTCTAAGATTTGGTTGACTCGTTCAGTCTGTCCATTGGTCTGCGGGTGATAAGCTGTGTTGAAATTCAACTTGGTTCCTAATCCTTCTTGGACTTTTTGCCAAAATCTTGAGGTAAATTGGGTTCCTCGATCCGACACTATGGTCTTGGGGGTTCCATGCAAACTGAAAATTCTAGCAATGTACAACTCTGCTAGCTTCGAACTCTGGTAAGTTGTCTTGACAGGTATAAAATGGGCTACCTTGGACGGTCTATCAACTATGACCCAGATAGAGTCATTTCCCCTACTAGAAGTAGGCAAACCGGTGATAAAGTCCATTCTGACGGAATCCCATTTCCATTCCGGAATCTGCAATGGTTGCAATAGTCCTACGGGTCTCTGATGTTCCGCCTTGACTCTCTGATAGATATCACACTTGGCTATGTAGCTTGTGATCTCTCTCTTTATCTTGTGCCACCAAAATTGCTCCTTCAAATCCTAATACATCTTTGTTCCTCCGGGGTGGATAGAATAAAGAGTATCATGAGCTTCTTGCATGATAACTTGCTTCAGCTCCGAATCTGCTGGCACACAGATACGTCCTTTGTACCACAAAACTCATTCTTCATCTTCGGTGAATCCAGGTACCTTTCATGTACTGGTACGACGCTTCATTCCATCGATACTTGCATTTCCCTTTTGGGCTTCCTTGATCTGACTGATCAAAGTGGGTTGAAGTTCAATGCTAGCTAAAAATCCTTTGCTAACTAGCTCCGTTCTAATCTGCTTCAACTCTTCATGCAAACTTGGTTGGGCCTCTTTGATCATGGTGTTTAATCTACACGGAAATCTGCTAAGAGCATCCGCTACCACATTGGCTTTGCCGGGGTGATAGTGAATGTCAAGGTCATAATCCTTGATTAAATCTATCCATCTCCTTTGCCTCATATTCAGCTCCTTCTAGGTGAAAATATACTTCAGGCTCTTGTGATCTGAATAAATCTCATAGCGGTTACCCATAAGGTAATGACGCCATGTCTTCAAGGCTAAAACTACAGCTGCTAGTTCAAGATCATGGGTAGGGTAGTTTTCTTATGCTGCTTCAGTTGTCGGGACAGATATGCTATGACTTTGCCTTCTTGCATCAACACACATCCGAGACCAATCTTGGATGCATCACAATACACATCAAAAGGCTTCTTGATATCTTGTATAATCAAGATTGGGGCTGAAATCAATCTCTTCTTGAGCTCTTGAAAACTCGCTTCACATTTTTCCGTCCATTCAAACTTCTTATCTGTCTTCAGCAATTGGGTCATCGGTCTTGCAATGCTCGAAAATCCTTCAACAAACTTGCGGTAATATCCCGCTACTCTGATAAATGCACGGACTTGGGTTTGAGTGGTTGGGGCTTTCCATGCTTCAACATCTTTGATCTTGGCGGGATCAACAGCGACTCCTCCCGCTGACACAATATGTCCGAGGAATCCTACTTCCTTCAACCAAAACTCACATTTGCTGAACTTGGCATACAACTGATGCTCTCTCAGGGTTTCTAGGATGGTTCTCAGGTGTAGCTCCTGGTCTTCTTCTGACTTGGAATAGATAAAAATATCGTCGATAAAAACAACGACAAACTTATCCAGGAAGTTCATAAAAATCTTATTCATGCGATTCATGAAATAAGCAGGGGCATTGGTTAATCCAAAAGACATGACCGTATACTCATACAATCCATATCTGGTGGTAAAGGCGGTCTTTGGAATATCCGTTGCACGAATCTTGAGTTGGTGATAACCAGTTCTAAGATCAATCTTAGAAAACACTCTAGCACCAGTCAACTAGTCAAACGGATCCTCTATCTTGGGCAATGGGTACTTGTTCTTGATGGTGACATCATTCAGCTTCTGGTAATCTGTGCACAAACGGTTACCTCCATCCTTCTTATCAAAAAACAAAATAGGTGATCTCTAGGGCGATGTGCTTGGTTGAATCAAACCTTTTGCCAACATGGCATCAAGTTGCTTCTTCAGCTCCACTAGTTCAGATGGGTTCATACTATAGGGTCTCTGTGCTATGGGTCATGTTCCAGGAATTAGTTCAATAATGAACTCGATATCCCGATCTAGGGGCATACCGGGCAATTCATCTGGGAATTCGTCGGGGTATTCACAGACTAATTTTGACTTGGTCTAGGGTTGGTTGGGCTAAACTCTTGTTGCACTTGAATTGGTAGGGCAAGGTTTCAGATACATGATCTACTAATACTCTAGAGCTACTGGTCATGGTTATGGATTTCTTGGCACAGTCGATCAATCCTTTATGTTTCGACATCCAATCCATTCCTGGTACTACTTCTAAACCTTTGGTTCCACGTACGATTAGATTGGCATAAAAATCTATCCCATGTATTCTAATAGGTACAACCTTGCAAATTTTTCTAGCTTTGGTGGTTGAACCAGGTATTTGAACTGTCATAACATGCTTCAAATTGGTTGGGTGAATCTTACTAGTGCATGCAAATTCTTCTATAACAAACGAGTGCGATGCTCCAGAATCAAACAGCACTCTTGCTAATACTGAGTTAACAGAAAACATACCCAAAACGACATATGACGCTTCCTGGGCTTCTTCAACATTCATGTGGAATAGACGGCCGTTGCGGTTGAGTGAATTTCCTGGGGCAAATCTTCTTCTAGGATGAACACGGCATTGCTGCTGAGCTGGTGCATTCACATTGGTGGTGGCTTCAAGCTTCTTGGGACACTCATTGGAGTAGTGACTCTTGACTCCATATTCAAAGCAAGTATTTTGGGACTTGTCTTTGGCTGCAACAGGCACAGCATTGCTTCCAGTTCTTGGGGCAGTATTGTTGTTGTTGTTGTTGGACTTGGGCGGTGCACGGTTGAAGTTGTTGGAGTTGCCGGGGTTGTTGTTGTTGCTTCCTCCGGACTTCATATTTCCTCCACTATGATTGGGGTAGCTAGGACGGTTCATCGGGGGGTCTGTTGTTTCTCGGGGCATATCCTGCAGATGGGTTGGGGCGATACTTCTGAGCATGGTTGGATCCACTCTGGTGCATCAATCTACGCTTGCGATTATTATTGGCTTGGTTGATTTTCCTTCCATCTAGATGGTGGAATCTAGAAGCTCTTCGAGATCTTCAAAACGGATGTTGACTAACACCGTTTGCATCTCATCATGCAATCCATTCAGGAACCTTTCCTTCTTCTTGGCTTCAGTGTTGATCTCGTCAGGGGCATATCTAGCTAGCGACAAAAAATTGCCACAATACTCAACTACGGTCATCCTGCCTTGCTTCAGTTCTCTGAACTCATCTCTCATCCGAGTGACTAAACCTTGCGGCACATGGGTGCGACTGAACTTGATCTTGAAAGCTTCCCACGTCATCACCTGACCGTGGTTCATGGTACATGTGCTATTCCACCAGGCTCTTGCATCTCCTGCTAGATAGTGGGTGGCAAACAGTACCTTCTCATTTGCGTCAACTCCTGTGACTTCCAGGTTGTTCTCCATGGTTTGTAACCAATCATCAGCATCTAAAGGGTCTTCAGACTTGCTAAAGATAGGGGGATTGGTATTCTGAAAGTTCTTAAGCTTGGATCCATGATGATCCTGGTTTCCATGGCCTTGATTATTATGGGCCATCTGAGCTATCTATTGCAGGGTGGCTAGGTTGGCTTGGCTCTTATCTCTACTAGCTTCACGGTCTGAAACTAGCATCTGCAGAATCTGCAACATCGGGTCCTGCGATGAGCTGCTTCCTCCTTGGTTTCCACGAGTCATCTAAAGATTGAGATAGATGAAGGGGTAAGAGGGAAAGTTCTAAGGTTCATGGTTTTGTTTCAAAAGCTTTAAACTTTGATCTTGACTCAGGTTTTGCAAACTACTCCTTCTCATTCATTCATTCAAAGCACACAATACAAACACGCACATCATAACATAAAAGGGAAACCGTTGGTTTTAAGAACCATTCTGTGAACTAAGATATAGTGGGACCGATACAACTCATTCCTATGGTAGTGATCAAGTGCATCTAATCATCATCAATGAAGTCTAAATCATCATCATCGCTGTAGAAATCCATGGCATCAACCTCCAGGTAGTCATTGTCATCACTGAGGTATGAGTGAATATCTCCCTGGATGTCTTCACCTTCTTCCTCTTCTTCTTTTGCTGCAAGTTGGGCTTCTTGCTCCTGTACGGTCTTCTCGAGGTCGGCCACCTTCTTGCGAAGACAAGCGATGGTGTGATCCTTCTTCTCGTGTTGATGTCGAAGTGATTTGCGATCCTTGACGAGCATGGCGAGAGTCTGGTCCTTCTTGGCGGCAATGGCAAGGTTATGGCTCGTGTAGGCTCGAGCATTGTCCTATTCCTTCTGCCTATCATACAGCAGGAATTCAAGGTTCTCCACTTGGCGCTTCATCTCTGGGTGACTTAGCATCTCCAATGGCATTCCCATAGAATCACGCCTTGCGTAATGAGCAAAGCGAGTTCCCTGGATCAAGTTGATGTTTTGCCCACACAGACGGGCAAGACCTTCATGCATAGCCCTGGCTAATCCATCTAGCCATTTGTTGTCTCGTGCGATGAATTGAATCATCTCAGAAAGGGGTGCTTCCAACTTACCTCGAAGATCTGCAACTATCAACCATTGTATATCTCCTCCGGGGAAATCCTTGAGTTGAGCTCCAAAGAATTCTGGATGCGGGTGCTCAAGGTACTCTGACAGTGCAGTAAGATCCCTCTCAAAGATCAGTTGGCCTCCGTTGGCCAGTTGATAGAACTTGCAATACTGAACTTCCCTCTATAAGAATTTAGGAGGAGTAAGTTAGTGAGGTGATCAAGTGTGTCAAATTTTATGTAGTAAGGTAAGAATTTTGAGAATTTTCACTATTTTAAAATACGAAAAAGATCCAATCATAAAGTTGAAAGTACCAGAGGTTCCTAAAGGCATACCATCAGAGAAGCTTCCTTGACCAATAGGGTAAATCAAGAAAACAGCAGTATTTTGGAAAGCAATCAATAAAAAGATAAGCTCACACGCAATCATGTGGTGCAAAGTCTATTAACCCCCATGACGTGGTAAAGGGAGGATATTAGGGGAAGCAGTGAGTGGAGATTCCCCTGCAAAGAGCCGGAGAAAGTGACCCCCCAGGGCAAAAAGTATGATAAATACAAGATATAGTAAAGAAGGCAATGTGATGGCTCGGTGTTGATGTAGAGCTCGTTGGGAACCCCAAGAGGAAGGTATGATGAGCACAGCAGCAAGTTTCCCTCAGTTATGAAACCAAGGTTTAATCGAACCAGTAGGAGCAAGGAAACACCCCAAAGGTGTTGCTAGCTTAGCCTTGGCAGGGCGCACTACCGGTGCTAGTAGCAACGTGGAGACCTGCACAACACAACCACAGAACTTTGTCCCCAACTTGCGATGAGGTTGTCAATCTCACCGTGTTTTGCAGAAAACAAAGGATTAAACGTATAGAATGGAAAGAAGTAAAAGTTTGCAGAAAGTAAACACAAAGCAGTAAACAGTTTGTAGATTGTATGTAAACAAAAGGACCAGGATCCATAGTTCACTAGAGGTGGCTCTCCTTAAGATAGATAACATGCTCGGTGAACAAATTATAGTGAGGCAATTGACAAACATCGAGAAAGCAATACATGCATATACTAATCATCTTGACTCCTTTGGAACTTGATTGGTCATTACAACATTATACATAGACCGCCATCCAACTGCATCTATGACTAATAATCCACCTTCAGGTTATCATCTGAAACCCCTCTAGTATTAAGTTGCAAGCAACAGATTATTGCTTTACGAATTTCATGCAAAGTAAACAAACGATTGTTCTATGAACAAAGGATTGTTGTTTTCTCCCTAGTAGCAACATCACATCTAGTACCTTAGAGATTTGTGTCACTTCCCTAGATTACCACAGGCATGAACCCACTATCGAGCATAAATACTAACTCTTGGAGTTGCTAGCATCTACTTGGCCAAGATAGCTACTAACAACGGAAAGCATGCAAGATCACAAATAACAAAGACATGATAGAATCAATAACCAATCTGAAATAGCATCTCAATATCCTTCGGATCCCCGCAAACACAAGATGCAGAATTACAAATAGATGATCTTGATAATGAACTGAGCTCACAAGATCTAGACATGAAAGCACAAAGGAGGAGAACCAGCCATCTAGATACTGCATGGATCCATAGTCCAAGGATGAACTACTCATGCATCACACCGGAGGCTTGCATGGTGATGAAGAAGGCCTCCAGGGTGAATTCCCCTCTCCGGCAGGGTGCCAGGAAGAGCTTCAGATCCCTCCCGATCCAGGGATGGAGATAACGGCGGCTATAGACTCTTTCGTGGATTTTTGATCGGGTACTTAGGGTTTTCGTCCCGAGGGCATCTTATAGGCGGAAGGAGAGGCCGAGGGGGTGCCTGGGCTGGCCACACCACCCCCTGGCGTGGGCCAAGCCTGGCCGCGTGGCCAGGTGGTGTGGCCGCCCTCTGGCCCTTCTCCGTCTCGTATTCTGGCATCTGATGACTTCTGGAAAAATAGGCACTTTGGCTTTTGTCCCGTCCAATTCCAAGAATATTCATTTTCTGACTTTCCTGGAACAAAAAACAGCAGAAAATAGGCAGCTGACATTGTGGCTCTTGTTAATAGGTTAGTCCAAGAAATCATTTGAAAAGTCCTCCAAAGTGTGGACAAAACACAAGAAAGTGGATAAACCAAGCATGGAACATCAAAAATTATAGATACATTTGCAATGTATCACAATGCTTTCTTTTTTTTTCATTTTTTATCTGTAATCTATTTCTTATTTATTCCTGGGTTGGGTTTACCCAACATTAATTAGATGCCCTTACATCACTTCTTGGGCTGTAATTACTATCTTGTTAGGTTCAGTTGCCATAGCTGTTCGGAATCCACAAACCATCCCGACCGATGGTTAGAGAACATGAGTTTTTGAAAGAATCTCATGGATAAGAGTGAGAATAGGTTTTCTTAAATACTCACTTCTTTGGTTTTGAAACTAAGTTTTTGCTCGGATGTCCATTCTAACTAGGGTCTCCTATGGTCAGGATGGCTCTGATACCAACTTGTCAACACCCGGATTTTTAATCCCAGATGCCTGTTATGCCATACATCGCAATCCCAGGATTACCATTTTTGCGAGACATAGCAGATTGGATATCACAGTACATCATCCATTACAAACCATACTAAGGTTTTACACGAATAAAGGATCTCATGATCCAGTCTTAATACAAACAAGCAGCAGAATAGTAAAGCGTAGTAGTGGGCTCCATCTTTAGTGTCACAGGCAATGCTGACGATGGGAGATGATCCTAGTTGTTGTAGCCGTCCTGCTGTCCATCTTCCGGATAGTCCTCCTCATAGTCTGGCCGCTGGAATAGCCAGGGACAAAGCCGTGAGTACTTTTTAAGTACTCGCAGACTATCACTAACAAGTAAGGTAGTTCTAGTAGGAATACTAAGCTCTAAGTCTATTTGCAAAATCTAGATTTATCTTAAGCTGAGTTCAGAAGTAAAGAAAACTACTTTAATGTTCTAAATCACCTAAGTGGGAACTTAGTTTTCATAGTCACAACCCTGTTGTGGTCAAGTCAAAGTCACAAATCATTTCACAAGTCATTTTGAGAACATCTGACGACGGAACAGTATGGCCACTCCAACTGCCCATGACCGCGGACGCGGCTATTCGAATAGTTTGACACTCTGTAGAGGTGGCACACTTTCACCATAAAATTCGATACATCCGTCAGGGATAACCTTGAATCATCATACTAGGTATGCGGATAATCAATCATAACCTTTCAATTACACACCCTAGTATAGGCACCTCCCCTATGAGCTTGGCCTCCCAGCCATGGCCATCTGCCATCCTGGGCACTGCATATGTGGACATCATCAAGAGGTAGCCTCATCTCAAACCTCTCCCGCGAGGGAACCCATACTAATGCATATAAACTTCCAGCTAGGCCTTACCCAATTCAGGTTTTGTGGTTGTACGGTAAAATTGGAAGGGTATCGCATCCTAACCCAACCATCAGTTTTTGTAAAGGGGCTAAGGCTCATGCCTCAACATTTTCATCATCAAATTCATTTGTGTTTCTCAACACATGTCAAAACACTTCAATAGAATGACTCATCATTCCAAAGTTTTCATAATTATTTTCACCAAGTATTCCCATCTAAAGTGATCAAGTTTTATGCTTAGCACTCACTAATGAGGGGTACTAATCTTCAATCTCATGCCATAGAATGACATCTAAGTGTAACTAGGTAGGCCTAGTTTTATACTCTTTATGCTATCTATACTAAGAGTAAAGAACTTTGGTAAAGTAAAAGAAAGTAAAGCTTGCAAGTAAAACTTGGGATGGGTATAAATCAAAATATATAACCAAAGAATGCCTACGGCATCTTGCTTAGGTTAAAGCTTGCATAGATCTAGCTTGCTCATAATAGCTTGCCTTGGTTGGTGCAGTGATTGAAATTCTCCTCATCTTCTTCGGGGTAGAACTCCTCCTCGTAGACTTGGTCGGTACTATCGTCTATAAATGAATACGGGGTACACAATCACCAAACAATACTTATCTATTGCTATATAGCACACTAAGGCACATACGTGATGATCTAGTATCATCACAATCATCACATGATTTAAAGAACTAGTTTCATTTATTTTATTTAAAAAAAGTAATTTCTATTCATTGAAATAAATTATGATTTAATATTCTCCAAATAGAATATGGGATCATGTGGACACATTTCATCACCACATATTCTAATACATGGGAATGTGATTTAAAGGGTTGGTCACATTTTATAAAGTTTAAGATTATTATTTAATCAATTTAAAGTGACTAGAAATTCCCTAATAGCATTATTTTGGTACTAGTCCAATGTCATTGCATGCAAACCTAAATATTGTTACATATTCAGATAGATATTGTCAAATGTGATTTTTGAGAGTTGGAATCAACTCAAAAGCTATTACGGTTGATTTTTGAGAGTTGCAAAAGTCTTTGTCTTATTATTTTTGCTATATGTGATCTATTACTCAAAATGATTTAAATCCAATAGGCTTGGATAGATAATTTACCTTTCTAGCCAAATTTGAATCAGGCAATTTGGTTAAGTGAAACTCTCTGAATTGATTTTTGAATCTAGGCATTGAATATGATTTCACCTTAAAAGGGAAATCAATTATTTGAATTATCGGGCCAGCGCGGGAAAGCTAACGGGCCGGACCAACTACACAGCGCAGTGCAGCATGCGGCTGACAGAGGGGGTCCACTGGTCAGTGACTTATCTAACGCGAAACGGTATCTTTCAATCTGGATGCTACGATCTCATTCTAATCCAACAGCTGAGGGTCGTCGTCGATGACGAATAGCTCCGGCAAGGTCTAAACCCTAACGCGGTGGTGGGGGTCGTGTGAGGCTCACCTGTGCTCCAGCTATGCTCGGCGACGGGGGCAAACGACGTGGTAGACAACGACGAGGCGAGGCGCGGTCATGGTAGGGCTAGCGGTGGTCGCAATCGACGACACCCTTCTCCTCCAGCAGCGGCAGACTTCGGTGGAATTCCGGCATGGTGGTGCTCGCCTTGCTCCGGGAAGAGGCGTGGGAGGCTCAGGGGTGAGGTGGGGAGTCGAATGGTGTGAGGATTGGAGGCTGGGGTGGCCTCTTCTTATAGCTCGATGAGGGGACAAAATGGTGCGGGCTGGCGTCTCCAGCGAGGGCGGCACAGAGAGCTAAGGGCATGGGTGAGGGGGTAGGACGGTGCGGTGCTCCCTGGCAGTTCTCACGTACTTAATGGCCTTGCGTTGGGTGGCGTGGAATAGTCGGGTGCGTGCGGCACTCTAGGCGGAGGCAGAGGTGCTCGAGACAGCGCACGACTGCTACGGGTCGCTCGGCGGTGAATGGGGGTGTCTGCTAGGGTGGCGTGATCATGGCGAGGCTGCGCATACGCGGTGAGGACAAGGCGCGACGCGTGCAAGATGGTTGGGCGCGGTGCACTAGCGCGCTCTGGACACGGTGTAGAGAGGCGGTGCGCGGCGGTGCTAGTGTGGTCCAGGGCTGGGCTTCGGCCGTGGGGTGGACAGGGGGTGGCGGTAGGAGCTCACGTGTCTGGTGCGCATCTTGGGCGAGGCTGGTGTGGCTCCTGGCGTGCTGCCCACTGTCGGTCGGCGACGACAAAGAACGGGCGGCACTCCACTATGCCAGCGGCTAAGGGGGAGCTGGTCTAGGGTTGGGTTAGGCTTAGAGGGGACAGGGGTTAAATTGGAGACCAAATGGTCCATGATCACTATATGAAACAGTGAAGCTAGTCTAGTGTTTATTCTATGCATGCTAAGTGTTTGATGAAATGGCCGCATGAAACTTTCTTTTGAATTTTTGATTCAAATTTTTTGAGTGATCTTGCATTAAGCTTGAGAGACTAGGTTTGCTGGATTAAGTCAAGGTGAACTCATTTGGTGGGTTTTTGGAAAAGTGTGATCTTAACACATACACTTGATTCAATTTTCAAATGTCCATTAAATTTATTTGCTAGATGTTTTTGTAACTTTATAAAGTGGGCCTTGATACATCTTTACATCGTCTAGCAAGGGGTGAAAAGAGTTGGAAATGTTTCTGTTAGAAATCTCCTCCTAGGAACACTCAAAGTGGCCTAGTGGTTTAAAATGGTCAAAATGACCATTTGCCTTATTTAATCTTATTTGATTTCTTTCTCTTTGGATTTTGTTTATAAATGGTCTAGATGATGTGGCATTCACCTTTAAACCATTTCATAACATTTAGAACAATCAAGCATGGCATTTTCAATCAAATCTACACTAATGCAAACACACATGCATTCCTATGCCTTTTCTTTAATAAAAGTTTTTGTTAACCCTAAATTGGGTGATTAGGATTTAATAACCTTGATTAAAGTTTTGGGGTGTTACACGTACGCGCGAGCTTCTACGGCGGCAACTCCTCGCAGTTGGTCCAATGGCGAGCCAAACGCTTCCTCGAGGCCTCAGAGCGGACGAACGTGTCGCAAGCCACTTCGCCGACGAAGATGCGAGCTCGCCCGCTCCTGGAGCTGCGCCTCGTAAGGCAGAAGCTGCTGCGGTAGCTTGACATTGTCCGGAATTTCTCTTCGGAGCGGTGGACTGGTGGCGGCGCTAGGGTTGGGACGGAGAAAAGCTTAAATGAGCATATCCCTGGACATGGATAGGCTTGCACGCACCCATGTATCCTTTGCACAAATATAAGTTGAAACTTACCAAGTCATGGTACACACTTTGTGGCAAATATGGGCCCATGCCAACATTGTATGGGTTATAGACCTCTTTTTGTTGGCTTAGAAACTCCTTCATCAACTTGTGTTGCGTGGCTGAATACTTGTCCAACATGATCCCACCCAGTTGATACATCTAAGTATAATAGTGCTATGCCAATGCATGATACACACTTGTGGCAGATGTAGGCCCATGCCAACATTGCATGGGATCTAGACCTCTCTAGGCTGGCTAGAAACACCTTCAACAACTTGTGGTTCTATGAGTGATCACTTAGACAACATGATCCTACATACTTGGTTGCATGGGCGATGGACCTCTCTTGGTTGGCTAGATAAACCATCATAAATTTTTGGTTGTCTGACTCAACACTTTTCCAATATGATCCCACCTAGTTGATACATCTATGTATAAGACTTCTATGCCAAGCCATGACACAAAATTGTGGCATATGTGGGCCCATGCCAACATTTCATGGGATCTAGAACTATATTATCTCTCTACAAACACCTTCATCAACTTGTGGTTGTATGAGTCATCACTTGGACAATATGATCCTACCTACTTGATAGATCTAAGTATAACACTAGTATGCCAAGACATGATGAGACCCTTTATGGCAAATGTGGGCCCATGCCAACATTGCATGGGCTATAGACCTCTCTTGGTTGGCTAGAAACACCATCAATTTAGTGGTTGTGTGATTCAGCACTTGGCCAACATGATCCCACCTACTTGATAGATCTATGTATAATTTTGCTATGCCAAGACATGATGAGACACTTTGTGTTAAATGTTCCTACCAACTTGTGATTCTATGAGTCAACACTTGGATCGAAACTCCTTCATCAACTTGTGGTTGTGTGTCTAAGCACTTGGACAACATGATCCCACCTAGTTGATACAACTAAGAATCAGAGTGTTATGCCAAGCCATGCCACACACTTGTGGCAGATGTGGGCCCATACCAAAATTGCAAGGGATCTAGGCCTATCTGAGTTGTCTAGAAACACCTTCATCAACTTGTGGTTGTATGCGTCATCACTTGGATAGTCCTACCTAGTTGTTTGATGTAAGTATAAGACTGCTATGCCAAGATTACGTATCTAGGCCCAATAGTATGTACTTCCGCCGTCCTAAAAAGGATGTCTCAAGTTTGTTTAAACTTGGATGTATCTAGACACTATTTAGTATACATATACGTCCAAATTCAAATAAACTTGAGACATCTTTTTTGGGATGGAGGGAGTATGTGTAGATTTAGCACACAAAAATGCTCACAGTGCAATGTAACCGGGGATGTATAGATTCAGCAAAAAAACTCGCATAACCTAGAAACGAACCCTATCTATCTTTCTGCTGGTAAGCATGCGTGGTTGAAAATCCACCAATGGTACGGTGTTAGTGTAACTTATGCAAACTCTATGGAAAAGTCTCAAGAAATTAGGGATTGCTTGACATAAATGTATACCCCCTATGTGCTTATATCATTTCACTCATTTTGAGATTATTGCACGAATCTTATATGAGAACTCAATTTTAGATTGTTTAGTTTGTTTTATATGACAACTCATTATTTTTTGATATTTTTAGTTTTTTATATGAGAACTCATTTTTAGATTTTTTAGTTTGTTTTATATAAGAACCCATTTTTCTTTTGCTTGATGCACTTCTGTATTTTCTTAATGTTGAAATTTTTAGAGAAACTATTTTGAGCCTTTTGATGCACATGTGCACAAGGTGTTTTGGTTGTATGCACAAGTGTGTTACCACATTTTAGGAAACTTAAATTAGAATGGGTTTGGCACAAGTGTGGGGCCAAATAAAATGGAAACTTATAGAAATAAAAATATGCAAATGTAAATTAGACAAATATAGGTTTTTGGACGAACTATAACCCCATAGATTATAGAAACACCCTTACATAATATAGCAAGCCACACGGTCTGATATAAGAGTAGTTCACCGGCAATAATAAACATGATAAAGCCATAGTTGACAATATGACGAACAAGATATGGATATTAAAAACTAGCTAAACTCTGGGGGCGCCCAAACTCTGGCCGTCTGCTTCACTCCGGGTACCCCTTCACTCTGGTCGGCCGCTCCTTGGCCCCTCACTCATCATCCTCCGGGTAGGGGAGGGAATGCATGTCACCACTAGGGAAGATGGAGCAGAAGTCGGTGTAGAAGTTGTAGGCCGTGAATGCGATGAACTCGCACCCACACCAAAACACACCTGGCCGAGGAGAAGGTGAACATAGAAGGGCTTGGTGAAGGTAACGAAGTGGCTGATGACAAGGCCACTGCTGCTGGTCTTGTATTACTCCTCGAGGCGGTACATGATGGCTCTGAAATATAGCCATCTATGTCCACATTTAAACTAAATATTATTCATATTTTTGATGAAATATCTCTCTAAACCCTGTCACTAATGCCTAATATTTAAAGGGGTATGCAATCCTATCTGTCTATTTTTTCTGCGCAGATAATGATGTTTTATGATGGGAATCACTACATTAAAGTCAAAGATACGAGATTTCCAACAACTAGAAGAAACTAGGAGTGGTGGGTCGGAGGCAAACGCTTTAACGACCAACTATATGACCGGAATAAAATTTCGGCCATATAGTTTCGGCCGTATAGTTGCCATCAACGCTGCTAGGTCAAACAGAACAACTTTCGTGAAGGGACCCCTATATAAAGAGGCCTCTTGTGACGAGAAGTAGGAGCTCGCAGAAACCATCAGCCATCCCCCAGATATCCATCCACAACACCAACGAGCCGCCGGAGGAATAGACTTAGATCTAATCTCTCCACCACCATAGCATTATTCCACCACTTGTAATAGTAGATCTCTTCTTCGATTGGCGACATTGTAAGACTATTTGCTATCAATCTCATGATTTCCACTACAATGTTTATGATCTTTGATCTCATCTTTATGTATGAGTAATTCTCCTTGGGCTAAGGGCTTCGGCCTAGCCATGTATCTTTTTGTGCATGTTATTTATCATAGATGGGATCATGTATTTGTTTGTTTGACATGATGATTATTGTATCCTATCTTGCCTCAATCTAAGGACTTGTCAGGTACCCAAGACCCCGAGGATTGAGCCAGGTATAGGGAGTATGAGTAATGACTAATCTGTAGGTTGGGAACCCCAATGACAGAAAGGGTAGTACGGCTGTATGCGAGGGATTTACTTAGGATTAACGGTGACATCACTATCCATATCATTAGTTATGTTTCTTCTATGGATGAGACTAGTAGGTTATTGCTATAAGCGGTTGCGGAGGCAATAGCAATTATGGATGCACTGCCCACATATAATTTATCTTGCTCTAACAATTACATGCATACATTATTTCTATCTTTTATTCCCATCAGATGTTTTGCAAAACTACAGGTGAAACCGAACGCCCTAGGCCCTCTCTCTCCATCATCGACAACAACAAAAAGATGCAAATTCTTGGTCTAGTAAAAACACAAAAGGAATTCTAAAACTCTTGAAGGTCCATTAAAGTAACTTGACTACGCTTCTGCTTCCTGAGGATTCGATAAACCTATGTCTACTAGGGAAAAAGAGCTATACTACATCCGTAATTCAGATCGAAGGTATGGACCCTTTTTCTGGCGCTGTTGCCAGGGAAGAAATAGCTACCCTAGTGAGGGTTAGTAGGAACCTTGCTAGTTTTAATTCTTGTTTTTAATTTTTAGTTTGCTTTCAGCCTTTATTTGAAAAACCAAAAAAATTAGTTAGTCCTTAAATTCTTGTTTTTATTATTATCATAAGTTTCTGTTTAAGAAAACCGAAAAACATAGGAAATGTGGTTGAAAAGAAGCTTGGGGAATTTGCCACTCCCAATAATGATTATTTGGGTACTCCCATTACTCAGCCAGCAATTGCTGCTGATGACTATGAAATTAATCCCCATTACTTAAGTTTGGTTCAACGGAATCAATTTGGAGGATCTGTTATTGAGGATGCAGGTATGCACTTGAATAGTTTTAGTGAAATATGTGATATGATGCGCATAAAAGATGTTAATCCCTATTCGGTCAAATTGCGTTTATTTCATTTCTCTATTAGGGGAAGAGCAAAATAATGGTTGCTAGCTTTGCCTAAAAATACTATTACATCATGGGTGGGATGTACTTCTTTATTTATGATTAAATTTTTCCCACCAGCAAAGACCATGCAACTAAGACCTAATAATACTTGTTTTAGACAGGAAGAGCATGAGCCACTAGCTCTTGCATGGGAGAGCATGGAAGAATGCTTAAGAAACTATCTCAGCCATGGGATGGAAGATTGGTTAATCCTCCATTTATTTTATAATGCTCTTAATCCTATGTCTAAGTTTATGCTTGATACTATAGCTGGAGGAACATTTATGGGTAAACATATTACCAAAGCAAAGCAGCTGTTAGACAATATGCAAGACAACCATGCCCAATGGCATGTGGAAAGATCAAACACGAAGAAGGTGAACTCCGTCTCACCACAAGAAAATGAAGAACTCAATGCTAAGTTGTATGAGCTCATATTAGCCGTAAAAGGTAAGGAAACCCAGGTAAGAGCTATTCCCGACACTAATATTGAAGAAATAGACTTCATAGCTCATAATGATTATAACCCTGCTTGGAAGAAAAATTATAATCCTAATTTTTAGAAACATTATTCTAATCTTGCAGGTAACTCTAATAATAATATGGGAACTAGTAATGGTAGTCTCCAAGGAACACATAAGTCTTTTATAGACTCACAAAATGAACAAAACAATATTCTTGTTAAAATAACGGAGAACCATGATGCTATGCTTGGTAAATTATCTAACCAAGCTATAAGTTTGAGGAATGATTTGCAGGCTCTCCAAGAAAGGACGAGGATTGTTCAGGCACAACTAGGTAAGAGAACTGAGAGTCAAACTCTCATTCTAGCTAAATTTGAAGGTAAATCTGAACACAATCCTATTGAAGAACTCAAAATGATGAGGATCCATAGAGAGGATCCTAAAGAGCTTGATTATAGTAATGCCCCTTCACCAAGCTACACCATTGAAGATCTCATAAAAAGGATCAACGTTAAGATTCCAGGAAGTGAAGGTAATGATGAAGCCAAGTATCAACACTTCGTTGATCAGGTAGCGATAAAGGTGCGCGAGCTTGAAGATGAATACAAGAAAATCGCTGAAAAATTACATGTTAAACTAGATGATATATTTGAGCCTACGATTAAAATTAAGATTGGGACCAATGAGATAGTTGCACCTTGTGATCTAGGTGCAAGCGTCTCAACAATCCCAAAGAGTCTTTTTAACAAGTTAAATCTTGGCTCTTTCGAAATCACCGAACTAAAACTACATCTTGCAGATTCTACATATAAACAAGCTGTAGGAATTAAGGAGAACACTTTAGTTTACATTAAAGGTTGTCATGCTGTAATTGACTTCATTATTGTTGACATGCCTGAAGATGCTACTGCTCCTATTATACTAGGTCGTCCTTTCTTAAGAACGATAAAGGCTTTAATTAATCTCCATGAAGGGAACGTGAAGCTTCAATTGCCTTCGCGGGATCCTTTTGTTATCCATTTCCCAGGAAAAAGAAAGTCAAACATGATGAGAAGGAGGCCATCACTTTGAAGGCCAACTACTTTGGAGTGGGTGTTCTAGTCATCTGGCCTAAGTGAGCAACATCAGGGTCAAGCTATTGACCATAAAAGAGCACTCCATGGGAGGCAACCCATGTGAAATAAAGGTTTGAGTTAAGTTTTAAGTCTTAGTTTAAGTTTATGTTTAATAAAGAGTGCTGGAAAACTCCATTTGAGGAGAAGAAGTTCGGTAGTACTTAAAATTATGCTTTATACATGCTGTTGTTGGTCGATAATTATAACTGTCAACTTTCTGTCAAAACAAGGTATTTCGCTAAGTTTCAGTATAAGAAGTAATTCACGAAGAAACGGATTTTTTTATGGGTATAGAGAGTTTAACAACCAACTATACGACAAGAATAAGAATTCTAGCCGTATAGTTCTGGCCATATAGATATTTGTGCCATCGACAATTTTTCTTTCAAAAGTACTGAATGATTAACAACCAACTATACGGCGGAATAAAAAATTCCAGCCGTATAGCTCCAGTCGTATAGATATCGATGCTTTCGTACAAATTCTTTTCTAGGTACAAACGGTTTGACGACCAACTATATGGCGGGAACAAAATTTTCCGGCCATATAGCTGCGCCACTAGGTGGAAACCCTAAAATTTTGACAGCCGGCCAACTATATGGCGGGAACACAATGTTCCGGTCGTATAGTTGCACCCGTATAGTTGCGTCTGACCAAAAAATCGCACGGGAAGGTACCTCCAACTCCAAAACTTCAATCCTTTTTCTTTCTTCTACCTTCAAATTCTCTCAAAACCTCAAGAGATCTTCACCTCTACTCAATTTCGTTCGATTTCCTCGCACACAAGTGATCTACGGTTTGTTTGTCCTTCAATCCTCCAATTACTTTTTGCAAATTCATTTCTAATCTATTGTCATTATCAATCTAGGGTGAGACCTACTATGAACTATTGCTATGATTCTCTTGCCTAGATTTTGAGAGGATTCTTTAGTGTGCTATGATGAGGAATATGTTATACTTATTATTGTTGGATCAAAAAGTTTTATTTTTGTCTTCCTTTATTGTTTTAGATGATGAACACAAGGAGCCAAACTCGTGCTCGTGCCGCCGCTAGCACTTCTTGGGCTGTCACTCAAGAACGCATGGGGATACTGTTCAAGAATGAGCTCCAACACGATCGCTTCAAAAAATTAAGAACAACGAAGTGAAGGCCACCAAGTGGGCATGCCCCATTAATTGAACCAACTCGGTATTCCTGATGACTTCAATTTTCTTTGCAATAGAGCTAGCCTGCAAAACTTTGTGTATAATGATGTGCCTACTTATTGCCGGTTAACCATTGAATTCCTAAGTTCGTTGCAAAGCACTGCTAAACTATGGCAAGGAGAGGACACAATTTCTTTCCGACTTATGAACAACAACTACACTTTAACACTAGATGAATGGTGCACATGTTTTAATTTCCCAAACAATGATGTTAATGCCTTACGTGCATTCTTTACTGGCTTAAATCCTTCCCCTGAACAATATTATAATGGAAAGAGTTTCACTACTAGAATAAGCAAGGGGAAGAATATTCAACATCCTGCAATTTGCTATTTGTTCTATGTTATTGCTAACACCTTGCATGCACGTAATGTGATCACAAGACTCAATGAGGAGGACCTCTTAGTCCTCACAAAGGCTGCTTACATCAATTGCAACTTGTCACTCAACTTGGGTGCAATCCTTGTGCGCTACTTGGAGCACCAATCCTCCAAAAGCCAAGGACCAAGAACAGGTGGAGGCGTCATCACCATACTCGCCAATGCCCTAGGCATCGACCTAGGTGAGTTGCAACCTATTCTAGGTGAGCGACGTGTTGGTTTTTCTACTTTGAAAGCTTGTGGAATGCTCACTAGGAGAGGTGGTGTTTATTATTTGTATATTGCTTGAGCTAGGCGTATCTACCCCGCTCCCATGCCTAATGGTCTTTTCTCTATCGAGGAAGGACATTTGCTATATGACTTGCAGGTTGAGCAACACCAACCCGAGGAGGAAATTCCAAATGAGGATGAGGACCAAGAAGGGGAGCAAGAAGTTCCTCATCAAGAGGAGCAGCCATCAACCCGATTCGCTACATACCAAGACTTCTAAGAACTTGGAGGGACTGTGGAGAGGATGCATAGCCTCTCTCTGAACCTCCGAGACTCCACTAGTAATTTATCAACTCAATTCGCGAAATGGAGTTCCGACTTTTTCCTGCCACCACAATGATTTGAAGGGCTTGCAAAAGCCTAAGCTTAGGAAAGTTTCCTCATGTATCTTTATTTGGCATTCATTTTCTTTTACTTATTTCGAGGTTGTGTTTTTAATTCGAGTTTATAAGCACTCGTGTTGGTTTTCCCAACACTTTATTTTTAGTTATCTCTATTTGCTTTCGATATTTTCTAGCCGAGCTTTGCCGCCAATTTTCTATTCTTTAAATTCCCTCTCTTAAAAACAACAAAAAGATTTCTCCATTTTTCTTTATTTTCCCTCTTTCTTTTCTTTCCGCCTCGAGGTTCTCATGTATTTGCAGGAGAGTGATCGACTTCGAGTTTCCAAGAAACAAATAAAAAATGAAGAGAGAAGTGGAACATAACTTGAGAGGTATGCCTTATGACTCCCCACTTTTGAAGTTTGAGAAACCCATGCTAGTTAGTAGTAACTGTTGAGATATTATATTGGTGGAGTGAGTCTTTTTATTGTAGTAAGATTTTCTTTTGCATGGGTATTTAGTTGGGTACGTTTTGTTCAAGCTCTCATAATTAACCAAGTCTTCCCTAAAAATTGCTAAACAATTGTAATAAGAAAATGTCTCAAATTGAAGGATTGGGTGTTGTAGTGTTTAGTCTTGAAGGCTTATTTCTAGAGACACTCAACACCACTGAAAATGTTGATTGACTTAATAGCTCTCTTTAAAAGGATTTGTTCGATTGAATTAATGTTTACCGTTTTTTGTGAGCATGCCAAAGTTTGACTTGTTAATCATAAGAATGATATAGCTTTACGCGTGTCAAACTTCATGGGATGCCAACAACTTCGCTAGCCTATGAATGATCTTCATGGAGGAAACTCCTAGATTTCGGCTATAAGTTGATTAAACACATGTAGCAGCAATGCTATAGTGGGTAAGATTCTTGGTACTCCGGGGTAGTTGTGTTCATGATGGAATCACTCCTATGGCTATTATTAGTAATCATTATGCAAAAGGAACAAACACCTTAGTGATGCCACGAGTGTCCATCACAGCCCGATAAACTAAAACAAAAAATTGGCATGCTCTCAATTACTCAAAAACTGAAATTCTTGAAGGACAATGAATAGAAAAGTAGTGCTTGAAAAGTCTTGATTTATTGATGTGGGAGAATTGAGATACTCTAGTGTATATGCTTTTCATGAAAACTCTCACACTCTCAGTTTACATGATTATACTTTATTGTTCAAAGCCAAGCCTATGAGTTGATTATATGACATGGAATAAAGTTTACTCTTTTGAATCATCCATGTTAACAATAATTTTGTTGTGCTATAAGGATGCATAAAACATGTATGATATGCTTGCCATTACTGTATATGTGCTGAAGTTTTTTAGATTTATGAAATGGAGGAAATATGATACTACCAATCATGAGTAAGATCATCATCTCGTTATTTCAGTTTAAATGCTGAGTTCCTTTTTGAGTTTGGTATTCTTGCTCAGGGACAACCAAGTTTAAGCTTGAGGAGGTTGATGGCTCTAAAATATAGCCATCTACGTCCACATTTAAACTGGATATTATTCATATTTTTGATGAAATATCTCTCTAAACCCTACCTCTAATGCCTAATATTAAAAGGGGTATGCAATCCTTTCTTTCTAAAGTTTTATACGCAGAGAATGATGTTTTCTGATGGGAATCACTACATTAAAGTCAAAGATACGAGATTTCCAACAACCACAAGAAACCAGGAGTCGTGGGTCGGAGGCAGACGCTTTAACGACCAACTATATGACCGGAATAAAATTCTAGCCATATAGTTCCGGTCGTATAGTTGCCATCGATGCCACTAGGTCAAACAGAACATCTTTCGTGAAGGGACCCCTATATAAAGAGGCCTCGGGCGACGAGAAACGGGCACTCACAGAAACCATCAGCCACCCCCTAGATCTCCATCCACAAGACCGGCGAGCCGCCGGAGGAATAGACTTAGATCTAATCTCTCCACCACCATAGCCATATCCACCACTTGTAATAGTAGATCCCTTCTTCGATTGGCGACATTGTAAGACTATTTGCTATCAATCTCATGATTTCCACTACAATGTTTATGATCTTTGATCTCATCTTTATGTGTGACTAATTCTCCTTAGGCTAAGGGCTTCGTCCTAGCCATGTAGCTTTTTATGCATGTTATTTATCATAGATGGGATCATGTATTAGTTGGTATGACATGATGATTATTGTATCCTCTCTTGCCTCAATCTAAGGACTTGTCAGGTACCCAAGACCCCGAGGATTGAGCCAGGTATAGGGAGTATGAGTAATGACTAATCTGCAGGTTCGGAACCCTAGTGACAGAAAGGATAGTACGGCTATATGTGAGGGATTTACTTGGGATTAACGGTGACATCACTATCCATATCATTAGTTATCTTTCGTCTATGGATGAGACTAGTAGGTTATTGCTATAAGAGGTTGTGGAGGCAATAGCAATTATGGATGCACTGCCCACGTATAATTTATCTTACTCTAACAATTACGTGCATACTTTATTTCTTTCTTTTATTCCCATCAGATGTTTTGCATAGCTACAGGTGAATCTGAACGCCCTAGGCCCTCTCTCTCCATCATCGACAACAACAAAAAGATGCAAACTCTTGGTCTGGTAAAAACACAAAAGGAATTCTAAAACTCCCGAAGGTCCGTTAAAGTAACTTCACTACGCTTCGGCTTCCTTGGGAAAAATAGCTATACTACATCCGTAATCCGGATCGAAGGTATCAGTACATGCATGGCATGCCCGCACAGAGGTGGCGGTAGCCAGCCGCGAGGAAGAAATGAGCTAGATCCGCTCTGCTCCTCCACCTCGAAAATTTCCAGACCCGGAGCTGGTTCTCCACCAGGACACCGTTGAACTGCCTCTCGAGCATGGTGTGAGGGTGCTAGTACGTTGGCCCGGTGAAGTGCATGGTGGCTAGCTAGGGGAGGCAGTGGCTAGAGTGGTTGCTCGATAATAAGAAGCGATGGCGGCTTGAGAGATGAGTGCGAGAGGTGCGAGGAAAGATGAGGAAACAACGCTGCCCATATATAGCTATGGTGCAGCCCAAGCGCGAAGATGCTTCGTTCAACATTGCGGCCAAGCATTCCGAGGCGGCACACCATGACACGATCGGGGAGAGGAATCGGCCCGTGATGGTAAGGCTGCCCGCCCACGTGAGGTGTTCAGCGCGTGACGATAAGGCTACCCTGACCCACCCGCGTGCGAGCTTCCACCGTGTCCTTTGCGTGTCTCTGCGTTAATTAATGTGATGCGATGTATCTTAGCTGCACAATGCATGCATGGCTACGTGTACAGGCTGCGATGATGCTTTACTGCGACGAGATGCTCAAAATAGCTAAGTTATGACGATGCTACCTGTTGCATGCATGGCACGGACCCAGGACGCGAGATGCTCACTTGCATGGCACGACGCCAGCCAATCAGATTCGAGAACAAGGTCTCCCACGAATCGCCCAGAGCAAGCCCACGGAATCCTTCTAGAAGACCTCGATCCCACGGCCATAGTATAGCACTAGGGTTACATGGAGGGTCGACGTTCGGCGTTAGGGTTAGCGAGGTATTGGAGCTAGTAAACGGGGTTTTGAGAGGTTTGACCAAATTCAAATGTGAATAACTAATTCAAAAAAATCTAAAAATACAAATCCTTCGCACATAGGCATGTTATGTCACCTAGTTACGAGGAAAAATCATAAACATGATGTACACATATTTGCACAAAAAATCCTTCACAAATTGAACAACCTCCACTAAGGTTGTAGAGACTTCAAACATGAGAGTAGAGGGTTTGGGGTATTGAATATGAAAAATATCAAAAACCTCACCCTAGCTCCAGTTTGGAGTGACTAAGCAGGATCTGAAGTTATTTTTGCATTTTCATGTTTTAAACTTGTTTTATTAATGTATTTCTATTAAAGCATGTTTTTCAAAAATAATTTAATAATATGAATATTAAATCAATAAATAGTGATACTTCGTATTGGTACTATATAGGTCGAATAGATGGTAAGGAAATTTATGTCGCTGATTTAGAGAAGGTCGAAAAAAATTGCTTAGAAATGGGGGTGTTTGGCCTAGCTTTTGAGCACATTTGGACCACTTTTTTGGTGACTATGAGTTTTACCACTAAAAGGAGCTTGGATTGCAGAATTAACATGCATTATAGTGCATAAAGCATTGTAACATCATAAGACATACCAATCAACTCCAAAAAATTGAATGTTGCTTCAAATTTAACTATCGGTTCAAATTCAAATTTGAATTTTGGTTTACAAATCACAAGTTTCACGAATAATATTACTAGTAACAATATATCACACAAGTTCAAGAAATCATAGTACCAAAAACATGTCATCACTTCTTCCTAGCGCGGTATTTCTTCTTCATCATCTTGCCGTTGCTTGTTTTTGGTTTTACACCAAGCGGTCAGTCATGCTCCTTGTTTTCTTTGCATCACTTTCAAATTGTTTTACAGCACAACCTAGAGCTGGAATTTCATCCAATACTACTTGAATTTGCATCTCAACATCTTCAGTTTTAGTTTGCAGAAGTTTAGTTTGCACCTCAATATATTCATGTGGCACAACATCTTCAGTTTGCACCTTAACATCTTTCGGTGGAACAACATCCACTTCAAGATCAACTTCAGGTGGCTCACTTTGCACTGTTTTCTCACACTTGAACACAATGTGCTAACTTCTCTTCTTTCTAAAGCCCCCAATTCTTGCCTTTTTCGTTGGCCAACAAGTTTCAACAAGGGGCTCAATTGCACGCTTCCACCTAAAAAACAAACCATTTCATATGGTTAGTAAGTGAAAAATCATGAAAAACATAAACAGAGCTTTCGGCATGAACATGAACATTACTTTGGCTGTTCAGCAGTGTATCTACACTTGGTAGATCTAGCTCGGTGTCCAAGTTCTTTATAGAGCTTGCATCTATTCTTGTTACCTTTTTGGGCCCTTTTTGGCTTGGCATCTTTATTTTCATCTTTCTTCACCTTCTTACTGCTCCAAGCTTTCTCAAACCAAGCCTTGAATCTACTTTGTCTAGGCATGCCCGCCTTTCTTCTCATCAAAGGAGGGCACATAGAGAATTCATTGTCCACTTCCGGCCACTGAGACTTATCTATAAGTGGTGGAATTGGAGTTGCATATGCAGCTCTGAATTTTGCTACTGAGTAACTCATGCAAATATGGGTGCATATTTAGCTTGGGTTTGGAGGCCAGGAAAATTATTGCATGTTCACAAGGTTTTCCAGTGTGTTGCCATGATACGTCCAAAACGTATCTACTTTCCCGAACACTTTTTATATTGTTTTTCCTCTAAACTTGTGTGATTTGGATGCAACTAACACGGACTGACGCTGTTTTTAGCAGAATTTCCTTGGTGTCTAGTTTTTTGTGTGGAAAATCAACTATCAGGAAAAATTCCGGAAAATATGCCAAAAATCCTATTTCACCAGAAGACTCACGGAGCCAGAATACGTGACGGAGTCGGGCTAGGGCCTGGCCATGCGGGCTAGGCCTCGTCGCGCCAGGGGGTGGTCTGGCCGCCCCAGACACCCCCTCGGTCTCCCTCTTCGCCTATAAGTTGCCTTCTGACCTAAAAACTCAGGGGGGGTTGACGTTTTTCCAGAAAGAGTTCCGCTCTACCGCCACCACCAGATTTCGCGATTTGGAACCAGAAACACCATTCTGGCACCCTGCCAGGACAGGGAATTAGAGGAGATCATCGCCACCATCGCTTCTCCATCGACCAACCATGTTTCCCCCATCTATGAGTGAGTAATCCCCCACTGTAGGCTATGGGGATGGTAGGGATTGGATGAGATCGTTCATGTAATGGCATCGAATTGTTAGGGCATGGTGCCTAGTATCTTCTATTAGTGCTTTTTGACTTTGTTGCGACTTGTTATGCTTAATGCTTATCACTAGGGCCCGAGTGCCATGATTTCAGATCTGAACATGTTATGGATTCATTATGATAGTATTGTTTATGGTCTTACCTGCAAGTTGTATACACACGTTGTTGCCCGGAACCAAAGGACCCAAAGTGACAGAAATCGGGATAACCGGAGGGAATGGCTTTGATGTGAGGATCACATGTGTTCACGGAGTGTTAATGCTTTGCTCCGGTGCTCTATTAAAAGGAGCACCTTAATTCCTAGTAGTTCCCTTGATTCCCCGCTGTAAACGGGCTGGCAGGACAAAAGATGTTGTGCAAGTTCTCATTGCGAGAACGTATGACTATATATGGAACACATGCCTATGATTATCTAGTACTTGGATGCTTTATATTATTTATGTGCAATTGCCTTATGTTCTGATTGCCATGTGAATTCTCTTGTCTATCTAACGCCCGTCCATTCATCCCTATGCCTACCGCACTCGAATCCTACTATTTACTGTTATTGTTACTAGTGTCTTTACTTTTACTACTGCTATTACTTTGTGATGACCCACAAGTATAGGAGGTGTATCGTAGTATTCTCGATAAGTAAGAGTGTCGAACCCAACGAGGAGCAGAAGGTGCTGGCTAGTGGTATGGATCAGGAATTATCTGCAAATACTTAGGAAACGGATTTTTAGGGGTTTTTGGTAAAGCAAGTAAACAAAGTACGAGTAAATAAAAGACAGTAGGAATAAATGCAGCAAGTGGACCAATCAATTATGCAGCAAAGGACAACCCGGTTGTATTACTTAAGATAACCAAACGTTCTCGAGGACACATGGGAAGACAGTAAAGTGCTTTCGCTTCAGATAGTTGATTAATCTTCTCTAGCTTGCTAAGTGTTATGTGGGTGAACCTGTGCTAATGTACCGACCTTCCTAGGACTAATACATACTTGTGATTATACCCCTTGCAAACGTCCGTAATTACAAGAAAGTAATTAAGGTAGAAATCTAACCATAGCTTTAAACTCTAAGACCCTGACGTCCCTTGTGCAATGGTTTCCTAACGGGGGTTCAGGTTTCTGTCACTCCAGCAACCCCTACGATTAGTAGCCAAATACACAATGCATTCCGCTAGGCCCATATAGGTGAAGTGTCCTGTAGTCGACGTTCACATGACACCACTAGAAGAAGTACACGACAACTTAAATATCAAACTATTGAATCTTTCTCAGCACAACTCCACTACTAAAAACATGACTTCTCCCATGTCCTCAAGAACAAAAAGAACTACTCACAAGACATCATATGGATCATGATCAGAGATGGAATAATGATGTATAACAATTTGAACATAAACAATAATTCAATGGTTCACTCAATAGCATCAACTACAAAGTGTAATCAACAGCGGGAAAGTTTCCCCTAAGAACTATGCAAGATTCAACTCAATTGTTATAGCAATATGGAGATGGTGATGATGGTGCTGATGGTGATGATGGTGGTGATGATGATGATGATCCCGATGAATTCTAGCCTAATGGTGGTGTTGATGGCGATGATCTCCCCTCTCCGGGAAGGAATTCCCCGACAGAAATCTGTCTGCCGGAGAGATCTTTCTCTCTCGGTGTTTTCCGCCCCGCAGAGGTGGCGGAATCTTTCTGTGGTGGCTCCCCTAGTCTTAGGGTTTCGGGAGGAATATATACGCTAGGGGGGAGAGCTAGAGGTGGGCCAGGGCGGCCACACCACCTGGTGGCGCGACCTAGGGTGGCCCGCGCCAGGGGGTGGTGTGGGCCCCCTGTGGCCCATCTCCACTCCCTCTTATGGCAGCCTTCGTCTTTTGTGGAAATAGGATTTTCCGTATATTTTCCCGGATTTTCTTATCTTCACGAATTTTGCCTCCGAACAGCACCTTTTCCATCAGAACCCTGACTGCAGCGGTCCATGCTTCAAAAGTCATCAACCATGCAAAAACAGATTAAATAACATAAGTATCATCTCTTAATATGAAATATATCGATGAATAACAGTAAATTATGACATAGAATAGTGATGCAAAATGGACGTATCAACTCCCCCCAAGCTTAGACTTCGCTTGTCCCCAAGCGAAACTGCGCTCAATAAACATGACCTCAGGTTTATGGAGTGAACTGTCGATAAAAGAATACGGACAAGAAGCATCATATTCATCAATACATAGATCATAATAGAATACAACTCACTATTATATAACTCAACTTGCAATGAGTAAAGGAAACACAATAAAGATACATAAAGTGAATCATAATTGGTAATGGCAAACTTAGCTCTTGGTCGAAGAATAGTTGATAATTTGCTGGAGTTTACAAATAACTGATGTTCAATGATAGCTTTCAAAGTAGTAAACACCAAGATAAGAGCAAAGTGCAAAACAAGGAACATAAGAAACATGATTGAATAAATCATCATATGAATGAATGAAACACAACAACTCAAAATACTTGCTGAGGTAGAAGGGAATAGGTTTACTGACTCAATTACAAAGTAAAAGAAAGGCCCTTCGCATAGGGAAGCAGGGATTGCAAGTCTCATAAAGAGCTCCCAAAAATTATGATACTTATTAGCTTTCAGCTCTCAGTGCCCCTATCATAGGCATCTTTTGGTGATTAAGGTTAAAGTGACACAACTAAGAGGATATGCTTGACAAGTTATAAGTTGAAATCTCATGCCCCTTACTTACGAGTACCGAACCTCATGCTACTCAACTTCAGTCACGAGTAAGCTCTTGTCATTGTAAATACATGTGTATCATTGAGAACCGCCAAAGGGGTACCCCTTGCACATGACACAGGAGCTATCCCATAATCAAAATGACAAGGCAAGCAGTCAGTGAGCATCTCAGCGATATTTTTATTTGCTATTTGCATAGGTTTTTATTGAGGATGCTTCATAGAATGCTCACTATAGTTATGCTACAAGTTTCCACCATGATTAGGCATGGCTTAGGCTAGCGGCCCAGGCGTTTCTCTAACACACATATAAACTCCATGATCTTACAAGTGCCACTTTTATTTCACACCGTCGAGATCCATTAGCAAAAGAACATGATATCAACTAGGTACAAAGTACCAATTCCAGTGTTGAAAGCGGTCCCCATGATACATGGTTCTGCTAACTTCAACTCATAAAGCGCAAGCATATACGCAACAAAGAAGGACACAATGGTTCAAGTTTATTAAATGCAAGAAAGTAAGGTGTGCCGTCAAGTTCGTGAGAGCTTTAATCACTAATTTTCACATAACAAGTTTAATTTGGAAGGTAGACAAAACAAGAATTTACTTGGAATAGCAATAATGCTGCTAGGTAGATATGGTGGACACAAATGGCAGAGGTTTTGGTTTTAGGATTGGATGCACGAGAAGAATTCCCTCTCAGTACAGGTTTTTGGCTAGCAAGGCTAGGTAGAAAGTATAAGAGTTGAAGGAAACAAACAAACATACAAGTGATAAAGACAAACATGCAATCTTCCTTGGAAGCACAAAAGATCTTAACTAGAGAATACTAAACTTATGAGCAAATCAAGAAAGAAAGATGACGAAATTATATTTCTTAGAGTACTTTAATCTTTATCATTCAACTCTCAAAAATAGTATTGCTACTGACCGAGCCAGGTTTGCCAAAACCAACTAAATTAACTCAATGATCCCAAAGTGTTACCAATACTAACAACAAGATCAATCATATAACCACGAACTGAAAACTAATATAAAATATGAAAAAAGAGTAAATGATAGAACTTCTCATTAATATTCCATAACGGCAACTCACACCAAGGGATACATATCTAACGAGAGAGGGGATACTTCCATAATGCAAACCATCCTACATGATAACTTCTGTATTCATGATATGACTCTACTAAAAAGGTAAAAAGATAGAAGATAGTGTTATGATACCACAACACTCCCCCAAGCTTGGAACAAACCAAGGGGATGCCAAACCTGATGACGAATTACTCCTTTGGTGGTGGTGGTATCCTCTTGATGAGCTCTTTGATCAGTTTCCCCAAGTCCTCAATCTTGAAGGTGAGAGTACGAATCAACTCCGAGTTGTGCTCGATGTGGCTCATGATCATGTCGGGTTGAGAATCCCACCTCTTGCAATTCTTTCCCCACTCTACCTCCTTGAAGTCTTCTTTTCCTGCATGGCCAGAATGAGGCAAATCCCAATTGGAGGGTAATTTCCCCTTTGGCATATTCTGGTATTGATGCTCATGGATAAGAGTATGGAAAGGATTCTTGGTGCGTGGAGGAAGTGACCAGGGATCTGAACGGTGATGAGGAGGCTTCCCTCCAATTGACATAGTTCTGGCAGGGTTTTCCACCACTCCAGTGCTCACAATGGTAGTGCCGGTGTGCTTTGCCTCCTCTTCACCTTCACTCTTGATCTCCTTCTCCTGCCCGAGGTCTTGGAGATCCTCCTCCATAGGCTCCTTTCCTTTATCCTTGGCGGACACCATTGTGCTTCAAAGCTTTCAAAGATAGTTCCTGGCAGAAACAGATCAAAACAAAAACACGACAAAAGCACAATATACGAACCTCAGGAGATCCGGGGGAGTATATACTACGAAGTTTCACAACAAAAGGAAGGTACTGGGAGAAAACGGGTCAGAGTCGGAGTCCGGAGTGGCCACACCACCTGGTGGCACGGCCAGGGGTCGGCCCGCGCCATAGCATGGTGTGAGCCACCCTGGCTCCATTTCCGTCCCACTTTTGCTTCGTAGCTTTTCTTATTGACTAAAAACTGCAAAAATATAGTTGGATAGTATTTTCGCGGAACTTTTCTTACCAGAACTGTTACCTATTCAAAAACGGAGTCTGCAGGTTTCTAAATTTGGTATCTAGTAGATTCTTCTGGAGTCACCACTTGAATAACATCAATATCTTCATCTTCATACACTTATTACTTGAGTCATAAAACCTTTCACTTTCTCATTACACCATTATCTCTGCTATTTGGAAATTTCTTTCACACAAAACTTCACACAGTTCTCATTAGGAACATTAGTATAAGTGAAGTGATAAACCTTTTGAGTCCACTTTCAACTGAAAACCATCAAAACATAAGCTACTGTAGCAACTCCTTCCGAAAACCCAAAAATAATTCAAAAAGGAAATCGATTAAAGAAGCAAATGCAAGAGTGGCAAAATCTGTCAAAACAGAACAATAGGTAAAGGTCAATTTTTTCGAAACTCTTATGTTGCTCAAATCAAAAAGTGCAAAACTAACGAAAGTTGAATAACCACCTGGGGAAAAAGCACAAACATTTACAGCTCAATCCGACAGACAGAGATCTCTCACGAATTTTTATGGTGAAGCACACAAATCTGTTTCGGGACAGTAACTTCCCCAAATATTACTTCTCTCTCATTAGAGGTTGATCTTAACACAAAAACCAAAACAAAAAGGATAAGGAGAGGTTATTACCGAAGAAATAACTTCCAAGACTCAAACAAACAAAAGCAAACTGAAAGCAAGAATAAACTGGGTTGTCTCCCAAAAAACTCTTTCTTTATAGCCATTAAGATGGGCATGATAATTTTGAGGATGCTCACATAAAAATATGAATTGAAGTGAAAGAGAGCATTAAGAAGCAAAAATACATACGTTTAAGTCTAACCCACTTCCTATGCAAGGGAATTTTGTAAACAAACAAGTTGTTGAAACCAGAGGCTACTAGCATAGGAAAGCAAAACAAGTGCAACGTAAAAACTTTCAGCATAAAACGAGGAAACTTGATATTATTGAGATGCATAAGAACACTTTTCCTCTCTCATAGTACCTTTTAGTACATGCATAAACTTAACAATATAACTATCACAAGGGCCATCGTAACAATGATCACTTATTCTAACAGAAAACACAGGAATACTAGCTCTTATAATACTGCTTTGTGAAACAATATTGGAGGTATCCTTACAAAGGATAGTGTGTCCCTCTTGTACATATTTAGTGACAAAGTCTTTCAAATTTGCTATTATAGGTTCATCATCCATTTCTTTATCAGGTTCAACAGCTTTACTTGTACTTTCATTAACCATACTAGCTATCATAGAATGTTCCTTTATCTTAACTGGGAAAGTAATTTTCTCAATGTAAGGTTTAGGTAAGACATGATTAGTAGTATAAACTTCAGTATTTCTCGCAGGAACACTCTTAGCAACATCTTTATAAGGTTCATGATACTTATTCCACTTATTTTTAGGCACTTCAATGTAGGAAGAAAAAGCCTTAAAATAAGTTGCAATAGCTTGAGAGTCTAGACCATAAGCATTTTTAATATTTTGAAAGTCATCAGTTCCCATAAAAGATTCAATGCATTCATAATCATAATTTATACCTGACTTTCTACCTTTGTCATTCTCCCAAGCTTCAGCATTGTCTTGAATACGGTCCAGAAGATCCCATTTGGCTTCTTCTTCCATGCGAGTGAATGATCCAGCACAAGAAGCATCTAATAAATCCTTGTCATGTAGAGGGAGCCTTGCATAAAAGTTATTGATAATAATATTGTTGGGGAGCTCATGAATGGGACATTTGAGAATTAGTAACTTCAATCTCCCCCAAGCTTCAGCTGTACTCTCTCCATCAAGAGGCCAAAAGTTGTATATTTGATTCCGATATTTATGAATCTCACTAGGAGGATAAAACTTTGAATAAAAGAGAGGCACTATTTCCTCCCATTCCAGAGCTTAACCATTCTTCAGCAGCTTATACCATTCTTCAGCTATTCCTTTCAGCGATAATGAGAATAACTTCTTCTTGACTTGATCTGTAGTAATACCTGCACACTTGAACAACCCGCATAATTCATGTATAAAGAGCAAATGATCACCGGGATGGACAGTTCTATTCCCAACATAATAGTTATCCATAACACGATCAATAATTCTTGTAGGTATTTTAAAAGCATCATTCTCAGCAGGTGGTGGTTCATCTACTACATTAGCTGTGGTAGTAGCATTACCAAATAAGAAACTCAGCGAATTATCCATAACGAAAATAAAGTAACTAACAGAAGTAAACAATACTCACAGTAGAAGTTTCCTTTACCAGTTCCACTCTCCAATAGCGCTTCACTCCGCGGCAATGGCGCCCGAAAATAGTCTTGATGACCCACAATTATAGGGGGATGTATCACAGTATTTTCGATAAGTAAGATTGTCGAACCCAACGAGGAGCAGAAGGTGCTGGCTAGTGGTATCGATCAGGAATTCTCTGCAAATACTTAGCAAATGGATTTTTAAGGGTTTTTGATAAAGCAAGTAAACAAAGTACGAGTAAATAAAAGATAGGAGGAATAAATGTAGCAAGTGGCCCAATCCTTTATGCAGCAAAGGACAAGCCGGTTGTATTACTTAAGATGACCAAACGTTCTCGAGGACACATGGGAAGACTGTCAAGTGCTTTCGCTTCATTTAGTCGATTAATCTTCTCTAGCTTGCTAAGTGTTGTGTGGGTGAACCTGTGCTAATGTACCGCCCCATCCAAGACTAATACATACTTGTGATTATACCCCTTGCAAACATCCGTAAGTACAAGAAAGTAATTAAGGTAGAAACCTAACCACAGCTTTAAACTCTAAGACCCTTACGTCCCTTGTGCAATGGTTTCCTAACGGGGGTTCAGGTTTCTGTCACTCCGGCAACCCCTACGATTAGTAGCCAAATACACAATGCATTCCCCCTAGGCCCTTATAGGTGAAGTGTCATGTAGTCGATGTTCACATGACACCACTAGAAGAAGTACACCACAACTTAAATAACAATCTATTGAATCTTTCTCAATGCAACTCCACTACTAACAACAAGACTTCTCCCATGTCCACAAGAACAAAACGAACTACTCACAATACATGATATGGATCATGATCAGAGATGGAATAATAATGTATAACAATCTGAACATAAACAATAATTCAATGGTTCACTCAATAGCATCAACTACAAAGAGTAATCAACACCGGGAAAGTTTCTCCTAAGAATTATGCAAGATTCAACTCAATTGTTACAACAATATGGAGATGGTGATGATGGTTTTGATGGTGATGATGGTGGTGATGATGATGATGATCCCGATGAAGTCCAGCTTGATGGTGGTGTTGATGGCGACGGTCTCCCTTCTCCAGGAAGGAATTCCCCCGGCAGAAATCTGTCTGCCGGAGAGATCTTTCTCTCTCGGTGTTATCCGTTCCGCAGAGGCGGCGGAATCTTTCTGTGGTTGCTCCCCAAGTCTTAGGGTTTTGGGAGGAATATATACGCTAGAGGGGAGAGCCAGAGGTGGGCCAGGGCGGCCACACCACCTGGTGGCACGGCCTAGGGTAGCCCGCGCAAGGGGGTGGTGTGGGCCCCCTGTGGCCCATCTCCACTCCCTCTTCTGGCAGCCTTCGTCTTTTGTGGAAATAGGATTTTCCGTATATTTTCCCGGATTTTCTGATCTTCACGATTTTTGCCTCCAAACAGCACCTTTTCCATCAGAATCTTGACTGTAGCGGTCCATGCTTCAAAAGTCATCAACCATGCAAAAACAGATGAAATAACATAAGTTTCATCTCTTAATATGAAATATATCGATGAATAACAGTAAATTATGACATAGAATAGTGATGCAAAATGGACGTATCACTTTGCTATTGCTACTATAAAACTGTTGTGACTGATAAACTGCTGTGAGCAAGATTGTTTCCAGGTGCAGCTGAATTGACAACTCAGTTGTTAAGGCTTATAAATATTCTTTGGCTCCCCTTGTGTCGAATCAATAAATTGGGTTTCACTTCCCTCGAAAATACTGCGATACACCCCCTATACTTGTGGGTCATCAAGACTATTTTCTAGCGCGGTTGCCAGGGAGCATAGCTTTATTTATCAAGTCCACTTGGAATCACTATTGTTCGCTGCCATCCATCCATAATGGGTAAGTCTCGTGATGGCAAGGTTCCTATTTTACCATCCACTACAAGAACAGCTACGGTTCTGAACACCTCTGTTGCTCTTGATTCACCATCTTGTTATGAGTAAGCTCGTTACACCACCACATACACATGCTACACACACTGCTACTACTGCGGAATCTGAAACTTCTAATGCTTATGATGCTTCTTATACTATGCTTGATAAGATTGGTTCATTAGGTCCTTTCCTAGATGCTACGATTGCTAGAACTATAGTTGGAACTACCGGAACTCCTAATGAATACACTACTACACCTGTTAGTTAACCTGAGTCTAGAGAGAGCTATGATATTGAAGACAGTTATATTGAGATGACCAATGAATTTATTAAAGAATCTCAAAACACCCATGATAGGAGCGCTGCTAAGAGTCTCCTTGAGAGGCGTACTATTAAACCCAAATTGTCTCCTAAAGCTAAGTTTGCTGCGTCTCCCATAAACATTAAAGATAAGGATTATGATTTCTCTCTTGATTTATCCTATATAGCTATTGTTGAGAAAGAACCTTTTTGTGGGACTAAGAATGAAAGTGCGGTAGAACATATGAATGAGCTTTCTACCATGAGTGGTTTATTTTCTGATAATATTAAGATGCATACCTACTTTGTTGCTAAGATTTTTCCCTTTTCACTGAAAGGAGAAGATAAAACTTGGTTTAGTAATTTACCTCCTGGATCTATTGATAGTCCTGATTGCTTTATTAGTACTTTCCTGCAGAAATATTTTCCTCCTAGTGCTAGACATGCTATTTTGCAGGAACTTTTTGATTTTAAAGAGGGAGAAAAAGAGATATTGCCTGAATCATGGGCAAGGTTTTGTGCTTTGATTCATGCACATGATGGATGTCCATTACCTAAGAATGAGCTTCTTGATATATTTTATAATGGACTAACTGAAGAATCTAGGACATACCTGGATAGTTGTGCTGATTGTGTTTTCAGGAATAGGACTCCCAAGGAAGCTGAGGAACTAATGGCTAAAATAAGCAAGAATTATGAAGATTGGACTCCTCCTGAACCAGTTATACCTGAGACAAATATAGCTGAACCAGCTATACCGACACCTATACCATCATCTAAGAAGAGGGGAGTTATTGAATTGAATGATGAAGTGATGAAGGAAGCAAAGAAATGTCTTAAGGAGAAGGGAATTAAAGCTGCTGACGTTAAGAATTTACCTCCTATAGAATAATTATGTAAGCCAATACCCCATTCATCCACTATTGAGGTACACTCTCTCCAACATTTCGATGAAGGTGATATCCCTTACTCTAAACCTCCTGATCAATGCTTAGAAGAATTCGATATTTGTATTGTTAAGCAAGATAATTTTAATAAAAGGGTGCAAAATCATCTAATGGAAAACTCTAGAGCTATTGTTGAGTTGAAGGATATTGTGGAAAGAACCTCTAATGATGTTAAAATGCTTGTTAAACATTTTCAAATGGTTCAAACTCAAATAGATCAACTTATTAAAGTGCAAAAAGACTTGCTAGTTAATGCTCCTAAAGAAAAACATGCTTATGAAATTAGAACTAGAAGTGGTGCTGCTACCCAGGATCCTCTATATCCTGAGGGGCATCCCAAAAGAATTGAGCTGGATTCTCAACAAGCTGAAAATAGTGGTACTACTCGTAAGAAAAGGAGAAAGAAACATAAAACTATTGTAGAACCCTCTAAACCTGCTAAAGATCTTAATAGTATATTTGTCTCTGATGCTGAAACTGAAAGTGATAATGAATAAAATGATGTTCCTGATAAAGAAAAAGTTGAAGAAGAACCTAAAAACCACAATAAGAATACTAAATACACTAAAGAAGATTTTGTTTCTAAGAAACATGGTAGTGAAAGAGAGCCTTGGGTCCAAAAACCTATGCCTTTCCCTGATAAGAAACACAAGTCAAAGGAAGATGAACACTATAATAAGTTTTGTGAGTGGATGAAATCTTTATTCTTGCAAATTCCTTTGACTGATGCTATTAAATTGCCCCCTTATTCAAAGTATATGAAGGATATTGTCTCGAATAAAAGGAAGATCCCTAATGAAGAAATTTCTACTTTGCTTGCTAATTATTCCTTTAATGGTAAGGTTCCAAAGAAACTTGGAGACCCAGGGATTCCAACTATTCCTTGCTCTATTGAAAATATTATGTTAGAACTTCTTTGTGTGATTTGGGAGCAGGAGTTAGTGTTATGCCTTTTTCTCTCTACAAGAGACTTCAACTGGAGAAACTAATAGCAACTGATATATCTTTGCAAATGGCTGATAAATTTACCACTATTCATGTTGGTATATGTGAGGATGTGCATATTCAAGTGGCTCATAATTTCTTGATATTAACTGATTTTGTTGTGCCTGAAATGCCTGAAGATGATAATATGTCTATTATTCTTGGGAGACCTTTTCTTAATATTGCAGGAGCTGTTATTAATTGTAATCAAGGAAAGGTGACCTTTAATGTTAATGACAAGGAGCATACTGTCTATTTCCCCAAGAAGATTGATAAGACTTATGGTTTAAATTCAATTGAACATGTTGAGAGCATTCAAGTTGGAGAAATATATTGTCCCATACCAAGAGAAAAATTTGAAACTATTATGATTGGGACCATTGCTATCAAGGTTGAGGTAACATAATCATAAGGGGAATAAAAAATTTTGTTTCATATAAAATTGTTTTGGTAACAAGACCTGATCAACCTTGTTAACAAAAGGATTTCATTGAACAAAACAATGTTTTCACCATGATTATCTCCGCTTAGTTCTATTCTATCCATTTTAGTTTTTGCTTTCGTTTAGTTTTCTTTTCTATTGTTAGTTGCTTGCATGTTAGAGTGTATTAGAACTTCTGAAGTTCTAGCTTTTTTTTGTCATTGCATCATTACAGATACCTTTATTCTGTCAGAACATCATTCATCTATACCTAAAAATTGCTCAATAATAAAGTGTCTCGAAAAATTCCAGAAAATTCATATTAAATTTTTACGTGAAAAAAGGGGTAGAGAAGTGCCTGGAAGGTACCAGGGGGCCCACCAGGCAGGCACACCACCTAGTGGCGCGGCCTGCCCAAGGGCGCGCCTGGCCATGGTGTGGGCCACCCTGGCTCTCCACTCACTCTCTTACTTGCCACTAGTCTCTCTCCCACGAGAAAAACCAGTTCATTGCTCGAAATAGCGTTCTTGCTGTTCTTGCCCTCGATTTTTTCGATCTCCTTGCTCAGAAATATGTGAGAGGGACACACCTAGGAGGTCAAGGCCCTCCAGATCATCCTCTCAGTTTAGGCCATCATACAACGAAGATCTCATTGCACCTCGCATTGGTAATGCAGGAGATGATGGGGATGCTCACCCATCTACTTTTCCTTGTTTTACTTTCTTACAGACTGCAGGGATTCCTGATGATTTCTTGCTACTGATTCAGAGGGTGGGTTTGACCTCATACATGCAAGATGAGAGTGAGAAATACGGTATGCTCACCAAAACTTTTGTTGAGAGTTTCGTTTTTACTAAACACCCCCTATCAGTGAACTATCTCTTTCAGAATTTATAATCTGCCCTTTACCATGCCATTGGTAATATTTTGTAGTATTATAGGTGTAGGCATGACAGGGACCGTGAAGAAGATTCAAGGGCGACCCGCTGATTTGTTGGAGCTCTATCGGGGTGTGACCAATGACGACGACCGCGTAGCTCAGCGCGGGAAGATAAGAAACATCCAACTCCCTGCTCTTAGATACTTTTCCTATTATCTTGCTACTAGCGTTCTTGGTAGGGAGAATACGAGTAATATCTCCAATTATCATTTAGCCTTCCTCGCTGCTGCGCTTAATAATGATACTCGGTACAATCTTGGCTCTCTTATTGCTCGCCGCCTAGCTGCTAGGGGGCCTATTTATGGGGGCATCATTGCTTCACGTATGGTCAATGCATTAGAGCTTTCTGTGAATCCAAATGATACTATATTGGCACCACAAAGGCTTGACCTTGCTGCCATGAAAACACATCACTTTGTCACCGCTGATTCTGATATGGACAATCTAGTATACATGATTGATACGTTGCAAACGTATCCATAATTTTTGATGTTCCATGCTTGGTTTTATCTACTTTCTTATGTTTTGTCCACACTTTGGAGTACTTTTCATATGATTTCTTGGACTAACATATTAACAAGAGCCATAGTGCCAGCTGCCTGTTTTCTGCTATTTTTGGTTCTAGGAAAGTCAGAAAATAAATATTCTCGGAATTGGACGGGACAAAAGCCAAAGTTAGTTTTTCACTAAGGGACACTAGGAGCCAGAATACGAGACAGAGAGGGGCTGGGGCCCGACCACACCACCTGGCCGCGCAAGCTAGGCCTGGCCGCGCCAGGGGGTGGTCTGGCCGCCCCAGGCACCCCCTCGACCTCCCTCTTTGCCTATAAGTTGCGTCCTGACCTAAAAACCAAGGGGGTTCGATGTTTTTCCAGAAGGAGTTCCGCTCCGTCGCCACCACCAGATTCCACGAAACAGCACCGGAAACTCCGTTCTGGCACCCTACCGGGACAAGGAATTGGAGGAGATCATCGCCATCAGCATCACCATCGCTTCTCCATTGACCATCCATTTTTCCCCCATCTATGAGTGAGTAATCCCCCGCTGTAGGCTATGGGGATGGTAGGGATTGGATGAGATCGTTCATGTAATGGCATCGGATTGTTAGGGCATGGTGCCTATTATCTATTATTAGTGCTTTTTGACTTTGTTGCAACTTGTTATGCTTAATGCTTGTCACTAGGGCCCGAGTGCCATGATTTCAGATCTGAACATGTTATTGATTCATTATGATAGTATTGTTTATGGTCTTACCTGCAAGTTGTATACACATGTTATTGTATGGAACCCATGGCCCCGAAGTGACAGCAATCGAGATAACCGGAGGGAATGGCTTTGATGTGAAGATCACATGTGTTCACGGCGTGTTAATGCTTTGCTCCGGTGCTCTATTAAAAGGAGCACCTTAATTTCCAGTAGTTCCCTTGAGGCCCCGCTGCAAACGGGCTGGCAGGACAAAAGATGTTGTGCAATTTCCCATTATGAGCACGTATGACTATATATGGAACACATGCCTATGATTATCTAGTACTTGGATGCTTTATCTTATTTATCTGAAATTGCCCTATGTTCTGATTGCGATGTGAATTGTCTTGTCCATGCAACGCCCGTCCATCCATCCCTATGCCTACCATGCTTTAATCCTACTATTTGCTGCTATTGTCACTACTGTCTTTACTTTTACTACTGCTGTTATTTTGCTATTGCTACTACAAAACTGTTACTACTGATAAACTGTTGTGAGCAAGATTGTTTCCAGGTGCAGCTGAATTGACAACTCAGTTGTTAAGGCTTATAAATATTCTTTGGCTCCCCTTGTGTCGAATCAATAAATTGGGTTTCACTTCCCTCGAAAATACTGCGATACACCCCTATACTTGTGGGTCATCAAGGATGTTGTTTACTAACGGGGGTGAAAGGTAGATTCCTTTGCCACAATCTACTTTGTTCAGTGTTCACAGGAGGCCGTGGCCGTGCTCCAAGGATGAGGTGGACGAGAAGCTCTGCTTGATGGGTTTCCACAGGCAGCACCAGGAGGATGTGCCCTCCTACGATTACTCTGTGCACTATGGTGGGGCGTCCTCGAGCTCGCACCAGGACGAGGGTACCTCCTCACCGTACTACGGAGGTGCTCCATCTTGGCCAGCTTGAGATTGACACCCACTAAGGCCAAAATCCTAAGCTTGGGGGGAGGTACACCGACATCACACTCATCTCCTTATAATGTTTCGTCGGTACTTTGTATATTCATATTTCGTTCTCCTTTTAGTTTTTGTTCTTTCTTTGCTTTTGCTTTTTCTTTCTAAAACACAAAAAGACCAAAAATATTTCTGTTGTTTCTCTTTGTTTGCTTCTTCTTTTTGCCTTGGTTTGCTTTTTCCTTTTTGCTTTGTTTTTATTAATTGGAAAACCCAAAAAGATTTTGATTTGTTAGTTCTTGTTTTAAAAATCGAAAACACCAAAAAATAATTGTTGTTCTTCTTTGGTTTTGTGAGTTTTTTGCAGGGTTCAGCAGTGCTCAGTGCAATTTGGTTTCATATTATTATTAAAGCCACACAAGTGAAGGGCAATAATGAGGATTAATGACAACTTGAGGTGTGGTAAGAGGCTGGTAACAAACTCTATTTGTTTTCATTTTTGTACATATACTCATCATTGTGGGCATGCTTAGTCTGTTCATGTAGGGTATGTTATTCATGGATGTTTAGTAGTTCTTGCTTTCATATGATTAGTTCCAGCTTGCTAATAGTTTTGTAGCATGTCATATGAATGTTTGCATACATTACTCTATTCATAACTTGGTATGACACCGTGGTATCCTCCTCTGAATGTTTCACTTGAATTGACTTGGCACATGCTCACGCATGGATATGACTAAAATAATCAGTTAAGCCTCGATGAACTATTTTGCCTTGAGGGTCTTGAATCACTTTCATGCCATGATTAATCTTGTTTTGTTGCAAGCATGATTATGACAGTTATTGCTCTCTCGTTTGTCACTCCCTCTCTATTGCTAGCCTTCACTTACACTGAGTATGCTTTACTCATGTTTCCACCTCCATAAAACTAAATATTGCCAAAAGTGTCCACCATACCTACCTATTAGCATCATTTTCTACTCCGTGCATGCTTAATATGCCTTGTTTTCTTCCGAATAAAATGTTTGCTTGTTATGAGAAAGTTAGTTAGTAAAGCTCTCACAAACTTGATGGCACACTTTATTTCCTGTACTTAATAAACCTGAACCATTGTGACTGTCCATGAAAGTTATATGCTTGCAAATTATAGGCTGGGGATTAGCAGAACCGTGCTGTCACGGGGAACGCTATCAACATCTGTAAATATATACTCGGTTGATATCATGCTCTTTTGTTTATGGATGTCGTCGGTGTGAAATAAAAGGGGAGCTTGTAAGTCCATGGAGTTATGTATGTGTGTTAGAGAAACACCTCGGTTGCCGGTCTAATCCATGCCTAATCATGGTGGAAACCTGCAGCGTAACCATAATGAGTATCTATGAAGCATTCTTCTTATAAAAAAGAGGAGAGATAGCTATTGAGAAAAGATAAAAAAGAGATATGAGAAAAGAGGAAAGACAGAAAGAAGCACCATTTTCCCATGGTAAATAAGAAGATTGCTGAGATACTCATTGTCTGTTTGCCTTGTCATTTTGATATGGGGATTCTTTCGTATCATCGGGCAAGGGGTACCCCGTTGGCAGTTCTCTATGATACGCACATATTTACTATGACAAGAACTTACCGGTAACTAAAGTTGAGTAGCATGAGGAGCGGCCCTCGTACTCAAGGGACATGAGATTTCCATTTTATAGTCTGTCAAGCATATAACTCAGATTGGACCTCACTTTCACCTTAACCATATTAAAGGTGATCATGATAGGGGCAATGAGAGCTCAAAGCTAATGAGTACCATACTTTCAGCATTTGGAAGCCTTTCAAACTATTCGAAACCTTTTCATTTCCTTGTTGAGTCTCCACATATTCTATGAGCACTTTCTTGAGAGCATAGTTGTCATTCTTAGTATAATGTGCTTGTCTCAAAACTTGATTATTTGTGTTATGACTTTGATGCTTGTATCTTTGATATCTTTACTTCTAGTCTTCACCTGAACTTCAGAGGTGCCTTGGCATTCACAATCAAAGGCAAGCGAGATACCACTCTATCATACCTTGTTATGAGCATTGTAATGTTGCTTATGTTTATGTTTCTTGCTACTTATTACTTTTGAGTTGGAATCTCTTCATAGCTTGCAATGCCTATTAAGTAAACTTAGTTGCATACTCCTTATTATGAATTGTCTAAGTAGTTGATCACATGCTGAGAATATATACATCATATGAAGCAAATGTGTTCGTGAAAGTTTATTTTATCGCACTCAGTTTTCAACTAAATTGCTTGAGGACAAGCAATAATCTAAGCTTGGGGGGAGTTGATACGTCCAAAACGTATCTAATTTGCCGAACACTTTTGCTATTATTTTTCCTCTAAACTTGTGTGATTTGGATGCAACTAACACGGACTGACGTTGTTTTCAGTAGGATTACCTTGGTGTCTAGTTTTTGTGCAGAAAATTAACTATCAGGAAAAATCCCGGAAAATATGCCAAAAATCCTATTTCACTAGAAGACTCATGGAGCCAGAATACGAGACGGAGTGGAGCTGGGGCCTGGCCACACCACTTGGCCGTGCGGGCTAGGCTTGGTCGCGCCAGGGGGTGGCCTGGCCGCCCCAGACACCCTCGGTCTCCCTCTTCGCCTATAAGTTGCCTTCGGACCTAAAAACTTAGGGGGGTTCGACGTTTTTCCAAAAAGAGTTTCGCTCCGCCGCCACCACCAGATTTCGCGATTTGGAACCATAAAATCTGTTCTAGCACCCTGCCAGGACGCGGAATTGGAGGAGATCATCGCCATCATCGCCACCATCGCTTCTCCATTGACCATCCATGTTTCCCCCATCTATGAGTGAGTAATCCCCTGATACATTGCAAATGTATCTATAATTTTTTGATGTTCCATTCTTGGTTTTATCCACTTTCTTGTGTTTTGTCCACACCTTGGAGTACTTTTCATATGATTTCTTGGACTAACCTATTAACAAGAGCCACATTGCCAGCTGCCCGTTTTCTGATGTTTTTGGTTCCAGAAAAGTCAGAAAATGAATATTCTCGGAATTGGACGGGAGAAAAGCCAAAGTGCCTATTTTTCCGGAAGTCATCAGATGCCAGAATATGAGACGGAGAAGGGCTGGGGCCGGCCACACCACCTAGCCGTGCGGCCAGGCCTGGACCACGCCAGGGGGTGGTCTGGCCGACCCTAGCACCCCCTCGGCCTCTCCTTCGGCCTATAAGATGCCCTTGGGACGAAAACCCTAAGTACCCGATCAAAATTCCATGAAAGAGTCTGTAGCCACCGTCATCTCCATCCCTAGATCGGGAGGGATCTGAAGCTTTTCCTGGCACCCTACCGAAGAGGGGAATTCACCCTTGAGGCCTTCTTCATCACCATGCAAGCCTCTGGTGTGATGCGTGAGTAGTTCATCCTTGGACTACGGATCCATATAGTAGCTAGATGGCTGGTTCTCCTCCTTTGTGCTTTCATGTTTAGATCTTGTGAGCTCTGTTCATGATCAAGATCATCTATTTGTAATTCTACATGTTGGGTTTTTGGGGATCCGATGGATATTGAGATACTATTTCAGATTGATTATTGATTCTATCATGTCTTTGTTATTTGTGATCTTGCATGATTTTCGTTGTTAGTAGGTATCTTGGCCAAGTAGATGCTAGCAACTCCAAGAGTTAGTATTTATGCTCGATAGTGGGTTCATGCCTCTGGTAATCTGGGGAAGTGACAGAAATCTCTAAGGTACTAGATGTGTTGTTGCTACTAGGGAGAAAACAATAATCCTTTGTTCATAGAACAATCGTATTGTTTACATTACACGCAATTCATAAAGCAATAATCTGTTGCTTGCAACTTAATACTAGAGGGGGTTCGGATGATAACCTGAAGGTGGATTATTAGTCATAGATGCAGTTGGATGGTGGTCTATGTATAATGTTGTAATGCCCAATCAAGTTCCAAAGGAGTCAAGATGATTAGTATATGCATGTATTGATTTCTCGATGTTTGTCAATTGCCCCGCTGTAATTTGTTCACCCAGCATGTTATCTATCTTAAGGAGAGCCACCTATAGTGAACTGTGGATCCCGGTCCTTTCTTTTACATACAATCTACAAACTGTTTACTGCTTTGTGTTAACTTTCTGCAAACTTTTACTTCCTTCCATTCGATACGTTTAATCCTTTGTTTTGAGCAAAACTGGTGAGATTGACAACCTCATCGCAACTTGGGGACAAATTTCTGTGGTTGTGTTGTGCAGGTCTCCACGTTGCTACTAGCACCGGTAGTGCGCCCTGCCAAGGCTCAGCTAGCAACACCTTTGGGGTGTTTCCTTGCTCCTACTGGTTCGATTAAACCTTGGTTTCATAACTGAGGGAAACTTGATGCTGTGCTCATCATACCTTCCTCTTGGGGTTCCCAACGAGCTCTACATCAACACCGAGCCATCATCCCCCGCTGTAGGCTATGGGGATGGTAGGGATTCGATGAGATCGTTCATGTAATGGCATCGGATTGTTAGGGCATGGTGCCTAGTATCTTATATTAGTGCTTTTTAAATTTGTTGTGACTTGTTATGCTTAATGCTTGTCACTAGGGCCCGAGTGCCATGATTTCAGATCTGAACATGTTATTGATTCATTATGATAGTATTCTTTATGGTCTTACCTGCAAGTTGTATACACACGTTGTTGTCCGGAACCAAAGGCCCCGAAGTGACAAAAATCGGGATAACCAGAGGGAATGGCTTTTATGTGAGGATCACATGTGTTCTTGGGGTGTTAATGCTTTGCTCCAATGCTCTATTAAAAGGAGCACCTTAATTGCCAGTAGTTCCCTTGAGGCCCCGCTGCAAATGGGCTGACAGGACAAAAGATGTTGTGCAAGTACTCATTGCGAGCACGTATGACTATATATGGAACACATGCCTATGATTATCTAGTACTTGGATGCTTTATCTTATTTATCTGCAATTGCCCTATGTTCTGATTGCCATGTGAATTCTCTTGTCCATGCAACACCCGTCCATCCATCCCTATGCCTACCGCGCTCGAATCCTACTGTTTATTGTTATTGTTACTACTGTCTTTACTTTTACTACTGCTATTACTTTGCTATTGCTACAATAAAACTGTTGCTACTGATAAGCTGCTGTGAGAAAGATTGTTTCCTGGTGCAGCTGAATTGACAACTCAGTTGTTAAGGCTTATAAATATTCTTTGGCTCCCCTTGTGTCGAATCAATAAATTGGGTTTCACTTCCATGGAAAATACTACGATACACCCCCTATACTTGTGGGTCATCATGCCACTCAAGGCAAGTGCATTCATGCAATTCAGTGTCAACAACATGCCTTCTTCCAGTCTTTGTATCACTAACTTCAGCACCCCATAGTGAGGATTTCTCAACACACAAATGTGCAAGATTTCTGCTCCTATTGACTACCTGCTGCACTACATTAGGCAGCTTATCCCCTTGCATATGATCAAAAAGCCTTCTTCTAATTTCCCACAAGCTCATGATCATGTTCCTGATCTAGTCAAACATGTCATGGACAGGCAAGTCTTTTAACTCCTTCACTCTTTATTATATCTTTCTGCCAAATTGTTGTTCATATGATCACACTTGATGGCAGTGTTAAATACAGATCTATACCACAATAGAGAATGGTAGGTGTTCATCCAAGGGGTGACACAAACTTGTGGCAGATGTAGGCCCATGCCAACATTGCATGGGATCTAGCTCATATTATCTGTCTACAAAAGCACTTCATCAACTTGTGGTTGTATGAGTCATCACTTGGACAACATGTTACTACCAAGTTGATAGATCTAAGTATAACACTTCTATGCCAAGAAATGAGGAGACACTTTATGGCAAATGTGGGACCATGCCAACATTGCATGGGCTATGGACCTCTCTTGGTTGGCTAGAAAAACCATCCTAAACTTGTGGTTGTATGACTCAACACTTGGCCAACATGATCCCACCTAGTTGATACATCTAAGTATAGGAGTGCTATGCCAAGCCATGACACAAACTTGTGGTAGATGTCGGCCCATGCAAACATTGCATGGGATCTAGACCTCTATTATCTGTTTAGACACACCTTCATCAACTTGTGGTTCTACGAGTCATCACTTGGAGAACATGATCCTACCTAGTTGATAGATCTAAGTATAACATTGCTATGCAAAAGACATGATGAGACACTTTGTGGCAAATGTGGGCCCATGCCAACATTGCATCCTAAACTTGTGGTTGTCTGGCTCAACACTTGGCCAACATGATCCAACATAGTTGATACATCTAATTATAAAAGTGTTATTCCAATCCATGACACAAACATGTGGCAGATGTGGGCCCATGTGAACATTGCTTGGGATCTAGAACTATATTATCTGTCTGGAAACTCCTTCATCAACTTGTGGTTTTGTGCCTCAGCACTTACCCAACATGATGCCACCTAGTTGATACATCTAAGTATGAGAGTGCTATGCCAAGACATGACACAAACTTGTGGCACATGTGGGCCCATTCCAACATTGCATGGGTTATGGACCTCTCTTGGTTGGCTAGAAAAACCATCCTAAACTGACGGAAATAACACCTAAGCAACGACTAAGTGCTACTCTGACGAAACTGACAGAAATAACACCTAAACTGAAACCTAAAAGCAGTCAAGTTTCTCGACAGTTCCGGTGAAGTCGATGATGATCTTCTGCTCGTTGACGCACTGCTTGATGTAGTGCTAGCGTGCCTCGATATGTTTGCTTTGATCGTGGTACACCGGATTTCTTCTGAGGGAAATGGCAGACTTGTTGTCCACCTCTAGTGTTGTCGGAGCCACCTATTCTCCGGTGAGATCAGCGAGCAGACGGGAGAGCCAGATGCCCTGGCATGCTTCTCTTGTCCTGCCCTCGAGCGTAGACCATGTGCTAGTGAGGAAGTTCGCTCCGGCATCGTGCGTGCTGCTGGAGCTGGCGTTGATGGAGACATTAGTGCACCCTGGTCCACCGGTCTTGATCGGCGCTGAGTGCACGAAGCAGTCCACTGTGAATGTTGTGCTCACGAGGGTGTCCTCATGCGCGCTCTAGTCCTAGCTCGTGTCCACGTCGAAGACCACGTCTCGTGAGACGTGCACGTGCTTGGCGCCGGGATCGTAGACGCGGTAGTCTTCACCCCTGTAACATCCCAAAACTTTAATCCAAGGTTATTAAGATCCAAATCACCAAAATTGGGGTTAGCAAAAACTTTTCCAATTAAAATTATTAAAGCATTTATGTGTGTGTGCATTTAAAATAGGAGTTGATTTGAATTGCCATGATTAAGTGATCCATTGCTTGTAAAATGATTCTTAGGTGAAATAAACATCATCTAAATCATTCCCAAACAATTCCCAAAGAAAACCAACTCAAATTGAATAAATGAAGTGAATGGTCATTTGTGCCATTTTAATCAACATGCCTACTTTGGCTATTCCTAGAACTTAAAACCTAACAGAAACAATTGCGGATCTTTGCACCTCTTGCTAGTACACGTAATGAGGTACCAAGGCCCACTTTGTGATCTGCCAAAAACATTCAAACACTATATTTAAATGGCATTGGAAAATTGAATCTATATCATATGGGAAGATCCCACTATTTCAAAAACCACTCAAACAAGCTCAAATTTCAAAACCCAAGAACGATCAGAGTCTCAAGTTTAATACTAGCACACCCACCAAAAATCTTTTCAAAATTCAAAAAGAAAGTTCTTGCGGCCATTTCATCAAACACTTGGCAGGCAGGGTTTAAACTCTAAACATAGCTCACTATTTGCAACAGGGTTTTGCACCCAATTTTCTTGAAAAACCTCCCTCTGTCCCCAAATGATCTAACCATGCCTTTTAAACCCCATCTCCTACCCCCTAGTGCCAAGGCCAAGCCATGCCGAGCACCAACTCGCTGGCCAACCTTGCCCTCACCGCAGTAGACCATCTCCCCCTCTCTCGCCATGTCTATGAGCTAGCCAGTACCTCACCGCTAGTCCCTGTCCCCTCCCCGAGCCAGGCCAAACCATGGACCACCCACAACGTGCCGCACACTGCCTGTCTGCGCCATGTCGAGCACGCGCCAGAGCGCCGCGCCCAACACGCGTGCACAAGCCGCCGCTCGACCGCAGCCCGCACCCACCGCTCTTCCACGACCCTAGGAACACGCTAGACATGCCCGTTCGCCGCCCAACGCACCACAGCCACCGCTCGCCGTGGACACCGCCGCCTCTGCCGCTCAGAGCGCCAGCACCGCCCGACCACGTACCACCGCCCCTAGTCCTGCATTGATCACGTAGAGCACCGCCAGGAGACCAGCGACCGTCCCTACCTCGAGCCACGCTGCTAGCATGCTATGCAGCCCTCGCCTAAGCTGTCCGCCCATGCCTCTATGTCGCGTCGTCATCCTATAAATAGAGGCCACCCCCAGCCCCATTCGGCACACCACTCACCTCCCATCACCTCACTGACCGTTCCCCACCTCTAGCCGGAGCAAGGCGAGCAGCCGATCGCCGGAATTGCACCGAAGCAGGCCGCCTCTGGAGGAGAAGGGCGCCGCTGATTGCGACCACCCCCAGAGCTGCCTCGACCGTCCCTGAGCTCGCCGTCATCTACCAGTCCGTTTGCCCACCTCGCCGTCGTTGCTAGAGCCCTGGTACGCCCCCTGAGCACCCCCATCGAGCCGCTAGGGTTAGAGTTCACCGGCGACCAGTTCGTCGTCGACGACGATCCCCAGTCATTGATCTCCGCTCTAATCCAACGACCCATATCGCCCCGTACCGCTTCGCGCGTTATGGGCCATTGATCGGTGGACCCCCGTCAGCTGAGCCCCGCGCCGCGGAGTGACACTAGGCCGGCCCGTTAGTGTTCCCGCGCGACATATTTAGTTTGAATTAAGATTTTTCTATTTAGTTTGAACCTAGTTCTGTCCCCTAGTTTGAAATTCAATTCAGAGAGATTTACAAATCCAAATGGAGTGATACCAATTTTGTTAGAAAGCTACTGAAAAGATCTACCCAAGCCCGTTGGATTTAATTCAATTAGAATTAGAGATCTCTCCTAGTAAAAATAACAAAACAGAAACATTTGCACCTTGCAACATTTTTATAAAATCAACCATGATAGCTTTTGAGTTGATTCCAACTCTCAAAAATCACATTTCACCATATCTATCCGAATATGTAATAATATTAAGGTTTAATGCAGTGACTTTGGACTAGTACCAAAATAATGCTATATAGGCATTTCTAGTCACCTTAAATCATTAAATTATGAGCTTAAACCAAAGTAATTGTGATCCAACCCTTAAATCACATTCCCACATGTTAGAATATGTGGTGATGACATGTGTCCACATGATCCCATATTGTAGGTGGTGAATATTAAATCTTAGTTAATTTTTCAATGAGTAGAAATTACTCTTCTAAAATAAAAAGGATGAAACTATTGAATAAAACTTGTGATGATAATAGATCATCAAATGTGTACCTTAGAGTGCTAATTAGACTAGTTAAGTATTGTTTGGTGATTGTGTACTCCGTATGTATTTATAGACGATAGTACCGACCAAGTCTACAAGGAGGAGGAGTTCTACCAAGAAGAACAAGAAGAAAACTTCAACCACTTCACCAACCAAGGCAAGCCACCATTAACAATGCAAGCTAACACTTGCAAGTATAATGCTTAGCAAGCTAGGATTAAACTAGATGGTTTAGCAAAGATGCTTTAGGCATGCTTGAGTTATACCCCTTTGACTACTACTTACCCCAAGTTTTATTTTGAAGTCTTACTTCCTTTACTTTACACCAAGTCCTTTACTTGTTTTGAAGGTAGCATAAAGAGTATAAAACTTGACCTATATAGAACCCTTTAGATGTCATTCTATGGCATGAGATTGATCTCATCATTTCCACCTTAGTGAACACTCTTAACTTAGTAGTTTAGAGTAGATAAAAACTTGAGTCACTTTAGATGGGAACACTTGGTGAAAATGAATTATGAAAACCTTGGAATGATGAGTCATTATATTGAGAGGTTTTGACATGTGTTGAGAAACACAAATGGTTTATGATGGTGAAAATATTGAGGCATGAGCCTTAACCCTCTTATAAAACTGATGGTTGGATTCGGATGCGATACCATTCCAAATTTACCGTACAACCACATTACCTGAACTGGGTAAGGCTTAGCCGGAAATTTATATGCATTAGTATTAGTTCCCTCGCGGGAGAGGTTTGAGCTGAGGCTACCTCTCAATGTTGTCCACCTATGCAGTGCCCAAGATGACAGATGGTCATGGTTGGGAGGCCATGCTCATAGGAGAGGTGCTTATACTAGGGTGTGTAAAGGAAAGGTTATGTTTGATTATCTGCATACTAAGTATGATGATTCAGGGTTATCCCTGACAGATGTATCGAATCTTGTGGTGAAAGTGTACCACCTCTGTAGAGTATCAAACTATTCGAATAGCCGTGTCCGCGGTAATGAACAGTTGGAATGGCCATACTGTTTCGTTGTCAGATGTTTTCAAAATGACTTATGAAATGAATGATGAAACTTGACTTGACCACAACAGGGTTGTGTTTATGACAATAACTTCCCAACTTAAGTGATTCTAGAACTTTATTTTATCTTTCTTTGCTTCTGAACTCAGCTTAGGTTTCAAACTCAACTTTATAGTTAACTTAGATATAGCACTTTAGCTTAAAATTATACTACTTGTTAGTGGTAGTTTGCGAGTAATTAAAGAGTACTCATGGCTTTTGTCCCTAGCTATTCTCATGGCTAGACTATGAAGGAGACTACCAAGATGATGGCCAGCAGGACGGCTATGATAACTACGACTATCTGCCTTCATCAGCATTGCTTGTGCCCCTGAAAATGGACCCCACCGCTACGCTTATTACTTATTCTACTCCTTGTTGTATGAAGACTGGATCATGAGATCCTTATTTGTATAAGACCTTATGTAAGGTTTGTAATGGATGATGTACTGTGATATCCAATCTGTTATGTCTCGCAAAAATGGTAATCCTAGGATTGCGATGAATGACATAACAGGCATCTAGGATTAAAAATCCGAGTGTTGACAACCCCAGAAGAAGTCTGGCATGCCCTTCGCCTTCAGCATGCTCCTGGCCGCCGCGGCTACCGTTTGGTTGCGACACTTGACCACCCCGTTCTGCTAGGGTGATTACGGCACCGTGAGGTGGCAATTGATGTCGGTGTTAGCGCAGTGCGCGGCGAACGTGGCTGACATGAACTCTCCACCACGGTCCATGTGTAGCACACGGAGCTTGCGCCCGCTCTCCGTCTTCGCTGCGGCTTGGAAGCACACGAGCGCTGTAGCAGCCTCATCCTTCGTGGCTAGGAGCACAGCCCACATATACCTTCTATGGTCATCGACCAACAATAAGAAATAGCGGCAGCCTCCCGGTGTGGCAGGTACGATGGGCCTGCAGAGATCGTTGTGCACCAACTCATGAGTGGATCGCCTGCCCTGTACCTGGACTTCTACGGGAACGACGTGCGTTGTTGCTTGCCAGCAAAGCATGCCTCGCACAGTTGCTCCACGTGCTCGATCAGTGGTAGCCCACGTACTAGGATACCTCATGCCATGGACCGCCCACGGCTTAGTGAGCGTTGTCGCTCTTCGGGTGGAGGGGTCGCCAATGTCCTTGGAGGAGGAGGGGTGCCACCACGCCCCTGGCCGCGCCAGGTAGCGGTGCTCCTACTGCCGGTGGAGGGGTGCCGCCATCGCCGCAGCTGCCGCATCCTCTCCCTGGTGCTTGCGACATGGCCACAGAACCTTACGCTCTGATACCAATTGTCGCTCACAACCTGCGAGTTAGCTATCAGAATCTATTAAACGACCTGGAGCAAACTCTGACTAAAACACCTAAGCAACAACTAAGTGCTACTCTGATGAAATTAACAGAAATAACACCTAAACTGAAACCTAATAGCAGTCAAGTTGCTCGACAGTCCCGGTAAAGTCGACGATAATCTTCTGCTCGTTGATGCACTGCCTGATGTAGTGCTAGCGCACCTCGATATGTTTGCTTCGATCGTGGTACACCAGGTTTCTGCAGAGGGAAGTGGCAGACATGTATTTCCTTTCTATTTAATTCAAAAATAACTAATATTTGCCAAAATTTTGACCGTCAGTTTTTTTGAAACCAATTACATATTCTGCATACGTACCTTTCTGATAGCATGTTGAAAAAGTTTGGATTAATTTGGTGATGGTCGAAAAAATAGCAAACTTAGAAACTGAGCGTTTAGTCTAATTTGAGCCACTTTTCCTAATAATGTGATTTTTCTGACCTTCACAAAATAATATGAATTTTTTACACATGCTAACATCCGCAACCTAAGACACATGGTGAAGGTTTCACTATTTTTTTCAAATTTCTAGTGCCCCTTTCAAAGTTAGGTCAAAACCGCGAGGGTGTAATCATCGAATATGGATGAATCATGCTTACCTAGCAGCACATCCATGATGAAATGTCATCTTGTGCACCTTAGTATGAATTTTCAAAAGATAAATGAGGTGCGAATCATGTTGTTGTAGCTCAATTTTTCTAAAATTTGGCCAGTTTGACTTAAATTTGACTTAGAAAAAATGTAGTTCAAACTTGCATATCACATTCACAAGAGTGGTCATTTGTGCACCAAATAACACCATCTACTTCACCATGTTGTTACTAGACCACTTCGCCAACATGATCCCACCAAGTTGAGACATCTAAGTATCAGAGTGCTATGCAAATCCATGACACACACTTGTGGAAGATATGGGCCCATGCCAACTTTTCATGGGATCTAGACCTATCTTAGCTATCTAGAAACACCTTCATCAACTTGTGGTTGTATGAGTCATCACTTGGACAACATAATCCTACCTAGTTGATAGATCTAAGTATAACACTGCTACACAAAGACATAATGAGACACTTTGTGGAAAATGTGGGCCCATGCCAACATTGCATGGGCTATAAACCTCTCTTGGTTGGCTAGAAACACCATCATCAACTTAGTGGTTTTGTGAGTCAACACTTGGCAAAACATGATCCCACCTAGTTGCTAACTCTAAGTTTGAAAGTGCTATACAAAGACATGAAAAACACATGTGGCAAATGTGGGCCCATGCCAACATTTCATGGGATCTAGACCTATCTTAGATGTCTAGAAACACCTTCATCAACTTGTGGTTGTATGAGTCATCACTTGGACAACATAATCCTACCTAGTTGATAAATCTAAGTATAACACTGATATGCAAAGACATCATGAGACAATTTGTGGAAAATGTGGGCCCATGCCAACATTGCATGGGCTATAAACCTCTCTTGGTTGGCTAGAAACACCATCATCAACTTAGTGATTGTGTGAAGTGAGTCAACACTTGGCCAACATGATCCCAACTAGCTATTTGCTACATCTAAGTTTGAGAGTGCTATACAAAGCCGTGAGACACACATGTGGCAGATATGGGCCCATGCCAACATTTCATGGGATCTAGACCTATCTTAGCTATCTAGAAACACCTTCGTCAACTTGTGGTTGTATGAGTCATCACTTGGCAACATGTTCCCACTAAGTTGATAGATCTAAGTAGAACACTGCTATGACAATACATGATGAGATACTTTGTGGAAAATGTGGGCCCATGCCAACATTGCATGGGCTATACACCTCTCTTGGTTGGCTAGAAACACCATCATCAAAATAGTGGTTGTGCGAGGTGAGTCAACACTTGGCCAACATGATCCCAACTAGCTAGTTCCTACACCTAAGTTTGAGAGTGCTATGCAAAGCCATGATACACATCTGTGGCAGATGCGTGCCCATGCCAACATTTCATGGGATCTAGACCTATCCTAGCTGTCTAGAAACACCTTCATCAACTTGTGGTTGTATGATCATCACTTGGACAACATAATCCTACCTAGTCGATAGAACTAAGTATAACACTTATATGACAAGACATGATGAGTCGCTTTGTGGAAATTGTGGTCCCATTCCAACATTGCATGGTGCTATAAACCTCTCTTGGTTGGCTAGAAACACCATCATCAACTTAGTGGTTGTGTGGGTCAACACTTGGCAAAACATGATCCCACCTAGTTGCTACATCTAAGTTTCAGAGTGCAATGCAAAGCAATGACACACACATGTGGCATATGTGGGCCCATGCAAACTTTGCATGGGATCTAGATCATATTACCTGTATATAGAACCCCTTCACCAACTTGTGGTTGTATGAGACATCACTTGGACAACATGATACTACCTAATTGATATATCAAAGTATAATACTTCTATGCCAAGACATAATGATACACCATGTGGTAAATGTGGGCACATGCCAACATTGCATGGGCTATAGACCTCTCTTGGTTGGCTAGAAACTCCTTCATCAACTTGTGGTTTTATGCCTCAGCACTTACCCAACATGATGCCACCCAGTTGATACATCTAAGTATGAGAGTGCTATGCCAAGCCATGAGACACACTTGTGGCAGATATGGGCCCATGCCAACATTGCATGGGATCTAGACCTTGCTTAGCTATCTAGAAATACCTTCATAAAGTTGTGGTTGTATGTGCCATCACTTGGACAACATGTTCCTACCAAGTCGATAGATCTAAGTATAACATTGTTATGACAAGACATGATGAGACACTTTGTGGCAGATGTGGGCCCATGCTAACATTTCATGAGCTATAGACCTATCTAGGGTGGCTAGAAACACCATCATCAACTTGTGGTTCCATGCCTCAATAGTTGGCCAACATTATGAGAGGACCCATTTGATACATCTAAGTATAATAGTGCTATGCCAATCCATGATACACACTTGTGGCAGATGTGGGCCCATGCCAATTGCATGGGATCTAGACCTCTCTAGGCTGGCTAGAAACACCTTCAACAACTTGTGGTTCTATGAGTCATCACTTGGGCAACATGATCCTACATACTTGGTTGCATGGGCTATTGACATCTCTTGGTTGGCTAGAAAAACAATCCTAAACTTGTGGTTGTCTGACTCAACACTTGGCCAACATGATCCCACCCACTTGATACATCTATGTATAAGAGTTCTATGCCAAGCCATGACACAAAATTGTGGCATATGTGGGCCCATGCCAAGATTTCATGGGATCTAGAACTATATTATCTGTCTACAAACACATTCATCAATTTGTGGTTGTATGAGTCGTCACTTGGACAACATGATCATACCTAGTTGATAGATCTAAGTATAACACTATTATGCCAAGACATGATGTGACCCTTTGTGGCAAATGTGGGCCCATGCGAACATTGCATGGGCTATAGACCTCTCTTGCTGCTAGAAGTACCAGCATCAACTTAGTAGTTGTGTGCAGCACTTGGCCAACATGATCCCACCTACTTGATAGATCTAAGTATAATTTTTCTATGCCAAGACATGATGAGACACTCTGTGTTAAATGTTCCTACCAACTAGTGATTCTATGAGTCAACACTTGGCTAGAAACTCCTTCATCAACTTGTGGTTGTGTGGCTAAGCACTCTGCCAACATGATCCCACCTAGTTGATACAACTAAGTATCAGAGTGCTATGCCAAGCCATGCCACACACTTGCGGTAGATGTGGGACCATGCCAAAATTGCAAGGGATCTACACCTATCTGAGTTGTCTAGAAACACCTTCATCAACTTGTGGTTGTATGAGTCATCACTTGGATAGTCCTACCTAGTTGTTTGATCTAAGTATAAGACTGCTATGCCAATATAACGTATCCAGGCCCATTAGTATGTACTTCCTCCATCCTAAAAAGGATGTCTCTAGTTTGTTTAAACTTGGATGTATCTAGACACTATTTAGTATACATATACATCCAAATTCAAATAAACTTGAGACGTCATTTTTGGGACGGAGGGAGTACGTGTAGATTCAGCACACAAAAATGCTCATGGTGCAATGTAACTGGGATGTATAGATTCAACAAAAAAACTCGCATAACCTGGAAACTAACCCTATGTATCTTTCTACTGGTAGGCATGTGTGGTTTGAAAATCCACGCGATGGTACGGTGTCCATGTTACTTATGAAAACTCTATGGAGAAGTCTCAAGAAAAAAGGGTGCTTGACATAAATGTATGGGATTTCTATTTTCGTGCCCCTGGTTCGTTAGTTGTACTCAGTTTTCCCTAGCCGCTTAGTTTTTCCTCACTTTTGCCCTCCCTCCATTCTGAAACCCTCACATGCACTCGGACAGGGGATGCCATCAGGTCAAAGTCTTGACTGTTACATGCTGGCCGATGGGACCGCGTAGGGGCGGGTCGTGCATTGAGTCTTACATTACGTCGCCTCGACCGTTACATGCTGACAGGTGTGGCCAGGATACACAGCGGACCAGCCATACATCTCTCGCTGATTATGGGGGACGTGGTGTGGGACCATGTGGGGCGCGTTTGGTGGTTACGTGCGCCCTGTCGCCTAAATTGGAAGTTTTCTTTTTTGTTATTTTTATGATTTGCCTTTTTAAGAGCGCCCTTTCCCCTCTCTCTCGCTAACAGTTGTGTCTTTTTTGCCCAAAAAGGTAGCGAATCTAGATCAGCTTCTCTCTTCATTCATTGTTCCTTTTGCCCTCTTTTTCCCCAATCTGGTAGCAAATCTAGAGCAACAAAACTAACCGGCACCATAAATAAATTCAGTAAACAGAGCAGATGTAGATAAAGCAGCTAATATAGGTTATATAATACGGTACTTAACGAGGATCGACAATTAGGCTGCTCAGCAGCAGCGGACAAGTTCAACATAGACAAGACAAAAGAAGCTGCTTTACAGCAATAGCAGATCAGTGGCCCCTCATGGCCTCTGTCAGGAGGGCGTCCGCCTCCTCCCTCTGGTGCCTCCTCCACTTCTTGCTGCCTAGTCCCTTGACCTTGGGCGCCCTAGGCTTGATCGGGGGCATGTGACCCTTCTCGATAGCCACCTTCTGGAGGTTGCATAGGTGAAGACCGAGCATCGGGTGCTTGGCTATGAAGTAGTGGACGTTCGTGGACTCCCCGCGGGTCTTCACGTCCTCGGCATGCTTCACGAGGGAGTTGAAGTCCGTGGCGCGGAGCCTTCTGGTGGGGTAGAAGGGGCACTTGTACACGTCGTCGGCGAAAAAGTTGTTGTATTGGCCGGACTTTAGCCTCCTCAGCACATGACGAGTCTTGGTGTCCTTGGACTCATCGTCGCTTCGGACGTCGCTGCTATCCTCCTATTGGAAAAAAATAGTAGAGTGCAATAAGGACATGATTGAGATACTTTGATTATTGGGATTGATTATTTGCATACATTAACCGATTGAGATCCCTGATTATTCTCCAAATCTCAAACCAAATCGAATACTGATCCCAACTATGAATAGGGGGGTTCAAATATGAACAGGGGGATTCATCGAAATACGAGATCTAACACAAGAGGATTAGCTACTGTAAAAATACGAACAGCCGATCCCTAATAACATACGATTTAGCATCCAACGATGGGAACGGGGAAGAACAAGGGAAGGGGGAAACCCTGGTTACCTCCGACCAAGGATCGGTGATGCTGGTGTCGTAGGGGTTCTCCGGCCTTATGTAAAAAACCTCCTCGTAGGGGTCCCAGCCGAGCGGGATTTACCCGAGACCGGCGGGGGCCTCCTCGCCGGCAGCTACGGTGCATGCGGGGACGGGGACGGGGGCCTCCTCGCCGGTGGCCTTGGAGGCGCCGATGGCCACCGCGCTGTTCTTCTCCATCGCCGGCATGGTTGGGGTTTTCATGGGGTTTGTAGAAGGTGATGGGACAGTGGAGACGGTTGAGTGAGCGAGTGAGTGATGAGTGAGAGTGGGGAGGCCTCTATTAAAGGAGAAGGGAAGCGATGTTTTGTTGCACTACCGTGCACCGCATAACCATGTACGCTATTGCACCGTACACGGCCACACGTGTCCTCTACCGACCCATGCACCGCACACATGTACCGTGAGTCGCATTTTTTCCCTCATGTCTAACCCTAGCGATTCAGTTGTACTCAGTTTTTCCCTCGAGGGTAACACTGGTAATTCACCCCATGCACCGCACACACGTACCGTGAGTCGCATTTTTTCCCTCTTGTCTAACCCTGGCGATTCAGTTGTACTTAGTTTTGCCCTCGAGGGTAACACTGGTAGTTTGGTTGTACTCAGTTTTCCCTCCGGTACTAACACTGCCGTGCACAATATACTCAGTTTTACCCTCCGGTGGCTGGTCAACAGAGAGTCAACGAATAGGTTTTAGCTAGCTAATTGAGTCATATTATGCACAACAAATTCCAAAAGAGCAAAACACAGTGGCATCTACCCAGAGAGTCTTATTATGTGACTTGCCACCATAAGAAATGTATATAAACCAAGTTTCAACCTAAATCACCACTTCTCAAATCACCTACTATCTATGAAGGTTCATGGCTATCTATTCGAGCCTCTTCCCCAAACATCTCTCCCCAAAACATAGTTTGTATAAATGAGGCAATAAGTGTATATTTGAATTACAAATAGTTTGATGTATGCCAAGATGTATTTTATTGTATAAAAGATGCATTTTCCATTTTTTAAATCCTTTTCTACTTTATATTTGAATCCCTTTGTCAGGCTTGCCCTTGGTTTTTAAGTTCTACTCAGTTTTGCCTTTGGTTCATAAGTGCTACTTAGTTTTCCCCTCTCTCTGTATCCATCTCTCGCACCTCTGCTCACCTTCGCTGATACGCTCTGATTGGTCGAGATAATTGTCACACTGATCATGCCCACCAACCGTTTATCCTCTATGATCTAGCGGACAGGACAACCACTATATATGTCGGGGGGGCACCCCTCTATCCATGCAAAATAATGTGTATGCCACCGGTACTTTAACTCTATAAACAAATGAACTTGAATATAATTTGAAGGGAATGTGTTCGAAGGTGTATAATTTGTACATTACATTCCACTCTATAAAAATGACAATCTCTCCAGATTTTCTTAGCACAATTTATCATGTATTAAGTACGATTTCAAAGAGTTCAAATGTGTATAATTTTCGTATACGCGAGTTTATGTATTACATTCCACTCCATGGAAATGATAAATGATCAGGATTTTATTAGCACAACATTATCATAACCTAAGTGCGATTTCAAAGAGTCCAAAGGTGTATAATTTTCGTATATGCCAGTTTATGCATTACATTCCACTATATGAAAATGATAATCTCTCAAGATTTTCTTAGCACACATTATCATGTATTAATTGTGATCTCAAAGAGTTCAAAGGTGTATAATTTTTGTATACGCAAGTTTATGCATTATATTTCACTCCATGGAAATGGTAATCTCTCAAGATTTTCTTAGCACAACATTATCACATATTAAGTGCGATTTCAAAGAGTTCAAAGGTGTATAATGTTGGTATATGCAAGTTTATGCATTATATTTCACTCCATGGAGATGGTAATCTCTCAAGATTTTCTTAGCACAACATTATCACGTATTAAGTGCGATTTCAAAAGAGTTCAAAGGTGTATAATTTTTGTATACGCAAGTTTATGCATTATATTTCACTCCATGGAAATGATAATCTCTCAAGATTTTCTCAGCACAACATTATCACGTATTAAGTGCGATTTCAAAGAGTTCAAAGGTGTATAAACTTCGTATATACAAGTTTATGCATTACATTCCACTCAACGAAAATGGTGGAGAAAATAATAATCTCTCAAAAATTTGTTAGCACATCATTATCATGTATTAAGTGCGATTTAAAAGTGTTCAAAGGTTTATAATTTTCGCATATCAAGTTTGTGCATTACATTCCACTCTATGAAAATGAAAATCTCTCAAGATTTTCTTAGCATGACATTATAATTTTCGTATATGCATTACATTTCACTATATGAAAATGAAGCAATGGCATAGGCGCGGGCGTGGGGCTAGCTCGGGGTCCCATCTTGCAATGCCAACCTGGGTAAGCTATGGGTCCGGAGCTCACGCGCATAAGCTGTGGGTCCAGCGTTCACGTGGATAAACTGTGGGTCCGATGCTGATCTGGATAAGTTGAGAGAGGTGTCCACTACGGGAATCGACTGGATGCGGCCCCACTTGTCAGCAACGGCAAGGGTATACTACGGGACCCAATAGAACGCGGCCCTACTCGTCAGAACGTAACAGCGAGGGTCCACTACGGGACCCAACTGAATGCGGCCCCACTTGTCAGCACGTAACGGCAAGGCTGATGGACGGCGAGTTTCAGACCATGTGAGAGTTTCGTACAAGGAGATGGGCAAAAGTGAGGAAAAACTAAGCGGCTGGGGAAAACTGAGTACAACTAACGAACCGAAGGCACGAAAATAGAAATCCCTAAATGTATACCCCCTTTGTGCTTATATCATTTCACTCATTTTGAGATTATTGCACGATTCTTATATGAGAACTCATTTTTAGATTGTTTAGTTTGTTTTATATGAGAACTAATTATTTTTAGATTGTTTAGTTTATTTTGTATGAGAACTCATTTTTAGATTGTTTAGTTTGTCTTATATGAGAACCCATTTTTCTTTTGCTTAATGCACTTGTGTATTTTCTTATTGTTGAATTTTAGAGAAACTATTTTTATCCTTTTGATGCACGTATGCAGAAGGTGTTTTGGTTGTATGCACAAGTGTGTTACCACATTTTAGGAAACTTAAATTAGAATGGATTTTGGCACAAGTGTGTGGCCAAATAAAATGGAAACTTATCTATACCTATAATAATAAAGAACATAACACTTCTGTCAACCAGCTTTTTTTCTTGACCCTTTTGCGCTCCCATCAAATTACATATTATGCACCTTGCCACCGAAACGTTATTTTCTTTTTCTCACCCCCACACCGACCGCCCGCCTCGAATCCCCTTCACCTCCACCTCTGATTTGCCCAGTCCCTGCCACTACCGCTGCCTCGGACCTCCTCCGCCGTGAACACGGAAGAGCGTTGGACCGGTCTTTCTGTAGGTTGCGCTCTGGAGCTACAGGTCGCTCCGCGCCATCAAGGGAAGGGGAGTGCAGCAGCCACCGCGCCATCGAGATCCATCCGTGTGCCACGTTGTAGGATGCGTTGCAGGTCTGCCTGCGCCATCAAGGGAAGAGGAGTGTCGTGGCCGCCATGATGGTTTAATTGGAGAAAGCAAGAAGAGAGAGTAGAGAGAGGAAAAACCATGGAAGAATGGCAGTTGTGCATCTGCTCCCTCGTACTAATGACACATTAAATTAAAACTAATAAAAGCTCTCTATCAATTGCAAGGTGCCGCCGTGCATCCACACCAAAACGATGACCTTCCACGTGGCAACTGAGCGCAGCTACACGGATATGCAAGCGTGACGCGACACACAATGCCCTGCGCGTCTACAGGAGTCATATCCACAAGTATGGACCTAGAGACGAATAGACAACAATGAAAGAGAGGATGACTACACAAGTCGAGTTTTTGTTGGATCTTGCTGCATATGAAGAGAAGATGACTACAATTCAAGTCGAGTTTTGGTTGGATCATGTTGCATATGTTGCCTAAGCAACATCACTTATTACTATATGTGCTGTCAATCTAAACGATGGAAGTAGAAGCACTACTTCCTTTCTTGGAAACAGGTCACGACAACCATATTCCTGATAAAACCAGTAACTTTTTTCCACTTACATTTTAGTACGCTAATCAGATTTTATTTTCATGATAAAATATTGTTTTATCTTAGAGAATGAGTTGTACTACAAATCATAGCTATGTACAATTCTGATTTGAGTAGGGAAGGATCCGGATGTAAAATTGGTTCATGTAGAGGACCATAGGTGTTGGCAATATTTATTTTTCCAGTTCCAACGCACTGGTATGTGTGCTAGTAGAAATAAAAATGTGCAAATGTAAATTAGACAAATATAGGTTTTTGCACGAACTATAACCGCGTAGATTATAGAAGCACCCTTAGATAATATAGCAAGCCACAAGGTCTAATACAAGAGTAGTTCACTGGCAATAATAAACACGATAAAGCGATAGTTGATGACACAACAAACAAGGTATGGATAATAAAAACTAGCTAAACTCCGGGGGCATCCAAACTCCGACCGTCTGCTTCACTCCGGGTACCCCTTCACTCCGGTCGACCGCTCCTTGGCCCCTCACTCGTCATCCTCCGGGTAGGGGAGGGAATGCATGCAATGAACTCACACCCACATCAAAATACCTGGCCGATGAGAAGGTGAGCATCGAAGGGGTTGGTGAAGGTGACGAAGTGGCCGATGACGAGGCCGTTGTTTCTGGTCTCGTAGTACTCCTCGAGGCGGTACATGTGTGCAGTGCCCGCACGGAGGTGGCGGTAGCCGGCCGTAAGGAAGAAACAAGCTAGATCTGCTCCGGTCCTCCACCTCGAAAATGCCCACACCCGGAGCTGGTTCTCCACCAGGACACCGTCGAACTTCCTCTCGGGCACGGTGCGAGGGTGCTGGTAGGTTGGCCCGGTGAACTACATGGTGGCTAGCTAGGGGAGGCAGTGGCTAGAGTGGTTGCTTGAGAAGAAGAAGCGGTGGCGGCTTGAGAGATGAGTGCGAGAGGTGCGAGGAAAAATGAGGAAACAACGCTGCACTTATATAGCCTTCATGTAGCCCAAGTGTGAAGAGGCTTCGTTCAACGTTACGGCCGAGCATTCCGAAGCGGCACACGATGACACGATCGAGGAGAGGAATCGCCCCATGACGGTAAGGCTGCCCGCCCGCATGAGATGTTCAGCGCATGACGGTAAAGCTGCCCCGACCCACCCGCATGCAAGCTTCCACCACGTCCTTTGTGTGTCTTTGCGTTAATTACCGTTATGTGATGTATCTTAGCTATGCAATGCATGCATGGCTACGTGTGTAGGCTGTGGCGATCCTTTACTACGACGAGATGCTCAAAATAGCTAGGTTGTGATGATGTTGCCTGTTGCATGCATGGCACGGACGTGGGACACGAGATGCTCGTTTGCATGGCATGACGCCAACCAATCAGATTCGAGAACAAGGTCTCCCACGGATCTCCCAGAGCAAGCCCATAGAATCCTTCCAAAAGACCTCGATCCGACGGCCACAATACAATGCTAGGGTTACATGGACGGTCGACGTTCGGCGTTAGGGTTAGCTAGGTATTGGAGCTAGTAAACGGAGTTTTATAGAGGTTTGACCAAATTTCAAATGTGCATAACTAATTCAAAAAATCACAAAAATACAAATCCTTCACACATAGGCATGTTATGTCACCTAGTTACGAGGAAAAATCATAAACATGATGTACAAATATTTGCACGAAAAATCCTTCACAAATTAAACAACCTCCACTAAGGTTGCAGAGACTTCGAACATGAGAGTAGAGGGTTTGGGATTTTGAAAATGAAATATATCAAAAACCTCACCCTACCTTTACTTTGGAGTTACTAAGCAGGATCTGAAATTATTTTTTCATTTTCATGTTGTAAACTTGTTTTATTAATGTATTTTTGTTAAAGCATGATTTTCAAAAATAATTTAATAATATGAAGATTAATTCAATAAATAGTGATACTTCGTATTGGTACTGTATAGGTCAAATAGATGGTAAGGAAATTTATTTGGTAGATTTAGAGAAGGTCAGAAAAAATTTCTTAGAAATGGGGTGTTTAGCCTAACTTTTGAGCACATTTGGACCACTTTTTCGGTGACTATGCGTTTTACCAACTGAAAGGAGCTTGGATTGCGGAACTAACATACATTATAGTGCATAAGGCATTGTAACATCATAAGACATACCAATCAACTCCAAAAAATTGAATGTTGCTTCAAATTTAATTGTCGGTTCAAATTCAAATTTGAATTCCGGTTCAAATCAACATCTTAGCATTATTACAAATCACAAGTTTTCACGAATCATAGTACTTGACATAGGTATGCCCTACGGACACCTACTATTGGCCTACCTGGTGCGGCCCATGGAAGGCCCACTCAACGACCTGACTAGGTCTATGACGCCCATGACAGTTCGACTGATATGAAGCCCATATGGACATCAACTCGTAGCGCGCAAGATAAGGATAGCTCAAGTGTAGAGTTCTAGTATAACTTGTAACCAACTCGTATTGGTACCTGAGACCTAGCCTCCCCATATATAGAGACTAGGAGGGTCCAACGAGGAGGACACGACATACCTTCTCCACCTCTCCCACAATAGATCTAAACACCGCAAAACCTAGCACATACGCCAGATCTAATATAAGCATACACTGCCATCGGCGATATTGTAATCCTTTGGATCATTATCAATCAAGAGCGGACAAGCAAGAGTAGGGTCCTCTACGAGGTCTAAACCTGGGTAAATCTTCGAGTCTCCATGTGTGCTTGTTTGCTAGCCGATTGAGATTTCCAGCGCTCCTCAATTCCTCGAACATAAGTCCACAACAATGGGCATTGATGAGTTAACCGCTCATCAATTGGCGCCGTCTGTGGGAATCGGGAGCGCTGATGTTGTGATCTCGACGGCTCCATCGTCTGCAATCTATCATTCATCGGCTTCTGGGGAGGAGATCTGCTTCGTCATCCTCACCATTAGCGTTAGCTAGATCGCATCTAGTTGTTCGCCAGACACCGGCTTAGGGACTCAGCACCCTCGCGCGCAACTTTTGGTGCACCGTCCAAGAACTGCAATCCAAGATTCCGAGGATCGGGAGCCAAGTGAATTGGTCCACTATCAACATCCGCGACACGCGCACATGCAGACTAGACGAAAAACTGTAGACGCGCGAGCAAGTGTACAGGATCCAGGATCGGTTTCCATATGGCTATTGATCTCAATTATTATATTCAGTCTCATTTCTATCTCCAATTAATTACTCTATCAACTGCTTTTTCTATTTTTGATCTAACGCTTTGCATGCATGTTACTCGCTTGGAGAATCGACTAATGCATGCAAAATCACCTTAACATAGTACGCGTCTGTGTCCATGAAAGCAATCGAATACTACGTATTTTGTCACCGGATCAGTTTCTAAGTCAACGCCTTGAATGAATCGAATCAACTCCAACCTGCACGCGGACCGCTAGCATCAGAATTCATATCTACTATTAGGTGCTACTTCTAATTATTCGTTTCTATTTTGCAAGTCTCAATCTACAATATTTTTCTACAGTATCAGGTTGGACATCGTAAAAGCATCCGTATAAACTCAAGTGGAGACGGCCCGTCCGCTGCGTAGACTACTTACCACCGGACATCGAATCCTTGTCCGCCATGTCGTCCACCACACGACTTGCTATCATGTCGACACCGTGCACCACATGAATCTATCGACCTCGACTACATGTCCATCACTAACTCCGTCAAACCGCGCTGACTCTACGCCCGGGGGACTGCGCCAACTCTACCGCGTGACCCTTTACAGTCTTCGACTCCGGCGTCCCGCTGTGGTCTTCAGCTTCGACGACTCGGGGGCTCCATCGGTAGTGGCAACCCGATAAAATCTTCGCCGACCTACCGCGTCCTTCGACTCTAGCAACCTTCTGTGGTCTCCGGATGAGGTGACATGATGCGGTCTTCGACTGCTATGGCCCGTTACGGTCTTCGGATGACGTAACTCATCATCACCATGCGACTCCGGTCCGCCGCGTAACCCGCTGCCATGTCAACTCCGTTTACCACGCGACTCGCCACCGCGTCAACTCCGTCCACTGTGTGACTCGACGTCCACCATTTCGAGAGTTGGCCTTGACCACTCTCGCGATCCACTAATCACATCGGCTCACCTGACCTGTTCACCTGGTCGACAACCAACAAAGCTAAGTTCTCTACTTAAAGTTGATTTCTTTCTTAATTTAATCGCACTTGAAACACTCGGGGGTTGCGCCCTATTTGAGTGACCTAATGTGTCGTCGGCTCCACGCACTCGAGCACCTCATACGCGACAGCCTGAGTAGCTGATTCTGCCTGATCATCGAATCCTTGAACTTCGAGTGCCTCGGCAAGGTACTGAGACTAAGGGTAATCAGGCTAACGAAAAGTCCTAGCATACAGTGTGAAAGTATCGACTCGATTGGCACCAGAATTTTACTTTACAAGCCGACATGCAAATATTCTTTACAAGATACAAGTACTTCACAATTCTTAATGTTTTATGCAGCTTACAAGGATGCCGACTGCGTCGAGCTATTCTATCGGGTCCTCCAACAAGAGTCGACAAATCAACTGGCTACGACATAAACTCAATACCTGAGTTGAGTCCCTCCTCGGATGGTTGCATAACTTGATGCAACACACACGCAACGTTGGCCACGCACCCGATAGAAGTGACTGTGATGACTCCATTCGCATCATCGACTCACCTGGCTAATTGCCGCATGACTCCGCTATGTCGACTCCAACTACATCGTCGACTCTTGGCTCCTTATGCGTTAGACACTGACTCGATGCACTTTCGGGTCAGTGGTGTCTCCTCGTATGATTTTCTACTACGACTGCAAGATACAAGACTCGAGTCTCTGCCCGAGTCTACGCTCCGCCAGACACTCGGAGGCTACTCAAAACTGGAGCACTAGTCGTGCATATACAAGATCTTCGAGTGGCATGCTCCGAATCCTCACTTGAATCCACGATTCGATTAAGGACTCGGGGGCTACTCCCAGAGGGCACGTTGGTCGCGCATTCGAAAAAGTGCTGGCGTTGATGGCATTCGCAAGATCATCCAAAGTACTTCTAGATCGTTTTGTCTATGCAACCGACGACTACTAGTCTCTACTCAAGTCTACAACTCGAACAGACACTCGGAGGCTACTCCCATAGGGAGCGCTGGTCGCGCACCCTATAGTCCATTTTGTCGACTGCGTCCACAATTTTGACTCGCTTACAGCAATCGAACTCATTGGCGACTCCGCCCACTCACATTGCAATGTCAAGTTTAGATACAACGTCTCCTTGACCACCCAAAACACCTCCGCGGTGATAAACCTTCGGATGTTGTGTCTACGACATAAAGATAAGACCTACAGATACAATCTGATGGCCTGGCAACCACATCCGCTGTGCTCTACCAGATAAATACTATGTCTACGACATGAAGAAAATCCCGACGAACGCATTGGGTACATACTTATAAACTAGAATTCGACTATGTAAGGCCTCCATGGCGTGAGTCGAATTACGCCAGAAATTTCCGATTCGAGTCCGGGACTCGAGTTTGAGTAGGTGGCATTGTTTTTGCCGTATAGCAATTAACTGGTCCCGATCCATCGAGTGCACCAGGCATGTTTACCAACATCACTATGAACTTCTAGGATAAGTGCTTTGCACTCGACACAACTGTCGTCTCCGACATCCTAATGCAAGATTTAAGGTCAACTGAGTCGCCACCCGAATCTACGATTTGGATGGACACTCGGGGGCTACTGACATAGGTATGCCCTACGGACACCTACTATTGGCCTACCTGGTGCGGCCTGACGGAAGGCCCACTCGACGACCTGTGTAGGTCTATGACGCCCATGATAGTTCGACTCATATGAAGCCCATATGGACATCAACTCGAAGCGCGCAAGATAAGGAAAGCTCAAGTGTAGAGTTCTAGTATAACTTGTAACCAACTCGAATTGGTACCTGAGACCTAGCCTCTCCATATATAAAGGCTAGGAGGGTCCAACGAGGACGACGCGACATAACTTCTCCACCTCTCCCACAATAGATCTAGACAACGCAAAACCTAGCACATACGCCAGATATAATCTACGCATACACCGCCATCGGCGACATTGTAATCCTTTGGATCATCATGAATCAAGAGCAGACAAGCAGGAGTAGGGTCCTCTACGAGGCCTAAACCTAGGTAAATCTTCAAGTCTCCCTATGTGCTTGTTTGCTGGCCGATCAAGATTTCTAGCGCTCCTCAATTCCTCGAACCTAAGTCCATAACAATGGGCATTGATGAGTTAACCCCTCGTTAGTACTAGTAACAATATATCACACAAGTTCAAGAAATCATAGTACCAAAAACATGACATCGCTTCTTCCTAGTGCGGTATTTCTTCTTCGTCGTCTTACCGTTGCTTGTTTTTGGTTTTACACCAAGAAGATCACTCCTGCTCCTTGTTTTCTTTGCATCACTTTCAGATTGTTTTACAGCACGACCTAGTTCTAGAATTTCATCCAAAACTACTTGAATTTGCATGTAAACATCTTCAGTTTCACTTTGCACAAGTTCCGTGTGCACCTCAACATCTTTAAGTGCACAACATCTTCAGTTTGCACCTCAACATCTTCAGGTGGAACAGCATCCACTTCAAGATCAACTTCAGGTGGCTCACTTTGCACTGTTTTATCACAATTGAACACAATGTGCTCACTTCTCTTCTTTCTAAAGCCCCCAATTCTTGCCTTTTTCGTGGGCCAGCAAGTTTCAACAAGGGGCTCAACTGCACGCTTCCTCCTAAAAAACAAACCATTTCATATGGTTAGTAAGTGAAAAAACATAAAAACATAAACAGAGATTTTAGCATGAAAATGAACATTACTTTGGCTTTTCAGAAGTGTATGTACACTTGGTAGATCCAGCTCGGTGTCCAAGTTCTTCATAGAGCTTGCATCTATTTTTGTTACCTTTTTGGGCCCTTTTTGGCTTGGCATCTTTATTTTCATCTTTCTTCCCCTTCTTACTGCTCCAAGCTTTCCCAAACCAAGTCTTGAATCTACTCTGTCTAGGCCTGCTAGCCTTTCTTCTCATCAAAGGAGGGCACATAGAGAATTCAATGTCCACTTCATGCCACTGAGACTGATCTGTAAGTGGTGGAACTGGAGTTGCATATGCACCTCTAAGTTTTGCTACTGAGTAATACTCATGCAAATGTGAGTGCATATTTATCTTGGGTTTGGATTCTAGGAAAAGTATTGCATGTTCACAAGGTTTTCTGGTGTGTTGCCACTCAAGGCAAGTGTATTCATGAAATTCAGTTTCAAGAACATGCCTTCTTCCAATGTTTGTATCTCTAACTTCAGCACCCCACAGTGAGGATTTCTCAACACACAAATGTTCCAGATTTCTAGTCCTATTGACTACCTGCTGCACTACATCAGGTAGCTTATCCCCTTGCAGATGATCACCAAGCCATCTTCTCAATTCCCACAACCTCATGATCATGATCATGATTTGGTCAACCATGTCATGGACATGCAAGTCTTTTAACTCCTTCACTCTGTTATTAAAACTTTTTGCCAAATTGTTGTTGATATGATCACACTTGACGGCGGTGTTAAATCCAGACCTATACCACAATAGAGAATGGTAGGTGTTCATCCAAGGGATAAACTCACTGTTTGATGCATTTATCTTACCAAGATGGTATGAGTGTGTCTGTTGAGTGTAAGATCTTGCTGCTGGCCACAAACGGCTAAAATCATCTCCATTGAATTTTTTGATCACATTCATCCACATATGACAAAGCACTCCCTCTGCTTAGCATGGGGAAAAACAGTCTTGACTGCATTTTCTAGCCCTTTAGATGCATCAGTGTGAACTTCCAAAGGAGACACTGGCCCTATGCATCTTTTCAACTGCATCATGAACCATGTCCATGAAACCTCTGTCTCAGACTGAAACATGCGAATTGCTACAGGAACATCCAATTGTGTCCATCTAAAGCATTGCAAGATACTAGTTGTCCATTCCACTAGCCATTCAAAAATGACGAGTCTATGCTCAAATATGGATGGCACCCTGCTTTGAAGCCCTCTATGCATGGCTTTAAAGCCATGAAAAATTTGGAGAAATAGACCTTCCCATCTGGTGTAACCTCAGTATCTATCTCGATAACACTGCCAGGTGACCTCTTTTCCACTTCTACTTTCAAATTATAAAGCATTCTAAGGGTATTTTCCCAATCACCATATATCTGTTTCATTGCCCTTTGCTTTGCCTTCCACACTGTAGTGTAATTCAGCTTAATGGGGTAATCCTTTTCCAGGTCTAATTTCAGTTTCTTTGCAGTGGTGTTTGGTGTCTTGGCTAAAATAGGCTTGATTTTTTCTACAACCCAAAGTTGTGATGTCTTGGTTGAAACTTTCTATGAAATTGTAATACAAGTATGTGCTTTTGGAATTTGATTCACCCTTATTGTCCTTCCATCAGGTTGGCATCTAACAGATATATACCACTTGCAAGGCTTGGCACCACCATCAAAACATTTGCACTTTGCATAGAACTTATTTTTATCTGTCCACATAGTATTGATTTCAAACTCACGTGTGACTACATAAGTCCTGAAACACATCCTAAACTCATCCATGCTTGGAAACAATCTTCCTTCTTCAATATCTGGGTTTTCTTTGTCATACACATTTACTAGCTCATCATCATGTGCATCATCTACATCAACTATGGATCTATATCTTCATCATCATGTCTTGAATGTCTATTAAAATTATCCGCAGTTGCATCACTCTCCTTCTCCTTTTCTATGTCATCTACAGGAATGCCAAATAGTTTTGCCATTTCAATGTCAGATATTGGTGCAATCACCAAATCAGTCCGGGCACTTATATCAACTGTATTCCAATCAACAATTCTAACATTTTCAGCACCTACAGCAGCCACCTCTATCAACATTGTCAATTTAGTAACTATGGGATGAATCTGCCTCTATGCAACCCAATCATCTTCTACCATCTGAGAAACCAATTTCGAGGGCACATAACCAACCCTCGAATCACTTCTCAGTTCTATGAGCTCTGCTAAAAATAGAGCACGTTTGCTTGTCCACCCGTCTTGACGATCGATTTCATTAACCATTTCTTCCCCATTCTCAATCCCAACATACTCACCTTTGCAATCATCGAATCGTAACACGCTTACTTCTTGTTGTGGCCCTCAAACAACACTCTCCCCAATTCTTTCCACCAAATTCATCACTGCCTTATCTTCCATGATTTGTAGTTCTTGGGGATCAAGGTCATCAAAACCGTCCTCCAATTTAACAATTGTGTCTATCTCAATGGGGTGCATACTACCATCAACTAAAATTGCTTTATAGGGGAAGAATTTGATAGACAACTCGAAGGTTCTCGCGACATCAGTGTCTCCCCTGTTTTTCGATAGTGGCAGGCACTGTGACCTAGCGGAAGAAGACACTCAAATCAAATCAAAAGTAAGGTGTAGATATGCGGAAGTACTGATTAGAAGTTTGCTCTCGCAGTTCCATCTCGTTCCCTTTGTTCAACACACCCGGCCGCCACAATCTAGGATTCTAAAACATGCTCAGATCTAAATTGATAAGGCTGGAATGGAAATTAGGGTTTCCAAATGTGGGCCCATGCCAACATTGCATGAGCTACAGACCTCTCTAGGTTGGCTAGAAACTCCTTCATCAACTTGTGGTTATGTGCCTCAGCACTTTGCCAACATGATGCCACCCAGTTGATACATCTAAGTATGAGAGTGTTATGCGAAGCCATGACACACACTTGTGGCAAATGTGGGCCCATGCCAACATTGCATGGGATATAGACACCTCTAGGCTGTCTACAAACGGGTTCATCAACTTGTTATTATGTATGAGTCATCACTTGGACAAGATGTTCCTACCAAGTTGATAGATCTAAGTATAACACTTCTAAGCCAAGACATGATGAGACACTATGTGACAAATGTGGGCCCATACCAATTGCATGGACTATAAACCTCTCTAGGTTGGCTAGAAACACCATCATCAACTCAATGGTTGTGTGAGTCAACACTTGGCCAATATGATCCCATCCATTTGAACATCTAAGTATAATACTTCTATGCTAATCCATGATAGACACTTGTGGAAGATGTGGGCCCATGCCAACATTGCATGGGCCATAGTCCTCTCTAGTTGGCTAGAAACACCTTCATCAACTTAGTAATTGTGTGGCTCGGCACTTGGCCAACATGATCCTACCTACTTGATAGATATAAGTATAATTTTGTTATGCCAAGACATGATGAGCCACTTTGTGTTAAATGTGGGCCCATGCCAACATTGCATGGGATCTAGATCTCGCTAGGCTGTCTAGAAATACCTTCATCAACTTCTGGTTGTATGAGTCAACACTTGGACAACATGTTCCTACCAAGTTGATAGGTCTAAGTATAACACTGCTATGTCAAGAAATGTTGATGCACTTTGTGTTAAATGTAGGCCCATGCCAACATTGCATGGGCTATTAACCTATTTGGGCTCTTTAGAAACTCCTTCACCAACTTGTGGTTGAATGAGTCATCACTTGGACAACATGATCTTACCTAGTTGATAGATCTCAGTATAACACGTCTATGCCAAGACATGATGAGACACTTTGTGGCAAATGTGGGATCATGCCAACATTTCATGGGCTATAGACCTCTCTTGGTTGGCCAAAAACTCCTTCATCAACTTGTGGTTTTTTGCCTCAGCAATTGGCCAACATGATGCCACCCAGTCGATACATCTAAGTATGAGAGTTCTATGCCAAGACATGTTGAGACACTTTGTGTTACATGTGGGCCCATGCCAACATAGCATGGGCTATAGACCTATCTAGCCTGGCTAGAAAATCCTTAACCAACTTGAGGTTGTATGAGTCATCAGTTGGACAACATTATACTACCTAGTTGATAGGTCTAAGCATAACACTTCTATGCAAGACATGATGAGACACTTTGTGCCAATTGTGGGCCCATGCCATCATTGCATGGGCTATAGACCTATTTTCGTTGGCGAAAAAATCCTTCATCAACTTGCGGTTTTGTGCCTCAACACTTGGCCAACATGATCCCACCTACTTGATACATCTAAGTACGAGTGTTACCATGAAACACACATGTGGCAGATGTGGACCCATGCCAACATTGCATGGGATCTAAACCTATCTAACTTTATAGAAACACCTTCATCAACTTGTGGTTCTATGAGTCATCACTTGGATAACATGATCCCACCCAGTTCATAGATCTTAGTATAACACTGTTATGCCAAGACATGATGAGACACTTTTTGGAAAATGTGGGCAGATGCCAACATTGCATGGGATCTAGACCTCTCTCGGTTGTCTAGAAACACCTTCATCAACTTGTGGTTGTATGAGTCAACACTTGGCCAACATGATCCTACCTACTTAGCTACTTGATAGATCTAAGTATAACACTGCTATGCCAAGATATGATGAGACATTTGGTGGCAAATGTGGGCCCATGCCACACTGCATGGGCTCTAAACCTCTCTTGGTTTGCTAGAAACACCATCATTAACTTGTTGTTTTTGTGACTCGGCACTTGGCCAACATGATCCCACCCAGTTGATACATCTAAGTATGAGAGTGCTATGCGAAGCCATGAGACACACTTGTGGCATATGTGGGCCCATGCCAACATTGCATGGGATCTAGACCTATATTATCTATCTAGAAACACATTCATCAACTTGTGGTTGTATGACTCATCATTAGGACAACATGTTCCTCCCAAGTTGGTAGATCTAAGTATAACAATGTTATGCCAACACATGATAAGACACTTTTGGCAAATGTGGACCCATGCCAACATCGCATGGGCTATAAACCTCTCTAAGTTGGCTAGAAACTCCTTCATCAACTTATGGTTGTGTGCATTAGTACTTGGCCAACATGATCACACCAAGTTGATACATCTAAGTATGAGAGTGTTATGCCAAGCCATGAAAAACACTTGTGGAAGATGTGGGCCCATGCCAACATTGCATGTGATCTTGACCTATCTGAGCTATCTACAAACACCTTCATCAACTTGTTATTGTGTTTGAGTCATCTCTTGGAAAACATGTTCCTACCAAGTTGATAGATCTAAGTATGCCAAGACATGATGAGAAACTTTGTGGCAAATGTGGGACCATGCCAACATTGTATGGTATTTAGACCTCTCTAGGCAGTCTAGAAACACCTTCATCAACTTGTGGTTGTATGAGTAATCACTTGGATAATATTATCCTGCCTCATTGATAGATCTAAGTAAAACACTACTATGCCAAGATATGATGAGACACTTTGGGGCAAATGTGGGCCAATGCCAACATTGCACAGGCTTTAGACCTCTTTGTGTTGGCTAGAAACTCCTTAATCAACTTGTGGTTGTGTGACTCAACAATTGGCTAACATGATTCCACCCAGTTGATACATATAGTTATAAGTGCTGTGACACGACATGATGTGAGATACTTTGTGGCAAATGTGGGCCCATGCCAACATTGCATGGGCTATAGACCTCTCTGGTTGGCTAGAAACACCATCATCAAGTTGTGGTTGTGTGACTCAACACTTTTAGGATCCCAACATGTTCTTTTATCATGGATCTAGTCTTACATTCTTAAGACTCGTCCCATAGGCACATATGGTGTATGTCGCGACTTTGTTACAACTTTGACCGTGCCACTATAAATTTTAAAAAATAGTCGAAAAATAGAAAAATCTATTCCTTGTGTCTAAGTTTGTGTATTTTTGTATGTGTTAAAAAATTGAGGTTATTTCATGAAGGTCGAAAAAGTCACATTGTTAGAAAAGGGGGTTCTAGTAAAGACCAAACGGGTTGTTTGTAAATTTTTCGTTTTTTAGACCTTCACTAAGTTAACCCATTTTTTTTTGCATACGCTAGTAGACAGGTATTTGTGAAGAATATGTATTATTTCAAAATTTTCAAAGTTTTAAAAAAGCAAATTTCATTTACTAAGAAATAGAAAACTAAAAGAAAAAGAATAGAATAACAAAATTAGGCTTCAATTGGGCAAGCTAGCAACGCAACCAGCCCATCCCATCTTGGCCTCCCGTGCCTGCCTCACCGCAGCGTAGCAGCCCTCGCTCAAGACTCAGAGCCCATTTTAGATGTCCCCTTACCCCTTTCTCCTTCCTCTAGTCGTTGTCCGCCAGTAGTCCACGAGAAGTCGTTGTCCGCCGGTGCCGCCTTCCTCTTTCTCCCTCCTCCAACTCCAGTAAGTGTACACAGCTTGAACTTCATTACTGGTTCCCTTCTCTAGCTCCATATTTTTGTACTCATAATTTCTTAGTGTTAATCTAGTCTTCCATCTCCATCGACTCGATTTTCTTAGATTTGCCTTCATTTCTTGATTAGGGTTAATGTAGGGATTTAATTACTTTTAATCCATGACATTTCCTACTATTAATCTAGTCTACCATCGGCTCAAGTTAACCTAGATATTTTCTCTGATTTCTTGATTTACTCCCTCTGATCCAAATTAATTGACTCATGTTTGTCTAGAATCGGATGTATCTAGGAGTAAAACATGTCTAGATATATCCGAATCTATACAAATTTGAGTCAATTAGTTTGGTCGGGGGGTTATTAGATTTGATTAATTTGCTATGTTTTACTAGCTTTGTTGTGGTTAGGCCTAGATAGGATCAGTTGCTTTGCTATGATTTACTAGATTTGTTATCTATTACAGCTCATTATCTGCATTAGTTGATCTTTTACTTAAGTGTTACAAATTAGTTCTTAAACATTCCTATATCTTTTGAGATATCTGTTTACAGATGGGGACCAAAGGGTAAGAAGTTATTATCTTCTTAGATTATGACTTTGATGATCCTGCTTTAGTAATTAAGATTAAGCTGGGTACCAGTGGGACTAGTGCTGCCCTTCAAAGAAGAAGTTGAACATGGGGACCTGCAAACATGTTGTTGCTTCAAAGAAGAAGCTAAACCTAGGGGACCTGCAAACATGTTGTTGTTTCAATGAAGAAGATGAAGTTAGGGACCTACGAAGATGCTTTTGATTCACAAAGTAAGCTATAGCTGGGGACTCACGAAGTTGCTTCTGCTTCAAACAAGAAGCTAAAGCTGGGGACTCACAAAGATGCTTCTGCTACAAAGAAGAAGCTGAAGTTCAGAGGTATAATCTGCTGCTACTATTATGAACAATCTTTGATGTTTGAATATTATATGTAATATTAGTATGAAATAATCTATTAAACAGTGCGTCATCTGTATCATATATTGTGTTTGTTTCTTGTAGGACCTAGACATACTGGGAGAAGGTTGTTTGATGAACACTGCATGTTTGGCAATGACATGTACCTAAATGAGCAACAAGTGGATTTCCTCAATGATTTTTGTCAAGGTTCTCATTTAGGAAAGATGCATTACTATGTGCATAGGATGACTAGTTCCAATGTCATTCCTAAAATATGCAAAATGGTACCTTCAGTACTTGCTATATAAATGATTATTATACTAAAATGTCATGTTCTTTAGTCTCTGAATTCATTCTTTTGCCTCTGAATTCAAATTTATCCAAATGTGTCTTTCCTGATAGAATTTTGGAGCTCCATTCTCAAAACAATATTTGAAAGGGTACTTGGAAGAACCTGTGAATGTCTATGCTGAGTCCATTAGATTTGAAAAGAAGATTGACATGAGGATGAAGTTGAGACAGTTCTCAAACAATGCAATGCTGACAAGTGGGTGGGACTATGTTGTCCTAGAGTACAAGATAGAAGAGGGAGACATCATCCTCTTCCACTTTAAACCAGATAGTGATGGTGGACTGCATCTGATCATGGTGGAGCTTTCTAACATCAACTGAAGATCCTGCTAAAACTACTTATTAGTAGAACCTGTTGGAACCTATTATGCTAACCTGTTGTGCGTGTGTGTAAACTAGTGACAGTGCTGGACCATAGAGACCCTTCTTCAATTCATTTGTACATACCATCGGGTTCCAATCGCATCAGTTCTACCATTAGCATGTACTATGATTCATCATGAGCCGGTGCAACTGGAAACTAGAGATGCATGTAATTACATCTAATAACACCCTATTGTGCCTCATATGTGATGCCCACATGGAAACAAGGGATACGAATATGTACAACCAAGAACAGTCCATGCTTTCGTGCAACCAATTGGGATCTTGCACACAGAATGCGAATTAATCATCGGCTAGGCAGAGAACCCCCCATCATCAGCTTGGAGGTCTGACAAAAAACATAATCCCCCCAGTTTATATTAATGGCCTCAACTTTGCCTCGATACAAATGCATATAGTCTAAATACTTAACTAGATACATACGAATCTAGATAAAGTTGAGGCTATTAATATGGACCGTAGGGAGTACACAATTTCATCACATCACATTCTGCTAAGCACATATCGCCTCACATATGTCAAAGGGGATTCTCCCAGGACCAACACAAATGAACACACAAATATTCTGGTAGAGCTGGTAGCACAAGCAATTATATTGTACATATCTAGGGTGCTGGAACATAATCATAGAGGTTTGAAATCTTCCGTGGCCATAAACAAAACAAAATAGATAATTTCTTAAGCTAAAACATCTTGATAACTTGAAAATTATCCTTGTTCTTCAGTTCGAGGTATGGATGGGTTCGAAATAGTCATCAGGATGATTCCTGTAATGCACCTTGTTTGTCTTTGCCTTGTCAAAGCACTTGCTACACTTGGTAACAAGGTTGACAAGATAAAACTTGATCATGAATATATCAACAAAGTAATTCCTCCTTGCCATTGTTTCAGCATTGGCAGGGTCGAGAAATTTCATGTACAGGCTCCCATCTTGATCAACAACATGTTTGAACCTAAAATCTGGTGGAACAACGCTAAGTGGATAGCAAATAGTACCAGTATGGAACAGGTGCTTCACAACAACTCTAGTTAGGTCTGGTGGAGTACCCTCAGACACACCAAGGATGTTCATGGTTGTTTCTGACAGATGAGGATTCTTCCATTTTTAAATTGGGTCTCTCTGGCATGAAATTCCAGTAGGGTAACTTACTTCACACATGCGATCAATTGACAGGTGGTCATATTCCTGTGGATATGAAAACACCGGCATGTTCAATAGCTTGTCTTCCTTCCTTGGCACAAGATTGAGTTCAACAATCTTGTAAATCTTGACAACCGCGTGAGCTAAACTAAATGCTTTCTCCTTCGTAGACGCACTCTCAAGAACAACATTATCAGTAGTGGAAGTGGCCCTCACAAACACTTGTGCTTCATAGTCATCGTTCAGCACAAGCTCAAACTCTCTGCTGAGAAGAGTCTTTGTTATATGCAGAATTGTGAAAATTCCTTCTATGCCCATACTACAAAATGACCTAAAAAGGAATAAGCCACTAGCTGGACCTGTCCTTTCTACTAGACAGGCCAGAACATGTTGAGTGACATGTGGCTTCCTGTACTAGGAGATGTACCCAATTTCCTTCACCCCTGGTGGATAATACATTAACAAAATCAAACTAGATGCATTAAACAAAGGAGAACAAATTCATCAATAAAAAACCACCAAGTGTACTACATATTAGTAAATAAAAAAATGGATGGCAATACAGTTATATCATAATGAAAACAAGTTCAATTGTGCTTGTATGCTTACCAAGTTTCAATCTACACACTCATGTAATTAAAATAAAATTCAGTTCTTCTACTATTAACACATCAGATAGAATACAAATGGTTGTAGAACACTTTCGAGAAGATAATGAACCCCAAAGAGGGAAGCAGTCATCACAGATATTGCATACTACTCTCACATCTATATACTAGTGATAAGGTATCTTTGATTTGCATATTATCTATTGCCAAAAAAGGCAAAACAAAGAGCATTCCTCTTGCAAATGCAACACCAACTTTCTGTCTAATTGAGACCCACATAGGTGGTACATACACATTCAATTAATATTTGATAAATTCTAGTGTGTTCTTCACAGCAAATACCAATGTTAGAATGATAAATAAAATCTGGGAAACAAATGAAAAATAAAAGCTTGGCATGTATAGTTGCTGGCAAGATTATACTTAGATCAGGGCCTCTTTCAGTTTATACATCTATCAGAAAACTCACCGACTCGTCTCTGTCGGAGGAGTACCCAAGGTGCACCTTCCTCTTCTGCCCACCTTCTGCTGGCTCCCCTTTCTGTTTGAATAAATACAACACCTGAGCTTACATGATCAAGTTTGGAAAGAGGTAATATGGAAAGAAAAATAATTGATAGGTTGTAATAGAAAGAATAATGGGAAGTAAAACTTCTAAGTTCAAATAGTTTCTGAAATTATAGATTAAGGCAGTGGAAGGAAATGAAATCCTCTATGATAAAATGAATTGTCAATTTATAACTGTCATGCATATCTAAACACTACTCATCTCTGAATGCATTGTCAAGCTCCACTAGACCAGCAACAATTCAATTTAAATCCCTGATCTGAAAGTATTTCACATATTTCATAGCACATGACAATAGGTTCAGATGTTATGATTAAGATTCTACAGGATAATAGGGTATTGTAAAATAAAATTAGTTATTTAATTGTCTATGTATGCTTATCAAGTTTAAACCTACACAACCTTGTAATACAAATAAAGCTAAGTTTTGTAATTTGTACACATCAGACAGATTAGAAAAGGTTGTAAAACACTTTCAAGAACATAAATAACCCCAAAAAAGGGGAGCAATCTTCATAGATTATATACTACTATCACATATATGTATTGATGACAAGGTGTCTTTGATTTGCATATTATCTATTGCAAAACAGGCAAAACAAAGGGCCCTGTCCTCTTGTAAATGCAACACCAACTTTCCATCTAAATGAGACACACTTAGATGGAACATAAATAGTCAATTAATATTTTATAAATTCCAGTGTCTTCTTCACAACAGATTCGAGTGTTTGAATAAATGCCAAATAAAAGTTGGGCAATAAATGAAAAATAAAAGCTTTACATGTATAATTGCTAGCAAGATTCTACTTAGATCACGGCCTCTTTCATTCTATACATCTATCAGAAAACTCACTGACTCGTCTCTATCGGAGGAGTACCCAATGTGCACCTTCCTCTTCTGCCCACCTTTTATTGGCCATCCTTCCTATTTGAATAATTAAACAACTCTTTAGCTCACAGGAGCAACAGTATAACAAGTTTGAATAGACGTAATTATGGAAAGCAAAATAATTGGCAGGTTATAATAGAAATAAAAATGGGAAAAAACTTCTAAGTTCAAATACTTTCTGAAATTATGGATTAAGGCAATGGAAGGAAATGAAATCCTCTATGATGAAAATGAATTGTCAATTTATAATTGTCATGTATACCTAAACACTACTCATCTCTATATGCTTATCAAGTTTCGAGCAACACAACCTTGTAATTCAAATAAAACTCAGTTTTGTAATTTTAACACATCAGACATATTACAAAGGATGTAAAACACTTTCAAGGACATAAAGAACCCCAAAAAGAGGGGCACAATCTTCACAAATTATATACTACTGTCACATCTATTTATTGATGACAAGGTGTCTTTGATTTGCATATTTTCTATTGCAAAAACAAGCAAAACAAAGGGCCCTATCCTATTGCAAAAGCAACACCAACTTTCCATCTAAATCAGACACACTTAGATGGTATATAACCATTCAATTAATGTTTGATAAATTCCAGTGTCTTCTTCACAACAGATTCCAGTGTTTGAATAAATGACAAATAAAAACTGGGCAATAAATAAAAATAAAAACTTGACATGTATAATTCCTCGCAAGATTCTACTTAGATCAGGGCCTCTTTTGGTCTATACATCTGTCGGGAAACTCACCGACTCGTCTCCGTTGGAGGAGTACCCAAGGTGCACCTTCCTCTTATGCCCACCTTATGCTGGCACCCCTTCCTGTTTGTATAAATAAAAAACTCTTTAGCTCACATGAGAAAGAGTATAACAAGTTTGAAAAGAGGTAATTATGGAAAGCAAAATAATTGGGTGGTTATAATAGAAAGAATAATGGAAAAAAACTTCTAAGTTCAAATACTGTCTAAAATTATGGATTAAGGCAATGGAAGGAAATGAAATCCTCTATGATGAAAATGAATTGTCAATTTATAATTGTCATGTATATCTAAACACTAGTCATCTTTGTATGCTTATCAAGTTTTGACCTACACAATCTTGTAATTCAAATAAAACTCGGTTTTTTGATATTAACACATCAGACAGATTACAAAAGGTTGTAAAAAACTTTGAAGAACATAAAGACACCCAAAAGAGGGGACCAATCTTGATAGATTACATACTACTGTCACATCTATGTATTGATGACAAGGTGTCTTTGATTTGCATATTGTCCATTGCAAAAACAAGCGAAACAAAGGGCCCTATCCTCTTGCAAATGCAACACCAGCTTTCCATCTAAATTAGACACACTTAGATGGTACATAACCATTCAATTAATATTGGATAAATTCCAATGTCTTCTTCACAACAGATTCTAGTGTTTGAATAAATGAAAAATAAAAGCTGGGCAATAAATGAAAAATAAAAAACTTGACATGTATAATTGCTCGCAAGATTCTACTTAGATCAGGGCCTCTTTCAGCTTATACATCTGTCCGAAAACTCACCGACTCATCTCTGTTGGAGTACCCAAGGTGCACCTTTCTCTTATGCCCACCTTCTGCTAGCTCCCCTTCCTGTTTTCATAAACAAAAAACTCTTTAGCTCACATGAGCAAGAGTATAACAAGTTTGAAAAGAGGTAATTATGGAAAGAAAAATAATTGGATGGTTGTAATAGAAAGAATAATGGGAAAAAACTTCTAAGTTACAATACTATTTGAAATTATGGATTAAGGCAATGGAAGGAAATGAAATCCTCTATGATGAAAATGAATTGTCAATTTATAATTTTCATGTATATCTAAACACTACTCATATATGTATGCTTATTAGGTTTCAACCTACACAATCTTGTAATTCAAATAAAACTCAATTTTGAAATTTTAACACATCATGCAGATTACAAAAGGTTGTAAAACACATTCAAGAACATAAAGAACCCCAAAAGAGGGGAGCGATCTTGACAGATTACATACTACTGTCACATCTATGTACTAATGACAAGTTGTATTTTATTTGCATATTGTCTATTGGAAAAACAAGCAAAACAAAGGGCCATATTCTCTTGAAAATGCAACACCAGCTTTCCATCTAAATGAGACACACTTAGTAGATAACCATTCAATTAATATTTGATAAATCCAAGTGCCTTCTTCACAACAGATTCCAGTGTTTCAATAAATGATAATTAAAAGTTGGGCAATAAATGAAAAATAAAAGCTTGGCATGTATAATTGCTCACAAGATTATACTTGGATCAAGGCCTATTTCAGTCTATACATCTGTCAGAAAAGTCACTGACTCGTCTCTATTGGAGGAGTACCCAAGGTGCACCTTCCTCTTCTGCCCACTTTCTGTTGGGTTCGAAGCATAGAAAACAAAAGATTTCCTACGATGAGAACTATACGCCAAGATCTATCTACTAGATACAGATAAACGGGTGGACATACATCCATGGAGAACTTACCCTCGAAGACAACGAGTTTTGTTAACGAGTAGGAACTCGTGGTTGATGTAGTCGTACACTTGCCGATCTCAAGATCGTGTGGAAGTCCGAGCGCCGCAAATCAGCAGCGCATCCGTCCTCGCACACACGTTCAAGCCACCGGACAACCTCCACCTCCTCGCTCCAGCAAATCAGCGGAAGCAGCAACTCCTTCCAGACGCAAGGCCACCGGGAACATGTATCTCGCTAATCCGAGACCATGGGGGAATATCTAGAGGGGGAGAGAGATCCTTCACGAGGAGGTGTGAGGATGAAGGAGGGAATGGGTGGCCTTTTATAGGAGGAGGGGGGTGCCCCCTCTCTCCATGGCCGGCGCATGGGGGGGTGACCCCTCACCTCCCCCATTCATGTGGTGGTAACCCCTCCACATTAAAATGCCTCTTCACATTCCTTTTTAAAGTCTCCACTTTAAATGCATTAAATTTCTCCAAATTTAATGCTCTCTCATTTAATAAAACTCTTTTATTTATTTTATTCAGAATTTTGTTAATTACTTTAATTAACAAACATTCACATAAAACCCCTTGCAACATTTCAATATCACATGCAGAACCACTTTCTGCAATTTCACCCGAAACAATTCCGGTTTCTATCGAAACAATTCCAGTTTCTATCGAAACATTTCCTGCGCTTTGCAAACCTTTTGCCTGGAACATATGTGCTCCTAAATGGTGTCCGGCAACCCTTAAGTATGTCACCCTATGGTTCGCGAATAATGCAGACATGATTGATACTCCTCTCAGATCAATAATCAGAAGCGGGACCTGGAGATCCATACTGACTCCTGCATATTCAACGATGACTTCTGTGATCGTGAGAACCTTTAACGTCAGCAATTTAATCCCTTTGTCTCATGATATAATACATGTCCGAGATTCGATCATCGCTATCCAAATACCTAGTTTGATCTCGTTACCGACATGCACTCTTTTCTCGTTCCCGTGATATAACATTCTAGTGATCACATCACTTGCTTGCAAGCTATCTTAATGTGATATCACCGAGAGGGCCCAGGGTATATATATCCGTCATCGGGATTGACAAATTCCACTCTTGATCCATGAGCCTCAACATAACACCTTCATAGCACTGAACCCACCTTTATGGTCACCCTGTTACGGTGTGACGTTTGATGTTATCAAGATACTCTTCCGGTGTTAGCAATTAACATGATATCATGGTCTAAGGACTAAGACTACTTTGTATGATGTTATAGCAATATAAACATAATGACTTGATCATAATGCTATACTTCGGATGAATGTTCATCACATCATTTCACAAATGCTGTGACCTTGTTATTAACAACATCCAATGTCCATGATTAGGAAACTTTGATCATCTTGTTAATCAACAAGCTAGTCTATAAGAGAGGCATAACTAGGAACCCTTTTTGTTTATCAAACACACATGTATTGATGTTTCCTATCAATACAATTATAGCATGCAAAATAAACATCTATCATATATAAGGAATATATAATAACAACTTTATTATTGCCTCTCAGGGCATATTTCCTTCAGTCTCCCACTTGCACTAGAGACAATAATCTAGTTCACATAGTGATAAATCTAACACCCATGGAGTTCTGGTGTTGATCATGTTTTGCCCTAGGGAGTACTTTAGTCAACGGATCTGCTACATTCAGGTCCGTGTGTACTTTACAAATCTTTATATCTCCATCCTTGACATGCTCGCGGATGGAGTGAAACCGGCGCTTAATATGCTTGGAATTCTTGTGAGACCTTGGTTCCTTGGCATTGGCTATGGTTCCATTGTTGTCACAATAGATCACCATTGGGTCCAACGCACTGGGAACCACACCCAGTTCTGTAATGAACTCTTTCATCCAAACTGCCTCCTGCGCTACTTCTGAAGCAGCAACATATTCCGCCTCCGTTGTTGATCCAGCCACCACAAGTTGTTTGGAACTCCTCCAACTAACTACTGCTCCGTTCACGAGAAATACGTATTCGGATTGAGACTTAGAGTCATCCGGATCGGTGTCAAAGCTAGCATCGACATAACACTTAGCAACTAGCTCTTCTTCACCTCCGTATATAAGAAACATATCCTTAGTTCTTCTCAAGTACTTGAGGATGTTCTTTACCGCTATCCAGTGTTCCGAACCTGGATCAGATTGGTACCTACTAGTCAAACTAATAGCATGTGCCACATCCAACCTTGTACATAGCATGGCATAAATTTTAGAGCCTATGGCCGAGGCATAGGGGATCTTATCCATCATCTCTCTTTCTTCCGCTGTAGCCGGACTTTGAGTCTTACTCAATGTCTTGCCTTGCAACATAGGTAAGAACCCCTTCTTACTTTCTTCCATATTAAACTTCTTTAATATCTTATCAAGGTATGTACTCTACGATAGCCCAATTAGGCGTCTTGATCTATCTCTATAGATTTTAATGCCTAATATATATGAAGCTTCACCAAGGTCCTTCATCGAAAATTTGCTGTTTAGATAACTTTTAACACTGTTTAAAATATCTATATCATTTCCAATCAATAATATGTCATCCACATATAATATCAGAAATGCCACATTGCTCCCACTCACTTTCTTGTAAATACAAGCCTCTCCATAAGTTTGGACAAATCCAAACTCTTTGATCACCTCATCAAAGCGGAGATTCCAACTCCGGGATGCTTGCTTCGGTCCATAGATGGATCGCTGAATTTTGCACACCTTATCAGCATCCTTAGGATCGACAAAACCCTTTGGTTGTATCATATACAACTCTTCTTCAATATTACCATTGAGGAACGCAGTTTTGACATCCATCTGCCATATTTCATAATCGAAATATGCAGCAATTGCTAACATAATCCTAACCGACTTAAGCATCGCTACGGGAGAGAATGTCTCATCGTAGTCAACTCCTTGAATTTGTCGAAACCCCTTTGCGACAAGTCGAGCCTTATAGATGGTTACATTACCATCAGCATCGGTTTTTCTTTTGAAAATCCATTTATTCTCAACGGCCTTTCGATCGTGAGGTAAGTCCACCAAGGTCCAAACCTGGTTTTCATACATGGATTCCATCTCGGATTTCATGGCTTCTAGCCATTTGTTGGAATCAGGGCTCATCATCGCTTCTTCATATGTCGCAGGGTCATCTATTTCATCAATCATGAAATTCATAACAGGATTGCCGTATAGTTGAGGAGCTGCACGTGTCCTGCTTGACCTGGGAGGTTCGGTAGTGTCCTCTTTCAGAGTTTCATGATCAATATCATTAGCTCTCTCTTCATTAGGTGAAGTCAACTCCGAAACAACTTCTGGTGCTGCGCTACTCGCCATTTCATGAAGAGAAGGTTCAATAACCTCTTCGAGTTCTACCTTCCGACTACTCACACCTTTCGCGAGAAACTCCTTCTCAAGAAAGGATCCATTCTTGGCAACAAAGACCTTGCCCTCGGATCTGTGATAGAAGGTATACCCAATCGTTTCCTTACGGTATCCTATGAAGATGCATTTTTCCGCTTTGGGTTCGAGTTTATCCGGTTGAAGTTTCTTCACGTAAACATCACATCCCCAAACTTTAAGAAATGACAGCTTAGGTTTGTTTCCAAACCATAATTCATACGGTGTCTTTTCAACGGATTTAGATGGTGCCCTATTTAAAGTGAATGTAGCGGTTTCCAGTGCATAACCCCAAAATGACAGTGGCAAGTCAGTCAGAGACATCATAGATCGAACCATATCCAATAAAGTACGATTACGACGTTCTCACACACCATTACGTTGTGGTGTTCCGGCAGGCGTGAGTTGTGAAACTATTCCACAATCTTTCATGTGTGTGCTAAACTCGTAACTTAGATACTCTCCTCCACGGTCAGACCGTAGAAATTTGATCTTTTTATTACGATGATTTTCAACTTCATTCTGAAATTCTTTGAACTTTTCAAAGGTTTCAGACTTATGTTTCATCAAATAGATATACCCGTATCTACTCAAATCATCCGTGAAAGTAACAAAATAACGATATCCACCTCGCGTCGACACACTCATTGGTCCACACACATCAGTATGTATGATTTCCAATAAATCTGTCACCTGTTCCATTGAACCAGAAAACGGCGTTCTAGTCATCTTGCCCATAAGGCATGGCTCACATGTATCAAATGATTCAAAATCAAGTGATTCCAAAAGTCCATCAGAATGGAGTTTGTTCATGCGTTTAACGCCAATATGACCTAGACGGCAGTGCCACATATATGTAGATATATCATTATCAAGTTTAATGCTTTTAGCATCAACATTATGAATATGCGTAATACTACTATCGAGATCCAATAGAAATAAACCATTCAACACAGGTGCATGACCATAAAAGATATTATTCATATAAATCGAACAACCATTGTTTTCAGACTTAAACGAATAACCACTTTGCATCAAACATGATCCGGATACAATGTTCATGCTCAGTGCAGGCACCAAATAACAATTATTCAGGTTTATAACTAATCCCGGCGGCATATGGAGAGGCAGCGTTCTGACAGCGATCACATCAACTCTTGATCCATTGCCGACCCGCATCATGACCTCATCCCTTGCTAGTTG